>CM041208.1:19371735-19984045 GCA_023065735.1 Coffea humblotiana
ATGGTTCTGGCTATCCCAACCCAATCCCGTTCCCTTTCTCTTAAAGGAAATGTACAGTTTGGTTAACTCTCGCATTCCATAGTATTTGCCTCTTATACTATCGAAAGGGAAGGAGGTGCCGTATTGGCCGTTCAACCGCCGTTTTATTTCTGGAACCACATAGCTAGAAATTTTATTGTCCCTAATTTCATTAGCCCTATGCATGTTGACAAGGTGTTGGGCAAAAGCAATTTCGTAATCCTTAGAGAAATGCACACACTCTGAACATCCGCGCCTTTGTTTTCTCATCTTAATTAACCCATAGACAAATCTAGAAACAATAAACGAAATGCATTGACAGGCGGTGTATTCGATTAATAGCGTACATTCTTAATAATGTCCAAACGGGAGGAGGAGCAAGAAATTACCTTGTAGTAGTTAGAAATGCATTGGACCAAATCGTTTTCCCCTCAAGCAGAAATGGATACACGAGTAGTCTGGTTGCTTGCCCGTTTCAATGCTGGCAAGATAATTACAAAAAATTATACTGTGTCTTACCTAGGTATTCAACAAATCCTAACAAAGCAAATATACCTTTATAAGCACGTCGGGTAACAAGAGGCATGTAGCCTCAAATGGTGGCAACCATACAATCAAATGACAACCTGTTTTTGAGCACACCAGGAAGGATGAATTTAGATAGAGTACAAAGTGTATCACAAGTGGCAGTTCGAATTACATGCATTAAATAACCATCAGCCAGCCATATTGAATTAAAAAATACAGTAGTAGAATATTATAGCTACAAGAGTAATTATTTGTATGCAATAAGCAACAATAGCTTCATTGTCATGAGGTGAAAGCAAGCTAAGAAGCAGCAAACAAACATTTATTGCTCTCCTATAATACAGAAATGCATTTAGACCCTAAAAGTAGCCATTTCCATACCAATGCTGGCCATTTCTTCCCCAAAAAAGGAAAAAGATAAAATCTCATGGAACGGTTTATCATCCAGTAAAGAAGGGGGAAGCTTACCACAAAAACAAATTCGATGGCCATGGAACGTGCTCTCTATAGAAGCCCGGTAATCTGGTGGTCATTTCTCGAACCGAAATCAGCAAAATTGGGAGTAGGTCAACTGAGCGAATCTGCAGATGGGTGAGAATTGCTGTAGCCTCCAACCTTTGCAACGATTGAGCACAACCGTACAAAGATGTGAGAAATTACCGCTGAAATTTGCGTCTCATTGACGGAGAGCTTTCTTCAGATCTGTAACAGTAGAAAGAGAGAAAAGTAGGGTATGGAAGGCAGTGTCGTTATTCTCAATTGGGAGTGGGTTGTGTTTTAGGGTTGAGTTTTCAGGTTTCAAATACAAGACAATTGGTTCAACAGTTGCAAAAACGACGTAGGTTGCACTAATCTGATACTGATTAATAGTAAGTGTGTTGTTTAAAGACAAAAATAATTTTTTGAAATAATTGCAAATCCAAACGTAGCCTTTATTCCTTTATAGTAGTGAAGTGAATTTGTCATATGTTTACACTTTCTTTTTTAATTGTTAATTAAATTGGTGTCTTGACTATTTTGTTGATTTTGAAGTATAACTATGGCAATTCTACCTCATCTAACCACTATTTCAAGGGAGGTATTTTTATTATTATTTTAAATCCTTTTATGTGCTCCTATGTATTTTTTTTATGTGTGATTGCATATTTTGAGTGTTTTTCTTGTATTTACTCATTTTATTCATTTCAAATTTTATTTATTATATTTAATTTTTATGATTATTTGGAGGACATTTAAACACCAAATTATAATAGATTGATGCCCAAAAAATATATTTAATGAGGCTATGTAATAGATAGATTTTATTTTTGTCAAAATGTAATTAGTTAGATAAATATAATAGTTAGGTTATTATTTTTTAAATTCCACCCTTAAATTGTAATTAGGACCCCAAATGTAATAGTTAGATATTTATGTGTGTTTCTTTACATGTGTGCTTGTATGCTTGTGTGTTTATATGTTTATTCGTTTTTTCTAGAATTTTGCATCTATGTATTATGCCTATGTGTTATGTCCTCTATGTGATTTGCGTGTTTATTTATTTTAATTACGTTTTATATGCTTTATTTATTTATAATAAATGTATGATGTCACCACGCTAGTCCAATGCTAGTTATGATCTTTCTCCCCAATTTTTCATTAGTCCAATACTAGTGAGGGGTTATAGAAATGGGTTAGTCCAATACTAAAATTTTTAGACCATTTTCGTGTTGGATTCATACCTTCGTGTGATATTTATTGCATCTCATGCATTTTTTATTTTAGAATATTTTCATTTGCATGATATTTTTTCCCATTATTATTCTTTTACCCTCTATATGTTTGGACCATATCATTTAGAATTGCATTTCATTTTAAAAAATTAGAAGTAGGCTAGTCCATTTGTTTGATTAGGTTAGGAGGGTTACCCTTCAAACATGGGAAATGAACGAGTGTGGTTTCTTAATTTTAGCACGCTTTTTCCCCCTTTATAAGAAGAAAAATTATGTCACGAATTTTAGTCTCCCGTACCCGTAACGTTGCATTCCTCTTTTTTAAATCATGTATATTTATCTATATATTATAATTTTTCTTTTCTTCGAATCTCATCTTTTACATATTCGTGATCCCTTTAAAGAATCACTCTTGGGCATCGCAATTAATTTGATTGGTACCAATTAAATTTTAAAAAGACATTTCGACCTTCATGATATCCTTTAAGTCTAGATTTGCATCCATATAGAAACATCCAAATGTGATAAGTTTGATAGATTAAATTAGGAAAATTTTTGACTAAATCTCGCAATTAACCTTGGTTAGATTGAAAGGGTGCCTTAGGTTTGAATCTATCAAATCTTTGCATTCCCTTTTCTTCAACCGTGACTCCTGAATTCTTTTCTCTTGTTTTCAAAAATTTGGAGTCGTTTAAAAGGGGTTTTATTTATTTTATTATTAAAAAATATATATTTTGGGTGATTTGGTACACCTAAATTCAATACCAAGTGGCGACTCTTATTTTTTTTAAAAACTTTTTTTAGACTAAATTTTGGATTCAAACTGTTGCATTTTCTAAGTCCCATTTTAGACCCTTTTTCTTTATTTTCTAAAATCAAAAACACATTTTTTAATACGCCAATATTCTCTTAAATCAAATACCCATTTTTAACTTCTATTTTATTTTAAAAAAAATGGGGCACAACAGGAGGAGTTGAGAATTTGAAATTAATCGAGGTAGTTGAGAATTTGAGATGAGTCGATGACATAGGTTCTTCTACCACAACCTATGTCATCACACAAGGTTAACAAAATTAGAATTTTTTATTACAACAATTCTTCATCACTATTAGACTTGGTCAACAAAAATGATGATAACCATTAATTTTGTCTCTAAACATTACTCTTAAAATGATGACAAATTCTTGTGCAGCTCATTGTCACTACATAAAGGAATTCTCGTAGTTTATCTTGAAATACTTATTCTTGTATGTTTGCAGTTGGAGATTGACACATAGTGACTTTTTGAGTTTGATAATTTAGAGGCTCAAAGTAAAATTTATCAATATAGGTTAACTTAGATTGGATAAATTAGATCTAGCCCTAAGTGAAATTTATCGATATAGATTAAGTTATGTTGTCTAATTTATATCTCGCTCTACGTAGTTGTATATAAATTTGATCTTTCATTTTGCCCCTTTCAAATTTTTTAACAAATTAGCATCCATTTGAGGCATTGAGTAACAAATTTAGAGCATGTTTTGTAGAAGGTTTTGCACTCTTCAATCGCCACGAAAAGTAATGACATTTTTTAGGGGTATTCTGTATATGCCCCTATTGAATAATAATTTCTTCCATGATATACTCGGGACTAAAAAAAATGAGATTGTGCATAAGGACTTTAGTGATCTTCCACTCTCTTTCTAACATTGCCCTACCCTCCATTCCTTTTCATCCTCTCAGACCCACGTGTGCGAGTTTAAGGGTTTACCCTTAACATTAATTTGCTTTCTCCACAGCAAAAGAACATAGCTATAGGATGCTATGATGGTGGGATGGTGGGCTTGTAATGGCAATGGTGGTTGCAATTATTGCAAGGGAAGTTTTATTCCCTTTCTATTTGCCATTTTTATAAACTTCTTATAGTCTCATATGCATATTTTGTTAGGATTCAGGTGCGGAATGCATGACTATTGAAATATTAAGTACACAATAATTTACTGATAAATAAGTCACAAGTATGAAAGATAAACGACACGTAATATTTAACGTGATTCGACTCTATCATTGAGTCTACGTTCACTGAGAGAAACCCGTTCTTTATTATGAGAGGAAAACCCTATACAAGAATACAACTTGAATCCAAATCCAACCCTTGCATACCATCTCTTATCTCCCAAGAATTCTCTCTCATCACCCATGTATAAAGCTATATATCACCTCTTGTGTGCCATTGTGTGTTTCTTGTAATATGTCAACCCACCTATTTATAGGGAAGATTATTTGACCAAAATCCAAATAACAACAAGAAATCAGTGCTAATTCCTAAACTTATACAGAATAGAAAATAACTTCTAAATCCTTAAAAAAATAGGAAATCCCTTGGCTACTATTTCAAATAACTAAAACTAATTAGGAAACTACTTATTTCCACACAAAACAAGAAACTTATCTAAAACAAATAAAGTTAATTTTCTAACAAATCTCCACCTTGGCGAATATTTTTTTAGCAACCATTTATCTTCAACTACAAAATAATATGGTACCGAATTACACACCCGAATCAATACCGTTCTGATACAAAATTGATTCAATTGACAAATGAACATGTGTAATTACTCCGAATCCAATCTCCAGATGACTCGCGAGAAGTTGTTTCAATTCACCGTCTCTCGTTGCAGGATTTCTTCTCACCATCATTTGCAATTCGAGATCCCCTTCTATGAGATCTAACCCTTATCATTGAGGCAATCAAGTGGTAAAATCACCATATTTCTTCCTATCTTTAGGACTATCTCGCCATATGTGATTTTCAAAACTCCACCTAAAACGAAAAACTCATAACTGTCAGAGTCTTTTGGTGCATGAAAATTAAATTCTTTGTTTCTTTAGGACACATGCCACACCACCTAAAGAACATAATCCGAATCTAATAACCATTTGAGATGAAATATCAACCGATGTAGTTATGAGAAAGTCTCCATCGATTCATGTCCAAAATCAACATTGAACTCCACTTTTTTCATGACTCTGAATCACCTATCTAGATTCACCATCAAATATCTCCATACTTTTCGACTTTTCATCTTTTACCATCAATGCTTTTTACCAAATCTTTGAAACAAGGATACCACCTATTAAATTGTTCAATTGATAACATCCACCAATCCAATTGATCTCAATAGTTAATTAGAATTCAATCATGAACAATTAAACTCTTGATCCAACCATTTAGTTTGTTGGGATCCAAGTGTTTGTGACCAGTTCAATTTCGCAACTAAGTTCTGATACCATTTGTTAGGATCCAAACGCGGAACACATAACTAATGAAATATCAAGTACACAATAATTTAATAATAAACAAGTAACAAGTATGAAAAATAAACGATATACAATATTTAACGTGGTTCGACTCCACCATTAAACCTACGTTCATGGAGAGAAATATATTTTTTATTATGAGAGAAAAATCTTATACAAGAATACAATTTGAACCCAATCCCAACCCTTGCATACTATCTCTCATCTCTCAAGAACTCTCTCTCATCACCCATGTATAAGAGTACATGTCATCTCTTGTGTGCCTTTGTATGTCTTTTGTAGTATGCTAATTCATCTATTTATAAGAAATATTATTTGGCCAAAACTCAAACAATAACAAGAAATCAGTGCTAATTTCTAAACTTATACAAAATAGGAAATAACTTTTAAATTATAAATAAAATAGGTAATTCCTTGGCTACTATTTCAAATAACTAAAATCAATTAGCAAACTAGTTATTTTTACACAAAACAAGAAACCTATCTAAAAGAAATTAAACCAATTTTCTAACAAAATTTGATAAGGAGAAACATCTCGAGAGAGTCCACCAAAGAACCCAATATGTAAATCAAGATCCAAAAATTTAAACTATTAGGTGTCGAACCCTTACTTATATATTAACATTCTTTCTCTATCTTTCAAATCAATGTAGGACATAATTCTTTTATTCATGAATCTAACAAATCTCCTCCTTCATGAGTAACCCCTCACATTAAATTCAAATTTACAATTCCTTTTTTGAGTCCATTTCAATACTCAATACAAATCCACTTTATCATATAAGGTCACCTTTTTTTCCAAACATGGATCCACTCTTTTTCAACATCCAAACTATATTCTGGACGCCTGCCAACCTTTGGTTCCTTGGTCTAACACCAATCGAACTCTCTGTCAAACCCATGGCGCACCTGGTCCAACACCAACCAAACTTTTTTGGCACTTCGATCCACCACCAAGAAGAGAATTTTCATCTGTCCAACTCTGAGAATGATTCACTTACCCATGAGTAATCTAGTTTCACAATCTGAAACTCTAATACCAATTTAATAATGAGAAACATCTCGAGAGAATCTATCAAATAGTCCAATATGTAAATCAAGAACCCAACTCTGATCCAAAAACTTAAACTATTAGGTTTCAAACCATTACTTACATATTAATCGTTTTTTCTCTATCTTTTGAACCAATGTGGGACATAATCTTTTTACTCATAAATCTAACATATTTTGATGTGCAAATTTTCAATTTAAATGTCAAAATTAGAAGAATGAGCTCGGAATCCATATGACCATCTACTTCATAATAACTTAAACCAAAAAGAAAATAAGTTTAGCCCCAAAATTTGAGTGCACACCAGAGAGGATTGTTTTGGAATATTTGCTAGTCATTGGGTGCTTAAGGTTGAGGATGGAGCAATCTTTGTTCACATAGAAAGGCAACAAATGAAAACCAGAAAAAAGAAAGCAAATATTAAAGCTAAAACGATGGGTGGAGAAGGATTGAAGTTCAATCAGATTGCAAGGGAATGGTGGAAAAAATCAAACAGGTAGCAGGGAGGAAGCAAATACAGTTCGAATAGCACTTATTAAAGCTGAAAAGATGCGTGGAGAAGGATTGAAGTTCAATCAGATTGCAAGGGAGTGGTGGAAAAAATCAAAACAGGTAGCAGGGAGGATCCAAAAATTGGAGTAATCGTAGAAGACATCATCAAGTTGAGGAACAGATTTGTTGAATGTTACTTCTCTTTTGTCAAAAGGGAAGGGAACTGTGTGAGTCATCTTTTGGCAAAATTTGCCATTCAATTGATTACTGAGGTAGATTGGAAAGGGTCCTTTCCAACTTGGTTAGTGAGGTTAGCCAAGAAAGATGTAAGAGCAGTTGCTCAGCCTGTGTAATCTTTTTTAGTATTAATGGAAACTGTTACCGTTTGGAAAAAAAAATAAGCAGTCTATTAATAAACAAGAAAGGCATAAACTACTACCACTATAACACAGGAAACTACCCCAAAAAACTAGACTCTACTAAGACAATTAGAAATTAATTAGGAACCCTTCCAGCTTATTTATTTTCCTAACATATTTGAATAAATAAATAGAACTAATATTGGACACTAAAATGATTAGGATCTGCTATAAAAAAGAGCCAAGTGTCCACATTGCCTGAGGACAACCCCCAAAACAAAAGCAAAAGCAAGTTATCATAATTTTTTGAGTCTAAAAAGGCAGAAAATCAGAATCATCTATTTTGATACTTTTTTATTTTGATTTTCTAAAATCAACTTTTACACAATCATAAGTTATTGATAACAAGACCTCTAGCAGCATTTAGTGCAGCGGAAGGAGCAGCATTTAGTGCAGCGGAAGGAGACCAGTTCAGTTCATATAAATGGACAAGTCATATCGTTTGGACTCATTTGAATCATTTTCAAGTTTGAAAGAGGTTAAGCATCGCATTAATTGAGAGAAGAAGAGGTCAAACTAGGATAAAGACATAGATTAGACCTGATAATTTGTATTACCTTAATCAGAAAGATAATGACAATGAGGAATTATTCGATTTCTCTTCTTGTAAAAACGATGCAATTGGCCAACTTTGGAATTAAATTTCGGGTTTGACCAATGAGGGACTCATTTCATACCCCATAATAAGGGATTGTTAGGACCAAGATTAAAACATAAGTTTTTAAATGAATAATAGTGTCTGCATGTATCTGTATTCTATTAGAAGATCACATATCAACTCATAGACAGTGCATAAACAAATTCCCTTTTTGGTCTTTTTAATTTCAGATTTGTTTATAAGTTCCAATACAAAAGGGCAAAAGAAAAAAAATCTGGACTCTAATTGTTTTTAATTTTTTGTAGTTGGGTTTGAACGGTGGAATTTAAGGAGTGAGGAAGAGTGAGGGAGATTTGAACTCAAAACCTCTAAGTCATAAGACTTTAACTTTTACCACTAAATCAAAATCTCCTCGATTATGAACTCTACTTATTTAATGTTCGGGAAAAAAAGAAGGGGATATACTCAGAAAAGATATAGGAAAGAAAAGTTTGGAGAGGGGGAAGAGGGGGAAGGGAGGGGTTCTATACTATTAACCCAACTTTTATTAAGCAATGATTTAAATTGGTTAAACCGACAATAGAAGTAACAGAAGAATATGTTGTCTAACCATTTCCTAAAGTAAATATGATTCCAATAGTTGAACATTGAATAAAATTATTAACAAAATGATCAACAACACTTAAAAAGTCCAAATTTTGGCTAAGATACAATTTTAAACAAAATAAAAACATTTTTTTTCTAAAAAAAATGTTTAGTAACACTACGAATTTCTACAAGATAAACATCAAGATTTTACTAGTATTATCAAGCCTGGTTACCTACCTTGAACTCGGGTTTATTAAGAAAACAGGGCCATTTCTTAGACTTGCACCTATCAGCCATAAACCCACCCTATACTATAGCCTCCAAAACTAAAAGCCCCAATATCACTTAGCTTAAATTAACACAAGATAATCATGAAAAGATGGACTCTTCAATGCTGATGATTATGATGGCATTTGTTTGCTTTCAATCAGCCCATAAACTCACCTTATATATGGGGTCCAAAACTAAAAGCCCCAAAATCTCTTTAACTGTTAGCTTAAATTAACACAAAATAATCATCAATGGATTAGCTTAAATCAACACAACACAATCATCAAAAGATGGACAATTAACACAACATAATCATCAAAACATAATCTATCATAATCATCAAAACATGGAGTCTTCAATGAAGCTGCTCTTGCCCACCAAAAACATGGAGTCTTCAATAGTAGTCTTCAATAAAGCTGATAATTATGATGGCATTTGTTTGCTTTCCTATCTCCAATTCCCGGCTCCTGCCCACCAAAACTTCCCATTCCCTGCTGCAACATTCCACTCATGATCCCGACCTGGTGTAGCCGCTTGGCATCTATGGCATTGCTTTATGCAAAATTCTCTGTCACACTACTATATGTGAAATTTTGCATGATTCAAAGAAGACCCTGTGTGTGATCGGGTGTATAGTGTCTTGTGGAATCATTCCTATCAAACTCAACTACTAATGTTGCTTTCAGAAGACTCCACAGTTGACTAGTCTCATCCCATTTCCTGCCTTCTCTTGAAATTAGTCTCTTTTCTTAATGTCATGTATGCCTAGTAGGCTTTTGATTTGTTCTTTGTTTTCCTTGTCATAGTGAAAAATGAGATTGATATTGACACCTCTATGTCTTGGCTCAAGGGATGATGTGGAGTCTAGGATGCTTAGGGTTGGAGGGAAGCTGTATGGAGTTGCGGGAAAAAAATGTAACAATATATTAACTTTATTATTGATATAAAGTTCCTTTTTAATGTATGCTAGCATACGTAGGAAGTTGCAAAAAATTTCTTCTTTTTGATTTAATTTTCTAACTATTCATCAAGACAATCTATGCATTGATGCAAAATGTTAAGAGTTGTGATCTATTGTCTTGTGTGCCATGAAGAAAGGAAAAGTTAATCAAATTATTCAATGTGCTTTAAATGCTTTATGCACTGACTTTGTCTTCTTCTTTGTATTGTGACTCATTTAACTGCCTCTCATACTAGAGGACTCAAGTTAAGATTTTTTTGAGACTTTTTTTTATAGCAAAATGTTTTGACTGTGTATTTGTTTGAATCTCAGATTTCAGAATTTACAATTGTAGAAAAAAGTTTTCTGATTGAAATCTGTTACCCTTGTACGCATCTTTGTAGGCTTTTACAAGATATCACTTGCAAATTTGGGGTCAAGAGTTGAGATCTCTCCATTGATCTATCCATTTATTTATATCTAAATAATTATAATTTTGTATAATCGTCTGATTGTGCGATTTATTTTGATCTCTAGATCAACATACTAAAGAATCATAATCTTTTGAAAATATTTTGACATTCAATTTATGTGAAACATTTGAACGATAGAAAAATGGATCAAAATTGCAACAAAATTTTAATGATTAATTAGTTAGTAAAACCTAATCAATTTCATATAAAATTTGATGTATAACTAGCACAAGTGATGAAATAGATTATGAACAATATTATTTTTAAAATAATTTTTAAAATAATTTTGCAATGGAGAGAAATTCTCTTCAATGCAATGGAGAGAACTAGGCAAGTTTGATCCACAAATTTGTATGAATAACGGACAAGATCTAGGATTAGTTGTTTGGCTGATAATTTTTCTTAAGTTCTAGAAATTCGTAACGCAACTTTTCCACATGGAACTATTTCCACGTACTCTATTTGCAGTCAATTTTTTTCACTTTATTCATTATATGCTTTTGCTTTTTTTCTCCCTAATTAGATCAAGTGGACGGTAAACCATAGATGATGAAACAAATATCCACTTATTTTCAGAAGTTCATGAATCAAGTTAAACTTTGTGTGTGGTTTAGTGGCTAAAGTTGAGACCCCAGAACATAAAGGTTTTGGGTTCTAATCCTCCTTGAGAAAAAAAAACCTTGTAAATGGATGATCATTGACAAAAAAATATATATATATCTGAGGTCATTTTTGTTTTTTGTGTTTTTAGTGCTGAATTTTTTTCCCACTTTAGATTCTATTAGAGGTCAACCTAAATTTCTAAAGCTTGTTCTGCCTATCAGTAAAATAGTTACTTTTGCTAAGGAAAAAAATCCAGAAAGTGTGATAATGTCACTACTACTAATATTCCATGGCAGTTTAAATGTGTTTCCTATTAAGTCTGTCATTTTTCTTGAGTATTCTTACCTTGGCTCTACCATACAAATTTTATTCTTCAAGGGGTGGAATACTTTTTTGTGAAATTTTGAAAAATGTGAGAGGAAGATTGAAAATTTATAAGTAGGGTGTAACTTTTGAAAAAATTTGTAAATGGAGTATGAGTTAATGTTCACGAATGGAAAAAAGATTTAACGATTTTACTACTAAATGGCTAAATTACACTCCTAACAATTTACACTTCATTAAATAGAAAGAAACATGCACCTTAACAAGGGTAACATATGTATACATCTAAATGTGCACATTTGAATTGTTACATGTAGAGGTGTCAACCACAACTTAATCATGTTGATCGTCTAAACCTACTCACTAATAAGTGGACTTTGGTATGCAATGAATTTTCAATGAGTCTAAATAGGTATCTAATTAAACTCATTTAATTGATGCATAATGGATTGACTCGTTTCATCCATTTATACTCATTTAAATTTAATTATAATTTAAACTCAAATTTTAGTGGGTTTTGATCAAATAAATTTGAATTTTCTACCACTCTAATAACAATAAAATGTCGCTTCTTAACAAACAACCTGTGAAAAAAAAAAGAAAAAAAAAGTAAAATTTCAAATGAGTCATAAATGGATAATTGGATATATCTGTACTCATTTATTAAATGCATATAAATAGATTGACTTATTTTGATCCATTTTGTTAAATGGGTATAAATGGATTTAACTCAATTATATCCGAACCCATCCGAACGATTTTGACACCTCTAATTACACGTGCATATTTATGTATGATCGAATGTGCACCTACAATCAAAGTTTCAGGCTAGTGCATAAGCGTAAATTTGCAATTTTAATTGCAAGCAGAAGTGTTTAATGATTTATGAACCGTAATCTATAAGCTATTTGCAAATCTCCTAAAACTTAAACTCTACTTATGAATTTCAACCCTTCGTAACAACTAAGAAGTTTCACAAGTAATAGTTACATGCTCTAACAACTAGGAAGTTTCACAAAGAATCTCGATCTTGACTTCAAATAATTAGTTTTCAACCACTCAAAGTATATAAATCTGCCCACAAAAAGTAGAATATTGCAGAAAATTGAAAAGAGCTAATTTCCTGACACATCAATTTAGCTCTTATTTATGCAGCGTTTGTAGCAATGAAGTATGTAATGGAGGAAAGCATGACATGTTCTTGACATATTATATGTTCCTATTTGGGGTGCACCATCACATGCGCACTGCGATATAAGAATTACGTGCAAGTTGTAACAAGGATCATGAGGAGTTGATTTTTTTTTTCTTTTGCTTTTAGCAGGAGTTGAAATTCACTTTTGAAAAAGGAAATTTAACAATGGTGTTGTAACTTCTTCTTCTTCTTCCTTTTTCAAAGATCTGTTATGGTCAAGCCAAAGCAGTGCTTAGGAAAAGGAATTACGACTAAAAAATTGTCGCTATTTTCTAATCGAATTTCTTAAGAATTGCATAAATATTTGAATATATACCACAATATTGGATACTATAACGATTAGGATGTGCCATAAAAAACTAAAAAAGCCTCTACAAAAAAAAAAGGATCAGTTGTTTTGAGCGGGTTACAAGTGGCCGATTGAGAGGTTCTTTAATGTACTAACAAATATTACCTTAGGAGTGAAGAACATGCTTGGTTTTACTAATTTTGATTTCCTATATTTTCATCCTTGGCCAAATATAATTCTCTTTAGGGGGCTGCCTTGCAATTCTTTTTGTTTTCCTAACGTGAAAATTTCAAAAAAAGAATCATGGAAGCCAATTGAGACTCAATTTGTTAATCCTCACACATCAAGGAGTTTCTGCAATGTATTTAACTTGTAATATCTTCATGTCTCTTCTATGTTATTCTTTTGCAAAAACAGAAAGTTACTTTTGCTATTCGATTTAGAGTTGAAATACTTAAGTCAACACTTGTTTTTAATACAAAGTGTAAGCTTTATCCTGTTAGTTGTAGAGATGAAAGTTATCACTCACGTATGATGAAGGATAGTGGATTTTTCATTGATATATAGGATAGATGTTTAACTTTTCATAATTTGGAACTATGTGTGGAATTATACACAAAACTTTGATACATTAACAATACCAATCTAATAGATGAGTATGCTACTGTATTTTCGAAATTTTTTATGAAAAGAAGGACTATGCTTCCCTCAGTGCAGTAGACGGGACTCTACTTCTTTGTCTTTATGATAGAAAGGAGGTATGCGTAGAAAAGACGCAGAAAAGAAAAGTTGGAGTTTTCTTTTTTGAGGAAATTTTATATACACTAATAATGTATACACTATCACCATCGGATCAATGACATATGTGTAAAAGTTGAATTTTAAATTCGAAATTTACATATTTACCATTCATCTAATGCTGACAACATAGGAAAGATTAATCATTCTCTTTTTTTTATCAGTTTTATGTAGATATTTCTTGGAAGTTAGAAATTCCCCTCATTTACTACTTGGCCTCACCACAAAATACCCCCATGGGACAAGTCCAATCCAAGCTATCATTTGAAGTTGTTATGTCCCTAACTTCTTTGAATTGGTTGCCGATCCAATTGACGTATTTTTTTATATATAAAAAAGGCAACTTTATTTCTAAATTTACTGAAAATCATCCACTGTGATTTGCTTAATAAAAGCTCTGTTTGGATGGAAGTGTTTTTCAAAAACTAGTTTTTCAGATACAAAAAAAAATTTAAAAAGTACTCTAAAAGGTAATCTAAAAATTAGTTTAAATTTTTTAAAATTTTAAAAAGTATTTCAAAATATATTCTAAAAACTCTTCTACTCTTAAATATCTCAAAATTTTTTTTTAAAAATATCTCAAAATATACTCTAAAACTCTGCTACCCCAAAAACAGCTAATTCAAATGAAGCAAAAGTTAGGGCGGTGCACTATAAAGGGAATCAACTGAAGTGCCAAATTTAGGAAAATGTGCCAAAACTTGCACAACTTTATTTAACTCTCTTGACCTATCAAATTGATGTAGTTATTGTAGTCATTCGTGTACACTAGTTTAATTAAAACAATGGATGCTTGTTTGCGACAAACAGTATTTGTGTCTCCTTGATGGTTGTTACTCCATTGATAGTTACTTTTGTCTTCCTTGTCTTCATTTTTGTTTGTGTGCTGAAAGAAAATCAAGTGCTTCTTGCCATTAAAATTAATGATTTCTTTTCTGATGGCAATCTATACGTGACATGATATGTTTTTGTGTGTAAATGGTATTGGTTGCCGTAATTGCTCTATAGTCGGTAATTTGTCTCTTATGCTTTTTTTTTTTCAGATGCAGGGTTGTATATGCATCTGATTTGGATTTCTGTATATATGGAGATGAAGATCCTGTTATGTTAATTGGGACAAATTGGTGGATATATATATATATATATATAAAATTACTGATCATGACAAAACTTGACTCTCACTTGAAGATCATTCCATTTATATGCCAATAGAAAATTAATAGTATAATGCCAAAGTAATTATCGTCATCTTTATCCTCGCCTTTTCTTTGTATGTTTTAATTATGCTTAGCCCCTTAAACTCATACTTGAGGATCATTTTATCCTCTCAATTTTTTAGACTGGTTGTTAATTGACTACTGTAACATGAATCTAAAAGTGCAATGAATCTCATAGGGTAGAGAATTCTGCTATTCTTGTCCAACTACATTTTAGACTGGTTGTTAAAGGACGAATTTTTTTTTTGATAGAGGACCAAAAGTAGCAACATGTAAGAGACCATGAAGTAAAGTAATACGAGGACATAAGTTTGAGGTTGTTAACTGCAATTAACCATTTGTACTTATCACCCAACAATCACAAGGCTTAATATGATCATTTAGTTTCAGGTCTACTCAAAAAATCTACAACTATGCATGTGACCTTTATTTGTATCCTTGACTATTGGCTTAATTGGCATGAAGTTGTTAATGCGAAAGGAATATAAAAACTATATATGGGATTATTGTGGTTGAGAAGCAAGATTTGCTAGTTTAAGTTTTATTTTTTCTCAAGTAATTGCCTACATGTATAGTGTAATTGGAGCATAAAAGAAAATTTTCAATGAAGTCAATATTGACATTTATATTTAGTAATTGCTAATTCGATCAGAAGGATTTTTTTAACTTAAACAATACTCTAAGAAATTGTTCATGTATCCAAGGTTATTAGAGCATCAAGTTTTGAGATTTTAGGCAAGGTATGATTCATTAAGTAGTCAGAGGCATTGGTTTGAGAATATGTCTCCATGATTTCTTTTTTCTTAAATAATCAGACACAATTGAGTACTTTATTAGTCACGCACCACACATGCATGGTTTTATATCTGGTTATAATATTGACATATAGTATCACAAACAGGTGTCGGATTTCTGATAAAAGATGCAATTTAGTTTAGTGTAATTTCTGTTGGTCCTTAAAATAGAAATGAATTCAAATCTTTGCATGTAGTACCCTCAAAAAAAAAAAATCTTTGCACGTAGTGGAACTTCATTAACTTGAAGGTAAAAAATCTCAACGACCATTAAACTATTAATCGCGTCAACTTTTGATCATCAAATAATTTTTCATTTACAATTTATCCACTAAACTAATTAATCAGTATACTTATGGCCATTTTGTTGACTATTAATCAGAACACATGTCAAGACACAAGGGTATATTTGTCTACCACGTGTATTTTTTGTCAAAACACGATTTTGATTATTTTGTAAATTAAGAGTAATAATTGATGAAATAGCCATGAGTGTGCTGATTAGTTAATTTAATGGCTAATTTGTGATGAAAATTATTTGATGATCAAAAGTTGATGCGGGCAATAGTTTAATGGCTATTAAGATTTTTTGCCCTTAACTTGAAGGATAGTTGTTTCTTCATTACATATGTCGGCAAGCAAAAATAAAAGATAATGACAGTCAGTTTGATAGGTAATTGGTATCTCTTCCTTTCTAAGAGATTTTGATTTGGTAATTGGTACCTCTTCCTTTCATTTATAACATAAAAATGAAGGGTGCCCAATGGACACTTCCAGTGTTAGAATTTTAGAAAAATAAGATTAATAAAAAAGTATATAATATAAGAAAGGATAATAATTATTAGTATGTATATATACACGATAAATAGTGTGAAATTTAGGTGTGTTTACACTTGACCATTGGCGACTCATTAGAAAAACCCAAAAATGAAATAGATAGATCATATGGTTACCGCAATAAGTATCGGATGTAGCCTCTGCTTATCACTTAAAATGCTCACCACATTTACGAAAGTGAAAGCTAAACCAAAAGAATCTAGTTGAAATGTAGAAAGGAACATCCAGTTTCAATTGACTACTTGGATCAAGTCTGATATTGTTGTATTGTCTTAATTGATGGACACTATTGAGCACAATGAAACAAGACATGGAACTGACAGATTTCTGGAATTTATTTACCAATATAAAGACAGTAATGAAATCCTAATAAGCTTAGCAGAATCATAGATTGTACCTTGTTCCTTTGGATTCTTCTTCAGAAAGACGTTCCATTTTTGTGAATTGAAGCCAGTACTAAAACTAAAGGGATTTGTTTTGGCAAAAAAAAAAAAAAACTAAACGATTTGTAAAATGATGCTATGAAGATCTCAAAGGAAAGGATGGGTTGAGTGGTTCGAAAGGAGAAAGTGTAAGTAAAAGATCCCTAATTTGAATCCTCTGACTTAGAAAAATATATTTGTGCAATGATGCTATGAAGGTGGATAATGAATATTTTTTTGACAAACCCCGCGTATACGGGGGTGGAATGCTAGTTGAACTATTATTATGATTAACTAAAGATTACACGATCTTGAGGAAGGTCACGTGTGGCTTACACCGAGTTAACGTCGGAATATTACTCCCGTACAATGGAAAGCCTTAATGAATGGACCTGCATACTATCCAGGTGCAAAGTTGCTTGCACCGCTGGCACAATCTCGAAGGCTGAATTAAAAAGCGTATCTGAGGGCCAGTCTAGCATAGCCAGGGTGTTAGCCATGGAATTCGCCTCTCGAAAAATATGAGATATAGTTGCCGATGCTAGAGTAGTAGATGTCTCACCTGACAAAGAACATTGCATAACGGCCAAGACGCCAGGGAACCAGACTTAATCATCTGTACCAAAGACTGAGAATCAATTTCCTCCTGAAGCGGACTCGGACTCCTCCCAAGGCATAATTGAAGTCCATGAAGCAGAGACAAACATTCAGCCGTAAGCGCACATTCCTTCCCAAGCACCTTGTAGAAGGCAAAAAGCAGTTTGCCTTCATGGTCACGTAGGACCCCCTCACCAAAAGCCTGACCATTACACACGCTTGCATTCGTATTTAGCTTAAGTTGAGGGCTGATTGGTTTGTTCCAAGTAACAAGGCTCTACCACATTACGGAGGGTAGAGGGACCGCCATGCTAGCCCACACACAATCCAAATCTCCTGAGAAGTGTGTACTTTTAAATACTTTCGCTGCACCCATCTGCTCCAAGAATGTGTTAACCTGGAAGATTACTCTTTGTGCATTATACCCCTCCCCACGAAACCGTGCATTGTTTCTAGACTCCTAAATAACCAAAATACGGCAGACGGCACACTACTTGATATGATCCAGAGAGGTAGAGGAGATGACAACAGCCAGAAGCTAATCACTGCAGATACTGAAGAGTGCATGAGTGCCCAACCCAAACTGCCTTGCAAAATGAGACCATACCTGAGAGGCCACAGGTCCATCTAGAAATAAATGGAACAGCGTTTCTTTATCCTCTAAGCAACATGAGCACTGAGAAACCATTACTAGACCTTTGCGTTGCAGTGCCTCATCTACAGGGAGGAAATTTCTCTGCAACCGCCAAATGAAAAAAGACACCTTAAGAAGTAAAATTGCGATCCAAGAAGCCTTATCTACCCATGAAACGTTCCTTCATTGCCTAAGTTCCATCTAAGTAGATTTAACCACAAATGGACTGGACGTTGACGCCAGCCATACCATATGGTCCTGAACCAAGGGATCCAGGACCATATCAACTGCTTTATCCACTAGAGTACTAGGGAGAACTTACCGTAAGCGAAGCATATTCCATCCTAAAGTACAGTGAAATTCTGCTAGCAAAGTATGAGATGGATCGGCTACCCCTTTGCTGCCAATGGAACATCAATCAGCCACCTGTCCCACCAAAAATCTACAGATCCCCTGCCAATACACCATCGAATTTAGGATTCTACAAAATCTCTAATTTTCTCTAACCGTCGCCAAGTACTAGAAGGTCTCAATACTAAGGCTCGGGGATAGGTAATTCCCCATAATATACTTCTTATGCATAAATTGTGCCCAAATACTATCTTCGACTCTCAGTTTCCACCACAAATTACACAAAAAAGCCCTAGCCATGTCCCTAAAGTCTCGGACACCCAGCCCTCCTTCTTCCATAGGATAGCACAGTTTCTCCCAAGAAGACCAATGTATCCCCTTCTCGGTATTGCGATCCCACAAAAACTTATTACAAATCCTCCCTACACGGTCTAACACCTGTTTAGGTGGTTGTAGCACCTACAGCAGGTATACTGGTATCGATGACAGGACGTGTCGTATAAGAATAATTTTTTCGTCTGACAACAATAACTTTGAGCTCCAACTGAGTAATCGTTTTGCGCAATTTGTCTAAGATGCCATCAAATAAATAGTCTCGATAGCGACCCCTTGTAATAGGTGCTCCCAGATATGTGATAGGGAAGTGTTGCTGTTGAAACCCTAGCTTAGACACCACTAGTACAACATCGTTGTCCGTGGCCCTATTGGAGATAAGGAACGAGCTCTTCCTTTCATTGCCCTTCTGGCCGAAAAATGCCTGATAGTCCTTCAGAAGATTACTAATAGCATCTAGACACTCCACTGAGTATCTTGAGAATATCAAGATATCATCAGCAAACGCCAGGTAAGGAACGTGAGACCCACCAAAAATATAGAATCGCCGTTCATTCTCCAAACAGAGATGATGTAGAGCATGCCCTAAAAATTCTGCAGCAATTAAAAATAGCGCAGGAGATAAGGAATCTTCTTGCCAAACACCCCGAGAAGATTTAAAGTAGCCTGCAGGAACTCCATTTACCAACATTGAAAATCAGCAATTAGACAGGGTACGAAATAACAAATCTATCGTCCATTCCTGACATCCAAACTCCCTCAGCATAAACAACAAAAAGGACCATTCGACACGGTTATATGCCTTCTCCATGTCCAACTTAAGCATCAAATTAGGATGTTCCAATCTCCTATTAAGCTCTAATGCCAACCCTTGAGCTAAGAGGATATTATCGACAATCTCTCTTCCTGACACAAAACCTGTTTGCCATGACAATATTAACTTGGGGAGCAGCTTATTCAGTCTGTTAGCCAAAAGTTTGGAGATGATCTTAGAGCTGACATTACATAGGCTGATGGGCCGAAATTTCCTCCACTGGGAGGCCCCCTGAACCTTAGGAATAAGGGCTGGTAGCATGCTGGTAGATCCCCAAGGTTGCTGAGCTCCCTAGAAGAAATCATAGATTGCCATTAATAGATCATCATGAATTATTCCCTATCAGAGCTCGAACGGGAGGGTTGGAGACCATCGACCCTCGTGCTCCGCACTGAACAGCTTCGAGAAAAATTGGACTATCGAGGCTTGTAGCTGCTGCTCATCCTCCAACCATACACCACTGTCATCCTTTTCGTGAAAGATGGAATTAGCATTATGGCGTTGTTTGACGAATGAGTGCAAAATTTGGTATTAGCATCCCTTCCTGAATCCATCGAATCCCTGACTTTTGATGCCAATACTGACACTCTAACACCAGGCAATGATTATATCGAGCACGAGCCTCTTTCAGTCTGATCATGGAGAGCTCATTCTAAAGAGAGTCATATTCCGTTTCACGTAGTTTCAGAGTTTCTTCAACTTATTTTACTCGGGAAAAAATATTCCCAAAGGTTGAGAGGTTCCAAGCCCGCAACTCTTTCCGCACTGTCGACAACTTATTAAAAAATCTTGCCATCCCAATCCCTACTGCAGGCTACTCCCAAGCCTGTTGCACCACTCCGAGAAATCCTGAGTGACTCTTACAACAATTTAAAAAATGAAAAGCAACCCTAGTTTTAACACCGGATCCAAAACGAACGAGTAACGGTGTGTAATCTAACCTCCCATGTACCAGATGAGTAACTTTAGTGAACTCGAAATTCTCTACTCACGTTTCGTTTAGCAAAACTCTATCCAATCTTTGCCACAAAGTCCCATTAGTCTAGGTGAAAGGACTTCCCTCAAATCCAACGTCATCTACATGGCAATTCATGATCATACTGTTAAACTCATCCATGTTCCGAATATTAGCTAATGCTCCGCCCACGCGCTCAACAAATAAAAAAATCACATTAAAATCCCCCCTACCATCCATGGCAATGTGCACTCGTGATGGACTTCCTCCAGAGCTTTCCAAAGATACCTCTAGGCCACTCGCGTACACTTGGCATAAATAGTAGAGAAACAAAAGGATAGGTCTGAATAGACCACAATATTTATGTTGACCAACTGGTCAGCATGCTTATGAAAGGAAGTATGCAAATTTTTTATCCAAAATATCTACATGCGATTTTCCAAAAAGCTTTGGCCATATTGAATCGAAGCATGTGTCGAATAAAGTTTAACTAGGTCTCACTTGTCATTAGTTCAATAAGAACAAGAATCGAAATACTATGCTGCTTACATAATCTATGTAAGTGGCGTTGAGTATCCCTTCGAGAGACACCTCGGATATTCCATATTAATATATTATATGTTAGGGCAACTAATCATGACGAACCAAGGAAGAGGTAACTTTAGAATGAAATTCCGACAATTTCTTGTTATAGTTCGTGGGCCTACCTTCTTCCCAAACTTGTTCAACAGTTGCACGTCCTTACTGTCAATCACTGCTGTGCGAGGGCAATCATTGTCTGCCAATGAAAGACAGTCTAACTGTTGCAAAAACTCTATCAAATTAATGTATAACGAGTAAATTATTGTACCTAAAATTACAAAATGGTAATTCCCTGAAAATATTTGGTGAGGCACACTGGCCTGATTTAGTACTAATTTTCCAAATACAATCACCTATATATGTAATTAATTGCACAATAACTCACTACAAATATACCTACAAATATAACTACTAAATAGACAATAAATAGAACACCAGAATTTAACGAGATTCGGCTAATTTGCCAACGTCCTCGAACATCACTGACAACTTAATATTTCACTAGAAGAAATATTACAAAAAAGAGAATGAAGCAAGTTATGATGCTCTTATTTGGTGTGATTGAATTGGTTTGTTTGAGAGTTATTTAAAGCTCTTAAACCATTCTACAAAAAATAATTCAATCGATGTGGGATATTAGAATGTTAGGTCAACAATTTCAATGTCAACAATTGTTGGTTTTGAAATTCAACAAATCTCCACCTTGGCATAATTTCTAATTCCTACCCAAAAAATACAAAATCTTCTTACTCAATATTCGGTGGTGTCTTCAAATGCATTGTCAAGCACCAATTTTCAAGTTATGCATGACATTTATCAAATTCAAACAATATTGGAATTTGATAGTTGTCACAACCTTCGTAAGTATATCAGTAGGATTCTCCTTGGTCTGAATCTATTGAAGTAGTATCGTATTATCCTCCAAAATCTTCCTCACAAAATGATATCGTACGTCGATATATTTTGTCCTTGCATGATAAACCTGGTTCTTTGCTAAATGAATAGCATTCTGACTATCACAATGAATTTTGATAGACTTTTGTCTGATTCCCAATTCATCAAGCAACCCATGAAGCCAAATTGCTTTCTTAACAGCCTCCGTAACTGCCATATACTCCGCCTTAAAGTAGACAAAGCAATCGTTGACTGCAAGGTAAATCTCCAACTAACTGGTGCCTTAGCAAGTGTAAACACATACCCAGTCGTTGATCGACGTGTATCTTGATCATCTGCGTAGTCGAAATCACAATATCCAACTGCGTCTTGACCAATCTTTTCATCCCGCTCAAATACTAATCCAACATCTATGGTATTCAAAATGTACCGTAAAATCCATTTCATAGCCTGCCAATGCTCCTTGGTAAGATCATGCATGTACCTGTTCACAACTCCAACTGCTTGTGAAATGTCGGGTTTTGTACACACCACAGCATATATCAAGTTACTCACATTTACATATGGTACCTTTGCCATATATTCTCGTTCTGCATCATTCTTGGAGATAATGATACACTGAATTTGAAATGAGGAGCAAGTGGAGTACTAACAGGTTTGATCTTTTCATTCATGCCAAATTTCTTTAATACCTTACTAAGATACTCTTTTTGAGTCATATAAAGTCTCCCCAATCTTTTATCTCTGCTTATCTTCATGCCGAAAATCTTTTTGGTTTTGCCGAGATCCTTCATTTCAAACTCTCGACTCAAATGAGATTTCAATTTTTCAATCTCACCTTGATCCTTGGAAGCTATCAAATATCATCAACATAAAGAAGAAAATATATGTAGGATTCGTAACTTGTGCAAATATATACATATCATATTTGCTTCTTGTGTACTTGTCCCATCATAAAATTATCAAATCGTTTGTATCATTGTCTCGGTGATTGTTTCAATCCGTACAACGATTTGCTCAACTTACAAACCCAATTTTCTTTACCAACAACTTTAAATCCATCTGGTTGAGACATATAGATTTTTTCTTCAAATTAAAGGAACGCAGTCTTTACATCAAGTTGAGTTAACTTCAAATTCAATTGTGCTACCAAAACCAACAAAATTCTAATAGAAGAATGTTTAACAACTGAAAAAATACCTTATTATATTCCCTCCTTCTGAGCATAACTTTTAACCACCAATCTTGTCTTGTAATCATCATTCAGGAAATCTTTTTTCTTTGTAAATATCCATTTGCATCCAATTACCTTCTTGTCCTTCGATAGTTGTGTCAACTTCCACGTCTTGTTTTTAAGAGATTGCATCTCTTCTTCCATAGCATTTTTTCATCTATCATTTTCTGTATTTCGAATTGCTTCAGAAAAGGTGGATGGAACATCATCAACAACTGGAAGTGCATAGACCACCATGTCAACAAAATAAGCAGATTTTTGAATTTCTCGTCTTGACCTATTGACGGCAATTGACTCTTGCTGTTGTTGAGGTTCTTGGGTTAAAATCTCTTCCTCATCTGACTCTTCTTCTGCCATGGGAGAGTCATTGATGGTATTGTTTGTTTTTATCATTATTTGTTCAAACTCCACCTGCTTAGGCACACACTCCACTTGTTGTGGAGTACCATCATTCTGCTGTACATCTACCTTTGTAAACATGGTAGATTCATCAAAGGTTATATCTTTGGTGAAAACTATCTTCTTCGTCTCGGGACACCAAAGGCGATAACCTTTATGCCTGTCGTGATCCCCATAAAGAGCGTCTTTTTCACCCTTGGATCTAATTTTGATTCTTTAACATGATAATATGCAGTAGAACCAAACACATGTAAGGAATCATAATCTGTAACAGATTTTTCCGACCATTTCTCTAATGGCGTTTTGCCGCCAATAATTGATGGTAAGCGATTAATGAGGTGATTTGCATATGCTAAAGTTTCAACCCAAAAAAAGCATTGGACAACATACACCGAACTTTCTCCGTCAATGTCTGGTTTATGCGCTCTGCCACCCATATCTCTGACTGTAAAGTGCCGAACAATGTCTTCATTTTCACAGACTTTCATGAACGGATCACTAGTGTATATACCTCCATTGTCTATTTGAAGGCGTTTGATCTTTCTTTCTATTTGAGTCTCCACCACCATCTTTTTCCACTTGATGAAAATTTTCAATACTTCACTTTTCGCCTTCATAGTATACACCCATACTTTTCGAGAAAAAACAAAGGTAACAAAATAATTTTTGCCTCCCAGAGAAGTTGTTTTGGAAGGTCCCCACATATCAGAGTGCACATAATCCAAAATACCGGTAATTGTAGTGCCAAAACCCATGTCTGCTTCCCTTTGACATAATGCTTGCAAAAATCTAACTTGCAAACACTAGTTCCTTTCAATAGTTCTTGATTCATCAGAAAATTCAAGAATTTTTCTCCGGCATGTCTTAAGCGCATATGACATAATCTGGTTACTTTCAATTCTCGATCATTATTGGAAGCTACTGCCGCTACTCCAACAACTGCATTACTTTGATAGTAATACAAGTTATTATTTTTTCCGATTCATTTCACCAGCACCAATGCACCTGAAATGATTTTCATCTCTCCATTATATGTCGACACCTTGTAACCCATTGATTCTAGTACTCCCACAGAAATGAGGTTCTTTTTCAATTCTGGCACACATCGGATATCAGTTAGAATCCTAATTGATCCATCCTGATTCCTCAGCCGAATTGAACCAACCCCATTTATTGCTAATGTGGTCTCATCTGCCGTGTAGACGGCTTCACCTTCTTGTTCCTTGAAATCAAAGAACCATTCCCTATTGAACGTCATATAATGACTATAACTTGAGTCCAATAACCATGTACTAGAATGACCAGTAGGCATGACAGCTAATGAAAAGTCTGAGTTTTGATCAATGCACTCAACTACATTTGAATCCGCAACAACTTTTTCTTTGTTAGGTCTACTCTTCAGTTTTGGACAGTCCTTCTTCCAGTACCTTTTCTCTCTGCAAAAAACAACTTTGCTTAGTCTAACTCTCGATTTGGATCTATCTCTCGTCATCTTTGTCTGATTTTATGAGCGTCCTTTAGTTACCAGAGCTTCTGCTACTCCATTTCTGCTACTTTGCTTGTCTTTTCTTCTGAGCTCATAGCTGTACAGGGCAAAACTAACTTCACTGATGGACACCTCAATTTTTCCATGGAACAGAGTTGTTTCGAGATGCTCAAATTCCTCAAGAAGAGATCCGAATAACATGAGAGCCAAATCTTCATTTTCAAATGTCACATCTAAATTCATCAGATCAATAATTAACTGATTGAAATTAGTGATGTAATTATTTAGAATTGTGCCGAGAACATAAGTGAAGTAAAATAAACGCTTCTTCATATTGAGCATGTTCTGACAATTTTTTTTCAAAAACTTCTCTTCCAATCCAGTCCACAATTTATTTGCAGAAATTACTTTTGAGAACATATATTTCTGTTCCCTTGAAAGACACGATCGAATTGTACCACACGCTAAATGATTTAACGTCCCCATTCCTTCTCTTCAATCTCTTCTGGTTTTGCTTTTTCGATGGCAATGTCTAGATTTTGATTAAAGAGCGCGTCTAGAATCTCACTTTGTCACCTACCAAAATGACCGGTACTATCAAATATCTCCACATTTAATTTTGCACCCATCACAGTATTTCTTGCCATAATAGACGATAACGAACTTGTCGATGCTTGCATTGTGGATGAAGATCTACTTTCGACCATCTCTACAAATTATATTTAGTAACTCCTAAATGTAGAATAACAATAACCCAAGAAATCTTTTCTGATGTGGAAGATCAGACTATACTGTAATCACAGAGCATACTAAGAAATCTTGAACTCTGATACAATTGTTGCGGAAGTTCTATCAAATTAAGGTATAACGAGTAAATTATTGTATCTAAAATTGTAAAATGGTAATTTCCAGAAAATATTTGGTGAGACACACTGGCCTGTTTAAGTACTAATTTTCTAGACAGAATCACCTATATATGCAATTAATTGCACAATAACTCACTACAAATATACCTACAAATATAACTACTAAATAGACAATAAATAGAACACCAGAATTTAACGAGATTTGGCTAATTTGTCTACGTTCTCGGACACCACTGACAACTTAATATTTCACTAGAAGAAATATTACAAAAGAGAGAAGGAAACAAGTTATGATGCTCTTGTTTGGTGTGATTGAATTGGTTTGTTTGAGAGCTATTTATAGCTCTCAAACCATTCCACAAAAAACAATTCAATCGATGTGGGATATTAGAATGTTAGGCCAACAATTTCAATGTCAATAATTGTTGGCTTTGAAATTCAACACAAACTGCTCTCCAATTTGAGTATTAAATATTTGCACCTCTTCCGTAGAACTGCTTGTTGGGACCAGATTTCTAGCAGATAGCCTACTCGGCAATTTTATCCTCACTCCATCATTATGTCTAGGAGATCCCAACTGAGCAGAAAATGAAGGGGAGAGCGCTCCCAGACACACATCAAGATCGAGATCATCAAGAATCTCCAACGTCGAAAATGAATTAGTTTGGGGGATCGCTGAAGCAGGCTTCAAGTTACCATCTCCCCCTATGATCACAACATTATCCCTAGGGCTCGTATGTGCAGACTTCCCCGCATCCTGGTCATCTGAAAGCTCATCGTGCTGGTTCAGCAATAATGTCGTTAAATAAAAATAATTTTATTTCATATTCTATTTTACTATCAAAGGAGGCATGTGTTATTATTATTATTTTTTTATATTTGAGAAGAGCTTCCTACAAATGTGCTAAATCTCAAGGAAGACGTATGAAATTATCCTTTTCATTGAGTAGAAATTTGTTTAATCATACATTTTATCCTTTCGTTTCATAGTTGCTTTGGGTGTTTGAATTCAAAGCCTTTCCTTGATCAAAATGTTCCTACTACTATTCATGAGTCATGAATCATGATTTGCCCATGGAATTAACAACAATCTTTGGGCAAGAACTTTGTCTTGAATATCTCCTTAACTCCGCTTCAAGTCGCAAAAAATTAGGGTTAGGTTTTGCATTTTTGTTCAATTCATTTGTCAAAAATGAATACCCCAATCTATTCTCTAAGAACTTTCAATGATTTGGCTATCATTACATGTGACTCGTAAGTAAGGGGAACTTACAATATGAACCATGTTCAGCAGCTACTTCAAAAACCTCTACTAAGGTTTGTGATTCTAGCTTCTCTCCAGATTTCAAAAATTACACTACGCTGCTTTGAGATTAATTATATTATAATAGTTAGGCCTAATGAGTAATTAAAAAGTGATAGTATGAGAGAAAAATTAATATGATTTCATCATTGTCCATCATCTATTATATTATTTAATTAATTTAATATTAACTCACACATTAAAGAAAAATACTAAAATTTGTTGTTTATCATTAGGGACCAATTCATATATAGCATCAAAAAAATAGAGTACCATTTTATATTTTTTACTTAATACAAGATCCAAATTACTCTTTTCAAATGCATACCTTTTATCAAAATTGATTAACAACAAATAATCAAATAATTTGTAACCAAAATATACAAGGAACAAACATTAATATCATAAATATTCTTGTCAACATATTAAGGTTAGTTGCTGAGATTTTTATGGTATTAAAGTTCACTCTTTATAATATTTTGGTTACAAATTTTTTTGATTATTTATTATTTATCATGTTTGATAATGAGTTTGTAATTGAAACAATAATTTGGATCTTATATTAAGAGAAATATATAGAATGACATACTATTTTTGACATCATATGTGATTTAATCCTTGATAATAAACAGTAAATTCTAATGTTTTCTTTAATGTTTCGGTAGGTATTAGTTTAATTAAATAATTTAGTAGATGAGGGATAATAGTGGAATCATTTTATCTTCTTTCTTCTAATATCACTTTTTAATTATTGATTAGACCTAGATTTTACAAGATAATAAATTTTAAGAGAGATTAGTGTAATTTTTAAAAGTCAAAGAGAGACCAGTGAAATAGTTCAAAACCTCAGGTGAGGTTTCTGAAATTATCCCTAAATAATATCAACCTCTTTTTGCTTGGCATCCAATTTTTGTCAATTCAAGGTTTCTTAACTCAAGATGGGTGCTTTTGTTCTGCAGACAACACCTTCATGGTAAAGAAAATGGGAAAAAGGAAGTTGAAACGTAGAAGTTTCAATTTAAACTTGTCAAAGGATCGTCCATTTCCACATAAAATTTTTGGTTGCATTGAATATTTGGCATTCACACAACTAATGAAGATGCAAACAGTCAATTCTTCATGATAATAATGTGAATAGCTCAAAGTTGTAGGCCACTATTTCAATAGCACTATTGATCTAATGGTATTATGCAGAAACTCTTAATTATAACGGACTTTTTAGTATAGACTTCATGTGTTGGGTTTGGAGGCCAATTCATTTGGTTGACCTCTAAAAACCTAGGACTCATTGGTACACTAGTCCAAGTTTGACTAGATAATTGGCCACCCAAATCTTTTGACTTAATAAATAGGAGCCGCACAAAAAAGCAAGGAGCATCAACTCGTGACATTAGAGAGAGCCAGCTACCATTTTGAGTGGAGATTCAAAGTGAGAGAGAGAGGGAGTTGGGGACAAAGGAGATAGAGAGAGAAGGAGTTTTCCAACTTTAAAACCTTGATCGGATGGTGACTTGGTATCCAATTGAGATGAAATTTTAGAAATATGATTCTCTCATCAAGCTCTACCCTTTTTTTATGAAAAAAAATAGGTAGAGCTTGATAGCCATTTACTAGTGCCAGTTTCAAATTTTCTTTTCGTGTGGTAATATTCTTTCAAACCTACTCCTTTGATAGTTGCAGTTTTTGGGAGATGAATTTGTAACAATTGCATTTGCTTGATGATGTCCTAATCTAGTGCCTATCGGATGATTGGTTGATGATCTGATCCAACTTAGGGCTTGATATGTGAGGGGGAGATTGTTGAGTTTATCCTATGTTGGTTGTGCAAGGGGTATAGTGCTGGGTTATAAATATGAGGGAAAGTCTCACACCTTGAATTAGTTTTTAGGGGCGGGAAGGCCCAATAGAATCCAACAAAGTGGTATCAAAATAATCAGGTTGGGCTGCTCATTTGTAATAACTAAAATGGTTGACTTAAATAACGGTTGTATGATAAAATTGAACACAACTAATTATTCGACTTGGAAGTTTAGAATGAAAGACTACTTGTATTGTAGAAATTTATTTAAACATGTTCTAAGGATAAGTTAAACCAAGTGATATGAATGATGAAAAATAGGCTGTTATGCACAAAAAATTATTGGTAATATTAGAAAATGGATTAGTTAGAATATATTCAAACATTTTACTAATGACATTAGAACTGATGTAATGTGGAAAAATTTTAAAAGCATGTATGAAAGGGAAATCAATTTAAAAAAGTCCTTTTGTCCGGAACAGATTACTCAAATGAAATATAAAATATGGTGCAAATATGACTAAACATTTGAATAATATTTAGGGTTTAGCAAACTATGCAGTTGTGTCGAACTTGAACTTGGATGATGAAGTACAGACTTTGTGACGAACTTGAACTATCTGTACTTGAAGTACAGACTTTGTGACTTTGTGATGTAATTCAATTTCAGATAGTGTGTTGACCATGGTCATAGTAAAAGAGATTGTGACGAATGAATAGTTCGAGAGGAAGGAATAGAGAGTTGTTAATGAATCCCAAGTCTTGATGATAGAAAAAAATGAAGGGGGAAGAAGTAAGATCAGACAAACCCATGACAGGAATGACAAATCTAGAGGTAAGTCTGAGTTATGAAAAAATAATGCGTGCTATCATTGCAAAAAGAAGGGACATTACATCAAGGATTGCTGAATCTTGAAACGGAAACAAGTTAAGAAAAAAGACAAGCAAGGCAAATAATAAAAAGATGAAGAAGAGACTACAGCAATTGTGGCAGCCTATAATGATATGTTTGTGTATTGTAATGATGGTTATATTAATATCACTTGTCATAATAGTGATTGGGTAGTTGATTTGGATGCATCTTACCATGTTATTTCCCATAGTTATTTCTTCTCAATCTACACTGGAGGAGACTTTGGCTATATTAAAATAGAAAATGATGTTTCGTGCAAAGTTGTTGGTACGAGAGACATATATTTGGATACACTGATACTCAGTGTCAACTAGTTTTGAGAAATATTCGACATGTTCCTGATATTCATCTTAATCTTATTTCCACGTGAAAGCTTGATGATAAGAGCTATCATAACTCACAAGATGGAGGCAAATGAAAATTCAGTAAAGGAAATCTCATTGTTGCCAAAGGAAAAAAGTAGAGTACCCTCTATTTGATGCAAATCAATTTGAAGAAGGGAGAAGTGAGTGCAATTTGTGATTCCTCCATTAATCTTTGGCACAGGCGACTTGGTACATGAGTGAAAAAGGGACTCAAACATTTGTCCGTAAGCAGCTCTTACCTGAAATAAGAGGTAATGCACTTAAATCTTATATTGATTGTATTTATGAGAAACAACACAGAATTACATTTCAAAATTTTCTCTATCTAGAGAGTTAAATCCCTTAGAGTTGATGCACATTGATGTTTATTATATAAAAGATAAGTCTCTTGGCAGTGCTATTTATTTTGTAACTTTTATTGTTGATTTTACCAGAAAAGTTTGGTGTTTTATTTTGAAATCCAAAGACCAGATTTTGGAGGTGTTCAAAGAGTTTCATAACAAAGTTGAGATAGAGATTAGCAAATAGTTGAAATGTGTTCGTGCTAGCAATGGTGGTGAATATAAAGGACCATTTGAAAACTATTGCAAATCCCATGGGATCAGACTAGAGAAGACAGAACCAAAAATTCCTTCAAAAGAATGGGGTGGTAGAGATGATATATAAATCTATTACTAAGTCGGTCAAATGTATGCTCTCCAATGCTAAACTGCCAAAATCCTTCAGGGGTAAGGCAATCAGTACTACAGTTGATTTGATCAAACTTTTTCATTAGTTCCTTTGGATGGTGATATCCCAAAAAGAGTATAGATTGGAAAAAATATATCTTTTAAACACTTGAGAGTTTTTTTATTGTTAAGCATTTGTTTATATTAGAGGTGTGCATTTGGTACAAATTTGGTTATTTGAATTCGATTTTTTCGGTTATTTCACATTTAAAAAATCATTTTCAATTTTGAATTGGAAATAATCGAATTTATTCGATTACAGAATTGAATTCGAAAAGGTTATGAAACTGGTTATAACCGAATTGGATAGTAATTTTCACATAATTAAATGGGATTTAATTGTGTAGTTGTATACACTTAGTCACTAATAATTTACTAATGATGTATTGTATTACACTTATTTTAATTCTTATTTTTTATATTGTTTAAATGTTTGATTTGCAAATAAGTTGATTGCATTCAACGGTGGATGCTAATACACTAACACGTTGACATGCAATTCAATACATTCGCTTAAACTGTTTAATCATCATATTACTTAGTTATCTATGTTTAAACAAGATTAGTGATTAGAGAATATAAATTCACATATTATATATGTAATGTAAATTTAGAGTATATTAATACTTGTAAGTTAAAAATTACACATTCAAATATTTATTAACTCAAACATGAATGATGAACCAATATCTAAATTCTAATTACTAATTATGTTTAATAATTAGTACTATGCTTATACTTATTATCTAATTCTAGTTATGTATAAAAGGGTAAGTATTATAGTTATGTATTATTATAATCATCTAATAAATATTAAAATAGTATATTGTACATCATTATATATATATTTTTATTATAAGTATATAATAATACTATATACTATCTATTATTAATAGCCTTTACCTATATAATGTATTAATAGTATATAACATTTATCTGTATAATATATAATTTTATAAACTAATTTGATATTCGAATACAATAATACAATACTTTATTTCATTTTATTGAATTTGAATTCTAAATCGATTATTACCAAATTGAAAGGCTCATTATTTATTTCATACCATATTGAAATTCGGTGAAATTGATAAATACCAATTTTGTACCAAATACTCGATTTCAAATTACCAAATTAAAATTGAAATTAGGTATGAATTTGGTACATACCAAATTTGCTCACCCCTAGTTTATATTATAAAAAATGAGAGGCCAAAATTTGATGTGAAGTCTAATCAATGCATTTTCTTGGGCTATAGGCATGAAGAGTTTGGTTACAGATTGTATGATTATATTGAAAATAAGTTTATTAGAAGCAGAGATATTGTCTCCCTTGAAGATTAAATCATTGAAGATATTGATAAAAATGATAAGCCAAGATCCTTAGATGACATTATTTCTAATTCGGATCCAGTTTCACTACCGGTTGATTTTGATTGTGGGAGAGCTGAGACATAGCAGAAAGCGGGTATTGGTTGTGATGGCCCTAATACTGATGAACCTAAGCAAGAGACACCACAAACTCCATTACCACCACAAGATGAGTGTAGGAGAATTGCCAAAGAGAGAAGACCTTTTAGCAAGTATAATCTTAATGAGTATGTGCTACTGACAGATAGAGGGAAGTCAAAGTTCTATAATGAGACTTTAGAGCATGAAAGGAAAAAAATTGGTTGTAAACCATGCAAGAAGAGATGGTGTCTTTTATGAGAATCACACATATGATTTGGTGAAATTGTCTCGGGGCAAGAGGATACTGAAGAACAAATAGGTATACAGGTTGAAAACTCAAGAGTACAGGTTACAACCAAAGTACAAAACAAGATTGGTTATGAAAGGATTTAGTTAGAATTTGGATCCAACTAGACAGATTCTTAGGACGAAATCTCTTGAGACAGGCAAAATGGGCAGCTTTGGTTGTCTAAAAAAAAGTACATTAAAAAGGTGCTCGACAAGTTTAACATGAACAAGGCTGAGGAAATCTTTGCTCCACTTACCGGTCATTTCAAGTTAAGTATCAAGTAGTGTCCTACAAGTGTTAAAGATGGAGAAAACATGAAGAAGGTATTTTATACATTGGCTATTGTTAGTTTGATATATGCTATGATTTGCACTAGACTAGATATAGCTCATGTAGTTGGGGTAGTCAGTGAGTATCCCTCCAATCATGGTAGAGAGTATTGGAATGCTGTTAAGTAGATTCTCAGGTATCTTAAAGAAACTTTTAAGTTGTGTTTGTGCTTTGGTAATGGCAAGATCATGCTAGATGGGTACACTGATATAGATATGGCAGGTGATCTCAACAACAGGAAATTCACATTTGGGGTACTTGATGACTTTTGTAGGAAGAGGAGTGTCATGAAAAAGTAAGTTACAAAAGTGTATCGCTCTTTCTAGTATGGAAGTACAGTATATTGTAACCACTAAAACATGCAAAGAAACTCTTTGGTTGCAGAAATTCCTTCTAGAGTTGAGTACGAAGTAAGAGAAATATAGTTTTCATTGTGACAGTCAGAGTACCATTTATTTGTGTAAGAATTTTATATTTCACTCCCGGTTTGAGCTCATTGTTATAAGGTATCATTGGATTCGGGAAGTACTGAATTCTAAGTTGTTGACACTTGAGAAGGTTCAAACTAATGATAATGGTACTGATATATTTAGCAAGGCATTATCTAAGGAGAAGTACTTGTTTTCTAAATAGTAAGTAGGTTTGGTTGCGCCCCTAAATGACTTGGAGGGAGGGATTGTTAGGCTTGGAGTCCAACTCATTCGGTTCGCCGATGAAAACTAACTTATGACTATTGGTACACCTAGTCAAAGTTTGACTAGATGCTTGGTCACCCAAGTCTTATGACTTGATGAATAAGGGCTATACAAAAATGCAAGAAGCATGAACCTGTGAGATTGGGGACAGAGCCAGCCTCCATTTTGAGCGGAGATTGGAAGAGAGAGAAAAATGGAGTTGGGGAAAAAGGAGCTAGAGAGAAGAAAGTTTTGCAACTTCAAGACATTAATTGGATGGTGATTTAAAACCTGATTAAGATGAAATTTTAGAGGTGTGACCCTTTCGTCAAACTCTGCCCATCAATTGGTATCGATTTTGGATTTCCTTTTTGTGTGGTAATATTTTCTCAAACCCATTTCTTCGATAGTTGTAGTGTTTTGGGAGATGAATATGTAGCAATTTCATTTGGTTGTTACTATCCAAATCTAGTACCTTTCTGACGATAGGTTGATGACCCGATCCAACTTAGGGCCCGATATGCAATGTTGTTACACTCGGACCGAATAGTGACTTGGTTAAACTACGAGTTAAGGGTCAACTGGTTGAATCGGTCGAACCGTTCTCAAAAATCCACGGACGTTAGCATAATGTTATAATTATTTTATATTTTTATGAGTTTCAGAAATATTGAAATTAAGTTCTTGGTTACATTTGGCCATCATGAAAAATGTTCCAAAAGTATTAGACTTGCAATCAAATATACACCTAATAATTATATATAAAAATGTAAATTCATGGTTAAAATATGTCCATTTTCCAAAACTACTTGAAAAACTAAATTAAAACAAATTAAAGCAAGTTGGAATCACTGATGTTGAATTAATGAGATCATAGGGATGAAAACATCTTGATTTAGATATCATTTAGGAAAGCGAGTAATTTTGATATTTATACTAAATGGGTGACATTTTCTTATTCCTACTAATAAATGAAAGTGTTACAATTTACGTAACTCAAATTATGTTTGGGAAAAAGAAGAAAGAAAAGTTTGAGAATCGGGTCAACCATTCAAATCGACTCACTCGTTTAGCCGATTTTTTTTATGGTTTTGACTGATTTTTTTACTAAAACGGTTTTATACTACAAATCAGTTCGGAAAGAAGGCCGATTCATGGTCGAACCAGCTGATTCGATTCGAGTCTAACAACACTGTCGATATGTGAGGGGAAAATTGTTGAATTTATCTCACATTGGTTGTGGAAGTGGCAAGGTACTTGATTATAAGTGTGAGGGAAAGTGTCATCCCTTGAACTAGTTTTGCGGATGGGAAGGTCCAATAGAACCCAACACTTAATTGATACTTTCTTACTTTTAGAAACTTGATTGAGACATTTATACATTTTAGAGGACTGGCATCACATTAACTCCCACGAAACTAATGCTCCAAAATAAAATCCTACAAGTATATAAGGAAAAGGGTTTGTGTAATGAGTGCCTAATAGACAATCATTAAAAGAGTATATGTTAGTTTCTTTAAAAAATAATGTTAAATCAAGAAAGCCTTTGTTTTTCCCCTTAAGTGAGAATACTTGAACCCAATATCTTTTAGTTACAACCTCTCCTATCTTATCACCCAATTCAATCTTTCCCCATGAAGAAAGTATTTAAATGTAAGTGAGACACTAAATATGAATGTGTTGATTTAATTGTAAATTAGATATAAGTTTTTTCTGAAACTAGGTAGAATAAGTTAGACATAATAACAAGCATCTACTCAATACTCCACTAGAAAAATCTTAAAGAAAAAAAATTAGAAAACCAATGCTATCTCACTCAAGTTAGTTGGCCCAAGAAAAGTATAATATAAAAATAGAATGTATAATAAACTCATTTTCTGTTAAATGAAATTGATAATTTCACATCCCTACATTGAGATTTAGTACAATTGTAGGAAGCTCTACTTAGGTAAAGAAAATGTAACTTCCTTGACAATATAGTATACCTATTTTACCCTTAACCAAAAAAAACCTATAACATGTATCCATTTTTTTTTAAAACAAAAAGAGGTACCGAGTGTGTTTGGATATGAAATTATTTGAAAATGTTTATTTAGAATAATACTGTAGAACCTTTTGTGATGTAATTCATGTAAGATATAAAATTGATTGAAAATTGTGTTTATGATATAAGTAAGATAATATTTGTTAATTTTTTCCCAAATTATACTATCAAAATGAACCAATATCCTTTGATTCCCCTCTAATAAAGTAGTGGAGTACTAGTGGGTTCTTTTTTTTTTGAGTTGTGAAAGAAAATGTGAATTGTTTAGGATATTTATTTACCTATTTTGCTAATAATAGCTATATTTTAGGTTCCATTTGTTTGACAAAAAAGTCATGCAAGAAAGTGCGTTGCGGGAAAAGTTAGGTAAAGTGATGTAAAGGAAAGGGAAACTAAATTTCCTGTATGTGTTTGATAGACAAGAAAATAGTGTAGAAAAATTTGAATTGTTGTGTTTGGTTGATAGGAATGTTACAGGAAAATTGTTTAAACTTCTTGGATAGATACTATCGAAATACTAGTACCTTGGTTAGAGACTAACATATTAAAATATAAAAATACATTCATTTGCTAAAATATTACCTAAATGGAGCATAAAATAAGTCATAACATATTTAACTGCATAATTATTTCAAAAAAATAAATAAATACTAACATGAAAATAAAGTTGAATGCATATACTTTTATGCTATTTCATCTAAGTAATTTATTTGAAGTCATACCATGAAAATAAAGAAAATAAAAATACATCACAGTCAATAAACTAAAAATTATTTTTTTCTCTCATTAAACTAGAAATTCTTTTTAGTTACTATTCTAATGAGAGTCAAACTTTCCTAAATCCTTACTATAGTCATCGTCATCATCAAGCTTGCTCAAGCCGCCAATGTTATAATGCCTCTTTAAATATATATAATTCTCTTACTAGCTGGATAAGTAAGTAGATAGATTGATAAATGCTTGTTTATCCTTTCTATCAATTGCTTCTACCATTTGCTTGATACTTGATGCAACTGCATTTATGGTCTAAATGTAGGTTTGGCATTTTTTGCACGACGAGTTTCATCCTTATCAGTTGTGTTTGAGGATGAAGTGCCACAACCCTTAGCAGCAATTTGTTGGGGAGTTTCTTTAACTTGAATATTAGTTCACCTTCATCTACTTCCACCACATCTTCCAATTCATTTTCATTTATGGTTCCATTCTTTCTCATTTGTTTTGCATTGATATTAGGACCACCACGACACCATTCGCCAATTGCTGCATCACTTCCACAAAACGATTCCCAATTCTTCAAGCATTTCAATGCATTTATGTCTTAAATTTTTTTTACTCTTGGGTGTGCCTACAAAAAGAATATATAAAAGGGTTAATTCCACTTTGTCCCCCCAAACTTTGAACGATTACCCACTTCAGTCCCTAAACTTCAAAATGGAACACTTAAGTCCCTAAAATTTATAAATTGGGATACTTAAGTCCCTAAACTTATAAAATGGAACACTTAAATCCCTAAACTTATAAAATGGGACACTTAAATCCCTAAACTTATAAAATGGGACACTTCGACCACTAACGGCATTCAGAATTCTGTCAACAAATTTCCTTAATTGGGAGATATTTATAAGTTTAGGGACTTAAGTGTCCCACTTTCAAATTTAGGGATTGAAGTGGGTAATCGTCCAAAGTTTGGGGGGACAAAGTAAAATTGACCCTATATAAAATTATGTAAACTTTAAGAATAGTTTTAATAAATAACATAATTAAAGTATATAGAATATTAGTTATCTTTACATATGTTTCCCATACTTCATCAGTGTGAGAACCTGAAAATTTTCACATTTTCTAAGTATTATTTTATTTCTTTGCCTATATTTTTATATTGTCTTTGAAAATATTAAATTTTCTATACATTTTATAAGAAAGTACAGTTTTTAACTCATTTTCCTGGTATAAGTTAGTGTACGTTAAATTGAAGTGCATTATTGGATGTAGGACCCGCTAGTGCGATAAAATTTTGACGTATAGGTGATGAGATATTAAGTGTTATTATTTTCCAAGGTACTAGGAGATGATTAGAGATTAGCTAGATAGATGAATCATTGGGAGAGAGAAGATAAACTTAAAAACATTCAAGGTGCCACGTGTCGCGAACTGATTGGAGGTTGGACTTGACCAAATCTTTCTTACCTTTACCAAAACCAATTTTTGACCAATTTCCCTTCCATTTTTATTTCCCTTGGCCGGCCCTCTTGAGGAGAGAAACAAGAGAGAGTTTTTCAATTTCTAGCTTCCAACCTTGCTCAAATCTTGTATTCTAGCCAACCAAATTAGAATCTACTCCATACAAGTGTTCACTAAGGAAGGTTAAAAAGTTTGGTGGAGTTGTTTTGGAGGAGGAAAGACTAAACTACCACTTTCTTTGAGGTTCCAAGGTAATTTGCTAAGAACATTCCTCTTTGCTTCCAATAGTTGTAAATTAGTAGGTTGTGGTTACTACTTTGGTAGTTTTGTACAATATTTCTTGACTAGATGTGGTGATGTGTGGATTTTCAGTTTTCTTAGAGAATTTTCTTCCCATATATGAAGCTTAATGGTTGGCCATGTTTTATTAACTTTGATATGAGAAATATCTAGTGTTTTGGGGTTAGTTTCATTTGCCTAAAGAAATTTCAGCTTGTGGTGCATCAATTTCAGTTTTAGGGTTTTAATTTGAGCATGATTAGGGTTTCAAATTAGGGTTTTATTGTGGTTGATTGTTATGAGATTTGGTGGTTGATTGTAGCATGGAAAAGTGAAGGAATTCAAGGGGAAATGCTGTCCGTTTATTTTCTTGAAGTTTGAGTGAATGAAAATGAGATTTGAAATGTGATTTTGTGATGCATTGGACTTACTTTGCTTAAATATACTTAGTTTCACTCTAATAGTGTTATATGAGCTAACTTTTACTTGCACTTATACATTTTTGCATGGTGAATGTGATGACCATTTTAACCATGATACTTAGTTACAAATGTCAAGTTTTGAACTCCAAATATTTGCTCATTTTCCTTCCAAAACAAAAAGGAGTTGTATAGGGTTTTCTCGGCCACAAAACCTATTTTTTTCGTGCAAGGTTTTAGGGTGAATTCAAGGTATTTGTCTACCTTTTCATGTGATTTTACTCAAGACATTCGTTATACATTATGTCTTTGCATATGTGTTAGTTTTGAACCAAACAAAGATTTATACGAAAAATTTTAAAAAAAACTGCTTTTTCATATCCGGTCGCATATCCGGCAAATTCTTGACCGGATTGACAGGGGAAGATGAAAAAAATTAGGGTTGCTCACTGCCTTGAATCCGGTCGGATTCTGACTTGGCAACTGTTTCAATTGTTTTCCAATGAAATTTTCTAAACCCTTTTGAACTTAGTTTTGTGTTTGGTTTGGGAAACTCTTAGTTACTCATATCTTTTGATTTAAATATACTCTTTTCACTTTCAAAATCGTATTTATCTATTGAACTAGTGGGAATTCGGATTTTCTTTGAGTCACCAAATATATTGATGGTAGAACCGTAATATTTTATAGTGGTTATTTTTAGGGTTTCTTGGTGATTAAGGGTGTTATCCAAAAGGAACTTTGGATGTTATTTTACTTAAATAGGTGAGTGTTCGATATACGTTCTGTTTCTAATGACTATGTGAATTATTGTGATTATTTGGGTTGTTACTTTAATAAGTGATTGGTGTACGTTATGTTTTCATTGACTATGTGACTTGTTGTGATTGTTCGATAAAATGTAAAATGTTTTCAACGATTGCTAAAATGAATTTTACTAGGCGAGTGTGTACTTTATCGCACTCGATATAAATGAACGTGAAATTTTCAAGGATTGAATGATTAAATACTACTTGTGCATGAATGTAAGCCTTTTGGCTGAACTGGCCCCTTGCCCTTCATTATCGGTCGACTCAAGCCAGAAGCGGACTCGGTCGGGCGACTGGTGACCTTAGGTGAATGTTTGATATACTCGAGTATGGCCACGTAGTCTGGTGGAGACTAGCCAGTGAACTGGCTAGAAGGGGGAAATGAAATGAATGAACGGATGACAAGAACAATGAAGGAGTTTTCACTTACAAATATGTTTTTTTAATGACTGGAGGAATAAGAAAAATGGTAGGTGAATACATGAACGAATGGTTACGTGAGCATGTATCCTTTTAATGAGTTTGTTATCATTGTTTTATATAGTGAATGTTTTCTGGATTACTTGTTATTACATGACTAATGTCCTTGTTAATTACTTGGTTATGTATATGGAACCTCTATGGGCTTTTAACTCATTCCGTTAGTTTTGTTTTCCTTATAGGGGTTGCGAGCAAGGGCGAAAGACCTGTATAGAATAACATAGTTTAGTCCTTTTGTATTGTTTTGGCTTTTAGACTCGCTCTAGTCTTTGGTTAGGGTTGGATGTATTGCGAATTTAAAGCTTTCGTTACATTTGGGACTGTATATCTGGTGGAGTTTGGAATGAATGTAAGTATATGTTTATGTTTGGGAATTATTTTCGCTTATCCTCGAGATTATATCTTATTTTGTTTGAAGAGAGTGAATGAATCCTGGCGAGAGTTGGATGTATTGCGACAGTTGGTTATATCTAGTGCTTGGTTAGGGTTGGATGTATTGCGAATTTAAAACTTTTGTTACATTTGAGACTGTATATCTAGTGGAGTTTGGAATGAATGTAAGTATATGTTTCAGTTTGGGAATTGTTTTCGCTTATCCTCGAGGTTATATCTTATTTTGTTTGAAAAGAGTGAACGAGTTCTGGCGAGAGTTGGGCAGGCGGTCCACCGAACCCTTTGGTTCGCCTTAGGGAAAGTTGGGACTGTCACAGGTGGTATCAGAATCACTTTGCGTGGTCTCTGCGCGGAGTGAGCTTGGATCAAGTGGTGTTATGGTCCTGATTTCGTGAATAAGTGTGAAGGACTAAGTGCTCTTTTGAGCATAAGTTATGAATCATGAATTGTGATAGGTTTTAAATCTTTGTCATGGTACTTGAGGGCAATAGGTTTGTACGTCAGGTAGGAATCTCGATTGTAGATAATTTACTCTTGGAACTGGCCAGTTCGAGTGGTGAATTATCTCGGATTCTTGTACCCGAGTACGCGGGAGTTGAGGGCATATTAAGGACTTGCGATCTTTATTGCGGAGAGCAGGAATGGGCTAATGTTTGGTGAGAGTAAGTGCATGAGGTTAACAGACGTCTAGTTCGGATAGTAAGGGAAGTGAGAGATCGGACGGGGAATATTTTGACCGAGTATGGAACGGCATGTCGTGTTTTCTTCTTGTTTTGCTCCTGTATTGCTACTGTATGTATTTGGCTTGTGGCATTTCAATATTCACATGTATGGTACTTGCTGCACTTGATTTTGTCTAATTTGATATGTTTCCTTGCCCATCTAGTGTGTTATATCTTGCTATTTTAGTCAATTTACTTTGTTTACTTACTAAATCACCTTTTGAAAAAAAAAAAAAGGGGTATGGAAGGGAGACGTGGTCACGGACGTGGAGCTAGTCTTGGCCGTGGGGTTAGACAAGCTCAAGAATCAAGAAAAGAAAGAGAACCAACAGTTGAGCCAGATCGCGGACCGAGGGTTGAGGCAGGAGACCAAGTAGCGACGGCGATACAACAAATGACAAATATCTTAGCGCGATTGGTGGATCAACAAGGCCAATTGCCAGTGAATCAACCCCAGAATCCTGAGATAAGAGAGGATAGGGCTCTGGAGCAGTTTCAAAAGTTTGTTCCTCCTAAATTCCTTGGAGGACCTGATCCGGATGTAACTGAACAGTGGTTAGAGGCAATGATTAACATCTTCGCAACCTTGAAGTACACGGAGCAAAAACAGGTGAACTTTGTTGTATTTCAATTCGAAAGACCGGCCCGAACATGGTGGAATGTTATTAGAGTAAAGTGGGAGAGAGAACAGACTGTATGGACATAGGCGAACTTTATAAAAAAATTCAACGAGAAGTACCTCCCACCTTTGGTCCAAGAAAGGAGAGAGGATGAATTTATTGCATTGCGTTAGGGAACCTAGAGTATGGCCGAATATGAGACTAAATTTACTAAACTGTCTAAGTTCGCATCTGAATTAGTGGTTAAAGAGCGAAGGAGAGTAAGACGGTTCATACAAGGCTTGAATTTGGAAATTCAAGAAGCTTTAGCGGCGGTTCAAATTAACACATTTACGGAAGCTCTCGAGAAAGCACAGAGAATTGAGGATACGAAAGCACAAGTAAAAACCTTTCAAACGCGGAAAAGAGGTACTTCTAGTAGCATACTAGAGGAATCTAGAGAAAAGATAACGCCGTCCAAAGTACAAAAAGTGAGACATTTCCCTCATCCACCATGGACATTAGGAGCACTAGATGAAGGATCTACAAAAGAAAGTCAAATAGGACAAGAGGAGATTTCTCGAGAAGGCCAAAAAGTAGCTCCTCGCTTGGCTAGTGGATATTGTGGGAAGGCCAACCACACTGAGAATGATTGCTGGAGGAAAGGGCGAAAGTGTTTGATTTGTGGGAGTAGCAATCATCAACTTAGTAATTGCCCGAAAAAACAGCCACGAGAGACTAGTACTCAACAAGTGGATGGAACCAAACCGAAACAAACTAATGAAAGAGGGAGCCGAACAAAAGTACCAGTACAGGTATATGTCGTAGACCAGCAACAAACTCTGGGGTCATCTGAAGCAACGGAAAGTAAAAATTTCGAGAACGAAATTTCTTAAGGGGGAAAGAGTGTGAAAACTCGAAAATTTTCATATTTTTAAGTATTATTTTATTTCTTTGCCTATATTTTTATATTGTCCTTGAAAATATTAAATTTTCTATACATTTTATAAGAAAGTACAGTTTTTAACTCATTTTTCTGGTATAAGTTAGTGTACGTTAAATTAAAGTGCATTATTGGATGTAGGACCCGCTAGTGCGATAAAATTTTGACGTATAGGTGATGAGATATTAAGTGTTATTATTTTTCAAGGTACTAGGAGATGATTAGAGATTAGCTAGATAGATGAATCATTGGGAGAGAGAAGATAAACTTAAAAACATTCAAGGTGCCACGTGTTGCGAACCGATTGGAGGTTGGACTTGACCAAGCCTTTCTTACCTTTACCAAAACCAATTTTTGACCAATTTCCCTTCCATTTTTATTTCCCTTGGCCGGCCCTCTTAAGGAGAGAAACAAGAGAGAGTTCTTCAATTTCTAACTTCCAATCTTGCTCAAATCTTGTGTTCTAGCCAACCAAATTAGAATCTGCTCCATACAAGTGTTCACTAAGGGTTAAAGAGTTTGGTGGAGTTGTTTTGGAGGAGGAAAGACTAAGCTACCACTTTCTTTGCGGTTCCAAGATAATTTGCTAAGAACATTCCCCTTTGCTTCCAATAGTTGTAAATTAGTGGGTTGTGGTTGCTACTTTGGTAGTTTTGTGCAATATTTTTTGGATAGATATGGTGATGTGTGGATTTTCAGTTTTCTTAGAGAATTTTCTACCCATATATGAAGTTTAATGGTTGGCCATGTTTTATTAGTTTTGATATGAGAAATATCTAGTGTTTTGGGGTTAGTTTCATTTGCCTAAAGAAATTTCAGTTTGTGGTGCATCAATTTCAATTTTAGGGTTTTAATTTGAGCATGATTAGGGTTTCAAATTAGGGTTTTATTGTGGTTGATTGTTATGAGATTTGGTGGTTGATTGTAGCATGGAAAAGTGAAGGAATTCAAGGGGAAATGCTGTCCGTTTATTTTCTTGAAGTTTGAGTGAATGAAAATGAGATTTGAAATGTGATTTTGTGATGCATTGGACTTACTTTGCTTAGATATACTTAGTTTCACTCTAGTAGTGTTATATGAATTAACTTTTACTTGCACTTATACATTTTTGCATGGTGAATATGATGACCATTGTACCCATGATACTTAGTTACAAATGTCAAGTTTTGAACTCCAAATATTTGCTCATTTTCCTTCCAAAACAAAAAGGAGTTGTATAGCGTTTTTTCGGCCACAAAACCTATTTTTTTCGCACAAGGCTTTAGGGTGAATTTAAGGTATTTGTCTACCTTTTCATGTGATTTTACTTAAGACATTCGTTATACATTATTTCTTTGCATATATGTTAGTTTTGAACCAAACAAAGAATTTTACGAAAAATTTTAAAAAAAACTGCTTTTTCATATCCGGTCGCATATCCGGCAAATTCTTGACCGGATTGACAGGGGAAGATGAAAAAAATTAAGTTGCTCACTGCCTTGAATCCGGCCGACAATCCGGCCGGATTCTGACGTGGCAACTGTTTCAATTGTTTTCCGATGAAATTTTCTAAACCCTTTTGAGCTTAGTTTTGTGTTTGGTTTGGGAAACTCTTAGTTACTCATGTCCTTTGATCTAAATGCACTCTTTTCACTTTCAAAATCGTATTTATCTATTGAACTAGTGGGAATTCGGATTTTCTTTGAGTCACCAAATATATTGATGGTAGAACCGTAATATTTTCTAGTGGCTATTTTTAGGGTTTCTTGGTGATTAAGGGTGTTATCCAAAAGGAACTTTGGATGTTATTTTACTTAAATAGGTGAGTGTTCGATATACGTTCTGTTTCTAATGACTATGTGAATTATTGTGATTATTTGGGTTGTTACTTTAATAAGTGATTGGTGTACGTTATGTTTTCATTGACTATGTGACTTGTTGTGATTGTTCGATAAAATGTAAAATGTTTTCAACGATTGCTAAAATGAATTTTACTAGGCGAGTGTGTACTTTATCGCACTCGACATAAATGAACGTGAAATTTTCAAGGATTGAATGATTAAATACTACTTGTGCATGAATGTAAGCCTTTTAGCTGAACCCTTGCCCTTCATTATCGGTCGACTCGAGCCAGAAGCGGACTCGGTCGGGCGACTGGTGACCCTAGGTGAATGTTTGATATACTCGAGTATGGCCACGTAGTCTGGTGGAGACTAGCCAGTGAACTGGCTAGAAGGGGGAAATGAAATGAATGAACGGATGACAAGAACAATGAAGGAGTTTTCACTTACAAATATGTTTTTTTAATGACTGGAGGAATAAGAAAAATGGTAGGTGAATACATGAACGAATGGTTCTACGTGAGCATGTATCCTTTTAATGAGTTTGTTATCATTGTTTTATATAGTGAATGTTTTCTGGATTACTTGTTATTACATGACTAATGTCCTTGTTAATTACTTGGTTATGTATATGGAACCTCTATGGGCTTTTAACTCATTCCGTTAGTTTTGTTTTCCTTATAGGGGTTGCGAGCAAGGGCGAGAGACCTGTATAGAATAACATAGTTTAGTCCTTTTGTATTGTTTTGGCTTTTAGACTCGCTCTAGTCTTTGGTTAGGGTTGGATGTATTGCGAATTTAAAGCTTTCGTTACATTTGGGACTGTATATCTGGTGGAGTTTGGAATGAATGTAAGTATATGTTTCAGTTTGGGAATTGTTTTCGCTTATACTCGAGGTTATATCTTATTTTGTTTGAAGAGAGTGAACGAGTCCTGGCGAGAGTTGGGCAGGCGGTCCGTTAAACCCTTTGGTTCGCCTTTGGGGAAGGTAGGACTGTCACAATCAGTGCGTTCCACTTTTTTCGTTGTGGAAGTAAAAGTTAATCCACTTTGAGATAACATTTGCTCAATGTCTTTATAACCCTTTTTGATTGTTTTCTTACGATTTATCACATTATCCTTGTTGACTGCAATGTTAAATTCTTCTTTCAAAACTTTAGCCGCAGCAACGTATGCTATAGATTTGAATCCTTTATAGCATTTGTTTCCTTCGTGGCATTGAATGACAAGAGCGTCCACCAAGCATTTATCCATTTCAGTAGGCCATACTAAATTTTTTTGCTTGTCTTGAGATGATTGAATAGCATTATTAAATTATTTCATAGTTTTTCAGATGGACAAATAAAATGTAGAATATAATACATAAAATAATATGAATAAAAATAAAACATGATGGGATATAATTTTAATTGTAGCTTATTTAAAAACAAAATTCATATCAAACAATAACACAAAAAATTATAAAAAATTAATGACTTGCACAATAATCTGCCCACAAAACAGTCATTACACGTTTTCCTAATCAATTTGCCTGCTTACCCTCTTCAATTATGTTAAATGTTTCTTTCCCAGTTTCATATCTCTACCATTTGTTTGTGCAGCTAATTATCTATCAACATCATCTAATAAAGGATCTTTACTCATAACTTCTTTAATATAGATTGTGTATTATGCAACATGCAATCACTAAATCTGCTTGTATAGTCCATGGGTGCATTGGTGTCTCTTTCAAAATTGTAAAAACATTTCTTTAATACCTCAAATGTAGGCTCGATCACATTCCTTAAAGATGCATGCCTTAAGATTAAATTATTTCGAGCATTTTCAGAGTGCATCCAAAAAATTCATTCCAAATAGTATCTTGTTTTTCGAAATGGAGAGAGAAACTTTTTTAGCAAAGGAAACTCTGCATCTACCAGGTAGTATTTTCCTACATTGTAATAAAATATAACTAATCAATAAAGAGAATAACAAAATAAAATTATTGATCAATAAATATAAAACTTTTTACGCATTAGGACATTTAATTTTATGATTGCAGGTAAGATCACAATCTAATATCCTTGAGTCTGAAGGCAGATCCTTCCCAACCCCAAAATAATATATGTTATTTTTAAATCAAAAGAGGTTGCCATTAAAATATTTTTGAGTTAGTTTGTCTTGTCTACCACGGAATCGAAGCTTACAATTCTTCGTGGAACTTAAGCTTCAATATGAGTTCCATCTACTGCACCTACGCAATCTTATATTTCAAGAAATAATTAATTACATAAACATAGTATTTTCAAAAATTATTTAAAGGTAACAAATCATTATATGTACCTTAAAATATGACATAAAGCGTGAAGCCGGCCAAAATCTCTCCTGGAGTTTCCCCAGTTGGTTGTATAATGAAATCATCATACAGTGATATAATTGCATACATGACCTGACATGTGTCGGACCTATATAATAATAAATACCTATTCGAAAAAAATACAAATTTTGTATATAGCAGTGAGTGGGTCGAATTCATAGGGATTGGGGATAATTTTTTTCTTCTAGAATTTTAGAATATGGGGGGATTTTTATAATAGTATGAATAATTAAACAAATCAAATAAAAAGGCCTGACTAATAATTTACTAAAAATGAAATAATAATAAATAAACTCTAGCCAAGAAATAACTTCGGAGATGGTTCACTCAATTGATCATGGATGTAATAATAATTTCATTTACTCACTGACAAACAAGTTATAATTGTCAAACAAGCGATGACAATCAACTTCTCCTTACTGTATCGATGATCAAGGTACGACCGTTAATCGCTTTCTTAATCAAGAATAACCCAAGGTACGATCATAAAATTCAATTTTTCAAATGCCTTAAGAATTAGAGAAACCCTATTCTAACCAAATAACACGCTATAATGATTATTTTAAATTAGCCCATATATTCTCCTGACACAAATCTAATCATGCCAATCACTACTAACTTGGAGTAAACAATTACGGATTTAACAACTCTAACTGGTTTTAGGTTATTAGATTAAATTAAATATCGGGTTTTTGATATTCAAATAAAATAATAACCATAAGAAATTAATCAGAGAACATACGAATACCAGTAAATAAAAGAAATAAAATAATCAATTCGATCTCACAATTTTAGATGAACCAAGTCCTCCGTTGTTCGTTGATTAGAAAAAGAAATTTAGCTGCTTGTCATTGGGAATAATGCAGGCAATTTCATTGACAAAGTTGCATAAACATTCGACAATAGAAAAGTAAAAGAAAAAGAAAAAGAAAAGACGAAGAGAAAAACTCATGATGCCGAAACTAATCAATTGTTTGCAAAACTCAAAGACAAAACAAAGTAGTTGCCATGCGGAAGTACTAATAGTCAGCCGTCCCTTTATTTCGGTTACCTAGTACTACTCTAATTTTTCTAGAAAAGGATATTCTAATAGTGAAAAAAGATAGTTTCCTAATATGAGTGGAAGTGTGGCAGACTAATCATCCAACGAAACAAAATTTGATTCAAATGACTATGACTCGGACTTGGAGACTTCCACGTGTGTGAGTTCCGAGCTTCACGGACATGCAGAGTTCAAACTTTGACGTGCCTGCATTGATTAGCATAAAAATCTAATGAAAATCACGTCTTTAATCCCTTTTTATTCCAAATTACTACAATCAATACAAATTACCAAATATAAGTAAAATCCATCAATTAATGCAATATTTGGTAAAATAAAAGAGGAAAATAATCCTAAAATTAATGATAAAAAACAAAAATTGACAAGTGTAGATCCTGTACAATAATAAATATCTACTCGAGAAAAATACAAATTTTGTATACAGCAGTGAGCAGGGTTGAATTCACAGGGATTGAGAATAATTTATTTTTTCTAGAGTTCAGAGTATGGAGGGATTTTTATAAAAGTATGAATAATTAAATAAATCAAATAAAAAGGCCTAACTAATAATTTATGAAAAATGAAACAATAATAAATAAACTTTAGCCCAAAAATAACTTCGGAGATGGTTCACTCAATTGATCATGGATACAAAAATAATTTCATTCACTCACTGATAAACAAGTTATAACTGTCAAATAAACGATGACAATCAATTTCTCCTTACTGTATCGGTGATCAATGTACAACCATTAATCACTTTCCTAATCAAGAAATAACTCTAGATATGACCATAGAGTTCAATTTTTCAATTGCCTTAAGAATTAGAGAAGTCCTATTTTAACCAAATAATACGCTACGAGGGTTATTTTAAATTAGTTCATATATTCTCCCAACACAAATTCAATCATGCTAATCACCACTAATTTAGAATAATTAAACAATTACGAATTTAACTACTCTAACTGGTTTTAGGTTATTAGATTAAATTAAATATCAGGCCCTTAATATTCAAATAAAATAACAACCATAAGAAATTAAATCAGAGAACATACGAATATTAGTAAATAAAAATAATCAATTCGATCTCATAGATGAACCAAATCCTTTGTTGTTCCTCGACTAGAAAAAGAAATTTAGCCACTTATCATTGGGAATAATCCAAACAATTTCATCGACAAAAGTTGCATGAACATTTGACAATAGAAAAGTGAAAGAAAAAGAAAAGATGAAGAGAAAAACTCTTCGTTTATTTGGTCTTGATGCCAAAACTATTCAATCATTTGCAAAATTCAAAAACAAAACAAAGTAGTTGCCTTGCGGAGTACTAATAGTCAGCCACCCTATCTCCTATTTGTAGCTTTCTAAATAAAATAAACTTCCTATTCCTATGAGAAAGAAAAGATATAGATCACAACATTTTTGCTTTGTTTCCTACTCCTACTAAATTACTCTTTTTAAATCAAAGAAAGAACTCCTAATAGCCAGATAGATTAGTCTCCTAGTACGAATAGGAAACAATTCAGTTGATAAAGAGTCTCGAGTTCCACGACTCCAATCCAACTTTGAAAATCACGTCTTTAATCCCTTTTATTTTAAATCCTTACAATCAATACAAATTATCAAATATAAGTAGAATCCATCAATTAATGTAAAATTTGGTAAAATAAAAGAGGAAAATAATCATAAAATTAATGACAAAAATGCAATCTATCAATTTCCCTCACACCTAAACTATGCTTGTCCTCAAGCATAAGAACAACTAATCAAGCAATTGAGTTCAAACAGTGGCTATTGCTCAAATTTTCTATTGCCAATAGACATTTAAAACACATGTTAAGCATTAGTGATTAAGTTTCAAGAAATATTTCTCCAGTTAGTTTTTAAAACCAAGAACTCTTCCAATTTCGAGCTAACCAATCTAAGAATATAAAATATTCAACTAACATTCGTCAGCAAACGGTTCAACTATTAAGCAAAATCTCAACATTAAACTCATGGATCACAGGCTAACACAATTATTCACACACTTGCACATTTTTCACTACTAGTTCATCTTTTTTTTTCTCTAACTTTTTTGGGAAAAAAATTTAGTTCCTAGTCATTCAAATCTTTTGACGCGAACTCTGACATTTGTCAAATGAAGGAATCCAGTTACTCAACTTTTATCACCAAAGGACCACATACTCATAGTTATCGTCACTTTTTGATGCGAAAGTCGACACTTGTGGGGAAAACTCCCGATTATTAGGCAACGATACTAGCGGAGTACAACTAAACATTATCCATAAATACGTACCCAAAATAAAATTAGAGATCACACAAGCCTGCTTTATTTTTCAAGTATAGAGAACTAAAATTAATAGTTGAACCAATTTACATAAAAAAATGTCAAAAAAAATATTTACAATATCTAGAAAAGTTAATCAAAAATTACAAAAAGTCACAAAATCTCAACTATTCACCAGAGAGACACTCTTAGATTTAACTATGTCATTCTTGACCCATTAGCATATAAAATCTTAGCAATAGTCAAATTTGAGAATTTAGCCATCGTTGATCAAGAATAACCACAAAAATATATAAGAAATGGCAAAAATTGGTAAAATTCGACAAAGTCGAACAAAAAATTTCAACAAAAATGCCTACACTTACACTTTTTCAATATACAACGCCCTACACCTAAATCTTACATTATTCCTAATGTAAGAAATAAAGAATAAAATACGAAACAAAAGAGATAACGAAACTTCCTTGATCATCAAGGGGGGCTGTGTGGCACAACTATAGGTGAGAAGCAAAGGCGGTGTCAAATTCGACATTGGTCAGCCGATGATCCATTTGATGAATTTATCCATGCAGGTGCTACAACTTGGCATCCCAAGACTATGGTGGTGGAAGTGCGGATTTAGAAAAAAAAAGGAGAGAAGAGGAGGAAAGAAAAGAGAAAAGGAAGAAAAGAAAGAAAAAGAAAGAAATAAGGAAAAAGAAAAGGAAAGTAATTTTTTTTTTCATTTTTTTCACTTCCCCCTTGTTGGGATAAGATATGGGCACGTCTTATTGGTTGAAACTCTTCTGATGATGTAATTGATTAATTACGAGTCACAATGTGCCCTCTAGGCTCAGGCGCGTTATGTGCCTTGTCGGCTTTCAAATTCGAAATATGAGCTCTCCAGACAAGTAGACATGGGCATGGCATGTTGGTGTAAACGCTTCTATTGTTGGAGCGGATTATTAGCACATTACCATGTGCCCTCAAGGCGCCAGCACGTCCTATCGAGAGGAAGTCTTCTGACAGTTGAAACATCAAAAATGAAAATTAAACACACAAAATATGAAAAATCTAAGATAAATATAATGAAACTAACAATAAAAATAAAACTAAAAATTGAATTAGGTTGTCTCCTAATAAGCGCCTTTTTAAATATTTTTATTAGACATTGCTATGCTTGTTCAAGGGGGATAAAATCTTGTAAGTTGTTTCAATGCTTCATCCTCTATGTAGTTCTAGTAATCCTTGTAAATAGAGTAATTCTTGAGCACACGAGCTACGGTCTTCCATGGACTAGTAGATAGCACCAAACAAAAAAATAATGACCTTAATTCTTCACTAACTTCTCCATCACGAGCACTTACTAGTTGAAAATATTTGATCATACGGTCTTCCATCACGAGCACAACTCCTAACTTTTTTCTATCATAAAACTCAAAATCTTCTGATATAACAAAATCAATTTCACTAACAAAAATTACAGAATAAGAGTTAGGAGAATGTTGGCTAGAGAATGGAGGGGATTTCACCATATTTGAAGATTGTTCATTAAATTCATTCACTTGAGTGATTTGATGTTGGGGTCTCATTTCTTGCACTTCAACTCCCTTTTCAACTGCATCTTTAGGTCCTTCTTCTCGAGACTCTTGCAGTTCTATGTTACTTATCAAGATAATTGCATCCTCATCTTTCTTAAGGTCGATGATGGTTTGTGAAGGCAATTCTTCACAAATTAGACAGATCAATTGGCTCATTATAGATACCAATTCATGCTTTCCATCCTCCATCCTTTTAATCATCCTTTGTGTCTCCTGTTGAAAATGATATATCATTTTTTCAAGAGACATATCTGATGTAAATGATGGTTCTTGATGCATTCCATCCTCCATCTCTCCACTTCTCATTTGCGCCTCCTGTTCAAATCGATATATATTAGCAATTAGTAATTTCATCATTTCTTCAAGAGACATACCTGACATGGATGAGATTCTTGAAACTCTTGCTGTTGATATTGATGGTGAAAATCGATTGGCTCTGTTGCATAATTAAAGTTGGAGTTGTCTCACAATTCTTGATCATACTCGTTTAAATAAGGGTCATACCACGTTTGAGATTGGGGTGAAAAATCTCCAAAAGTATTGATTGGAGCACTGGGGTCATTTTGAAATACGGGGCATATGTCGGTTGAATGATCTGAGGCATAATAAGTTCCACAAGTTGTAACAGCCAATTGATCATTAGAAAAAACACGAGCCTCATTACCCTTTTTAAAAATAAAATCCAATTTATCAGCAAAATAGGAATGTTAATAGCCATAAACTAGTAAAAAGAATAAGAGAAAAATAAAATAAAAACAAGATGAATTCGAAAAGAAACAAATTAATCAGACCCCAGTCCCCAGTAACGGCGCCAAAAATTGATAGGTGTCAAGCCTGTACAATAATAAATACCTACTAAAGAAAAATACAAATTTTGTATATAGCGATAAGTAAGATCGAATCCATATGGACTAAAGATAATTTATTTCTTCTAGAGTTCAGATTATGGGGGGATTTTATAAAAGTATGAATAATTAAACAAATCAAATAAAAAGGCCTAACTAATAATTTACTAAAAACGAAACAATAATAAATAAACTCTAACCCAAAAATAATTTCGGAAATGATTCACTCAATTGATCATGCATGTAATAATAATTTCATTCACTCACTGATAAACAAGTTATAACTACCAAACAAGTGATGACAATCAACTTCTCCTTATTGTATCGGTGATCAAGATACGATCATTAATCTGTTAATCACTTTCCTAATTAAGAACTAACCCTAAATACGACCATAGAGTTCAATTTTCCAATTGCCTTAAGAATTAAAGAAACCCTATTCTAACCAAATAACATGCTACGAGAGTTATTTTAAGTTAGTCCATATATTTCCCTGATATAAATCCAATCATGCCAATCACCACTCATTTAGAGCAATTAAATAATTACGGATTTAATTACTCTAACTGGTTTTAGGTTATTAGATTAAATTAAATATTAGGCCCTTGATTTTCAAATAAAATAACAACCATAAGAAATTAAATCAGAAAACATACGAATACTAGTAAATAAAAGAAATAAAAATAATCAATTCGATCTTATAATTTTAGATGACCCAAATCCTCCGTTGTTCCTTACTAGAAAAAGAAATTTAGCCGCTCATCATTGGGAATAATCCAAGCAATTTCATCGACAAAAGTAGCATGAACATTCGACATTAGAAAAGCGAAAGAAAAAGAAAAAGAAAAGACGAAGAGAAAAACTCTTCGTTTAGTTGGTCTTGATGGCAAAACTAATCAATCGTTTGCAAAACTCAAAAACAAAACAAAGTAGTTGCCTTGCGGAAGTGCTAATAGTCAGCCACCCTATCTCCTATTTTGTAACTTTCTGAATAAAATAAACTTCCTATTCCTATGCGAAAGAAAAGATATACATCACAACGTTTTTACTTCGTTTCCTACTCCTATTAAACTACTCTTCCTAAACCAAAGAAACAACTCCTAATAGCCGGATGGATTAGTCTCCTAATAAGAATAGGAAACAATTCAGTTGGTAAAGAGTGTTGAGTTCCACAGCTCCAATCTAACTTTGAAAATCACGTGACAAATCCCGAATTTCCGGACACGCAAGTTAATACTTTGACGTGCATATGCCGAGTTGCACAGAAATTAGTTAAAATTCACGTTCTTAACTCCTTTTCGCTCCGAATCCCTACAATCAATACAATTACCAAATATAAGTAGAATCCATCAATTAATGCAATATTTGATAAAATAAAAAAGGAAAATAATCATAAAATTAATGACAAAAATGCAACCTATCATGACCGCCGGAAAATATCTCGATATGGTTTCTTCTAGGGCTGCAAACGAACCGAGCGGCTCGCGAGCGGCTCGAGTCAAGCTCGACTCGAACTCGATTAATATCGAGTTCGAGTCAAGCTCGACTTGAACTCGATTAATATCGAGTTCGAGTCGAACTCGAGCTGGCTCGAGTCAAAATTGAGCTCGAACTCGAGCTCAATATATTAAGCTCATTCGCGAGCTCGAGTATATATATATATAAATTTTTATTTTTTTATTTTAAGTATATATATTTTTTTTATTTTAAGTATACATAGAGCTGTAAACAAACCGAATCAAACCGAGTATCTCATGTTTGAGTTCTGTTCGTTAAGCGATTCGAACAACGTTCGTATTCGTTCGTTAATTTTCGAACTCCAAACATGTGTTCGTGTTCGACTCGTTAAGCAAAGTTCATGTTCGAATTCGAGTTCGTGTTCGGCTCGTTTAACATAAACGAGCCGTTCGCGAACATGCTCGAAATACTCGAATCCAAATTATTTTAAGCCTTAAATATGCCATGCAAATTATTAATCATTTTCAAAAACAATTAAAGCACTAAGTGACTAAATTCTATTATTCATTAACTATATAATTAACATTAACATAAAAACAACAAATAAAACAAAGCAATTTGCCCTCCAAATATAAAAGTCCAGCCATAAAATTAACCTTAAAATTTGTCAAATGATAATTATGTTCATGTTCGCGAACGTTCGTTAAAACTCGCGAACATACTCGTGTTCGCAAACGTTCGTTTAGCATGTTCGCGAACGTTCGTTAAAACTCGCGAATATGCTCGTGTTTGCTCGATTAGTAATCGAACAAAAAAATTCGTTCGAACTCGGTTCGTTTAAGATTTCGAACGAGCCTTTCCCGAACACGAACGAGTCGAAACGAACCGAACTAACGAACAGTTCGGTTCGTTTAACAGCTCTAAGTATACATATATATTTTTATTTTAATAGTAAAATTACATATATATCCTTAATATTTTATTATTTATTAAGAAAAAAATATTATTTTATTTATTTTTTAAAAAATAAAATTTTTATTTTATTATTTTTTTCGAGCTCGAGCTCGAGCTTGAAATTGTTGGCTCGTCGAGCTCGAGCTCGAGTTCGAGTTCACTAAAATTAAGTCAAGACTCGGCTCGATTAGGCCAAAACTCGACTCGACTCGACTCGTTTGCAGCCCTACTTTCTCCAGACCGTTTGAAATGGCATCTTAAAGTACGACTTTTTTTATTATGACCAATACCGTACAAAAATATTTCTGATTGTTCCTCAACACGTACATGTATTGTATCATATAATCTACAAGTGCCTTTGATAATGCAAACTAATCTTTTAAAACTTTCAATATCCATCCTTAAAATATGGTGACACTCTTCATCTGTCTCCTATAATTCCCGAACAAATGGTCTATTGGTTAAATATCTATTGCGGGGTAGATTTTTATCCAAATAGTCTAAATAATACAATCCGGCATTAGTCACCAAAGCACAAGCACTAGTAATAGCAGCACATAGTATTTCGATTTCATTGTTGCTATCCATCTAAAATCATAAAAACTAAAATTAATATATAAAAATAACTATAATTCATATAAATACTTGTACGCTCATGAGTTTTTCTCAATTCTGTCTTCAAATTTCAAAAACTTTACACATTAAAAGAAAAGTATTTAGTAGAGAAATAATACAAACAAGAATAAAAGAAAACATAAAAGGCAGTAACTAAAATAAAAAAAGGGGGCAGTAAAGTAACACTAACAAGAAAGAAACAAAAAGAATGTAGTAACTAAAATGAATAATCTACTATCATTAAGTAGGTACTCTATGATGCAATAACAAAGAAAGAAGCAAATGAACATAACACCATAAAGCATTTCTCTTTGTCCAATGCACTTCAGTAGACACTCTATGATGTAACAATAGAAATTAAGTGCTTATCATCATGAAGAAAAGGCTGCATAAAAATTCCAAGTTTAATTACAAGTGCAAAAAATTCCTATTGCTATGCAAGAAGTAATGTTTAAGAGATGACCATATTATTCTCATACAAATCGTGTATTCTATTATTGGAAAAATAAAGTTGTCAAACATAAGATGTAACAACAAAATGAAGAATGATTTTGTACATACCTGACTTTGCATAGATCCCTTACTTAGATTGTTGCCTTTCTCAACATAATTGACACAAACTTATTCTCACAGTTGTTTATAAAATCATTTAAACAAAAATAAATCAAATTGATTGTATTATAATTTACCCAAAATTTTTTATCCAAAATATGAAGATGAAGAGAAGAAGATATGAAGATGAAAAGAAGAAAAAGAATGATATTTTTTTGGAAAGAGGGAAAAAAAGGAAGATTTTAATCTATTGGTGTTCTGCTACATTCTAGATAAAAATATTTGAGGAGAGATTTTAGGATTAGTTCTACCTGACAGCTGACTAACAAAAAATGAGATATGGTAGGATAAAATTTGCAACAAGTATTATCTTGATTTAAAAAGATACAATGGTTCAAAAATTTTATCCGTTAAAATTTATGTGTAAGGTTGTGTTGTAAAAACAGTAAGACGAGGAAAGGTTTGAGTCACTTTCTAAACCTTAGGCAAATTTTCAACAATTATTTTAAAATTTAGGGGAGGTTTGTGGAATTATCCCTCAAATCAGAAAACAGTGCAGCATCCGATTCGGCTTTCTAAAATTAAAACTAAGGGCAAAAAATCTAAAGGGCCCTCAAATTATATAGTTGGTAGATTTTTAACCCTCCAAAAGTATATACTTTTGCCTATCAAATTTGTAAAAGGGAATACTCTTCACCCTTTTGATTAGAGATAATTTCAAAAACCTCCCTTGATGTTTATGATAATATCACTTGACACCTCTATGGTTTTAAAAATATTACTCAACTCTTATATTAATGAGATGAGACCATTAATCACTATCATAATACATGAATTAACAAAATTTTCTTCACTACTTTAACAATTTTTAGGCAAAACATTATAGAAAAGAAAACTTTTAGGCAAAACATGTAAATATAATATTCTAATGAACTTGATAGAAAATTCAATATAAGACAACACAAAAGGGTAGAATTGGGAGAGAAATACATCTCTCTCATTAAATAATTATTATAAGAATATTTTAATGATACAAGTGTGAAATTGTTACAAAATGCATGATTTTATGGGAGCTTGGTGAATATTTTTGAAACTATAGAGGTGACAAGTAATATTAACATAAATATCGGGGAGGTTTCCAAAATTATTTTAGCCAAGATGGTGGAAAATATGCCTTTCAACCATAATTATTAAACCCGACTTGACCCGACGGTCGGACCGGTCAACCCAGTGAACCGATCATTGGACTAGGCCGGATCCGGGCGGTTTTTTCAATTTTGTCCACAAACCAGGTTTTGGGGGAAAAATTTTAGATTGCTTTTGGTAGGATTCGAACTTGGACTAAAGCATATCGCTAGAGCATCGTTACCACCAGGCCACATATTAGATGTTAATAAAGTAACTTTCTTATAATATATGAATGTTTTATCAATTCTATCTTTATTTTTTTATTTCTTGAAAACAAATTTATTTGGAATATTTTAATAAAAACTTATGACCCCCCAAACTCTATAAGTTATAAAATGGATTTCAAAAATAAATATTACATAATTTATTTTAAAGACAAATATTGTTTTTATTAATTTTTTGCACTTAAAATTTGTAAATAAACTAGATAATTATACTAAATATAAATAAAATTTTACACTTAAAGTTTAGTGGATTACTAAATAAATTTATATTTTATTGATTCTTATATGAATTAATTATTCTATAGTGAATTAAATTAAATGAACATTTGCTATAGTATTATTTATTAAAATTCATATCATATATCTTACATAAAAAATTATGCAAATATAATATTTAAATATATTTAGTGACCCACCGGTTCAACCACTCACCCACTGATTGAACCAATGACCCGTTGACCCATCTCTTTTACCGATTTCCTTCTTGGGTTGGGTTTAATAACTATGCTTTCAACCATAGTTATTAAACTCGGACCGGTCAACCCGATGAACCGATAATTGGACTAGACCGAGTTGGTCAATGACTCGGCGGTTCAATCGGATTAAACCGAAAATCTAGTTGATTTTTTCAGTTTTGTCAATCGGATTTTTTCAGTTTTGGGGAAAAGTTTTTAGATTGCTTTTGGTAGGATTTGAACTTGGACTAAAGCATATCACTAGAGCATCGTTCACCAGGCCACATATTAGATGTTAGCAAAGTAACTTTTCTTATAATATATGAATGTTTTTATCAATTTTATCTTAATTTTTTATTTCTTGAAAACAAATTTATTTGAAATATTTTAATAAAAACTTATGACCCCTCAAACTCTATAAGTTATGAAATGGATTTCAAAAATAACATATTACATAATTTATTTTAAAGACAAATATTGTTTTTATTAATTTTTTGCACTTAAAATTCGTAAATAAGCTAGATAATTATACTAAATATAGATAAAATTTTATACTTAAAGTTTAGTGGATTACTAAATAAATTTATATTTTATTGATTCTTATATGAATTAATTATTCTATAGTGAATTAAATTAAATGAACATTTGCTATGGTATCATTTATTACAATTTATATCATATATCTTATATCAAAAATTATGCAAATATAATATTTAAATATATTTAGTGATCTACCGGTTCAACCACTCACTCATTGGTTCAACCACTCACTCATTGATTGAACCAGTGACCCATTGGCCCATCTCTTTCACCGGATTCCTTTTCGGTCCGGGTTTAATAACTATGCTTTCAACACGTTGGAGGAGCAAAAATATATACTTAGTAGTTGGTGGCTAAAAGTCGACTAATTTAATACTTTTGAGGGACATCCAAATTTGGTAATGATTGTCAGGTACCGCATATCCCAACTCTCGCAATTTCTCTGAATTAACAGAGGATTCAAGATGTCTTTAGGCTTTCCTCTTTACCTGAATCCCAGCTTGTAAGTTTTCTCTTTCCTTTTCCTTTTACTACTGGGGTTTCACCCTTAAATTTTGTTCATTCATTGCAAGTTCAGATGGTGAAGTTTCTGATATTTTGATTCTAAGATGTTTATTTCAATGCTAAGCTGTTGTAATTATCAATTTGTGCCACCAAAAAGTTGTAGCAGTAGCATTAGGAACAGCGGAGAAGGCGGCAGCAGCAGCAGCAGGGCTGGGAGTATGAAGGAAGCCTCTGCTGTTTCTTACAACAAGTTCATTGATTTTGCTCTGGAGGAAACCAAAGTCCATACCCATTTGGCCACTTCTCCACTGCAGGTACCCATTGTTCTATTTCAGTACTGTTTTTGTTGTTCTCTATTTCCAGGTAAATAAATAGGCAACCTTGTCTGAAATGCAGAAATTGCAGTCGGAACCCATGTGTTCTTTACTGCTAATTTTAGGAAAAGAAACAACTTTACACCGATTTCATTTAATTTTGTAGAAAAGGGGTTTTAGAATAATCGACAAAAAATCTTGCCATACATATCATTGTTCAGGGCAATGAAGAAAAATAAGTCAAGATTATTGGTCTCTTTGGTTGGACTGGACATGTTTTTAGTTGGGGTCGTGATATAGGTACTCCATTTTTGTTAGTGCCACTATATCTGGTTCACTACTTTTTAGTGGCATTCTATCCTGTGTATGCAACTTCTACAGATAATATAAAGCAAGTAAAGTGGAGAATGCCAATGCCGCTGTTTGCTTCCTCTTATTGGCAGAAGTTACTGGGGATGGAATGCCAAGGCTGCCTCCCTTTAAATTGTGCCTAGCATTGGGAAGTAGTTTCAAGCGTAAGACATTGTTCTGGTTTTCTTCCCTCTGGCTGAAGATAGCTTGCAGATGAAGTGAGCAGTAGTTACATTCCAGATGGTTCGGAACTGATGCTAATACCTCTCGTCCCTGTGGTCTCCTCAGGAGCCCCATGGTGATAGAAGTATCATGTTCAAGATGTTGCAGTAGTTTCAGCTTATTATGCAATTTTAATCTAATCAAATTCTTACTATAACTGCTACTCTAGAATTCCCAAGTCTGGAAAGTATCTGCTTAAAAAATGTTGTGAAGTGTCAACTATACTGGACAAGTTTCTAAATGAATGTATTCCATTTACTAGTTTCACCTTATCGGTGCTTTATGCTTCTCTGTTCTGATTTTATAACATTGAATAAGTACAATATTGTATCGTTTCTCTTGCCTACAGAAGAAATTCAATTCCTTAACGAGTATGGACGGGCGAACTGAACTCCAAATGCTCTCATTTGAAGCACCTAAAGTTCGACTTCTCCGTTGTTTGTCGATTGAAGGGAATGATGGCATGCAGGTGTACTTTAATTTCATTCCCTTGATCTTTACACAGTGTGCATTTTGTGTAGCATATACTTTTTATGCATTCAGTTGCTTAATGTGTTGATTATGAAAGAGTTGTGACTAGGAAGAAGTAGACAGAATTTGACCTGAAAACACTATATCTAATTAGAGTATTCTTGAGTTCCTCATCAAAAGGTTAATGGTAATGCCTCTCTCTTTCTCTTTGTCTCTGAAATTCCAAGAGGATTCACTTGATCATCATGCACTTTCTAGTTGGCTCTGCTTCGCCATATTAGAATAACTTTGGTGTATGGAATGTACCCTACCATCTTTAGGCATGAAATATCTAAATTTGACTAGTTGTTGAAGTCAAGGCAGGGTTATTAATGAGTGTGAGTATTTTTTTTTTTCTTTTGGCACATGCTTAAAAGTTTATGCTCTACCAACAATTACTGATTTGTGATAAATTAACTCTGGTGGTGGACTCAGATGAACGTTGACAAGAAGATTTGTGTTTCTTGGATCTTTATTGTCACATGTTTGATGAACTTCACAACTGATTAAAACTTCTTCTGCTGATCAATTTCCATGTAACATAGGTTAGACAATTATTTTGGACGATGAATATTGTGTTACCCAAGTAGGCATAGACATGCGTTCTGTACTTAACAGTTATGGAGAATGAAATTTCAAAGATAGCCTACAAAGTGCTTAAATCAACAAGTGCTATGCCTGTATGACAATCATTATGCCAGTACACACTTGTGACGGCAGTTTAACCAGGAAGCTGTGGCTGCTTGAGAGAAGAAAGAGTTCAATGAAATACTACAAAATTTCTGATAATAACTGGCCAGCTAACTAGCGTTATGAATTATTATGTGACATGAGATCTTTAGTAAAATATAAGCACAGCTCTTCCGAAATTTTGGTTATTTTATGATACTGGAGAATAAAAGTAGTAGAAGTTCTCATATATATATATATATATATATATATATATTTTTTGTTTCACAGCCTTATGCAATTTATCTATCTTTTCTAAGTTGATCTGATGTAGAGTATTGCTGCAGGTTTTGGATTTTGCGGTGTTCCCTAAGCCAGAATTTGATCTTCCTATATTTTGTGCCAACTTTTTTACAGCTGCTAGCACAAACATAGTTGTATTGTAAGCTATCTTGTTTTCTCTTTTGTCTTTTACTTTTGGCTAAGATAGCGCTTAAATGATGTTGTATTTTTCTTCTGTTACTGAAATATATTTAACACTTATAACATTAGAAAGCATAGCTTGTAGAAGTAGCTTGATATAATAGTTGGGTACTTGTCTTAATGTGCATTTTCTCAGGGTATAACTTGGTTATATAGCTAAAAGCTTACGTTAAAAAATTCAGACGTTGCTCTAGGTTGACAACTAATGGACTTCAGATAACAGGTTTTGATAGGTTAACCATTGGTTCTTTAAAACTTTGGTATCCATAATTAATATGCCCTTTTTATTTGCTTACGTCTTCAACACATTTTCCAACCACTTTTTTATCTCACATACATCACATTGAAAAAGTGCTATAGTATTTTTTTCAAAAAATTATTCCAAATAATCTACCATCCAAACATAGCACATAGTTTTCCATCCATAATACTCAACCATCTTCTTTTGCTTTCTAAGATTAGTATAATGGAGCCGAGTTAGAAGTTTTATTTATTTTTTATTTTTTTACTTGGCTTTGTATTTTTATGTCATACATGAGGGAGCAATTGTTGTCCAATTCACTTAGCTGCATTTTCATGCTCTTATCTTGGTTGCTTGAGGCAGAGGTGAATGTCACAGCTATATATAGCAATCAGGAGAATGTGATTTTTGTTGTCCAAATTATTGCTACCGTGCTTTTCTTTTGCATTTTTACATCAACCATGATACTCAAAGTTTGTGATATTTGGCTTGTTCTGGATTGAAGACTGTTGAGAGTTGTTTTGGTGAGCAAGAGTAAATATGGTCTTGAAGTAACTAAGAAATAACTAATCATTTGACTGTAAGTATTGTAGTTTGTTACTGACATTGCTTGACAAGACTACATGTTTTGATTAAATAGGTGTTTCATGTAATGGAAGGGACCTCAAATCACATGATTTTCAAACTTGATAACTGGACTTTCTGTTGATATCAAATATTTTGTGCCATATTGGGAGCTGGCGGATAGAATGATTGTGGTAATGCATTGTCTTGTGACTAGAGTTTGTTTGAGCTCTTTCAGGGACCTCAATCCCTTGCATAATGTCATGGATCGGGATGACTACAAGGAGAAGTATTACAGACACTTGATTCCTCTTGGCTCAAAGTATGCTGAGGTAAAAAATTGAATAGCACAGCATCACAAACTGCAGATTCTCGAAAACTTCAATTAACACCAGCTGAAACTATTGCATGGTGACTTAACACAGATTTCATGCAGCTTTTACCCTGGGGTGGAAAGATTACCAGTGAATCTTTGAGGTTTTTCTCACCAATAGTAATATGGACAAAGTTTTCTTCAAGCCAATACTATTATGATGTTTTATTTTCTGCATTCAAGGATTACTATAAGGTAAATACAACTAACTTGCTTTAATATGTTGCTCGATCAATCTTTCCTGTGATCACTTTCTCTAACACTGTAATTTAGTTTGGAAACTGGGTGCCTAATTCAATCGATATGCTTTATACCCTCACTCTTCTTTCTTTGAATTGTGGATGATAAGTATGGAATGAATCAAAAGAAGTTAACTAGATTTAAGAATTGGGGCTTCAGTGCATTGCTGCGGTACAAACACTGGATGTTTAATATGTTAATGCAAAATGGCCTCTATGTGGTAGCCTGTGATACTGATTTTGTTCAGGGTTTTCTGTCACAGAAACCACACTATTGTATTCCATGAGACACGAGTTTAAGTGTTTGGATGAAATTTAGGAATTCTTTTGAAATAACTGTGATGGTGACTTTGTTCTTCCATCTTCTAGGCGTGGCTTGAGTTGATGGAGCAAGCAACTGAAGAGATCGATACTTCTGAAATTGTTTCCAACCGTGAGGCACAGCATAGGTATCTTATGTGGAGGGCAGAAAAGGTATTTTTACATTTATATTAAATGTTTTTCATGACTGACTTGACAATATTGTTGTCTAATGTAACTTTTGAGCTAGCATCATTCCTGTCAACTTGCGGTGCTCATCATTATGGCTTTTCTTACAAAGAAGATTGCGAAAGAAGAAAATACCGAGAAATATTCAAGTATTTATCAAAATCACATAAGAAAAGCTGAGAGTTTTGAGTTATTTTTTACGGGCAATAGTCTGAAGGTTTGCCTATCTCTTTCTGAGTGGTCATTAATATTGGTGTAATTTATGATTGTATTCTGATTTTATCTAACCTTGAAGATTATGTACTTTAAGGTGGAAGATATTCTCAGTGTAGGCTCTTTTTTGTAAATTGAAATTACATTACTGGATATTGCTATAATTTCTAAATGTCATTGCATAGATAGCAAAGTTGATGACTACTGATCACTTTTCTTCACGATAAGTCCAAAATAAGATGCATATAACATCTAGCCTGTCAATAGTTGTGTTGTTTTTTTCAAAGTTTGGATCAGAACTTCTGTTTTACGATTTATATACATGGTGCTATAGTAAACCATTCAACTCGTAGGTTTTCCAGTGCAGCTATTGCATGATTGTTACACGTGAAATGTAAAGTAAGTCGATCAATGTGAAAGTTCATTGTATAAATCAAACTTGTTGAATCTTTGATAAAACTTTTGTCAGGAAGTTCAGGTTTTAATGGAAAACCTTGACCTGATCAGTTTAAAGTTCTATTGCTTCATCTATTCACTTTCTGTCAATATGCATTCACCTGATGCAACTTCTCCAAAGCAGGATCCTGGGCATCGACTTCTGAGAAGACTGGTTGGGGAAGCTCTTGCAGAGGTTATCCTTTTTTTTTGGTTGCTGACCACCAATGAGCATTTAATGTATTAACTTATCCAATTGTTCTTGATCTAGGAAATACTAAGGAGCTTCCTCTTTAATGGAGTTCAAGAGCTGGGGAGCAAAACATTTTTGGATTACTTTCCTGAGTACAGGAGTGACAACGGGACCATAAACGAGAAGCGAAGCATGATTGGAAAATCGTTTGAAAAATCGACCCTGGGATACCGAAGGCAACTTTCTTGGAAACAGTCTTAGATGGTGAAAACTAGCAACTTCCCCTACATTGTACAAAATTGTCTTTTCCTTTTTCTTTCTCTTGCAGAAAATTTTGGCAGCAGTGCCAGGTATATGCGTTTATATTTCTCAAAGGATGTAGAAAAACAGTTTATGTACTTGGCATGAGTGGTTTCGTTTTACCATTTTCTGTTGTTCCTGCATGAACGAAAGCCATAATGTGTAAATCCATGAGGTAAATAGTTTTCTTTCTTTCATAGCTATCAGTTCTTTTCATTTTATTTTTTCAAATTGAATAGGATTATGGCAGTCAATTGATAATCAGAAAACAAAGCCATCCGTGGTAGCATTGTGGAAGGCTAGAAATAATTTGGGGCGAATAATGCATTTGACCTCCTATGTTCAAATAATAAGTGTTCTAGGCTGCCACCAATCCGTTTAAGCATGTTTCGACTTTGCAGATCCTGTGGATGGAGCTCTCAGAGAAGATGCTTCTTCGGATAGAAAGTTACCCCTGATCCTGTTAAAAGGCAAATTCCATATGTAAGTTATATTACACTAGTAAATCCTTTTACCATTCTCAAGGGACATTTCTACCTTTGACTGAAACTGCAGGCTGAAGCAACCGGCTGAATTCATCCGGCAGATTACTACACTTGAAATAGCTTGCCAATTCAATGATTAAAACTGATACATTTTCGACATGTAATTAGAATTGATCAGGCAGCATGCATCCTCCCCTATATGCATACAATTCCAACTTGCATCAATGCTTTACATGCTGTGGAGCCAAATGTTTCAGCTTAAATCATCAATGGTTAAAAGGGAATATGACCATTTCATCTTTCACATTTCATAAAAATATTCTTTTCGTCCCTTACTTTTGAAACAAAGCAAATTCGTACTTGACATTTAAAAATTGAACCTATTTCTTTCCGAAAGTCAACTTTCAATCTGAATCCAATCACCCAATAACTCAATTACAAATTTTGGGAGTATAATTGGTAGATTACTTGGTTAAATCAACTTGATATTTACGTGAAATTTAATGAACCCAAAAAGGAAAAATAAAAAAAATTGTAACATAAAAAAAGAATGATTAATCTTTCCTATATTGTCATTGCATACTCTGACGGATCTAGATAGCTGTCACATCATTTCAATTTAAATTTAAACACAAAATTTTATATGTATGGTATACATCTAAACTCGCAAGTGTATATAACTAACGGTGCATGAAAAGATTTATCCAAAAAAGAAACCCTACTATTCCAAGAAAAAGAGCGGTCTTTGGGGTTTGGATCCTTTGTTTTTGGGGTGTTTTTGAAAAACTAGTTTTTCAAATACAATAAAAATTTTTAAAAAAAAATACTCTAAAAGTTAATTTAAAAATTAGTTTAAATTTTTTTAAAATTTTAAAAAATATCTCAAAATATATTCTAGAAACTCTTCTATTCTTAAATATCTCAAATATTTTCTAAAAATATTCTAAAAATTCTGCTACAGCAAAGTTTTTCAAAAACACCTCCAAAAACAGCTAATCCAAATGGATTTTTTAAATTTTTTTCTTTTTTGGTTCGATAAATGTTATGTGAATGTGATGGAGTTGACCAAGTGATCTATCAGTTCTATCTCCGAAATTTATTATTGGATTACTAGATTATTTGATTCATATTGCAAGTTGAGCTCAAGAACATAATAGTTTCAATTTTTAAATGTCAGGAACAAATTTCTTTCATTTTAAAAGTGAGGGATGAGACGAATATTTTTGCGAAATATGAGAAATAAAACAGGTCATTATCCCTAGTTAAAACTCTTGAGATGCATTCACCTGTATTATAATAACACTTAATACCAGCCCTTAAATAACAGAGCAAATTGTTAGCCTAACGGTTTGAAAACACGAACAAGAACATTCGAATTTACCTGCTAAATGTTGGCACTAGACTGTCTTCATTAGCATCTAGCAATCGAACATTGTAAGCTAAGAGGAATTGCTAGTAGCACGCTGCTACTGAAATGTATTCTATCTTGGTTAAGTCTCGTTCTTATATGTTGATCCACGGACTCCAGATCTTTTTATTAATTTTTTTTTTGGAAGTTCCCGTGATCTTCAACCACATATACCAAACAAGATCAGGGATATTTATACTCAAAACCTTAATGTGTTTTTTTTTCCTTCTTTATCATTTGCGAGGGATTATTAATTTTTCGATTAATTAGCCTTACCTTATTCTCCATAGACCAACTTTCATCGGTTGTTACCACATTGAGAATTCTTTCTAGTTTGTTATGTTAATTGCTTGAAAAAAAAATATGCAATCTCATCTTTCTCCTACTAACCATGGATTTGAGAAGAATAATTTGCTTATAATTCTTTAGATTGTTAAAAATATGCATATACATACATATATATATATATATATCTATATATTTGGATTAATTTTTTATGAATTGACAGTGTATATTAGATGAATGCTACATATGCCAAATTTGAATTTCAAATCTAAATTTTCACTTATGTGGCATTCATCTAACGATGATAGTGTATACACTGTCAGTATATACAAGATTTATCATATATATGTATACACACACATATACACATATATATCCGTGGCATTCTCTACCCTGGACAAGTTGCATTCTCCCTATATTTGCTCTAGAAGATAGGATGTTCCTTCGCTGTATTAGAGACTTTGCTTTTTCTAAATATTAATAATTTTGGGCTGGCCTCCCACCCCATTTACGAGGTTTGCAAAAAAAAAAAAACACACACACATATACATATATCTTGACTTAGGAGGACATTTTAGGAGTTTGCCCAATGAATTAACCAAAATTGGTAGAACAATAAAACGTTATAATCAAGTATAAGCATTTAAATCATCAAAAGAATTATCAAAAGCCCACCGCATGGCTGCGAGGTTGTCAATTGCTTATGTATAGCTATTTGATGGACCCAAATTTAATTGAAGATGAAGCTGTGGAAAGAAACTACAATTTTTGAGGGCAAAGGAAATTTTCTTTTCCATTGAAAATTTTGCGTAAAGGTATGATGAATAAGTTGGTGCAAATTAGAATTCAGTAACATAACTATTGAGTTTGTTTTTGTATACTACATCGAAAATTTTACAAAGAAATATCTCCTTCTAGTGGTTATAAATATAGTGGGTTTAAATAAGTTTAAATGTGCTAAGAGCACTAACCCAAGTTTCGTGTGCATCGGTCCAGAAGAGTTTTAAGAAACTCACGCTCCAATTTGAGAGGAGTTTTGATTAGGCATCAAACCAAAAGAGCAAGTTATGAATTTTTGGGCCAGTAAGTATTTTTGTGCTATTTAAACTCTTTGTATTTTCAGTTGTAGGAGCTTTTTGGGTTTAGGAATTATATTCTAGAATTTTGTACTTTCTCTTTTATATTCTTTTTTTATTATAGTAAATATGTTACCCCATTCACTCGTAGACGTAGGTCAATTTGACCGAATCACGTAAATTTCTGTGCTCCTGTTTTATTTATTTCTTTTTTTTTATTTGTCTTTTGAAATTACCAAAAACCCTTTCATCAATTTTTTGGGATCAGACCTAACAAATTGGCATCAGAATTTCAGATTTCTGGATTTCAAGTTTTGGATTTTTGATGACAACAACAAACTATCAATATCAATTCTAGGATATTGATTCTGTGTCAGAGAGAGTGAAGAAAAATTTTCCGTTGAAGTTCAGTTGGATTTTGAAGAAGTGGTATTTGGTCTGTTGGAACTTGTTGAGAGTTTTGAGAAGAAGGTGAAACAAGATTATTGTATTCGTGAAATTTAGCCCGTTGGGATTTGTTGAACCTTTTGTGAGTTTTGGTCTGTTGGGACTTATTGAGCCTTTTGCATCTTGATTCATTGGTGGCTTGTTGGAGTCTGTTGGGACTTTGGTGGTTCATTGAAATCCGTTGAAACTTTTATGGAGAAGGTGGAGTTTGTTTGCTATTTGACGATGTTGGATGCACACTAAGGTGAAAATTTGTTGAGTTTGTCTTTATATCTCACATCGAAAATTTTATAAAGAAGTATCTCCTCTTGGTGGTTATAAATATAGTGGGTTTAAATGAGTTTAAATATGTTAAGGGCACTAACCCAAGTTTGGTATGGACCAGTTTAAGAGAGTTTTAGGAGGCTCATGCCCCACTTTGAGAGAAGTTTTGATTAGGCATTAAACCAAAAGAGCAAATTATGGGCTTTTGGGCGATTAAGTATTTTGTGCTATTTAGACACTTTTGTATTTTTAGTTTTAGGTGCCTTTTGGGCTTAGAAATTATTTTTTAAGATTTTGTACCCTCTCTTTTATACTCTCTTTCTGTTATAGTAAATCTACTATTCCTTTCGCTTGTGGACGTAGGTCAATTGGAGCGAACCACGTAAAATTCTGTTTCTCTCTGCTTGATATATTTTTTTTTATTATATCATTATTGAATTGTCAAAAATCCTATTATTTTCCGTCGGTTAATTTTCTGGACCAGACTAACAATAACTATTGCCTGCAACCACCCAAATCAAGCAAAGTAGATATGCATTTAAATCATCAATAACATACACAATCCCAAAGCAAGGGTGCATGGTTAAAAACAAAAATTAAGAAAAGAAACCACAAAACTTTGATGGAGGGGCAAGGGCTAAGGCAGCCAATGCAGAACTATGCGCAAGACAAATTTGTGGATAAACACTGGCATTCTGTGTTTATAATATGCTCGAAGATAGTAGACTATACAAGGGAAATTACGAGGGAAAATGGAAAAAGAAATACGAGAATCCATATATATTTAGTTTTTGTTTTTAATAGAGCCCTATGCATACTTCTAAACATCTTTTTGCACGGATTAGTTTTACTTTTGTACCCTCTAACTTTTACGTAATTCTCATTCTATATTCATAAATTTCAATTTTGGGTACTCTAAATTTTCATTCTCCATCCAGTTGAATTCAACGGTTAACAGCATAAGCAAAACTAAGGGGAGTAAGGGCAAGCACATAACGAATGAGCACAGCAATTGCAAATAAGTAAAAAAGGACTAATCCTACTTTATACCCCTAACTTATATACTATTTTACTTTACACTTTAAATTTTAAATTTGGACAAATTACCGTCTTCTAAATTGTTGAATCTATCCTATTCCTATCCAATCATTAACTCCGAAAGAAAACACCATGATCTGTACATGATTTTGTCTCACAACTGGTGCAATGAATCCTATTGTTCTTTTATCAATTTTAATTATCTAAAGATTAATTTGTTTTTGGAAAGCTCAAATATCTCTTATTTAAGCTTTTGTTTTTATTTTAATTGTTTCGTTTCTTTCAATGACAATGGCAAAATTAGTTACTCTTTCATCTTTTGGACATAAATATATTTGCTTCTTAGCTCGAAGCATTGAATATGTTTAGGTGAATTTCTGATGAACGAATGTTTCAAAATCAATCCAATCTATACTTTCTCCACAAGTGGATTTCCTTTAACATAAATTTTACTGCATTATTTTCCTATTTATTTTTCCCCTTATCGTATCTTGGATTTTTTTTGTTTTGTTTTTTGATGGCACTCCTATTAATTGCAACACAATTTATTATTCTCTTGCTTTTGTACAGATTTACATGCTTCCACTCTGAATTTGACAAATGCATTGCTTTTGGAGTATATTTTGGTTCATTCATCTATGTAATTCCATATTAAATTGAAGGGGAATCGAGTAAGGTAATTTTGCTTGTGGTGTTAAGAACTAAACTCAAACAGGATGAATGCAAAAGTTGAGGGTTTGGTGCAATTTGTTCAAAATTGAAACTTTAAATGCAAAGTCAAGATTCTAAATAGTCCTTTTACTGATTTGCAATTGCTCTGCTCGTGCATGGTCTCATACTTCTTACTTCCGTTGGTTTTGCTTACAGTGCTCTAGTAAATTTTAAAAGTTCTCACATTCATTTTAAAAAGTTCTCTAGTAAATTTGTTCCTGTTCCCTCAAAAAATGTTGATACCTATATAACCAACAAAACTAATTCAATAAGAATCTATGTATAGGGGAAACTAATTCAACAAAACTAAAATTTTTATTTATATTAAAATCACTACCATATGGAGGAAGATTGGATTTAGGTGTTGTGGATGTCTATGACAAGATGGAACTTTATCACTCATATTCTTCTTTTTTTTTTTTTAAAAAAAAATACATTAGTATTCTTCATGGAGACTTTAAATTCAACATTGGATGAAAGTTATTTTTTATATTTTACACAATGAGGGGAGGTATGTCTAATTTTTTCAAACGTGGAGGGTACTGCCAGAAATCGTAATAAACCTTAGGGGAGGTTTGTGAAATTATCCGCTATTAAATTGCAAATTTGTAATTTCTAATATATGTTTAAGTTGAATGTAACCGTTTTGCAAAAAAAAAAATACATGTTTAACTTGCCATTAGGAGGAACGATATAAGTAAAATTGTTCTGGACAATTTTCAAAAATCTGTTGATAAAATTTTCTTTTTACAAAAAAAAAAAGAGCAAATCATCATAATATAATCGCTATACGGATCAAATTGCAAATTGTACTGATTAGTTTGTTAACATCGTATGACCACTTTCAACAACAGCCAGAGGAATATTTTTTTTTCGGCAGACAACTACTCAAGGTCCAGCGTCATTCCGAGCTAGCACCACTAATCCTGGTAATAATTGGAAGACCTTGCTTTCTGCAAATATATTAAATCTATAATCGGAGTATTTTGATGGGAAATCTTATTAATTTGACCAAGGGCTCATCCACAGGCAATATTAATTAATTATAACTAGGATGAGCGAGACAAACACTTAGAAACTTCTGAGCAGCCAATTGATAGAAGTTCATATTTGAATCCAGAACTTCTAATTGCTCTTAATTTTGACTACTAGATCAGGTCCCATTGATCGACAGCAGCATAGTTATCAAAATATAGCAAAATTGAAGAAAAGTAGGCTGTCATTTTAACAAATTGAACCCTGAATCACCCTGGTAGATCTGATAATCACATTGATCCACAAAGGGGATAATTAACTATATGAGTACTGGCTAATATAAGTTGACTCAACTGATAAGAACTGTACATCTACTTATAAAAAATCTCCATTGTTGATATGAGGGTTATGTTGGTAATCTGTAAGAACTCCTAGTGATCTATGGTCCCGAAATCATGTCCATAAGAGTTGTGTTGGTGACGACTTATAAGAATTCCTATAAGTGATCCAAGTGCATGTCCATGTAAGTGCTGTGTCAGTAGGCGATCCGTAAAATCCTTCTAAATGATATATGATCTCAAAGGTATATTTTGGATCGTGACGGTGATGGAACCAAACCCACCCCAAACCTTCTCTTAACAAAAAAAAAAAAAACTATAGAGTGCTACGAAAAGCTGTCATGTCTATTTCTTGAATTAACACGCAAGCACAGGAATTGAATACAACGTTGATATAAAGCATAAGAGGAGCTGAGTGCAGCTGATGCTCAGCTTGCAGAGATAGAGAATGTTCTTTATTGTTGATCGAAGAATTAAATGTGAAACATATCATCAATTTGTTTTTGAGTTCTCATTGTCATCAGAAGAAATGCTCCTTTACATCTGGGACATTCTCACTGCAAAATGCCCCAACTTCATTCCCGACATAATTGAATTTGGTTAGCATTATGGCGAAGCCAAAATTTCAAAGCAGGCAGCCAACATATAAATGTACATACTACATTTTTATGAGGAGAATATCTAAATATTGGTCGTTTTAATTGTTTTAAACAATAGAGGAAGTAGAATTAAGCACTTAATATACTATTTGGTAGATGAAACTATTAATACAAATTAACTATTTTGGCAATGTATATATTATTAGTATTGGATGAATGACAACTATACAAAATTTAAATTTGAAATTTAATTTTTACACATATGTCATGAATCCAACGGTGATAGTGCAGTGCATATAAGATTTAATCTTTTTGTTAACACAACGAAATTTTTAAAGAATAACATGAGATGTTAAGTATAATACCTAGAATAGTATATATTACTAAATCAAAGAATCTTACAAGAAGTATATATTAAGACTTCTTTCAAGACACAAACTGGGGAATTTTTATTCTGATTGATTTTCGCCGTGGAGTAGAACCCACCATAAGATGGATCCTGTGCTGTAGAATTTCTTCTTTGATCTCTGTTTGAGCAAAGCAAACCACGGCAAGATTGATGCAGAGAACCAAATGGATTCTTTTCCTCAAGTTGAATTCTTGTGCGGTTCAAAATTGACCCATGACTGGAAATTGAATTCCTCCACTAACTTTAAAACGAAGTGGGGGCACTCGTGCAGGTACCGTCCATTGTGTCGGATTTGTGCAGGCTATAATTCTATGTGCACGATTAATTTTATCAGGGAGAATTGCCCAATTTGGCCCCCACATTTTCGAGAAAAACTTTTTTAGTCCCTCATATTTAAAATTAGCTAAAGTAGTCCCTCAGATATAAAAATTTTGTCTGTTTGTTACCAAAGCTCAATTTTGCTCAATTTTTTTGGTGGAAAAATGCATGCCTGCCTAATGTTCCCATAATTTTCAAGGCAAAATGGAAATAAAATTCGTTTCCCTTCACAAAAAAAAAAAAGACCACTTCCTCTCCCCATTTTCAGACACTAATAGTCCTTCTACTTCTAAGTAACCAAACCCCAATTCTTATTAGCAAAACTTCAGCAAATGCACAGTCACAAAAGGCAATAAAGAAAAAGGCTAGGAATCAGAATGGAAAAAGGCAAAAACAATTAAGAAGCATCGGCGAATCAACGCGCATAACCAAAATTTGTCAAAATAGCATAATATCATGATTTGTTGCATATATTATGTAATATTATAAAACTATATCTTTTATTTGTGAACTTACTAAAGGTTCTGTTATTGGGAATTGGGATTTGGTGGCTGAGAATTAGAAATAGGGTTTGGTGGATAAAAATTAAGGAAAATTGGTGGTCATGTGTTTTTTTTTTGGTGAAGGGAAACAAATTTTGTTTCCATTTAACCCTTGAAATTATGGGTATAGTGAGGTAGGCATATGTTTTTTGGTCGAAAAAATCAAGTTTTGGGACCAAATGCACAAAATTTGTATATCTTAGGGATTATATTTGCTGATTTTAAATGTGAGGGACTGAAAAAGTATTTTCTAAAATTGTGAGGGATCGATTTGGCAATTTTTCCATCTTATCATTGTCACTCATTTACTACATTATTTAATTAATTTAATACAACTCATATATTAAAAAAATGAAATTTGTTATTTATCATTAGATATCAAATCACATATAGCATCAAAAAATAATATATTATTTTATATTTTTTCACTTAATCTAAGATCTAACTTACTCTTTACAGTTATATACCCATTGTCACGTATGATCAACAATAAATAATCAAAAAATTTGCAACCAAAATATTACACAGAATAAACTTTAACATTATAAATATTCTTGTCAATATATTAAGGTTAGCTGTTAAGATTTTTATGGTATTAACGTTTGCTCTTTGTAATATTTTAGTTACAGATTTTTTTATTATTTGTTGTTGATAATATTTGGCAATGGGTTTGTAACTGAAAAGAGCAATTTGGATTTTATATTAAGTAAAATATATAGAATGTTATACTATTTTTGATGGCATATATGATTTAATCCTTGATGATAAGTAATAAATTCTAATGTTTTCTTTAATATTTGGCCTCATATTAGATGAATTAAAAAGTTTAGTAGATGAGGGGTAATGGTAAAATCATATTATCTTCTCTCTTCTAATATCATTTTTTAATTGTTGATTAGATCTAAATATTACAAAATAATAAATCTCAAGGAAAGTTAGCGTAATTTTGAAAACGTGGAGGGAGGCTAGTGAAATTGTCAGAAACCTTGTGAGAGGTTTCTGAAGCTAGCCCATTACGTTATACTGTCTACTATATTGGTATATGAAATATTTTATTTTATTCACGTAAAGTAATATTATACAATAAATAAAGCAATGATGCAATAAGCATAACAACAGCACAGAATTGGTGGAAAACAGTACTGCATAGTCCTCTGTCCGTTGAAAATTGCTTATGTTCTAGAACAAGTATGAAATTGTATGAATCACTTTTTTTAATTATCACAATAATAATCTTTTGGACTTGCGGTTGTTTATAAAGAATCAGTGCTGACGCAAATAAAAGTGTTTTTAAGTTTCCAAAAATTAGACCCTTAAATTACAAAAAATTAGTTTCCAAACACTTAAAAAGTACTTTTAGTATTTAAAAGCATTTATTTTTTGTAAACACGTCGCAACCCAAAAGTCTAATTTGCCTAACCACTTCAAATCTGTGTCTTGCACCTACAAATTATATTAAGGGGGAGAGGATAGAGCAAAAAGTACATACAACTTTTAAAGGATAATGCCTCTGCTGAAAATTCAGAGCTACATTTTCCATGATAATGCTTGTTCTCGTCCAACCCAAAGAAAGATATCTAAAAGCAAAATCCATTCAACATAGAATAGTATCCCATTGATTTCCTGCAATATAAAAGAATGTTTCCTGATTTCCTTATCAAGCATGTGAACCATAACAAAAATTGAGGCAAAATCCATTGATCCCACAGATAGGATTCTCCAACTGGGCAAGAATCCTAGTCAGGGGTGACTACTTCCTTTATTCTTCCAGGAGTTCTTTCAGATGTTTATCTATTTTTTATGCTAATCGAAAGCATATATTCTTTTTGCTTGATCATGAACCAAGTTCTGAAAAAAAAATTAGCATGTATTGTACCCAAAGTCTTCACAAACTCGAAACTTAGAGTATGTTACCGCAACATGTTGGGGGCTGTTGTAAGAAACAATTGTCGCAAAGAATATATGGCCTCAAATTAGTTAATAATGTCAAAATTCAAATTATAAATTCGAGAGAAAACCACACGATCTAACACAACTAACATGTACAGCTTCACATAACTGAATATAACATTTCTGTCACAAAAATATACCACAAACACTGGACACTGAGCCAATATTAGGAAGTTGGGCATTTAAACTCTAATATTTCCAAAAGACTAGTGGAAGTCCAGTGATATTTCCAACTGACAGAAGAACCAAAAGATGGCACTTGGGTACTTCCTAGCCAGCAAATAAATTCTTTGTTTATTCTTTGTCTCACTAAAAAAGGCTAATCAAGCTTCTAATGACTAATGGAGGCATTTGATCGAACAAATTCCAAAGACAAACCAAATGGTAAGCTATAATTCCCTCCACAATCTCTTCTCCACTTGATTTCTTTAATACCCTTGTAGGTTTCTCACCACAAATAAATTATCAAGCATTTTACGAAAACATTCTTTTCCCTTTCCTTTTGTGAACTGTTCATTAGTATATAAACACCTAATCTTAAGATTGTTGAGAGCCAAAGCTCAAACATTTCGTTTCCAGTCTATTCTTGTGGCCTTTGGCTCGCCCACAACAGGTTTTTTTTATTTGAAACGTTGCAACATGGGAGATAGGTTACGTATGGCTGTCGGAATAATGGGTAAATCTTCACTTTTTTTTCGTTCTCTTTACTGGACTTCATATTGCCTTGTTGTGTTGCAAAACTAATTTGGTGCATGATGACTTTTCCTTTTTTTTTTTTACGTACAGGGAATGGCGCGGCTTTGCTACTTTATGCTGCACCAATGTAACTCAGTTTTGTTCTACTGTTTATCTAGAGATGGGATTTAGTACTATAGCAGTAGTAGGGAAAAAAACTAAGTTTTATACTAGCATATCTAGAATACACACCTCTATGTATTATCTGTGTCAGAAAACAGTCATGCACACATCACAAATAGCCATGTATAAGACGATAATATTGGTCAAGGAGGTTTTAGTTTAAGTGACTAAAGTATGAAATCTCAAGATTTTAATATCCCTTTCCTTCCTTCTCTATTAAAATAAAAATAAAAATAAAAAAGAGACGATAACATTTTAATGTTGGGAGTAATATAAAAAAGTTATAGTAGCATTTTACTTATTTTCTTCTTCAGCATTCTTACATTAAATTCTCTTGCAGAATAACTTTTACAAGGGTGCTAAGAAAGAAAAACACTGAAGATTTTTCCTGCGTCCCGTACATCGTTGCATTGCTGAATTGTTTTCTCTATGCTTGGTACGGCTTGCCGATTGTGAGCTGTGGCTGGGAAAATTTCACCGTTGTCTCAATAAATGTCATTGGGCTTCTTTTGGAGCTCTCCTTCATATCTATATATATACGTTTTGCTCCAGCCAATGCAAAGGCAAGCTACATCAGTTTCTAGTATAACTCTTTCTACAATTTCAATGGCTAGACCAAATATATAAACCATTCCATGAGATAATTCACATTTATAAATGACATGTATATATATATATATATATACATACACACAGAATTCAATAGTATGTGTGGCTTGAGTTAAGTGATTTACTGTAATATGTTAATACTGATATGACCAATAAGAATTATTGCTTGTAATTGGACATTGTTATAATCTATGAATGTACCTTGGCATTACACAAAACTTATTCTAAATCAATGAAGGATTATCAGTATCCCAAAAGACAGTGGCGAGAAAGATTGGCCTTCTATTTTCTCAGACAAACGACAGGATATGAGATTATTTCTCTTATAGGTTTATACTAATTAGTTTTATGTATTCAAGTTACTAAGGTTTATTATAAAGCAGAGGTACTAAAATTCAAACATTATATAAGAATTTCATGGATGACCCTTACCTTTGATTTTCATTTCTGCTTGGATTTTAAAGTTCACACACAAAAACACATATACATACATATACATATGCGTGTAAATATATATACATATATGTATATATACACACGCACATACATATATACTGAACATAATTTTTTTAAAAGCTCATAAGTTCCCAGTAATTTAGTTAAAACACATGGGAGGGGAATATGACTTACCTCCCCAAATCTGATTTCATTTTCACTTGTTCCTTTCTTATGAGTGCAGAAAAAGGTTGGACTATTGACAGCACTAGTCATCCTTATATGCTGTGCCACTGCTATATCATCAGCCTTAGCAATTCACGATCATCCCCACCGGAAAATGTTTGTGGGGAGTATGGCAGCAATAGCTTCCGTGGCAATGTACACTTCTCCTCTGGTGGTTGTGGTTAGTCTTCTTTGTTTGGAATTTATGCTATCTTTGGATTTTCTTCCCTCAAAAACATACTAAACTACCGATCACCCTCCTCCCAAAAAAAGAAAAAGGTGTAATTAAACTAAAATATGATGACTATTATATACACATGCGTGTATATTATATGTATACATACTAATTAACAGTACAGTGAGTCTTAGAAAAGATAGTGTTTACAACTTTTGGTTTTAGTTTTTCCATTCCCAATTTATCCTTGTACTTTTAATGAGATGACTTTTGAAGTTTGTCTTATATGACAGCCACTCAATCTAGTCAGAAAGCATAAAGCAATTGAACACTTCTTAATTGAATATGACCTCATGCATTATGCTCTTTCTGTGTTGGTCTGTTTATTTAATCAAATGAGTCAAATGAGATACCAAAAAATTTTAAAAAAAAAGAAGAAAAAGGAAAAAAAATGAATCCATCGACTGTACAATGATGATTAGAAATTTTGAATTTTTTAGAACAATTAATGTGTACTTAGGTAGATTGTTTGTGTGATTTTTGGAGTTTTTTTGCCTTTTTGTTTATTCCTACAAATAAATTAAGTAGAAAAAACATATGACTCCATCAAACGTGAAAGGGATAGTTATGATTTCAATCAAATAGTTTGTTCAGCTAGGAAGTGACTTGAATCTTTGTGCCCATTAGGCATTCAAATACCATATGTACCCATATTTCGAATTATTCTAATTAGTGGTTTAATTCATTTTTACTCTTAAAAGAGACCAACATCTCTTAATGCACACCACCATGGAACAGACGGTTAAAAGCATTTGAAGCTATTGAATTGATCTTATCTTTTTCGTAAATTCTTAACATGCCTCCACATGATATGGTTTAAGCAATTTGTAATTCTATAAACTATAAGAATTATCACCTTGGTATATACACATTGCTCTAAATAAAAATGGAATACACCTTCAACTATGTTTATAGCATGTTGTAAACAATTGTAGTTTTACCATGTTAACGTTATTTTAAAGATGAATTCGAGATGTTGTATTGATATTCTTTATTTTTTGGTATTTTAAAATTTTCATAAGATTGAATTTTAATGAAGCAAATTTTCCTTTTATGCTCCCAAAAGAGATATAATTTTATCACTAAGGTCATTTTCAGTTACTCCATTTGTTTTGTGGGAAAAAAGAAAAAATGGTCACTTTCAATTTAATAGGCAAAGTACGAAAGATATTTTAATTTTAACAATACAACGTGACAAATTATCCAAACATATGATTAATTTTGAGACCACATCTTATTATTGAAAGAAGTATGTATTATGTTTTATGCAACTCAAAAACTAAAAGAAAAAAATTAGTTTTATTAGAAATTTAATCACTAACACAATAAGATGTTTCTCTTTGTCATTATTTTTTGGCCTTAGATCCATAATCAAATTGTGAATGAGCATTTTACAATGATATGACATTGTCGAAAAAAATGTTTTAGATTTTGAGAAAACGTTAGTAGTATGAATTTTAATTTCGTTCTTTTTATGATAACTTAATGGATGCTTTTCTAACATTTCATTTTTATTTGGTTTTAAATACTTCTATTGCTTTGAGAATAATAAATTTTTGTTTCTCATAATTACAAAAAGAAAACCAAAAAGAATCAAATTCACGTGCAAAGCGCATGATTTATTACTAGTAAACATAAAATGCCTATTTATTCATGGATAAATCTTTATATACTGACAATGTACACATTTGTGGGTCTAGATGCATACCATATATACAAAATTTGATGTTTAAATTCAAATTCAGATGATGTGGTATTCATCCAATCTCATTAATGTATACACTGATAGTATATGAAAGATTAATCATTTATTCATTCAACCTTTGAAACTTTGCTTAATTTCCACACTAGAATATCTTTTTGACAAACTACATGATTCTTAATGTTGGCAGAAACAGGTGATACAAACCAAGAGCGTCAAATTTATGCCATTCCACTTGTCCCTTTTCACGTTTCTTTCTAGCACGCTGTGGATGACCTATGGATTCATAAGCCATGATTATTTCGTTGGGGTATGCTTCAAAACCAACATTCAATCCTTGCTGTTTGGAAAGTTTCTTTTGAGTTGGACTTTGGTAATCAATTAATAAGTATCAAGTTTAAATTATGTTCTTTGCTTGCAGTCTCCTAATATGATTGGAAGCCCTCTAGGACTCTTGCAGCTCTTGCTCTATTGCAAGTACAAAAAACATTTTACCGTGGATGTACCATCAAGCTCGGATGTAGAGAAAAACAGTGAGAAAATTAGCAAGAGATGCTATCCCATGCTGAGGACAATAATGACAATGCAAAAGACCAGTTGCAGCTCGTGCTTAGTGAGGAAACCAAGGGAAAAATGTGAACATGCATGGACTTCTCAGCAATCACTAATAGAGATGAAGAAAATAGGTTTTTGAGAATATGTTCCCATATGTTCTTGTTCTCTTTGCATTTTACCGTCATGAAATTTTCTGACTGAGTTTTTACAGTCAATGTTTGCCGTGAGATCTTTCAGTGAATTCCATAATATTGTAGTGAAGTCACAGAGCCAATCTCTTCTGAACACTTTTTTCTTTTAAATTTTTTTCTAGGGGAGGAAGGATGGGATTTAATAACTAGGGAGGAGACAAATGGAGTAGAATCCAAATTCTCTAATTTCTGAGTTTTCAACCTTAATCATTAGACCGAGACTTTCTTGGCCAATTTGTTTTAAACATGCATTGGCTTTATAACTGAGAGAAAAAAAAAGAACAGGAATTGAAAAAGACTCTTAAAAAGAGACTCTTTTATTTTTCAGTGACTAATCTTTGGTTAGTGCTGTTATTTGGATGAGGTAACACCAAAAAATCCTAGAAAATGACTGAAAAAAATCTGTCGTATCTGAATGTAAACCTGAGCATCATGCGCAGAATTTCAATTTATTCTCCAGCACGAACGATGGACACAAATTGAGATGCTTCAGAGTTGCATAAGTCAAATTACAACTAACAATGATGGACACAAATTCATTATTAAAGGAAAAATTGAGACAAGAAACCACAAAATTCGAAGGAGAGGGCAAAGGGGTAAGATTTCATGGCATTTTGCATCATAAAAGTGCCAGAAAAGAAAGTAGTTACTGAATGTATTACTATAAGTATATAATAATTTTGGAAATATGCATGTTTTTGGGGTTAATTACATTGCTCTGCTGCCCAACTGAAAATTTTCCATTTATTTAATTGTTGTCATTTATATATTTGGACTCATCAAGAAAAGCTATTTTCATTTCGAAAAATTCTACACTAAGTGCATGATAGATACAAATTGAAAGGTGATCCACCTCTTGATTTTTAGGAATTTTCATAGTTGTATTTATCGTTTGGTCATAGTGTCGTATTTTTAAATTTGCTTTTTGTAGGTGGATTCTTTCATTTTTATATTTTTATTCTTGTCATTTATACATTCGGACTCATCAAAAAACTTACCACAATAGTTAAGTCCAGAGTTCACCAAATTTTCAATGCTTCTAATTGTGTTAATTAGTTGTGAGAATAGGGTAAACAAAATGAATGTCACTAATAATTCAACATTAAAGGACCAAACCCAATTTGTGGTAAATGAACCAAATAAAAGTTGGAGTACTCACATTGATCGATCAAAGAATATAAAATAAACTCCATCTTTGTAATTAATACTTTTGCAAGATAATACCCAAAAATAAAAGGGTTTGTATAACGGCTAATGTTTGACTCTAGTTAACTATCGTTCAGGTGTTCACTTTGAAAAAATAAAGCCAAATCGACAAAATATCTCAATGCAAAAGGGTTATATGTGAGTGTTCTCAAAACAAAAATGTAAATTTTTTTATGAATTACGTATATTAATCAAGTTGAGACTCTACGAATTAGATATTCTAAGTTCTAATTCCATTGTCTCTTCTCACTTTTTAAATCTTATCCTTTCCCTGTGAGAAAAATTGAAAAAAAAAAAAATCAATGCCACTAAGAAAAATAAAGATATTCTGAATTCAACTGCAATTGAAACATCGGACCAAAGTGGGGGAAGCAGAAAATTATGAAAAATGAAAATGTAATACGCGGTGATATTTACGGTAATGAAAGTAAAAGGTAGGAAGGAGAACTGTACCAAATACGTAAGATTGAATTTCTTGAATTAATTTCAAACTAAGAAAACACCGGCATATGATATAAGAAAAAAAATTAAAAATTAGAGCTGATATGCTTACGGACCACAGTTGGCATAGAATAATGGAAGATGTAACGGGGTGAACAACGCAATACGCAAAAAAATCAGGAGGTTTATGTGAATAAGAAGAGTCTTTCAATTTTTTTTTTATTATCTTTTTGAGTGCATAAAAGGCAATGAGTATTAACGAGGCTGTGTTGTTTTACCAGTTGAGCAAAATGATTATTTTTCTATTTGAAAGCTCATGATTGGGGGAAAAATTGTGATGGAAATAAGATATTTTATAGTTTGAACTAATTCCATTTTGCACCTCTGAACTTGTGTACCCATTTTCACTTCGCATGCTAAACTTCAATTTTAAAGTTTAATATCTTAACCTCTCATATTTGTCAAAATTTAGTCCAATAGATAATAGTGTTAGTAAAAATTATTAACAAAATAGAGGATTGAATACACAACATATACCTCAACCACTATACAAGGTGATAGTGTATTTATCATTACCTCACAGTTCTCATCAGTCACTCATAAAACACGTTGTGTGCACATCTTCTATTCCATTGTTTTTAATAAAGTTGCTATCTTAAATATCAATATTTTCTAGCAAGCTAATCAAGCTAAACCTTGGTTATTTTCCAATTTTATGTAGCTTTCAAAATTTCATATTAATTTTTCTAATGGGTGCCAATCTAGCTAGTACACCTAAATTAGTAGTTAATTTAACAACATAAAATCACATTTATTGCCTCTCTATAATTTAAAGACGTATGCAATTTAATTTAACAATCTGAAAAAATTTATACTGGAGTTCCTCTTAACAAGGGATTGGGGATTCCACACTTGCTAGTACCACTTACATTGATATAATATAGACACTAATACAATATATGTCACTATTAGTGTAACAAATGCAGACATTAATTAATACAATAATATGCAAAGATTTAACGACCTTTGACACTTCTTAAATATAATGTTCCACAAAATTTTACCTAATTTCAAATTAAACCCGTTCTCACAATTAACTGTACCCTACAATCAAAACTTTGATTGCAAGCTAAACATTACTCATTTTCCTCTTCAAGAATTTATTTGGTCAAATTGCTGATTATTCATAAAGCTATGACTGGAAGCTTGAGTCATCCCTAAAGCTTCCATTTTGATTGCCTCAGTCCTCAAAGTACTTATTTTGAGCACTTTAGTCTCCTAAACTACTTGAATTTAGTCCTATTAAAATAAAAAGTGAAATATCCTTTATCTTTTGTTCCTTTTCTTTTCCAGTGTTTTCTCATCCTCCCCCTATCTAACAGCTCTCATATATGAATATCCATAATGAATTACAAACATGCACGTAGTACTCGAGCAAATCTAGCAACATCGAACATTTTTGTTCATAATACTTAATTATCATTTAAACATTAAATCTAGTGTTACACCACTCCTATGGCACTACTTGATTACTATCATGTAACTTTTATTGATGGATTAATCTAAATCATGAAAAATCTAGCATTTTTGTTGTAAATTTGGTAAGAAGATTAAACATAGTGAGCCTGTGCATTTAGTGTGTGAGTATCTGTCAGTCAACGTGTAAAGTGTGTGACTATGTATGAGTCTACAACAATAAACAAGTAAGAAGAATGAATGATTGATGTAGAAAAATGCCAACCCTATTGCACCGACAATAGAGTGGAGAAGAAGGAAATAAACTAAAAAGAGCAAATTAGGAGAAGAAGAGAGAAGGGGAGAAATCGAGGGAATCGGTAAAAGTAACGGCCATTAAAGTAGTGATAATAAAGAGAGAACCAAGATTGTGTAGACAAAGGAAACAAAAAAGGAAGGTGCGAGTAAGAATCTTGTACTCTATTTGTCAGTTGTCTTAACGAACTTCAACCTAAGCATAGTATTTAGTACTAAATCAAATCTAGCAAAATATAATATTTTCATTCATACCACATAATAACCAACTCTTTTTAGATGAGTTGGCTAGTAGATGAAACATAACGTACATGTCTGACTTTAGGTTAGGGGTTCAAAACATTGTATCTGTAGTAAAAATCTAAAAGGTGTGCAATAGTGCAGGTTAGGGATTCAAAACATTGTATCTGCAATGCACCACTCCACACCTTTGGTCTAGAGATGGAATTCTCTCTTTCTAGCCCTTCTTGGTGCAATTGGTGTGCAGCAATGTTTTAAAACTCGGACCGTTAGTTGAACCGGTGAAGTGTTCGGGTCAAGGTTCAACTGGTCGGACCGATTCAACCCTGGTTTAACGAATTTTTTAAAATTTTTTATATAAATAAATATATATATATATGTACACACACACACACACAAAATAAGACATGCAATGGACTCATTTAAAACTTTATATGATGAAAAGTTTACTATTTTTGAATAACTTGGATTTTCAAAAATAAATTTTTTAAATTATAAGTTGAAACAAATAAATTTCATCTCAATTTCAATTATATCTACCAAAAAAAATCTTAAATCCAATCCAAAAATGTCACAATATTTTGAAATTATACAAAATTCACGTCTATGAGAATTTAGACATTGTGAACTTAAATTTTAATTTACGTTTTTGGGATTTAGAGATTGCAATTTAAAAAAAGAAGTTTGGAGTTTGAAGGAAGTCAAGAGAATCGAAAATAGAAATGCAAACTTGATAAGAAACAAAAAATGAGATAAAAGTGAGTGGCTGTGGCATTAAATAATTTGGGTTAAAGAAAAATAATTCTTTTTGAATTTTTTTCAATTTAATGGACAAAAACAAGATTAAAAGATGGAAGAAAACATCAATAAATTAAAATTAAAGAGGTTGGATTAAAAAGGGAGTGACAAAAGAAAAGAAGAGAGAGAGAGAGAGATAGTTGAAGATTAAAAAAAAGAGTCATAAGAGGATGAGATTTTGTAAGAAAAATGGAAAAAAGAAATATGGGTGTTTGTTTTATATAAATAAATTATCAAAAAAAGCTAATAAGATGTGATAATGCAATGGTTACTACATTGGTCTTCTATTACAAAGGTCTTGAGTTTGAATCTTGATAGTTGCATTTTGCAAAACTTTTAAAAAAAGAGGGGAAACTTGAAAACCGGAAACCACAGGTTCAGCGGTTTCACGGGGTTTTGACTGGTTTTCTAATAAAGTCAACTCTAAAATAAAACCTAAAAAAAAAAAGGGGAAACTTGAAAACTGGAAACCACCGGTTCAGCAATTTTCACGGTGTTTTGACCGATTTTCTGATAAAGTCAACTCTAACATAAAATCGGACCGATGCCATAGCCGGTTCGCGGTTCAACCGATCGAACTGGGCAATCTGGTCCGATTTTCAAAACACTGGTATGCAGTAGTGCACTTGTTTAGTCTAGATGTAGGTTTCTTTCCTTCTAACCCTCCTTGGCGCGATTGGGTCATCTCTTATTATAGGTTAGTAAAGGAGTAGGAGTAGGAATTGATAGTTGACAAGACAAAAACACACCTCTTAATGGTAACTAATATATTAAATCAAGTTTTATTCTAAAGTTCAGTAGACAAGAAGAAGATTACAAAATTTAGGTGAGTTTGTGTGCCTAGTGTGTGAGTATTAGTGAGTATATACGTATAACATGTGAGTATGTGTAAGTCTACAGGAAGACAAAAGAAAGAATGAGTGTATAGAAAACTTGAGGTAGCTAGAAAAGCTTTGAAATAGAGAAGAAAAAGAAGAAAGAAAGAAAAGAAAACAAAAGGAACAAATTAATAGTGGAAGAGAAGAAGAGAAATGACAGAGAAATGAAGACAAATAACAAAAGTAGTAGCTATGGAAGAAATGACGATGAACATAGAGTCAATATTGTGTAGACATAGAAAACCATAAATAAGTATCTTATATTTTGTCTAATCTAATACTAATCCAAATCTAACATAATCTAACAATTTGGTGAGTTTCAGTGCATCTGTGCATATAGCGTGTATGTGTGAGTGGGAGATACACAAGTAGCTATAAAATTTGATAATTTGTTCATGTACATAGTTGCTAGATTTTCATGAATAAAAATAAGAGAAAATCATACAAATATTATCTTTCATATTAGATTTGTATTTTTTTGCTCATCCTTTATTTTTAAAATAATGCAAATTTTTAGTTTGCCCCTTGTATATACAAAATGCAACATTTAGTCCTAGAAACCCATCTTAGATAAATTTTAATTTAAAAAAATTGTACTGCCACCATGTGATAGCATTTTAGCCCCTAAAAAGAAATTAGGAAGTCAAAGTTTAGTTCTATGAGACCAATATGGATTATGGTTGTTTGAATTTTTGAGTAGTTTAGTTTTGAGAGCTCTGATAAGCTACTACTTCTTTGATACACTCCCTGAAAAAGATTATAAAATATGAGAAAAAAGTTAAACTTAATTTTGACCTAGGCGATTGAAATTAAAAAATGAGTTGAAAAATAATTCTTTTTAGTTTCATTTGGGATGCATAAGTTTTATTACAAATCTAGAATAAATAAAAGTAGAAAAATAGAGGGTGGGATTAGAAATGAAGAGGATTAAAGATTAGGGTTTGCTGGTCAAGTAGAAGTTTCAATTGGCATGCATTCAAGCTCATCCTCATTAGAAGCCATAGTGTTTCAAAAGCAATAGCAGATACTGCATAGGCTTATACTGGACACCATTTTTAAATGCATTTATCGAACATGGCTGTGAAACCCCGAAATTTTACTTGTCTTTATAGCTCTTATTTGGACTTACTTGCCTTAGATTCTTGGTTGTTTTAATGGTTGAATTTGAGTCAAGGGAGTGAATTTTGTTATGAAAAGTTTCATAATTTCAAGTTGTTAGAAAATCTAGAAATTTTCGCAGGAGGCTCTGCGCAACTTTGGGAAATTGGCTATAACTTTGTATAGGAAAATCGGAATTAAGTTCCATTTGCTGCGTTTGAAACTAGACTCATAGGGCTTCCTACAGTGGAAAATTCAGAGTTTGATTCAATCTCTATAAATTCTAGAAAATTGGCAAAATTGACTGAAAATTCTACCCCTGCACAAGTAAACATAGGAATGTTGCAGTAGATTATGGCTCAATTTGGACCAACTTATGAGCTGAATTTCTTTGAACTATCTTCTAAAGATTATTAGTGTTTTAAGTCTAGTTTTTAACAGGCCAAGTTGTATGAATGTTTGACATTTATAACTCAAGTTATGATTTTTCTAAAGGAATGGCATAAGTTAGGGTTTTTTTGGTGCATACTAGGGATTTTGGTGTGTTTTTGGTGCATTTTGGTAGTGTGACCACTTGGTGAGGTATGTGTACTAAATTTTGTGGTTAAGAGTGAGTGTTAGATAAGAGAAAGTGTGTGATTAGAAGTGCTAATAATAAGTTAGTGAGTCATAAGTGAAAACACTAATATGCGCGAGTTAAGGAAAATAGGCTTGAACCGACGTACACCGTTTCTACTGATTGAGTGTACCACTTGAACATTACTTTATTATCTTAATCTCCTTGTTATTAATTGAGCAAAATCAGCCCTAAATATCTCCTTATACCAGCCAAAATTTTGGACTAAAAAAACAAGAGAGAAAAGAAAAAATTTGATCTCAAATCAAAGTGTAACACTTGTTGGAAATTTAGTAAACTTTGACTAAACAAATTTCCTACCTTCTTATCTTTATTTTTGGCTCAATTTCCTTCATTTTTGCTTCATGTTGGCTGAAACTAAGAGAGGGAAAAAGAGAGAAAAACAGCTTCAACTCTAACCTGATTCTTCCTTGTTGAGTTGAAATCTCAAAAACTAAACCGATTAAACTTACCTTTTGGTGTTTGGAAAGTTTGGTGTGGTGAAATTTTTGGAAGAGAGTGGTTTGGTTTTCACTTCCAAGCAGCTTTTGGAAGGTATAAAGCTTGACTTTCCTTTTCTCTTGCTTAATCTTGTTAAATTTGGGATAGAAGCTTATATTCTTGGTTTGCTATGGTTACTTGTTTAGTTTTGATGGAGTAGTTGCATGTTTAGCTAGGGTTTGCATCTTTTCAGTTTTGATTAGTGTTGTGTAACTAGTAAATGATGTTATTGAGGTTGGAAATGGAACTTGTGAAGTGATTTTGGGCTTGAGTGTAACTTTGTTAGAGTAAAAGTTGAATTCCAGCATTTGGTAGAGATTCTGCCCTGTTTTTGGAACCAATCTGACCTGCATATTCGCCCATGATAAAGGCAAAATCAGTTCTTTCTTAAAACATGAAAGTTGTAGGGAATTGAGTTAACTATCTACCTACAAAATTTCATCTCAATTGGATTACTGTATCTTGTGAAATGATTAAAATACTCCTGACTGCCCAAATGCCCTGTTTCACAGGCAGCTTTCTATTTTCTCTGAGATTTCAATTTTCTCTGAGATTTCAATTTTTGACCCTGGAAATGTGAGAAATGGGTGTTAATGTCTTCATAGGAAATGTAGGCCTAGTCTTAGCTTCGAAACGTCATAAAATTTGCCCCAATCCGATAAGCGTAGCTTCAGTTGTGGCCAAAACGCCGAAAGGTGACAAACCTGCTACTTAGACATTCTTCTTTAATACTAGTTTCCAGTTTTGGTCTTGATGATTGCATTGCTAGAATTGACTTGTATTTGGATGATATTGAGTCTAGTTGAAGAGGTATTTTGTTATGCTTGCTTATGTGATGAATTTGGGCTGAGTTGAGGGAAAAAAATGAAGCCATAAGTGACTGGAAAATAGCTAAATACAAAGGGCATGTTGCCCAAATTTTCACTCAAAGGTTAGGCGAGTGAACTTGAGACTTGAGCAACGACTCAAGGTTGAGGCGAATTTTGATTGTTTATGGTATTCGAGTTTTCTTTAGTAAGAGTTACATAAGCTAAATATTTTGCCGAAACTCGTACCCTTTAAAAAGTGAAAGTAGCGACCTTTAAACATACATTTTTCTCGATTTTTCATACCAAGTGTGACTTCCAAAGTACGAATCACTTCTTTATCGAGACTAAAAGAGCGAGCATGAATTTTCGAGAGTTTGAGAAGTTATATGACTACTACTTAAATAAGTTTCATTTACTTAATCTTCTTGAAGCGAAACTCCTATGTTTCAAACGCTAGTGGATTTTAAACTCTTAAATGATATTTTATCGCAGATTTAGACTTCAATCAAGGAGTTGTACCTAAACGTGAGTTTGACAAGCACTAAATCTTTGGTAAGTGCTTCCAAGTACATGATTGAACATGATACTTGATTTAAATACTTGATATTTGATTAGTTTAGTCGGACAAGGGTGTACTTTATCACACTTGCCCTAATGTGATATATACTTGTTTATTGTTGCAATTCAATCAAGGAGTTGTACCTAAACGTGAGTTTGACAAGCACTAAATCTTTGGTAAGTGCTTCCAAGTACATGATTGAACATGATACTTGATTTAAATACTTGATATTTGATTAGTTTAGTCGGACAAGGGTGTACTTTATCACACTTGCCCTAATGTGATATATACTTGTTTATTGTTGCAATTGACTTGATATACTTGTGTATGATGTGCGCACTCTTTGGAATTCCAAAACCCTGTGGCTAGTTACTTGAGTCCAGCCAGTAAGGGCTTGGTTCATTGGGTAATGAACCCTGGGTCTCCTGTTTTATCGAGTGGAGTGATACTTCCTCGACTAATCGTTATACTCGAGTCTTACTACCCGTGTTTATTGAGGATTTTGGGCTCGGTAGGGGGTTTGGATGGTGGACGGAGATTGTAGCTAAGTGGTGCTCTACTGGACTAGTGGCTTTACTTGAAAGTTGACGGAGTGTCAACTACTACTTGATCAAACTCTGGTGAAGCAATGAGAACTTGTCTCTTGAGAGCCAACCGTATCCTTATACTTTGAAATAATTATTACTTATCGGGTTATTGTTTCTTTTTAAAAACTTTACATTTGCTCATTTTGAGATTTGCTACTTGAAGTGTTATTACTCACTTTTATGAACTTGTTATGCTCGCTACTTTGCTACTTTGATACTTGTAATTTTAATAATGGTCAACTTACTATTTGGAACCTCACTGAGTTTTAACTCACTCTATTCCGTTAAATTTGTTTTCCTTATAAGGGGAACGAGCTAGGGTGTGAGACTGGTACAGGCTAGTATAGTCTAGTTTTGAACTTTTGCGATTGTACTCGTGCTAGTGCTCGATTAGGGTTGAATGTATCTGGAATTCATATCTTTTATTATATTTGGGATTGCATGAATGTTTGGAATAGAAAGGATTGTACATGTACGTTCCAAACTTGGGAACTATTATTTCATTTACTCTTGAGGTTGTAAACTATTTTGTTTGAAGTGACTGAGTGAGCCCTGGAGAGAGTTGGGCAGACGGTCCGCTAAACCCTGGGGTACGCCCTAGGGGAAGGGGGATGTGGGATCGTCACAATGGCTAGATCACTTAAATATGTATAATTTTTAACAAACTAGACTTTCTCATTTAGCTACACTTTCTTCTAACAATAAAGCATCTAGTTAATCATTTGTAATATATCCTCACATTTCTTATTGCTACCAGTTCCTCCTTTCAATTCATTAATTTTAAGATTTTTCTCCTTTGGCTCTTCCAATGGTTCAATCCTATAGGTAACTAAATTTATTTTCTTTTTATTCTCTTTCTTAGTAGCTCCAATATTATTTATACCACCAATCCTATCTTCTCAGTTGTAAGCATGGGTTGTTAAGAGGAGAAAATGATAATAGCTTCTCAATAATACAAATCTTTCTAGGTGGCAAATATGAAGCTCTTGTCACTTTTTTTTCTTTGGAATTGAGTGCTTACATGTTTATGCTTGTATTTATTTATTGTTTACCTAAGTGCAAATTTCATGTCCAACCAAGAGATACAAGTCAGGGAAAAGAATAACAATATAGAAGAGAAAATAAATGAGAAAGCATATAACATATCTCTCTTTGAAGGCCTGTATAATGTTTGAACAAGAATAAAGTATATTTTTTAAAGTCTCCTATGTATTACTTGCCTCTAGATAGGTTTACTTTAGCCCAAAATTTTAAACAAAATAATTAATCAATAGGCTTTCTAGACATTAATTAATAGTAATCGAAACACAATATCTAGTATTAAAACAAACCTAACAAAATTCACAATTTTTTTTTTGTTTCTATGACTTAATGTTTTCAAATAGTAAATCTAGATTTATGGCAAATCTGTGACATTAACTGATGGCAATTTTAAACTTCCCTTTGACGCGATACTTTGAAGTATGAAAATTTTTAAGTTTATTTTCTAAAGTTAATAAATAGAAACACAATCATAATGTCATTGAATATGTGCTTGTAGTGTGTGAATATTGATTATTCCGTACTCATAGCGTGTGAATGCTAGTTAGATTGTGCAATAGCTTGATATGTGAGTTTTTATTTTTGTGGGTACAAGAGAGACAAACAAGAAGTTAAAGAGATTGATTTTTTGCTGGACTACATAATCATTAAATTTTTATCAATAAAACTAATGACCCATTTGTGAGCTTTTCATCTGTTGTAAATCGTTAGATCTTTTTAAACATATGAGCCTTATAATGAAATTAGACTTCCTCTCTTTACCTTCAATGCAGCAACCTTGTTAAATGGACTCTTTAGGAGGCTATTTCAATTTCAATTTGTTGTCGCAATAGAGCCCTTTATGAATCAATTACAAATCAATCTACACTGCCTTATTTGTAGAAGCTGCTATGTACTATTCAATAATCTTAAAATTAAACTTCTCTGGCTTTCGAATGAATCATGCCCATAGGTAACTGAATTCATCCCATTCTCATTCACTATGTTCGTGCGGTTTCAATGCTATTCACATTATTGGCACTAGCTTCCCCATGTATTATAATTGAGTCATTGAGAGCTGATAAAGTAAAGGTTTTTCGAGAATGCAAATCTTTACACTTGGTACAATATATAATGCTATTGTTGTTGTTTTTTTTTTTTTTTTTTGAGATTGAGTGCTTGATTCCATATTTGAGAGAAAAAGCTGACATCTCTTCAAAGGCCTCAATAACATATGAACAGGATTAAAGATTTTCCAAAGGCTTCGCTTTTGACCAGTCTAACTTTAATAAAAGAAATTAAAAAGTACTAATCAATTTTTTCAGGGTAAACATTGCTCAAAAAGTCCTAAAGAATCTCTTCGTATTTTGGACTTATTTAGAATTTTGTATAGAAATTATCCAAACGAACAAAGAGTACTGTACAGTACAGTTGCCTCGTGTGCAGGCATAGGTGATAAAATTAATTTCTTGGTAATAAAATGCAGGGATGTTCTTTGGGATTTTTGCACAATGAGGGGTGCTGACCTTCACTAAAACCATAGGGGATTTTTATGTTTTTTTATACATTAATGTATAGCAGTCTAAAAACATATCTGATACTAAATTAAATTCAACGAAGTTTGACATTTCTCTTCATACCACTTAGTAGTAATTTAAAGAATAAATTACCTACTTGCCTCCCACAATTTTTAATTTTTTTATATTACCCTTCTATCCTTTAGAAAGTTATAAAAAAACCCTTTGTGCTTTGACAAATTATATCAAAATGATGGAAATTATTCTACATTAATTAATGTAATGATAATTGATAAATGAGCACGTGCATATAATGTATGAGTAAATGAACATTTGTGTGCGTGTGAGTAATAGACAGCAAGCGAGAAGAATTTGTAGTCCAGCTAAACTATAGAGTCATTAAGCTTTTGTAAGTAAAAATGATATTACATTCTTAGATTACTTAAAGTAAGGGACCCTTTTGACTCAACCTGGCGTTCTCTTTTGAGCACCAATACGGCTAAAGATAATGAACAAATTCTAGATAATAAAAATTTGCAAGCCATTTTCAAGCCCGAGTACGTATTTTTCTAACAGATCCATTTTGAATCAATTTCAAGTTGATCTACACAATTCTCAATGTCAATGATTGCTCCGTCCATTTACTAATCTTAAGATTTAACTCCTTTGCCTATTCCAATGGTTCAATCCTATAAGGGTATTAGTACTTGAATTCATAAAAAAACTTTGCTTCACTTTTTTTAGCCATTTCAACATTATTCATACTACAGACACTAGTTTTTCTATCTGCAATGTTCAGATCATTAAGATAGAAAGAACTATGCTTGAAAATATGCATTGATTCTTTACCCAATGCAAGGTCCATATGCATTCAGGTGATACGCGCAAGGTAAAAACATGGGGCACGTCCTAATTATTTAACAAATCATTAAATGAAGAAACAAAAAAATGAACATTTACAGCATTAGAGAATGGGGAGAAAAAAGCAAATGTCTCTTCAAAGGCCTCAATAATGTCTAAACTAGATAATTGATTTTTCAAGAGCTCTCAGATTTTAGCTGCTTCCGTTATTCTCACTTTTGTGAAATGAAATTAAAAAATATCTTATATAGTTGATGATTTTTCTTGATATTGATGAAAAGCAATCTATGCATACTATCTAGAACTAGAAAGAAGAACCATTTTCAATCTCACCGCTTAGCAGTAATTTGAAGATCAAATATGGATTTTTCTGAATATGTGACCCTAAATGATTTCAACTTTGTTACTTTGCATTGATGCATAAGTCTAAAGTTCAAGGATATAAACAAGATTACATAATACCAGCGAGTCTCTAAATGTAGCATATGTGAGAGTATCTGTAAGTTTGCATGCATAGTGTGTGAGTATGTGTGAGTGAATGTGTGTTTGTGTGCTTATGGGAGACAAAGTAACTCACCATCTGAGGAGATACTGAAGTCGAACCTTTTCTTTTTTGCCACCATCTAAGAAACTTCCAGAAACTCATAAGAAAAATGGGGAGAACCAACACATATTTAGACAAGAAAAAACGATTGATGGTGATAGAAATAATCGTTAAATTTTTGTAGATAGAAATAAGGTGCTATTTGTAAAGTTTTGGGCATGATACATGCCCTGAATCACTTAATTATACTAGCCAAGCATATAGTTCCAACTTCCTAAACACTTGCGTGTTTCAGTTTAGGAATGTTTTTCAAGTAATTGCTCATATCAAAACTTTTATATTGAAATGATAATTTACTACCCTGGCTTGCAAATGCAAGATAAATTATTGCACTTAACTTTTAGGTATAAAAGAATTGTACTTTATTTAATACTTGAAAAAAGAAAAGAATAGAACAAAAAGTGAAGAAATTTACCATTAAGACTAGTCTAGTGCAAGAAAAAGGGTACCGTGTCAAGTGCATGCATCACTCACACAAGTAGATAGAATCTCTCACCAATTAGTAGCTCAAGCAGCTATAAAGTCAAAGCTAGGAAAACTTTGATTGTGCTTTTTTTTTTTTAATTCTTTTATAACCAATTAGTACAGTAAAAAAGTTAATTTTACAAAAGAAAACTTAATAAATCAACCATACCATTTTTAAGAATTTATCCAACTTCATAATCTATGAAAATTAAGCAAAATTTTTCCTTCAATAGACCTTTTATTAATCTTGATCTAAACTCTGTCAAGTTATTAGTGGACTTACGCGAGTACATATGAGTAATTCAAAGTAAGGAAGATATGGAAAGTTATTATTGTTTTATCTCTCAACTCATTTCATGCTTAAATTCAATTGTGCAATGATAATAACACTTAAATGAAACTTTATTTAGCTAATAAGATCTCAAGTTCTTCTTTCTTTTTCTTTGGTCATGGAATTCTAATTAGTTTTATTAGATAATGCTTCAAATTATATTTTAAGCTATAGCAAAACATGTCATTCTTTCGGAAAAGGCAAAAAAGATTATGTACATATTGCAATTAGTGTCCCAAATCACTATCGAAGATTTGTGCTTAAAATGCTTGAAGTATAGATTCAATTCTGTTTACTTTAAAAGGAAAAACAATACAAAAAGGTAAATTGTTAAAAAAATTAAGACTCTTAACAAATATCACTAGTATATATATGAGATAGGCCTTAATCAAATAATGAAACCAATTATAACAGTACAGGTGTAATAGCTGAAAACTTATGTTCCTTCTAACTATTTACTTGTAACATACATACATACATATATATATATATTATATAGGGGAAGTTAAGTCTAATTTGGTAGTGGGTAGTGTCTTACTCCCATTATCCCTAGATGAAAGAGATTTATTAGGAGTGTGGATAGAAAATGGGGTGGATTAGTTGTAAATAGATAAGGGAGTTACTAAAAAGAGAAACTACTCTAAAAGGACATTTATCTGTTGCCTAAACTCATAAACAAAGTTAAATTTTTTTTCCTTCATTTTTTTCCTCCTCTATTAGACAATACAGTGTTAGAAGTGTTAGAGAGAGAAAAATTGTTTTTGATGATTAAGCAGAAGTTCAAGTAGGATGATCAATCACAAACCCTTAAGCAAGTAAGTCTTAAAAAAATTAATTATATTCTTATCTTAAATAAATCAATTCTAAGATACTGTTCTATTACATTTTCATAGTTCATGTTAGTATATACTTTGATCATTGAGATTATAAGAAGACTCATGTCTGGCACAGGACTTACGGTTGATTTAACCATATTATGGTTGGTTTATTCATTAATGTTGAATTCATAAAAGAACTAGATAAGTTTACAGATTTTGAGGCAGAAACTACAGAAAATTTAAATGGCTAGGGTCATCGCAGAAGAAACCATTAATGGAGGAGAGAGTGGCGATTAGGGCTTGTCACAATTGGGGTTTTGGGATTTTTTGTTTTTAGGAAGATGACCAGTTGGGTCAAATAATAGTTGCGTTTATTTGGGCTACTTGATTAGAATGTTTGGGCGAGCTTAATAATAGAAACTATTTGGGCTAGATGACCTAAGGGCCACTTGAGCTAGTAATAAAGAAAAACAATGGTAATTGGGCCAAAAGTGATAGTTGGGCCTATTTAGTGTTCAATTGAATATACCTTTGAACAGTCTGACATGCGTTTAGTATTTTGTTATTAAATAAAAAGGCCCAATATAGTTTTAGTTAAGAAATACAAATTAAATTACCAAGGCACATGCGTTTAATTGATTAAGCCCAAGATATTTCAATAAAAGCCCAAATTCTATTAATTAAGTATTATCAAATGAACTCAAGAACAATTTTTAATTAGCCCATATTATGTAAGCAACCATTTATAAAAAGGAAAAGCCTTCTAAATGAGGAAACTTTTCCAAAAACGAAAAGTTTCGATCTTGGAGAACTTTTTAATTACACTCTAATTGAATGTCCAGACATGAATCATAAGTCTATTTAGAATAGGAAAGTGCAATCTTCCAAATAGGGAATACAAACTAATTAGGACATATGTGTTTGATATAGGTATGAAGCAAGCATAAGAAGGTGTTAAAGTTATCTCTTGCGAGTAGTTTGAGATTGGTGGTACTTAACTCTATGTATTTTCGAAATGTTAACTATGAATTTTCTCAAATGAAAGGTTTATTTTGATATATGTAAAATGGATCATATATGCCTATTTGAATTATTTTGCTATGCTATGAAATGTTGATATGAGTGGCATGATTTTATGAAATGAAAGAAATATGCTTGTGATGTGTGAAATGAAATTATATTACAAAAGACTCTAAACGATCATGAAATAAATGGTAGGGCTATAATCCTGATATGTTATGGTTGGTTATGGTAGTTGTTGTACTCGACTGATTGACTTATGTTATGTTATGTGGTCAAGAGATAATCATGAAACCTCTTGATCGTCGTTTTAGAAGGGGTTAGGTCTCTAGATTGAAGTACTAAGATGTCAAATATTGCACTATATTATATTATGTGGTCAAGGGATAATTATGAAACCTCTTGGTCGTCCTCTTATAAGGAGTTAGTCTTTAGGTTGAGGTATTCAGAAGTTAGATATTGTATGTATTTGTTTATGAGCTATATTTTATGAAATGAGATGATGTGATTGATTATGTTATATGATTTACAAACATTTTCTATGAATATGAATCATATCATGTTACGTATTTCTATATCTCGTTCGACGGCAGCCACTTTTATAACTGTGGGACTAAGTGTCACATTGGGGTGGAGACCATTTTTGCTTATGCCACTCACTTCTCAATGAAATATATATATAATTTATGGAAAGATGCCAAATATTTTCAAATGATATATGCATGTGGGGTTATGTGACCAATTTTAAATATATAGTATGTATATAAATACATGGTCCAGCAGAGGAGTTGGTATTGCCTACTAAGCATTCCATTACTCAACCCCTTTATTTTTACTATCTTGTAGACCTCGAGAATTATGAGGTAGCCTATGTCGAGGGCTTAGAGGATGATTTATATTAGAAATATGCATAGAGTATGAACCGTAGGAATCTTTAGGTTTACATTCAAAAGTTTATGTAATGTTTGATTGTACCAGAATGTTCAAACTCTATGGTTTAAGAGTTCTGTTAGTGGTTGGGCTTATATGCTCAGTTTAAACTTTTATGTTATTTCAAATTTAGACATGTACCGCCACCATACAGTAGTTTATGTGGCGAATATTAAATATAATATCCAAAGAGAAATTTTGCCTTGAATATTAAATATAATAGTTTATGTGTCTTTGAGAATACAACCAATGTCTCGTGCCTGGCGCGTGCAGGTTAAGGGCATGATAACAAATTGGAATCGACTGATGAAACCAATTATAAGATATATTGATCTAAATTGACTAGGAAACCAATAAAATTTATATGCATCAACTCTGATTTAATTATTCGTTCTTTGTGATTATAGGAACTTGATTCATGCATAGTATGGCACTGGATAATTGCTTATACTCGACCATTTTGTTTGAATAATTTACCCTATAATAGATATTATTGACAACCGTTCTAGAAAAAAAAATGAATGGTATGATTAATTTATCTATGAAGATTTAATTATTATGTATCACAAGTAAGAAAATAATCCTACTCAACTTAGCATTTATAATTAATATAACAAAATAAAATTATATCCATTGATAAGATGAGTACAACCAACTATATTCAAATAAATGCTATTCATGATGAAGAAAATATGATAAATTTATGGTTGGATCATATTTGCATCAAATTAGTGGGCTGCCATAGTTGTAAGTTCTGTCAATTTCAAAATCTTTTTTATCAACTTCTTCATTTTTTATGTTTTTTCAAGTAACGCATATGTCTCTAAAATTATTTTCAAAATAATTTTTTGATAATCTCTCCTTAACGCATGGGATTTTAGTTTTTAGGAGTGGAGTTGGAAAGTCTTTATACATGAACCTAGCTACCAACATCTAGGTTAGCTGATGATCAAGTATATAACTTGCATAATATGTTACTTAAAAAAGCCTAATATTGGTTTGACTTACTTTTGCTTTGGTGCATTAATATTTTGATTCTCTATTAAACTTTTGTAATTGATTCAAAACATGAACATGATCTATCAACCTTCAAAGAAATGACAGGCTCAAGTCAATATGCGATCACCCAACTTAGCAAAGGAAAATCTGAAGAAACAAGGTCAACGGAAGCAATAAAAAAGGTATGTACTAGAAAGGCAACCCTAAGCCAAATCCCCAATACAGTTGATCCTGCCAACTTTAAAAGACATGGACTTTGATATCTCTCCTAAAAATCAATTGTTTGATCATGTCAATATTCCATAGTTTTTCTTTTCAAATTCCAGAAGATAATTATGTCTTATTATTGCTAGGTTCATTTTTTGCAAACATTATACATATATATAAATATAAGTAAAATATAAATGGAAACAAAATTTGTAAATATTAAAATGTATATGTATATACTTACATAGATAAGTACAAATCCAACAAACACAGCATCTGTATTTACATCACATAATGGTCAATCAAACGACAAATCTAGATTTTTACTAAATTATGACACCGGTCATTCACAAATTTCTACTTTCCATTGATGTATTACTCTTTACCATGAAAATATACTATTTTTGCTTTACAGTTGAATTAGATAGAAAGAAGATAACAAAAATTTAGTAAGGTTATACATCAAGCGTATGAGTGTCAATGACTTTGTGTATGACGATTGAGTATGTGAAAGGGTGCATCTACGTGTGTAAGTGAGAGAAAAACAAAAGAAAATAAAAAATAATGTTTGTTTGACCGACGAAGTTGATAAACTTTTGTAAATTAAAACAAGGGAAAGCCACACAATAGTGCCTTATATATTTAGATTTGCCTTTTTTTTTGCCCTCTACTTTCAAAATAATGAAAATTTGTCACTCACATATAGATAACACATCATTTTTTGTCCAAAATCATTCTCGATGACTTTTTAGCATGGCTTTGGCAAGCACACATTTTTAATAAATATAAAAAATATAAAGTAGAAAAATAGAACAGTATAGATTATAAATAAAAGAGATTAAAAATTAGAGGTTTGTTGGTTAGGTGGAAGCTCAACTGCGGTGAATCAAGTCTCAACCATATTAAAAGCAGGCCATAGGCGGTAGCAACCACTATGTAGGCTCCGATCATTGCTTATTTAATTGTTTTGAATTATATCAAATATGACTACATTAAATGTTTATAACTCTTGACTAAACTAGACTTCTTATTTTAGCATACTTATTTCTCACAGTAGATCCTCTTGTGAATCAATTGTAAATTTATCCACACACATTTCATTGATAATGGTTGCTTTACTCAATTCACCCTAGTCTTAAGATTCAACTCTTTTGGGCTATTCGCAATGGTTCAAATGAGAAGGCTAACTAAATTCAGTAGATTCTTATACACTTCTTTAGCAGTTTAAATATTATTCATGCCAAAACACTAGTTTCCTTGTTGTAGCATGTAAGGTCCTTAAGGAGGAAATAAAGGATAAAGATTTCTCAAGAAGGTAAACCTTTATGGCGATGTGTTGAGCCTCAACCTCATTAGCTTCAAGCAAAAGGTAACAATAATTATTATGTAGGCTCTTACGTTCCCTATTTAAAAGCATTGCATCCGTCATACATAGATTACGTAAATATTAGTACCTTTCCAACAAAACTAGACTTCTTTTCTTTTAGCTACACTTGTTCACATAATTAGGGAAACTATTAAGTCGAGATGCATTCGAGTAGACTTACGTTAGAGCTCGAACTGACATGAAATAGTAGTGCTTGAACTCAACCTCAAGCTTGAGCTAGTATAGAAAAAACAAACTCAGGATCAACTCAATGGTATTTGCTGAGTTTGAACTTGACTTAGTTCAGGTCGCTAGCAAGATTGAGGGCTTTCGAATTGAGTTAGAACTCGAAACTTCGAGGACAAAAACTACTATTTTCCAATGCACGCACAGTAGATTCATGCACTATCCAACAAATACTAGGCTGAATTATACAAGCCAAATCTACTTCCAGGCTCAAAAACATCACTATATACCAAGAAAAGCAAGGACTAGAATACTAGAATAGGAAACTATGATTCACCAAAATACTAAAGCAAATGCAAAGTAGAACTTGTAGTTTTTCTTCTCCTAGAGATTTGGCTTCTTTTTTGATCCTTTTTATGTGAAAAAATTGTGATCACTCTTTGAAAAGAAAACACAAATTAACCAATTAAAAAATTAAGGATCTGTGTTGATTCCCCAATCCCTTTAATCTTCCAAATTTATTTTAAAATCCAAACTAAAAAAATGATGGATAAAGAGATGATGGTTTTCCAAAATTGAGATGAGATAAGAACAAGGAGGCCAGAGGAAAGAACGAGAGATTAGGAAGAAACGAGAAATGAGTGAGGTTTTTTTTGGCTCTTTGCTTGGTCCTTTTTATTTTTTAAACATAAAAATGATATTTTAGTCCATTAAAAATGTTTTAGGAAAGAAGGCATTCACATAATTCTTGTCTAGTTCCTATAATTGTAATAGTAAAATATAACCAATAAATATATTAAGTGGGACATTGCTTTGTTAGGTTAATCAAGCTCTCATACTCCTTATTTTAAGACTCGTAGTCGAGCTCAAATCCGGTCAACGTCAAGTCGAGTTGAGTAGTTGATCAATCTATTTGCGAACTCAAATGGAGCAACTCGGTTAAATTGCACCCTACTCATAAGAGAGTCTCTTGTAAATCAATTTTTATTTACCTATAAACTTTTCATTGCTAAAGGTTATTTATTTGAATTCACTAATCCTAATATTCAATATCTTTGGCTCTTCCAATTATTCAAGCCTATAGGTAACTGAGCTCAGTCGATTCTTGTGCACTTTTTTGACTACTTAAATGTAGTTCACAATATTGGTGTTTGATTCCCAATTGTAACCCTTGTTTCCTTAAGAGGAGGAAATGATAAAGGCTTCTCGAGAATGTGAATATTTGTGGCTACCTTATATGCAAATGTTGTTGCTTTTTCATTTCTTTTTCTTTTTCCTCTGTTCAAATTGAGGTGCTTACATTTTTATGGTTAAATCTATGCTTGGATTCTTTCCTTGAGGAAAGCTTCACATCCAACTGTGAGGTACAATCAAGGAAGAATAAAAGAAACAGAAAAGTACCACCAAATGCGCACACGTGCACGCAAACATAGATACAGACTAATAAAGACTAAACTATTCAACAAATCATTAAATGAGTTGATCAATAATGAACATTGACAATAAAAGACAAAGGAAAGTGAAAGAAACCTTTTTTTGAAGAGTTTTATAACATTTGAACATGATTACAGATTTTTCAAATCTCTGGCTAGCCATGCCTTTGCATAAAAATCTCTTAGAAAATCTTAATCAATAACCTTTCTTGACATTAATGAATAATATTAAACCAAATCAAAAAAGTCTGATTTTTGGTTGACACCATCTACACTAATGAAACCTAGTTCTAAAATTCTACACAAAATTTGCATCACTAATTTATGGCTTTTTTGAACTTCCCATTGATGTATTACTCTAAATCATGAAAACATCTTAAATTTATTTTCTAAAGGTAATAAATAGATAAAATTAGATTTCAATTTAGTTGTGTTTATACTGTGCAAATATCAATGAGACTGTACTTATAACGTGCAAATATCAGTGAGTCTGTATAATAGCATGCATATAAGTGTGAGTTTTTCTATCTGTGTCTATAACAGAGACAAATAACAAACTAAGAGCATTTGATTTTTAGTTAACCTACATAATTATTAAATTTTTGTACATAAAAATATCTATGTATTTGAGAGCTTTTCATCTATTATAGATCATTAGATCACTTAAAATATGCGAGCCTTTCGACAAAACCACGCTTCCTACCTTAAACTCTGATACAGCAATCATATTGAAATAAAGTCTTTATGAAGCCATTTGCAACTCCAACTCAATCTAACAATAAAGCATCTTGTATATCAATTTTATAAAAGTACAAAACCGAGGCATTTATAAGTGTCCTATTTAGTGCATTAATCTTTGAATTCAACTCTTTTGGCACTTTGAATGGCCCATGTCCTGTCAAAAAAATCTTAATCTAGTGGTTAAAATTGAGATTTCAAAAATTAGAGGTCTTGGGTTCAAATCCTCCCATCCGTTCCACAATTCTTAAGTTCCACCTTTCCCCTGTTGGGAAAAAAAAAAAGAAGAATGGTTCATGTCCTATAGATAACTGAATTCACCCCAATCTTATTCAATGTTTAGCTATTTTTTCCATTTATAATGATTGATTCATTGAGCACTCAAGAATGCAAACCTTTACAATTGGCACATTATATCAGTGTGGTATTACTATTGCTATTTCCTAACTTGACATTGAGTGCTTAATTTTGTATATATGCTTAGATGTATGCAATTATCAAAGTTCATATATGTCCAAGCATTAGAAGTAAGATAAAAGAAAAAAATAATAGAGAGAAAATATGAATATATTCTAACTAAGTAATAAACAGTTCAATGGATAAACCTATATAATGAACAATGACACTAACAGGGAAGGGAAAGTAAAAGCAAATGTCTCTTACAAGGCATCAATAATGTCTGAATAGGATAAAATATTTTCTAAAGGCTCCCTATGTGTTAGATGTTTTTGCACAGCCTAACCTTTAAAACAAAAAAATTAATTCAACATTTTTTCCCATTAATAAACATCTAAGAAAAGATATTTGGTACCAAAGCAAATCAAACAAAATCTAACATTTTTGTTCACACCACTTAACAATAAACGAAAGGATAAATTACTTTGCAGCCCTTGTTATTTATGCATTTTCATGTTACCCTCCTGTTTTTTAGAAAGCTATATATAAAATTTTCCATTATGGTGTCAAATTGACAAATATAATCTTCTATTTAGTGGTGTGATACTAAATGATAAAATCTTGAATTACCCTCCTATCAATTAGTTCTAACTCTATATTAAATTTATGAAACTAATTAATAGTATCTTTGTACTTTCTGTTGATATTAGTATCTTTGTACTCCAAATTATTAAAATTCTAATTTTTGAATAAATGTAATAAATAAAAACAAGCTTACATAATTTGAGACTGTGCAAATAGCATATGAATATTAGTGATTTTGTACAGAGTATAATTGGAGTATGTGATATAGACAATAAGTTAGAAGGATTGGTCTTTTATTGACAACATAGTTGTATTTTTGTTAATGATAACAATAAGTTATTTAAAATTTTATAAACTTTTCATCCATTTTACATTCTTAAATCGCTTAAACATCCAATTAATTTTGATAGAATCAGACTTCCTTCCTTCTTTGAGTATCAATGCAACTATCACGCTCCATTTTCTTATCATAAAAGTATAGAATTATGGATTAATAAATAATATATTAGGTATTCAGTTACTAACAAGTAACAACTTTGTTTAAGAACTTTGAATCTATTAATTTGTCCTCAAAAGTTATTGGGTCAAATCATAAGCTAAGATCATTACTGCAACAACCATATTGAATAGGTTGTAGGTGATGGACCTTTTAAAGGGCATTTTGGAGTTCAATTTGTTCCATGAATAGAGTTTTTTTTTTAATCACTTGTAAATCTTCCATAGAATCTTTAAGGCTAATAGTTGCTCTACTCATTTGCTATAAGATTCAAGTTTTGTGGTTCTTTCAATGGTACAATCATAATTTATACAATTCCAGTTCACTTTTTTTAGATATTTTAACATTATTCACACTATAGACAATAGGACCCTATTTGCAAGTTTGGGTTATTTGGAGAGAAAGAAGTAAAGGCTTGTCAAGAATGCAAACCTTTATACATGGTCCTTTTATCAACTAAGCACTAATATTGCTTTTGCTTTTTTGAAATTGAGTGTTTGTATAATTGCACTTCAAATTAACATTAATTGTATACCTAATCGCATAACTCCTATGTATCCAAACAATATGAGTAAAGTAATATATAAACAATATCAACGTAACACCATTAAGCACATATAAATGTGAATACTGTTTAACTATACAACAAATCAATGAGTGGATAAACCAAATACCTTTGACACTAATTGAGAGTGGAAAGAAAAAACAAACATTTCTTCGGATGTTTGAATAAGATAAAAGGTTTTTCAGGGGCCCATGCTTTAGGTGCTTCGTATCTTGGTCAAAAACATTAACAAGAATCTCGATTAATAATTTTTCTTGACATTGTTGAATAGCAATCTAATACTAACAAGAAGTAGCACTTTGTCTACATTAGTTAAGACATTTAAATTCAAATATAGTTTCACATTAATTTTCGTGACCTTCTTACTGATGGAATCTTTGTGTTGTCTCTAATATATTACTGCAAGTCATACAAAATCTCATAGTTTTCTTATGAAGTTAAAAGATAGAAATAAGAATACAAAATATCAATAAATCTCTGTGTGTAGCTTGTGAGTTTTATTGAGCTTGTGCGCATGACGTGCGAGTATGTATGAGTGAATACGTGTTCATACTAAAATCAACCCTTTTTTTTTTATGATAGCATTGAAGATATATTTTGGAACCCAAAATAGAAAGAAGAAAAATGTAGAGCAAATCTACAAAATAGCGAAGAAGCACAAAAATGACCTAAAAGGATTAATGTTTTGTTGACAAAACAGTGGTTAAATTTTTTGTAAATAAAAAAATTATTATTTGCAAACTTTTGGGCCATAGTACATGGTTAGAATCACTTAAATATGTTAAAAACAGATGTGCTTCAACTTCTTAAATGGTTATGTATTTCAATTTGGGAGTTTTGTTTTTCAATTAGTTGCTTCCATCAATACCTATTATTTCAAAAAGACATACTGTGCTAATTCAATAACACTACATAAATTACTACACTTAGCTAAGAAATATAAAAGACTGTACTTTATTTGTGACTTGAAATGAGAAAAAAATTAGAATACAAGGTAAATAAATTTCAACATAAATATAGTTTAGTAGAAGACAAAGAGTTCCAATAAAATGAACGTTTGAATAAAACTAGTAGATGTAATCTCTCATCAATTTTTTCCTTCAGTAGTCCGTTTATCGTCCTTAGTCTAAATGTTGTCAAGTTGTTAGAGAACTCGTGTGAGTAGATATGAATAACTCATGGTGAAGAAAATACAAGTTATTATTTTATATTTAGATCTTCTTATGCTTAAACTCAATCATGAAATGATTACAATATTTAATTGATCTTTATTTGGTTGAGAAGATTTTGGATTTTTGTCATCAAATATTAATTAATTTTATCAATAACACTTCATAATCTATTTTAAACTATAGCAACATGTCTCATTTCTTCAAAAAAGAGGCAAAAAAAATGATAATACTTATTACAATTAATGACCTAGATCTTTTTTTTTATTACCCTTCTCGCCCATCATTACACCCTTTATTCACTTCTAACTATCAAGCACATGATTTGTACCCTAAATTTAACAGTGGAAAAAACCTTAAGAGGCCTAGATCATAGTTAGAGATTTGTGCTTATACATTTGAAATATTCATTCAATTCTATTTACTTTAAGAAGCAAAAGAATACGAAAAGGTTAGTTGTTGAAAAAATAAGCATTCTTAACAAATATCACTGGTATATATAATGAGACAGGTCTAAATCGACTAATGACGCTAATTATATGAATACAGGTTTGAATTAGGTAGAAAACCAATTATATGATATATAGGTCGAAATGGACTAGTGAAATGACTATGTTGGTGTACATTACCTCTATCTTAATCATTTATTCATGTGATTATAAGAAGTAAGTAATACGCAGCATAGCATTGCATAACTACTTATACCAAACATTTATTGATAATCAACCCACTCTAGAAAAAAGAAGAACGATATGGTTAATTCATCTCTAAAAATTTAATTAGTCAGTATATCACCTGTAAGAAAACTCTCCTCAACTTAATGTTAATGAATAATTCTAATCACAAAGAAAATTATTAGAGTTAATATGTCAAATATATAAAAGGCACTTAAATGACTCTTATCTTACACGCAGGTCTCCTAAAATTCAAAATTACCTTAGTGAAGGGTGAGCTAAATCTAGTATGTCCAATCGAATGTTGTTCATGATGAAAACAAAGATGATGATGAAGATCTATGTTTTCAGAACCGGACCGGGTATCGACTCGGTCAAGCTCAGGGGTCAGGGGTCAATGGGTTCAACCGGGTTCGATAGGGGTTGAACCGGATGACGTCATAAATAAAAATTATTTAAAATTAAAATATTATATGTAAAATACCTAATAACATGTTAATATTAATAAAGGTATATTCATATATATTTGATGTTTCAAATATATTTAACAAGAAAATACAAAGAAATTAGAACAATCAAGTAGCAATTTATATTATTTAATAAGTATTAACAAGTTTAGAATTAAAATTATGGACTTAATTAAAAAATAACACCAAACTTTAAGAAAACATTGATAAAGTATGAAATATTTGAGGTATATTAATAATTTTTAACAATCTAGGGGTCAAAATATAATATTGAAAAAGTTTGAGTTTTTTTTTAAAAAAATGCTGTTTGAACCGGAAATCCGGTTTTTTCCCGGTCAAACCCGGGTCTTGACCGGATTTGACCGGGTTTTTACTTTCCCGGTTTTTTGGTATAACTCGGACCGGACACATGGCCGGTTCCCGGTTCGACCGGTTGAACCGGCCGGTCCGGTCCGAGTTTTAAAACACAGATGAAGATATGAAAATAATTTCATGCTTGGGATTTATCTGCATCAAATTAGTAATCTAACACAATTGCAAATGCACTGATTTCAATGTTATTTTTACCAACTTTCACATTTTTTTGATGTTTTTCAAATTATGTAATTTCTCTAAAATTGTTTTCTTAAAAATGTTAAGATAAATCTCTTTTCATCAATACATAGATTTTTTGTTCTAAAGCATGGAGTTTGGACATCTTGAAATGTGAGGTTAGATGTCAACAAGTTAGCTAAAGATCAAGCATAAAACATGCATAACATGTTACTAGAAAACAAACACTGGTTCAATTTACTTTTGCTTTAGAATATAAACACTTAATTTTCTATTAAATTTTTGTAATTGATTTAAGAAATACTTTTGATGTGTTGGGGGTATAAAGAAAGACAGGATCAAGCTAGTACGCGATCATCAACTTCACATAGGAAAAGTAGAAGAACCAACATCATGGAAAGCAAGAAAAATAGCAATGTACAGAAAAAATCAATCCTAACCCAAATTCCAACAACTTTGCTCCTGTATCTAAAAGAAAGACTTTAGCATCTTTTCAAGAAATCAAATTTTTTATCATTTTCATACTCCATATATTCATTTTAGGTTTGAAAAGAAAATCAAGTATTATTATTGTTAGATTCTCTTTTTCTCTTTTGGAGACAAGTTTCTTCTAGCCAATCTCACCTATGACAAAAGAAAAAAAAGTTTATCAATTATTTTTTTAAATTAATGAACAACAATCTAACTAAGATGTCTAGTACTAAATTAAGTCTAGCAAAATCTAACATTTTGGTTCATACCAATTAATCTAGTATGTTTTTATAGTAGACAAACAATAAGTTAGAAGGATTCGTATTTTGGTGACCAATGTACTTGTTTTTTGTAAATAATAGAGACAACTTTTTTTTGGCTAACCTCGTACACGGGGCCGGGCGCCACCCTGTATTTTATTTATTAGAACTGAAAATTACAATAATGATCAAAGCCTTATCCCAACACAAGGATTATACCATCCTTACCTTCCTAACTGACGGCAAGCCTAATCTATCTAGCCGAATCTCACCACGAGCCAACTGTGGAATTAAACGTATATGTTCATAAACCCTAACCTGCTGTTCAGGGTGAGTAACTCCTACATTAGATAAAATATCAGCAACTTTGTTTGCCTCCCTATAGCAATGAACTGACCTAGGGGAATCACCCAGCAACTGCCAAATCTGCCACACCTCCCTTCGGATGTGCCAAGGACACTGGAATTGATTCCGCAGAATCCCCACCAAGACCAAGGAATCTAACTGGACGCCCACATTGCAAAACCCCCTCTGAGCACACTCACGAAGCCCAAGCAAAAGGGCCATAGTCTCCGCATGTAAACTGGAGGTTTCCCCAAGAAAAGCCAAAAAAGCAAATAGAGGGCTTCCTGACGAATCGCGCAGGACTCCACCACTATCGCCCAGACCTGGGTTGCCCTTTGAGCACCCATCCGTATTCAGCATTAGCACCCCAACCTCCGGCACTGTCCAACGTACCAACTGAAATCCAAAAGTACACGCTGGTTGAGATGACCAATCATATAATTGCTAAAACGTATGAACCCAACTTTGCCCTTAAATTGAATCTCCACCATCATCTTTACTTCCCTGAATATGGCCTGAACAATAGCTGCCGAATGCATTGGTTTGCCTTCAAAGATGGCTTTATTCCTAGCCTTCTAAATATGCCAACAAATGAGACTAGGGAGAATTGTGAACATAAAACGCCTCCTCTCTAATTTCTGCTCTACAAACCACCACGCACCAGTTTGAGCGCGCAGTAAGGACCTTATACAAGTTACTCCACACACACTCCCAAAATATCCCCAGACCTCCATGGCAGCTTGCCCCATGGAAAACACATGTTTAATAGATTCGCAGGATGAATGCTGCCAACAAAGACACTTCGAAGGCATATGAAAACCAAGCTGACATAGCGTATCCACCACCGACAACCTTCCCATCAATAATCGTAACATGAAGAAGGACACCTTCAATGGTATCCAATGGTGCCAGACGTGTGATAGAATAGCAAAAGTGTTGCGGATTTGACGAACCTCACCAAAAGCCGAGACTAGTGTGAATTTACCAGATGTCGTCGGCATCCATACAGCCTCATCTGCACGTCCACGTCCATCTTCAAGTATCGGCTGCTGTAAGAGTGAGAGGAAAACCCCCTTTGGTAAGGCTCGAGATAACAACTGTACATCCCACTCCCCATTTGTGATAAAGTCCCCAAAAGTGAGATCCAAGATGACTGTCGATCTGAGAAATAAAGCACCACTGCCTACCCAATTATCATACCAAAAGTGACAGGAGCCCCCATTAACCTGCCATAACATTGACAGTTCCACTTGCCGACTAACGTTCCATATTCGTCTCCAAATAGCCGTAGCAGATAACCGTAATGGCACTTGACAACGATACTTCTCCCTATAGTATTTAGCTTGCACATAAGCCGCCCAAAGAGAAGATCTAGTCCAAAACCTCCACTATAACTTGCACGAGAAGGCTCTGTAAACATCCCGAAATCTTTGAAATCCGGCGCCACACTCTTCCACTAGGTAGCACAATTGAGACCATTGTATCCAATGGAACTTTGATTTCTCAGCCAGTTATCCCCACAAGAAGTTTGCACAAACCTTTTTTATTATCCTGAATACCAAGCTAGGCAACACAGCAGCCGAAAGCAAATGGACGGGAATAGACGCAAGGACATGTTTGATAAGGATTAATTTCCATCCTGGAGAGAGAAGCCTTGACTTCCACGACAAAACCCTTCCCAAAATAGCTTAGCTTACTACCCCAAAATACGACGATCTACACCAGCCTAAGTACAAGGGGAATCCCAAGTAGCGAATTGGAAAGGACTGTCTGGCAAACTTTGTAAGCCGCTCAATCATCCTTCGTCGAGACGGAGGCAGGGACGGATGAACCAAATAATCACTCTTTTGAGCGTTAACCAGCTGCCCCAAGAACTGATGATACAACTCCAACACCGGCATAATGCGCTGTAGTGAATTAGATGAGCCATTCACAAATATAATTACATCATCAGCAAAAGCCAAATGAGTAATAGGAGGACACCCGTGTGGAACTCAAAACCCTACGAATCCTGATTGTAACGCAAGGTTATTTAAATCTCGCGACAACACCTCAACTCCTATGACAAATAATGCCGGTGACAACGGATCTCCCTGACGAAGTCCCCTAGCCGATTTAAAAAATCCATGCGAGGCACCATTGACAATGACTGAGAACCACACATTAGAGAGCAAGTGCCAAACCCTGTCTATGAATTGCTCTCGAAATCCAAACCTCCACAACACACTCACAATATGAGGCCAGGACACCTTATCATATGCCTTAGACATATCTAATTTTAACGCGACATTACCCCCTCTCGAGAGTTTGCCAATACCCAATAACACTTCTTGGGCCAGCAGATAGTTTTCCGTGATATTCCGCCCCTTAACAAAACCTGTCTGCTGAGGGGAGATAATCTTTGGCAAAATAGAGAACAACCTGTCAGCCAAAATTCTGGATAGCAGCTTATTAAAAAAATTGCAAAGACTAATCGGCCTAAACATCGAGAAATCCTGGGGATTTGACACTTTAGGGATCAACACAATGGAGGTGGAGGTAATAAACTTAGGCAAATCAGCCCCACAGAAAAAACTCAACACCGCATTATAGATATCGTGGGCAATGATATCCCAAGAGAACGTGAAGAACATACCCGTGAATCCATCTGGTCCCGCAGCACTCTCCTCGTCCATTGCAAAAATCACTCATCGAACCTCCTCCATAGATGGGACATCCTCTAGGGTCTTATTTTCCTCCTCCGTGATCAAAGGGGGAATTAAGTGCAGCATATCTAGTGCAGGGATAGTAGGTTCAGAGAATAGGTCCGAGAAGAACGTAATCGCCTTGTTTGCTATGTCCTCATCCTTCTTCACCCAGGAACCCTGCGAATTTTTAATCCGATGAATGGCGCTCTGAACCCTTCTCTACTTCACCACCACATGAAAAAACTTGGAATTCTGATCCCCACTGTGAAGCCACCTCACTCGGGCCTTTTGACTCCAAAATTGCTCCTCAATTAGCAGCGCTTGACTTAGGTCCGCCTGAGCCTTATTAAGTCCAGCTTGCGCCACCTTAGAGTCATTGCCCTCCACCTCTATTTTAGCCCTTCGAACCACAGCCTCTGCCGCCCGAACTGCATCAAAGACATTGTCAAAAGTGTGCTTGTTCCACTCCTGGATAGCCCTTCGCATCGCCATTAGTTTTAAGCACAAGAGGTGCAACGGGGCTCCACTCATTGGGCTATCCCCAAGCACCCCTAATTACCTCCAACAGAGCTGCCTTAGACGTCCAGACATTCAAGAATCAAAATGGCCTCGGTTTTTTGTCTAATCGAGTAGCAAAAGAGATCCGTAGAGGTGCATGATCGGACGGGTGTCTCGCTAAATGCTCAACAGAAATGATGGAAGAGACCTCCGCACATCCCCATTAATAAGCAGTCTATCCAATCGCTTCCAAATCTTAGCTTTGCCTCTTCGATTATTGCACCACGTAAAATTGGCTCCCGAAAAACCCATGCCAAAAATGCCAGCCGCCTCCATAAAAGACATAAGCTCTACCTCCTCATGAACACCAATCGGCCGACCTCCACGCTTTTCATAGGGGGCCAGAATGACATTAAAATCCCCTCCACTACACCATGGAAGAGAGCCAGGCTTATCAGCAAGAAGATTCTACCATAATTCTCTTCGCTCCTCCAAAGAACACTTAGCATGAACAAACGAAAAGATAACGGGACCAAGTAGGAATGGATGCTGAATAGATAAGAAAATATGCTGATTTATTTTAGCTACACTTGTTCTCATAGTTGATCCTCTTATGAGTCAATCATAAACTAATCCACACACTTCTCATTGCTAATAGTTACTTCGCTGAACTCACTCTAATATTAAAACTTAACACCTTTGGCTTTTCTAGTGGTTCAATCCTATAGGTAATTAAATTTAGCTATACTTATACTCTTCTTTAGTAGTTTCAAAATTATTCATGCCATTAGCACTAGCTTTCCAGTTGTAATACTTGGATCTTTAAAAGAAAGAAATAATAAAAGTTTCTCAAGAATGCAAACCTTTATGGCTAGCATATATATAGATGATGTTGCTTCTTTTTTTTTTTTCCTTTAAAACTCCCTTAAGGTAGCATACTTACTTGCTTACACTTGTATTTGCATAGTGATTGTTTCCGTGAGGCATGTTTCATATCCAATCAAGAGATGCGAGTTAAACAAATCGTAAATTTATAGATCTCAAAATCAATAACGACCTACAGAAAAAGAAAGCAAAAACCTCTCTTTGAAGTCCTCTATAACAATTGAATAAGATTAAAAATTTTGCAAATGTTTTGCTAGTTTTTCCTTTGCCTATAAAACTAAAAAATATCTTAATCAATAGCCTTTCTTAGCATTAGAGAACAGTATTCTAAACACGATATCTAGTATTAAACTAATTCTAGCAAAATCTAATTTATATTCAAACCACTTATAGTAATAATAGTTATATCTAACTTTACTAAATTATTCGGAATTTCAAACTTTCCATTGATGTATACTCCAAATTACAAAAGATCTTTAATTTATTTTGTAAACTTAATAGATAGAAGCAAGATTATATTTCAGTAAATCTATTTCTATAGTGTATGAATATCAGTGAGATTGTGCTTGTAGCATGCGAATATCAGTGATTTTATGTGTATATTTGAGTTTTTTTGGGTCTTTGTGCATGCTAGAGTAGGGATGTGCGCGAGCCGAGCAACTCGCGAGTAGCTTGGTCAATGGTTTGGTTTGAACTCGGTCAAATCGAGTTCGAGTCGAGTCTCGAGCTACTCGAGTACATATTCGAGTCGAGTTCGAGTCAGAATTTTGCAGCTCGTGGCTTGACGAGTAGCTCGCCGAGCCATATAATTTAAATAATATATATAATTTAAATAATATATATGTATTATAATTATAAAATGACCATTATAGGTATAATTTATACTGAATTTACAAGTAAGGTATCGAGTCAAAAAGCTTGATTACTCGACTCGATAAGGCTTGACTAAAGGTCGAGCCTTATCGAGTCGAGTCTCGAGCTTTTAAAGATTTCCTCGAGGCAAGCTCGAGTTTGAGATTTTTCGACTCGATCGAGCTCGAATCTAGCTTGAGCCAAGTTATTTATAGGACCATACTCGAACTCGACTCGACTCGATTACATACCTATGCTAGAGAGATAGAGCAATAAGCTAAAAGAATTGATTTTGTCTATCGTTATATTTTTGAAAATCGATAATCAGCCTATTTGTCAACTTTTCATCCATTGTAAAGCATTAGATGACTTAAAATTTGTGAGCCTTTTAACGAAACCAGACTTCTTCCCTTTGCTCCAACGCAACAACCTTGTTGAAATTGAGCCTTTAGGAGGCCATTTGTAAGTTTGGCTCATTCGGACAATAGGGCTTCTTTTAGATCAATTGTAAATCAATCCAAACTATCTCATATCTAATGGTTTCTTTTTTTAGTTCACTAATCTTAAGATTCAACTACTTCGAGTCCTGCAAAGGCTCATTTCCTATAGGTAACTAAATTCACACTATTCTAATTTAGTATTTTAGTGGCTCCAATATTATTCATATCACTAATGCTAGCTTCCCCATTTGCAAAGCTTGATCATTAATAGAGGAAGTAAAGGTTTCTCAAGATTGCAAACCTTTACAATTGGCACACTATATAAGTAGAGCGCTGATGCTGCTCTTTCTTTGACTAAATTGAGTGATAATTAAGTTCCATACTTATGTGCACACATTGACATGTTGCTCTTGATTTGTAGTTTTAAATGATTTTGGGGTTTGATTTCTATTTAATTTGCAAGATTTGCCTATTTGGCTACAGGAAAATGCATATAAAGGCAAATCTACAAGTTAGATAGAGAAAAATCTAACTTTGATTTAGTTTATTATACTTTGATTTATTAGATCTATCATCTTGGCTATTTTGAGACATGGAGAAATTTTTTAAATGTTAGATGATTATTAGTTACGTGTAATATGTTAGATATTTATGGATCTAATAAGAAATTTGAAAACATTTATTTGGTAAAAATTATTAAAATTTTGTTTTTTAAATTTGTGATCAAAAGAATTTCATCAAATAAATTATTTAAATATGATTTGCTATGTAATTTTCAATCTTTAAACATAGCGTAGGTATACACAACACGTGCACGTACGCACGCACACTTACTTATATAATAATGCATGTATGCATTTTTACATATATATAAGTGTGTAAATCTTATTTGTATATAAACACATGTATGTTTGAAAATTTTGTAAACACGATTTATAGATCAGTTACATATTCTTAATTGATTTATTACATGTGCCAGTCTTCATGTTAACTCAATTAGGTTGAAAAATTAAGAAATAAAAAGGAGTTTTTTCCCTATATTTTATCAAGAGTAATGAATAGGCAAATGTCATTAGTAGTATTATTATTATTTTAAATTGAGGTATTCTTTAACTTTATATTAAATTTTATGTGAAGAAATTCTCTTAAAAGTTAAAAATATTTTTTAACTAACTTTGGTTATTTATTAAATATTGAATAAATATAAGGAAATTAGCTTATTCCCTTTTTCATGAGAACAATTGTTTATTTAATATTAAAAAAAATTTAAAGTTGAGAAATATAATTATATGCATGGCTTATGTCTCAAATTAATATAATAGTATCTCTCTTAAAAATTATGAAGCTATTGGATTTTCAAGTGATACCTATCCTATATTTCCAAATTTTGCAAAATTATTCATTGATACTTGTTACGATTGATATAGACACAAACATTGTTTTTGGCTCCATGACACAAATATGTTTGGAATCTCCAAAAAATAACCAAAAAATGGTACAAGAACCCTGGAAAAACAAATATTAAAATCCATTGTCAAAAGAAGAAAAATAGACTTAGACCCACTTCTGTCATTAACCAAAAATAACGGACTGTATGTCAAATTCTCCAAGAATTTCCCTACAAGGGTATTTATGGAATATTACAAAACCAAAAGTTATTTATGTGTGAGTGACTAGGGGTTCAAATGAGTCGAATTTAATCGAGTAGCTTACGAACTTGCTCGGTCAAAACGAGGGTTCAAACTCGCAATGATCAAGTTAGAGCAGCTTGAACTACTTGACGAGTTGAATTCGAGTTTAATATATGAAGTTCGAAAACTCGTCGAGCTTAATCAAACTCAATCGAGTTTCATATATATATATTTTTTTATTTTTTATTTATTAATATGAAATGTCTATTTTGTCCCTTATTTAAAATTATATAAAATATAAATTTATATTTCTTAAGATCGATTAGGCTCAATAAGCATGAGCTCGAGTTCAAACTCGAGTAATGCAAAATAAAATCGAGATCAAGCTCGAACTTAACTTTCAAGAAGTCGACGAGTTCGAGCTCGAGTTCAAGTTCGAGTCCAAGTTTTTTAACTCGAATCGAGCTTGAGTAATGCACTAATCGATTTCAACTCGACTCGATTATACCAAACAGGATCCTCTGTCCATTATACCTTTCCATTTTTCCTGTCCAATGCAAAACTACATAATTCCACTTAATAATACTGTTGATGTGGCACATAACATTGAATGCATATTTAGGGAGTGTTTGGTAAATGGGTTTCAAATTCAATATATTCATAAATGATGTTTGTTTATGCCTAATTGTACCGATAGTCTTCTACTTTGGAATTTCACACCGCATGATTCAAATGAGATTAGGCAAGCATTTGAGGACGAGATTCTTAAGTTTGTCAGAGTTGCAATTATGTGTAGTCATGTTGATTCAGAAAGTAGACCGTTCATGCTAAAATTAAATTTGAAACCCATTTACCAAACACCCCCTAAATATGTATTCAATATTATGTGTCACATCAGCAATATTAATAAGTAGAACTACGTTTTTGCATAGGATAGGAAAGTGGACAGACATAATGGACAGAGGATCCTCTTTCCGATTATACTCCTATACTCTAGGATTTTGGCTTTGCCACTACCACTATCGAGATAGGACCAATTCTCGCCCGAAACTCCGCTTTTTTGGCTCGAATCTTGATTATGGCCTCGTTTTTCTTCAATTTAAACCATTCGATGATAGAAAAATAAGGTCACAGTTGAAATCTTGAGTCGAAAATTTGAAAATTTCTGGGGATTGCCTCTTGCTTTAGGGTTTTTCTAGGCTCGGGCATATGCCCACCAACCAAATTCATCATCATCCAACACTTACTCCTCCATTGGCACGCCCAACTAGCCCCTTTAAAACAATTTTGAAGACACCCAAAATGGAGCTTAATAATCATAAAAAAGCAACTGAAACGTGCAAAATCCAATTTTCAATTTTCTCCTCAAGATTTAGCATCAGGTTTTACAAAATTCCACAAAAACGATCCAATCAATAAATACTGAAGCACTGAGTCAAGTCATATTGTATTTGTGCAGATTACTCAGTGTGTTTGCCGTGTCTGACTTGTATGTGTAGCAAAGAGAGAAACCATGGAGAGGATGAGGTGGAGGGGGTAGAGGGATGCTGGGAGTAGAGGTTTAGACATTTAATCTTTTAATTCTTCAATGCTTTCTTTTAACCAGATTTGTAGGTAGTTTCTTATCAAAACAGCCTTATTCTTTTGCGGACTTGTAGGTAGTTTGTTATTTTACTCTCAGTACTCTTTTTTTTTTTTAACGCGGGTGCTTTACCAAAAATGCACTTCAGCAGCATCCATAATCTTAAAGGGTTGATGGCTCATTAATTCACCTCTGAAAGCCATAGAGTATTGAGTTTGAAATTTCTTTTACTATAACTTAATGATCTAGGAACATGGAGATTAGTTCAGGTGCAATTTGGTAGATCTACCGTGATGTTGATTAGTTTAAATACTATGGGTTGAAATACGAAAAACCGCCCAATGGCATAGTAAATGTTTTAACTTACCTCCTTATAATTTAGAAATTTATAATTTAGCCCTTCATAATTTGTAAGTTTTTAAAATTCTAACAAAAATCATCAAAACTAACATTGGCATGCAAATGTCACAGTTGGCCCATATAAATAAACAGTTTTAATACCAAAAACGGCCTTGTGGCCTCGAGATGTTCAACTAATCTCCTTAGATTTAGAAACAATATAGTCTCTAGTGATATGTAGGTTTTTGAAATACTGATGGCTTTTACGAATCAACAATCTTCATCACGGTCTTCCTTCAACAATTACAAAGTTTGTACTGATATCTCAAATTCCTAATTACACCACTCGCTCAATTGGCTAAAAAGATATTTTTGAGATATAGGAAATTTCTTTTGTATACACGTGTCTGACTACGTGGATTTCTTTGCCCCCCTCTGCGTCAAATGTCCACTAGTTTAAGAAGATTTTCATGAGTTGAGATAATTTTTAAACTAACTCTATGTCACATAAATTTAATCAAAGGATGATCTATTGAAGGAAAAAAATTTTAGATTTTCCATTGTGCATGCTCGTGTGATTCCTTACAGCATCTCTATTACCATAACGAAAATTTGTTCCAATGCCTTCAACTTATACATAGAGAATTAAAAACATTAGTGGAAGTTCGATTCTTACCCTTAACAGTTGATTGTATCATGCGCTTACGAAATTTTCCAAAGAACTCCACGAAAAAAGACCCTAAAGTACAAGTACAAAAAGTATTCCAAACTTCTTGGAGTTTTGAAGAGCAAAATGGAACAGACTACATAAATAGCTCTATATGTTTACATCCCATATATTGCACGAAACACAAGAAACCAAAACTGCAATCTAGTTGCCATTATGCATTTGATTTTTGCCCCCTCAATCTCCATGGACCATACCATTCTCCATTGAGGTCTCTCCTCATTCAATCCAAAGCCCCCACCCTCGGTTGTCACCTCTAAAGGCACTAAGTCGCCGCCAAGCCTGGGCTAAGGTGCCAAGACGAGGGTAAACCACCATTTGAGCCACCAATGCGAAAACCCTTATTTTTCTCAAAGTGTGGCTACCTGTTTTAAAGTGCATCTCCTTTATAAACCTTTTTCTTTATCTACACCAAAGCAAGGTTGGATTAAGAATGCAAAAGGAGTGCAATCTTCTCTAACACTATAGTGGGGTTAAAAGACCAATGGACTGCTAGTCTATCCACGCACACATAAAGCAGCAACTATGTGTATTACATCAAACTCTATTGTCATTATCGTCAAAATTACTCTGTTGTCTCTTCTTTCTTTCTCAATTTACTTTTTCTGTAATTATTTGTTCACCTTTAAAATAATGTTGTTGTTGAATATTTAGAAGTAATTTATTGTGTGTACATGTAACATACATTGAATTAGCGACATAAAAAGAATACAAATTATATCCATGGAGGAAACCGGATATGGCCAGTGGACCGAGTTGGGTAAGGAGCGGGTCGACGGATGGAACGATACAGGGACCCGCCTCATTGCTGGTCCACAGAACATATGTATCCTGAACCAGGTATCTTCAGCCCAGACAAGAATGGGGAGTCAGTCTCATTTCACATAGTCCTAAACACAGTTCATGTTCTTGTTTCGACATTATTCCCGGTGAAGCTTTAGCTGTTGTTTGGTTATGTACAAAAATCTTCCATGTGCCTCTGTTTCTTATCTCTTAATTTGAAGCTTCCACTGTTTACTGATTGCATTTGTGATGATTTAGGCCCTGTTTGATAATTCAATTCAGTACTTAAATTTAATGGATTCAGATTTTAACATGTTCAAACCGTTGGATAATCAAAAATTGAATATCTAAATTAATTAAATAGCACTGAATTTTCTACGTAAAACTTGCTTCCAAAAATAAGTGATAAGTGAATCTCTTATCACTGAATGTTATTTGCTCTTAAATGTATTAAATTTAATATTTAACAATTCAATACTTTTTTAAAAAAATTCAGATTTCAAAACTTCAATTTTTAAACTTCAATTTTATGAAAGGCACACTTAGTTTGATTACAACCTTAAACAGTGTCACGCCGTCTGAACACGTTACGATCTACTGCAAGTTGCTTGAGCACGTTGTAATGCAAACGTTACATTTAGTTATTGCTTTTGTAGGCCGTATATTTTTCATTTGCGTTAAAATTATGTGACATTCTCCACACCCAGAAATCTTAAATTTTTGCACTGTGGGCATATTTTGGACCAGTCGCATGTCCATTTTAGCTTGCGTAGCCCAAGATGAATAGATCTAGATCCATGAATCATGGACTGGCTTTATTCGGCTAGTTCTTAGGTTAAAGTACACTTGACTTTTCCCCCTATTGTGCTAATAATGTCCACTCCCTTCTAAGCTTAACAAAGGTTGGGGAAGCTGTTTAGGGTCTGGGCCTGCTGCAGATTATTTGAATCCGTTTTTAATTCTGGAGACATTAATTACAGAAGCTAGAGTAATTACATAACTGAGAAGCAAGCTTGTAGGATTTGGTTGTTGCTAACTTCCTTAACATGGCTTATTAATGATTGACGTACTTTTGCATGCCAGTATTGTCAGTTTCATAATTAAGATTAAGGCTTTTTTTGGGCCCCCCGAAGACACATTATCGTGTTAGACACAATACAAGCGTCCGGCATATCTTAGATTTTTTGTAGCAGTATATTTTGCGGCCAGTTACGAGGCCAGGAAATTAAATTTTCTAGTGGAAACGTAAATAGAAAAATTAATTTTCTATGCACTGCTAGTAAATACATTGTCATCATTGAATTTATAACGAATAATCTGAATTTAAATTTGAAATCTAAATTTTATATATACGTTATTTGTATACGCTGTCAGTGCATATAAAATTAATTCTAAATAAGATAAGATTCCTCTAGTTCTGCAATTTTTTACTAGATACTAATAATTTTCACTCAGTAAGTAATAACAAGTAGCAAAAACATAAATTAATGAATAAAACGAGAGGATATCAGGAGCCTGCTAACACTCTGCAACTCATAAAAGTGATAGATTAGGTCTATTACTTGATTCTTTTACAAAACTTGTCTTCAATTACTCATAGTGCCTATTCATAATGAATATCTACCGATTTTCACGATAAAAACAAATTGTTCTACAACCCCCAATACTTGAAATATACGTACATTTTCTTTGGATAAAATGGAGATTACACTAATAATTTAGCAGGATAAAAATAATTTTTGAAAATTCAAGTACCTAAAATGAAATTTATCCTCTTGCCTTCAATGAATAATGACTAATAGGATATAGAAAGGGTGAACCCCATCCTTTTGACCCAAAAAAAAAACCCCAACCTACAATATTCGATGCACAGTTGTATAGGAAACTTGAGCCTTTGCTTGTACCGTGTATACTTTGGATGTATATATTTTGCTCTTAATGTTATTGTTGCCGTTAAAAAAAATTAATACAAATTATAGTTTCGACCAAAAAAAAAAAAATTAATACAAATTATAGTTTCGACCAAAAAAAGGGACTAATGAGTAGATCCACCAAGGTCTGTTAATCGGGCCTAATGAGCCGGACTTTCATAAGCTCAAGTTCAGCTCATTTAATTTGGAACATCATCGAGTTTCGGGTTATGAGTTTCGAGTTCATAAATGTGAAGTTCATACTTAACTCACATAATATTCGAGTTGTAAGCCTTAATCGAGTTTAGCCCAAGCTCACTTATTACTCCTTAATTTTCTTAATACAATTACTGTAACTATTAAGTTGTAAAACTAATTTAACATTTACAAGACTATAATATTAAAACTAAATATGAACAAATAATAGTTCTTAAAAAGTATACAAACCAAAAAATTTTCAACAATATTTATATTTAATTAGTTCAAAATGCATGAAAAATAGTAATAAAACATGCGATCATAAACCAATACATCTTTAAAAGTTGAAACTTTTTTATAATCTTGTGATTTGAATCCAAACATGCTTGATGATTTGTGTTTGTAAACCAAAAAGAAATCAACCAATATTATGCCAACACAAAGATTTACTCAACCAATAAGAAAAATTAGAGATTGAGTTATGCATTACTAATATTGACTCTCAAGAAAACTCATGAAAAAGTCTTTAGATGTATTTTTGTTTTTTGTAATTTATATATATTTAGTATTTAATAATAATATATTTGGATATATAATTATACATAATATCAAAATATAAATATTATATATATATAGGTAATTAAAGGGCCAGACCTATATCGGGTTTGAACCTAATAAAGCCCAAACTCGGCTCATATTTAATTCGGGCCTATTTTTTAGACTCAAATTCAGACCGGCTCACTAAAAGGTCGAACTCATCAGACTTTTTGTCGGGTCAAACGAGCCGAGCTCAGACTACTAGCCCAGCCCTATTGACAGTCCTAGATCCACCCCTGTTTGTGGTGATATATTTAGCAAATACTAATAGGGAAGGTCACATGGGAGGGTATGGTGGGACAGCAAGGTTGCATGTGGCCCTTGCAAAATATAGCCAAGACAGAAAACATCAAAGAGGGTTTCTTGGAGGAGCATTTATTTGAGCTACGCACACCCAAGTGGGTTCTGCCGGCGGGGCTGTGGTTCGGGGTTTGGACTTTGGATGCAGTGCATGGTTGCTAGGGCGCACGGCTTCCCTAACCCCATCTGAACGGGAGCCCATCGGTTCTCATTTCATTGTTGGAAGGAACCCACCATTTTCGAATTTCGTTAAAATGCGAAAAAAGTATTTGTTTAATTATTTTTCTTTTTTTAAAGAAAATAAAATACTTATGTAGACTCGATCTGCAAATTCATTTGAATATTGTAAGGGTTTGTTAGATTGTGGAAGATAAGGTCAAGATAATTGAACTATTATGATTTCTGTAGTCGAGATTTGTAAGTGGAAGAAACGAAAAAACTTGTGGGGTTTATGTGATATTCTTTTGGGGGAGTGATCTCATTTTCTACGTTAAGACATTATTGATTCTCATTATTTTTAGGGTAAAGTGCACTACCGTTGATCAAATATTTTTTTAATACTGTATTTAATTTATCATGCTATTTTTCACGTCAAGTGACCTACTAAATTCTTGAAAGTGATCAATTCAATTTGATCATTTTTTTTAATTATTATTTGCTCGGTAAAAGGACATAAACGTCATGCAAGTAATTAAGCTGTGCAAAATATTTGCCGTGACATTTCCATCATTTCCTAGATGGATCGTAATATAGCGGGCTAATCCAAAGATAGTATATTGGTTTAAATGGAACTTATGAAAAGTGTAGTTACGGTTGGCACACATGTTTGGAAAATTTTTTTTGAACCAAGAGAAGAATAGAAGTAGAGATTTCGTAGCAAAAATTTATGATACAAATGATCCTTTGTGTTCTTAAATCTTTGGGAAAATAATAGAAGTATTTTATTATTTGGAAAAAAAAGTACAAAAAAGATTGGTGATAACGTCTTTAAGGAAATATCATGTTGACAAACAAATAAAGAAGTGTAAAAAAGAAAAAAATTTTATTAGAAAAGGGAATACTGAATTTAAGAAATTCTCTCTATTCTCAAATTTTTTTTTAATTCTTCTTTACCTATTCGCCAATGCAATATTTCCATAAAGTTTTTTTTTATCACTTCTTTTATTGGTAGTTTTTGGTTCCTTTCCTTGAAAAATCCAATTGATATTTTTCTAAAAGATGTAGCAATGCAAGCTTAATTTAGTGTAATAATTTATCACTAACAAAATTTTTCCAAAAAAATGTACCAACAGTCACAAAGCTTTTGTTTTTAAAGTTTCATCTAATCTACTATATTATTTTCGTCTACAAAGTGAAAGAAATAGACCCACCGAATGTATTGTGCAACTCATGATATAACATGAATTCCGTTTCTTTTTAACCGAGCAAATAGATGAAATGGCCTAATTGATCATTTTTAGGGGTTTATTAGATTAATTAACACACAAAAAAAAAACATAATAGGCCAAAGAAGATTTTGGAAAAGTTTGGCTAGAGTATGGTGCACTATACCTTGGTAACGTTTTGAGATGATCAAAGTACAGTTGATTTATCATTCAAGCACCTATTTGGATAAGAATATTTCGTCCTCACTCAAGCAAAAAGCCCAGAAGTTATCCTTATGGAAGGGAAGAGAACCAACATCTAGCCATAACAGTGTTGCTCTCATGTTCTTTGTCTTTGTCCTGCAGACACAAATGCTATTATAGTTTGGCATTATTGTCTTGAGATGGTTCCTTTTCACCAAATCTTTTGTCAGGAATTCAACATGCATCCCTGTCTGTTTAGCTATCCATTGTACCAAAGTTGATTTTTCTATAAAGAAAAAAAAAAAAAACCCAAGAAGTTTAGCCCGTCTGGACGGGAGGTTTTAGGATTTTTTTTAAAAAATTAATCACAACGATGTGATGTATGTGAAGTAAAAGATAATCGAAATTCGTATCAATTGAATAGTTCATTTGTGTTAAAAAATAATCACAACGATGTGATGTATGTGAAGTAAAAGATAATCGAAATTCGTATCAATTGAATAGTTCATTTGTGTTAGGGTAATTTGCGACTTCGCATTAGATAACGCAATCACATCAAATTTTTCAAAAAAAACTCGGTTGAAAAATGAAAATCGAGTCTCTTAGGAACTAGGAAATCAGCCACACCTTGTAACTATGGTCTTGGAGTGTAAAGGAATTAATAATTACGTAGAGGACACATCTAGCCTGTACCTAAGAATCTATCTCGTGCATGTTCGCACATTCGTACGGCCCTCGCCGCCAATAATTCCCAATGTTCTTTACGATTTTTTTTGAAATTTTTATTTAAAAAAAATTGTAGCAATTTAATAAATATGAATAAAAAAATAATTAAAAAAATATATTCACTAAAAATGTAAAAAATTTTCTTAGAAAACTACGATTCCAATGATACAGTACATTTTCAGTTTTTCAGTATCACTGCAACGTTTGATTTTCTTACATGAGACTTTGTGATATTCCATGCTCCATTCCACGAAACCTATCGCTCGCCATGGGCTGTCATTGCCGAAAATTAAACGTTAAGGACATGAATGATTATCAGTGCAACCTCTATTTGAACAAAGTATAGATTGATTGCTTAACAGTATAATTCACTTTAAATGTCATGAAAATCTAAAACACAATTTTCTGTGCCAAATGCATGATGATAAAAATCATAACTAACGTGTAATCTGATCCTTACTTTTATCAAATGTAGTCTTGTTCGAATTGTTAGTTTTTGCAGAAATATTTTTACAATTTTTATGAATATATTTTTTAATTATCTTTTCTCTTTATATACATCAAATTATTACAGTATATTTTTTCTAAAAAAAATTTTAAAAATAGTAATCTAAACAGCACCTAAAATTTGACCAAATTATGGCCTTTAACCTTTCGAAGCCAAGCAATCGTTCGTGTCCTGTCCCGTGGTTTGACTCGTAATAGTGATTGACCAACATGGGGGTCCAATAGAAGCAAGAAAGGAATCTATCATTGCCGAAAATGCGGTTAGTGCTAGACATGCCTCTAAGCACGTATCCCTGTCTTGCAATTACTACTGTTAAGTGTACGAAGAAATTTGGTTAATTTTTTTTTTTTATAAATCTTCTATATACTATTGCTACTGAATATATAACAATTAATTTAAATTTCAAATTTTATATATTTATCATGTATTCAATTACGATAATGTATACATAAGATTAATTCTAATTCTTTACGTCAAAAATTAAAAGAAAGAAATGAGTTAGAACTTTTTGGGGAATATAAAGCACTTATGCCACATTTCCAAATTTTCTTAAAGTAGATTACTGCAAATAAAAAAAGGTTTCAATCGTAAAATACATTTTAATACCATACAAAATGGTGAAAACATCAACTTAACGTAGCGAAAATTTGGTTTATTTTATGGATTACTCTTTTTAACACTGAGAGGACAATTACATAAAATTTGAATTTAAAATTTAACTTTTATTTATATGTCATGAATTCAATAATGATAATATATTTATTAGCAGTGTGCTCTTATTTTATTCATCTATTCTGTTAGTTTGAGATCATACTTATTTTCCTTTTGTCGAATGTGAACATGAAATTCTATCCAGTCTTCCGTTAACCTGATAGGCACAGCTGCTATTGTCCTGTGACTCTTGTTAAGGTTCATTATAATAGCTTTGTTATCAAGTCGGAACTTGGAAGGTTGATGAACATCCTGGTCAAAGCGTCATTAAAAAAGTAAATAAACAAAGCATGACGAATGGATGCTTGACCACCAAATCTTCCAAGTTCCACCTATAACATGCTTATGTGTAATCTTTTCAAGCCTTGTACCCTTTTGACGATGAGGCAGATCCAAGGTGTAAATAGCCAATTTTGTTCCCAAACTTTTTTCTTGTGCCTATTTGATACTTGATCTTATTTTACAGTTCCAGTTAAGAACCTCTTTTAATGGCACCACTATCTAAAACTAATCTAGCTCTTACTTTTCTAACTAAATAGAGATATTACAAGAATGTCACTTATGAGACTGTAATAAAACAAATAAATTATATAAAAAATCACCGGATAGAACTTTTAAATGGTGTAAAAAAAATCCCTAGATAAAACTTTTTAAAGTTTAATTTTGTGATTTCACACGATTTACTTGATTTATTATAATTTTGTGAGTAACGTTCCCAAAATACTCCTGTTTAATTGATCAATTAGGAGTCAAATCGATTTTATGTGCTAGCACCGCCACGAATGTCCTTAATTGAAACCGCAAAATAAGTTCACATATCAAATTGAATAAGAATAAAAGTTAAAGACTAAATAACACCGGTGAAAAGAATTTATGGATATGGATGAAATTGACCATTTCCCGTATCCAATATAGCCTACCATTTTTTTACCTGATTATGCATTCTGATGCACAAGCTTCATCAACCACCAAGAGTTTTGCACCTAACTTATAGACTTTCTAATTGTAAAAGAAAAAAAAGTCGAATTTAGAATCTACCTTTTCATGAACAACTTTTTGTTAAATCTACATGTTCATGCACTTAATTTCTGTCAATTAGCAACCATAATCATGGCAACAACACACGGTGTACAGGTCAGCAGACAAAATTTTCAAGAGGAGACAGGTATCGACTGTGGATCGTCCTTTAAATCAACAATGTAGCTGTAATTTTGCTGTCACGAGTAGCTTCCGAACTGGTTCTTAGTTCTTATTTCTTGATCGGCAACTGACTCATCACAACTAACTCATCGTATGAATCTTGTGACACTTGCCAATGCCAGATCTCTTCTGATAAAAGACAAGTAAAAGGGTGATTTTTGATATTAATTTATACATTCCCCTTTTTTTCTTAGTTACATGTTTTTGGCTGGAGTGGAGACACTTTCCCCATTTGACAAATTGGGATCGCATCTGATCAGTTTCTTTGTTTTATCCTCCAGATCTCCAGTACTTTTTTTTTTGGGTTACATTTGAGGAGAATAGCTAAGTCACAGTGGAATTTATTACTTTTGGCAAGTGAGTTTTTTGGATATTTGTCTAAAATTTTACTGTAACTTACTGTAGAAATTTTAAAAAAAAATTTTGAAGTGTGTTTTTTTGTTTAATATTTTGAAATGTATAGTTTAAAAACTTTGAAAATTTTTTTGAAGTTACTGTATCTAAAGTTTTTAAAAAACTTGTAGCAAACAAACTTGGCAAAAAATTGTCTTCCAAACAAGATTGTTTTATTAATTTTATATACTATATCATGATTGGATGGATACCACGTATACAAAATTTGAATTGTACAAAGGATCAATCTTTATTTTATACTCCATAGTCCATATTATAAGGTTTTTTTTTATTGTTTTATACACCACATTGCAATATTATTTTGGACCCACATTCAATATGGGACTGTTTACATGCTTAAATGAATATTCGGACACAAATAATATAGAAACAAAATTAACAAATGTAGACTCTAAAACACCAACATGCAAAAGTATAAAGATTTTTGTTCCCTTAAATTTTGTATTCACAACTTAATCTTGTTTCCCTCCAATTAAAAATCAACCTGTCCTCATCATCAATTGTACTCTGCAATCACCGTTTTGATTCCACAATCACCATGAATTGCAGTATTTCATCCAAACTTTGCATGATTTTCTAAAATCTCTAGCCTTAGACCATAATAATTCAAATAATAATTCAAATTTCCGCATATTATGCATTTTAAAATCACAGCCTTTAATGCTACAAGGTATCTATAATTATTGTACGTTTTGGACTGTGTTCACCTGTATTTTATTATACGCCCGAACCTTCTACTTGCTTGCCTAACAACTCAGGCACCAAATTGCTCTCTCCGCTTTGTCTATTATAGTAACTAGAATGCCGCAAGAGGTGAAGGAGTATGTTCTCCCTCCCTCGGGCTTTGAGCTTTTAACTTGAAATATAGTCAACCTGAGCTCATTCCAATCAATATACAACTGCCTCCTGAGTTCTTGAACTGCGTGAGTTTCTCCTGTTAGATTACATAGTACCATTAATACTCCTTACATTCTGTAGTTAGTGAAAAGGGTCCATTAGATAATATTTATGGTCTCTTCCCCTGCTACTTCCTTGTAGTAAAAGGTTGTGGAGTGACTAGTACAATGTACAAATCTCAAGACTGAATTGTTTTTGAGGTCAGCCTATTTCTTGCTTAACAAAGTTGAGTTGCAGGGGTCGGTTTCTTCTTTTGATTGACTTTACAATTTGAGGGAAATGGCCCCAAGCTCTGTGGTGGTCAATATTGAGAAGCCTGGTGGAAATAATGGAATAGCTCTGGTAGAAATCAATGATCCCAATTCACCTTTATTGCAGGACAAGCAGAAAGTTGCAGGTCCTAAGCAGTTTACATGGGTTCTGTTTCTCAAAGCACAGAGAGCTCTGGGATGTATTCCATGGCTAGTTACAGGTTTGCTGGCAATGTTTGTTTCAGTCAAGAAACGCATTGCGCATTCAGATGCAACAGATGAAGATTACAAGTATAGAGGGAGATTGTATAAGTTTTTGAAGGCCTTTCTTGCTATATCAGTGGTGGCTTTGGTCATTGAGATTATTGCCTATTTTCAGAAATGGAATTTGAGTATGATTCGTCCTTGGGAGGTTCATGGTGCTGTGCAATGGTGTTATATGGCCTGGCTGTCCTTAAGAGTTGATTATGCTGCTCCCTTCCTGGTAATGCTTTCCAAGTTCTGCATTGTACTTTTCATGATTCAGTCTTTGGATCGACTTGTGCTTTGCCTTGGATGGTTCTGGATTAAGTTCAAGAAGCTGATGCCAGTAGTAGAAGGAGAAGCATATGACATCGAAGATGCCTCAAGTTTCCCTATGGTTCTTGTACAGATTCCCATGTGCAACGAGAAAGAGGTAAAAAGGAACAAAGCCCAGATTTCCTCCTTTCACTTTTGTTTGTTTGCTAGTTTGGAAGTGCTTTATTCGTCTTTCTCTTATGTGGATCAGATTCTTGATCCAGAAATAGTTAAATGGAATATGCTGAAAAAAGGAACTTTTCAAATTTGGATGCCCTTGTTTGTCTGTACACAAGGGATCAATCTTCAAACTATTGCTCCTTCAGGACTTCCAATTTGCCGGATGCTGGATGACCATCATTTCAACAGAATCCTTACTTTTCACAAAATTCTACTGTTTGATCTCCAATTGAAGTCATTTGACACTTTTTGCTTATTGACAATAATTTGCTGTCACTTTCTTTGTATTCAAGGTCTACGAGCAATCAATTGCAGCTGTCTGCCAGCTAGATTGGCCAAAGGATCGACTTTTGGTTCAAGTCTTGGATGATTCTGATGATGAAATTGCACAGGCATTGATAAGAACCGAAGTGCTATCATGGAAAGAGAAAGGCGTTAACATAGTGTACAGGCATCGGTTCATTCGAACAGGTTACAAAGCTGGAAATCTCAAATCAGCAATGGCCTGTGACTATGTCAAAGACTACGAGTTTGTTGCCATATTTGATGCTGATTTTCAACCCAATCCTGACTTCCTAAAGCAGACAATTCCTCATTTCAAGGTAACAAATAGAACTCCACATCAGAAATACACTTCTTTTCTGCTCCCTCTAAAGTAATTTATGCAATCTCTTAGGGAAAACCAGAAGTAGGACTAGTCCAGGCTCGATGGTCCTTCGTGAACAAGGATGAGAATCTACTAACTAGACTCCAGAATATAAACTTATGCTTCCATTTTGAGGTGGAGCAACAAGTAAATGGTGTGTTTCTGAACTTCTTCGGATTCAATGGCACGGCTGGTGTCTGGAGGATCAAGGCCTTGGAAGACTCCGGAGGGTGGCTCGAAAGGACAACAGTGGAGGACATGGATATTGCAGTCCGGGCTCACTTGCAAGGCTGGAAATTCATATACCTTGATGATGTTAGGGTGCTCTGCGAGCTGCCTGAATCTTATGAAGCCTACAGAAAGCAACAGCATCGTTGGCATTCTGGCCCTATGCAGCTCTTTAGATTGTGCCTACCTGCCATCATAACTTCCAAGGTACATTTCTTGATTTCATATTTTAATCACTGAAATTTGCATCACTTTCTTGAAATTGTGGAATGAAAAGTACTTAACAAATTGTTCTGCATTACCCTGCAGATATCAATCTGGAAGAAAGCCAACATGATTTTCCTCTTCTTTCTCCTGAGGAAATTGATACTTCCTTTCTACTCATTCACGTTATTCTGCATCATACTTCCATTAACTATGTTCATACCAGAGGCTGAGTTACCTGCTTGGGTTATATGCTACGTTCCCATCGTTCTGTCTATATTGAATATTCTTCCAGCACCAAAGTCTTTCCCATTTTTGATGCCTTACCTGCTGTTCGAGAACACAATGTCCGTGACAAAATTTAATGCAATGATCTCCGGCCTATTTCAGCTGGGAAGTGCCTATGAATGGGTAGTCACCAAGAAGACAGGCCGAGCATCAGAATCAGATTTATTAGCCCTCGCTGAGAGAGAAGCCAAATCTTTTAACGAAGAAAAGATTCAGAGAAGGCTTTCGGAATCAGGTCTTGAAATGCTCGGAAAGCTAAAGGAGCAAGGGGAGAAGCCAGTGATGAAGAACAAGACGAACAGAATCTACAGGAAGGAACTTGCCCTTGCTTTTCTTTTACTCACAGCATCAGCAAGAAGCCTGCTGTCAGCACATGGAATTCATTTCTATTACTTGCTGTTTCAGGGCTTATCGTTCCTGGTGGTTGGCCTGGATTTAATCGGAGAACAAGTAAGCTAAGGAGTTATGAGCAATACATAAAACAATTTTGTGTGTTTTCTTGAGCAACCAGCATTGATTTGCAGATGAAAAAGATCAAATTTCCAGTTCTTGAGCATTATCTAGATTGCCATGAACTGGGATATCCTAGCATACTATATAATCTACTGTCCAGAATCCAGAGGTAGTATAGTACAAATTTCATACTTTAATTGTAAAATTACGAGGAGGAAACAATCATGTATTCAGCACAAATGTATCATTCTACATGAATTTTACCAACTCAAGTGGGGCTATAGTTTCATTGCCCCTTCAATGCAGAAAAGCGCCTATACAGATTTACTGCACATTTAGGATTACTTATAAGTTTGATCTCAATACAAGACAAGGATCCAAGTAATGAAAGTATATTTCGTTACTTCAGCAAAAAACAAAATGAAGAACAGATTCAAAGTTGGGAATAGCAAAACAGATTCAGGATCTCTACAATTGCCAGTGGGAATTTCACGTGCAATGTCTGACATTAATACAAGAAATCTAGACACTAAAATAACAAATGTAAGACTAAATCAATAGCATGTAAAAGTACGACAAATTTTGTTGCTTAATGAATTATGTATCTAAAACTCAAAAACAAGTTCACAACTATCCATTTTCAAATTGGACATGGCAAAATGGATGGAATGATCGAGATCAGCTTGGACTTGAGAGGGACTAAAAATTGGGGGCTCAAGCCTACGCTTACGCACATGTATTGTGGGACTAATTTGGGCAGATCACTTTAAGATGAGTTTAAATTAATTCCGCTCAATACTTAAATTATTTATGAATTGTTTTTGGGTTCTTATTGCTAGAATCATTATTTTCCCGTATTCTTTTTTCGTCAATTCTTCTTTTATTTGTTTTCTATATATACATTTTAATATTTTTGGTTTATTAAACTTGTGTGTTTTTTTTGGTCTTACCGCAAATTTATATTTTCCTGAATCCTTTTTTTTTCTCAATTCTTCTTTTATTTGTTTTCTATGTATACCTTTTAGCATCTTTGATTTCGAATGTTGCTAAGGGTGGACCTGCGATGCAAATGCCATGGGATTGCTGTTGTCAATAGCTGATCAACTTGTTCATCAAAACACATAAAATATTACAGTATTCAATTCTGATTCTAGAGAGTCATCTGTGTTTTTAGTTTTTACTACAGGTGTATTCAGTTTTGCTTCATAGAGGGTAGTTTTATTCAGTTCTCATACAATATTACAGTAGCAATTCTGAGGATTCAATTGAAAAAGTAAATACTTCTAATGTTAATATGATAGACCAAGAAGCGGTCCAACTTTGAGTAATGGTTTGTGTAGGATAACTAATTTTATTGTCACTTTTCAGTGGGCTTAGGGAAAAATTGCCTTCAAAAGTTTTTTCGATTGGGCAAAATTAGTACGGATTAATCTTTCCTACACTGTCAGTATATACACTAACGAGATTGAATGAATGCCACATCATCTGAATTTGAATTTAAACATCAAATTTTGTATATGTGACATGCATCTAGATCCGTTAATGTATACACTGACAGTGTGTAAAAGATTTACCCAATAATATAAGACAATGTGCATCTTAATTTGCTGGCAGTCGTTACACCTAATTTATTATCTAAATGCAGATACAAAACATTTATTATTTCCCTTGCATTGAGAATACTATCAATTTAACTTCAACTTTCCAAAAAAAAAAAGAAGCAAAAACTAAGACTCGAAATCATCCTAACGAGTGTCCATACTCTAAGACCACTATATTAAGCATTGTTGAAAAATTATTTAATGATTCTCACTTAAAGTAAAAATATATCCCACTTACACATTCTATGCTGCTTTGCTATACCCCACCACAGCCACCGCCACCGCCACCGCCACCGCCACCCCAAAAAAGGCATAAAAAAAGAAAAAGGAAAGAAAGGGAAAAAAAAAACACTTATATATAGATCAAAGAAACTTCAATCTGTCCTCTCCAAGCCAACACCATGGTCACATGATATCATGCAGATTTGCACTAAAGATTAGGCAATGCCCATGTTGACATAATCACGCAAAAATCCTCTGAAAATTGTAGATCATATCAGATTCTTTCAACCAGACAAGTTGATGCTAATTCCAAAGATGGACAAGGCAATGAACATCTTTAATTCTCAAGCAGATATACAAAGCTCATCACACTGAGCATGCATATATTCACATAAATGGGCACTTCCTAGGGTATATATTTCTAATTACAGTAGTATGTGTCCTGGTATGTACTCAAACAGGGTCAGCTCTGTTTTTGCAAACTTTGGGTATGGGCGGATTTAAACAACTCCTGCCACTTTTCTCTATCGCTTCCCGGTCCTTCGCCCTATAAATTTAATTTAGATTGAGTTAAAGTGAATCAAACATTTCATCAAAGCAATGGTATTGCAAATACAAATAGTATAGGTATCCAAGATTCTAAAGAAAGCAAGCTTAAGAAGTAATAATGATCTTAACATGAAAAAATAACTCAAAATGTTGCATACCTTGATTTAACAAATGCACAAAAAAGCACATAAATAAATCCTATGCTAGTACGGTCATCAAGTCCAATGTGACAAGCAGAGAGTTTTGAACACATTAAGCATATTGCTAGCATAAAGATAATGGTAATAGAGATGCGACCTCAATATGAATTTCTAGCTTGCTAATAGTACCATGTCAAACTCGCATGTGACTTCCAATTCATTTACAATTAAAACTTTAGTTTGTGTATTTTCCCACATAACATGGCTTTAAACAAATTTAGAACTTTTTTCTTTGGCAAAAGGATTCACAATGATGACATTCATTAACAGGCCAATGATTGGAGTTGAATACTGCAATCTGTGGTTTTGTCTAAGTTGTAGATCACCAGGTTTCCACCACAGAACCACTTGGTTATTTCGTAGTTGCACATGGACTGGCTAGAACTGTTATTTGCAAAGTGCTATAACAAAAGTTTATACATTATGGCAAGTAAATCATACATACTGCATTTCTTTCAAATACCTCCTGCTCCAACCTTCATTTACATACATTAATCCAGGAAAGAACCATGTCCCATTCTCCTCTGGTGGCATTATAGTCTGTTTAACTCAATTTTCTTTCAAGTACAATAAATGTTCATCATAACTTTCTATTTGTATCTCCATGACTTGTGTATATCATAATATTGACTGAGAATTTGGTTATATGTATTTGAAAGTACTTAACAGTAATCCCACATCGAGGAATGCCATAATGCCATACAGATTCTTTAGTGGTTGACAATGGTAAGTAAGTACTTGAAACTATAGGTCCTTAGCTTAAACTAAGACAGCAATTCTTCAACATCATCATTGTGATTCTTATTTCGACTTTGGTAAATAGACATGCCTCACTACTGAAGGTTGTTGGAAACTCAAGAAGAGTAAATCTCAAGAAGCACTTACCAACACTTCTAGTTTCAAAGCCTGACTATCCAGTAAAATCAAATTGCAATTTGGTTCTGCTGCAATGTCTATATCAGTCCAAATAACAAGTACAACTCAAGAAGTGCTACCAATATGCAACTTCAGATACCAAGTTTAATATATGGGATAGTTTGTTATATATTAGTACTATAGCATACACAAAATCTCCAAGAAAAAAAGATTCAAAGATATACTTTATCATGGTTAGCCAGTATGCTACCCATTTTGTTCTCATTCCAAAGAACACGAATCAAATATGTTCGGTAATTTCCAGATAACATCATACATATATTAAGAATTTGAAAGTAATTCAATCACTAATTGCATGCTTAGCATCTGAAAGGACTTACCTTGATTGAATTGATTTCATATATTTGACCTTCTGTTAAATCTATGTCCAATGCCTGTACACAAGCTTCAGCAACCACAAGCCTGCTGACCTCGCCAACAAGTTTATCACCTTGAATCCATTTTATTTTTTTTGAAAAAAAAAATGGAAAACATGAGACCAATAGAGCTTTGCTCAAGCATTAAGACAAGCACCATCATGGGTGCACTGAAGCATGCAAACATCATAGATGAACTAAAATCAGACAGAAACAGGGAAAAATAGACATTGCCAGCAATGTTATCTTCTGAGACTGATAGAAATCATGCATAAGGTAGAATGCCCTATGTGACTGATGGTGTGCTGCAGATAACAACCAATGGAACAGCTTTCTATGGTGAATTCAGAATCATGTAGCTGCTTCAGCGATCCAACTTACTCATTTTGTTACACAAAATAATTGCAACATAGTAATTGTCACTGATTACTCCTGTAATAAATAATAACCATGTTTTATATCCTGTCATATGCTGCTCCTTTTCTTCCCACTCATAAATATTGGAAAAAATCTAATGAAGGACATTGGAAGATGGCAAGAAGTGCTAAAATGCTCAAATGTCAAGTTCAACATTCTTCCTTTTTCTGATGTGGTGATATGCTCGGAATAGCCATTTGTTCATCTTGGATAACTTATTCCTCCATTAGCTGCCCTCTATACTGTTTCGCAGTAACTTAACAGACACATTTCAAATCAACCCATGACAGATATTTTGCTGCATCACAACTTCCAACTAACTTGATTAGTACTCTTGTCTTTATTGGAATTGGTACCATGGCACCTTGCTTCTCTACCTGCTCTTAAGATTGCTAACATTAGAAGGCATGCAGTTTGATCTATTTTCACAATGTCCCGCCTTTGATTTTCAATTTGGAGTCCATGTAAATACGAAGAAATGATATTATTGAAGAACAACAAAGCTTGAGTACTCTTTTTTTTTTGGCCAAAAACTTTAGTACTTACATGGAACAAAAACTAATTAATTTCCCCGTATTTGCAACAAACCCCATGTATCAATTTTTTTAAACATGTGCCAGCTAGAACAATCAAGATATGTTTGTTAAAATTTTTCATCTAGCAGGTACCTTGACCTAAAAGCACAGCACGTCGCTCCCCAGCAGTAGCTTGGAGTAAAGTATTGAGATCATATGATGTGTATGGTCCATCTGTCAATCGGCCAGCTCTGATGTAACAACAGAGTCAATCAAACAGTAATTAGCATGTACACTGAAGCAAGTCCACAGCTAATGATTAGTCATCAGGTACCAAGTGCATTATCGAATATGTATAGAATACCTGATTATTGTGAATGGAAGACCAGAGTTCCGAACATAGTCCTCCCCCATTTTCTTGTACTTCAAGACACCAAAAAGATTCATAATGCTATAGAATCAGACGATGGGAAATACATCAGATAACATGAAAATACATGCCTTTTCATATACTAAAATATCAAATAATTCTGTTAAACGGACTATCTGATAGCCCAAGATTTTCAATGATGTAATTGATGCATTATTGTAGCAAGAACTGTTTCAAGTTGGAAACACATTTAGTTGGCCCAATTATAATAGCACATGTCCAAATAAGCAAAAGTTTTTACTTTGCTATCTGCCAGCTTTTTCACCAGAGAGAAAAGCTTATGCTTTCCAGGTCTCACATGGAGCATCAAAAGAGAAGTTAGAGGTTTATAAGTCTATTTTTTAATTTTATCAATTTTCTGCTCTAAAGGAATTAAGCATTATCATTTGTTGTCTTCCAATTGTCGTGGAACTTGGAATTTTTGCAGTTTAGAAAACAAAACCAGTATGAAATCCTTCTTGCAAATGGTAAGCCGATAGCAGCATATGCAAGCATCTTATACTTGGTTTGGAAAAAAATAACAGCATACATAGATATACTTAGTTGCTTATGCTTGTGAATATGAGTTTACCCACTGAAGACACTAGTCGGATATAGACAAGCTTTTCCATTGTGCAACAACAATAAGAGTATTGTGAAAATGCTTCTTTCTCAGCTGTTGAACCATCTATAGTTACAAGATTGATTTTTTCCCTCAGCTTCTTCAACCAAGCAATTGAAACTCTGGTCTCTTTTGTGCTTTATGCTATTGATGTGGAGGATGGAAATTTAGGTGCTTGAAAAGGAGGAGGACCTTATAGATGCTAATAAAAACAAATATAGCAACCTACGACACCCTCTCCAAATGCAAAAAATAACTTGATTGGTAATTGTATGCTTCTCAACAAAAACCAAGTTGTACCCTATTGAGCTGGAAGACATGTTGTTCACAGACAAGATGCCACTGTCTATTTACTAAGTAATCACCTAACATTCTTGAAAGCCTTGAACTAACGCTTGTATACCAGTCAATGTTAAGACGGTTATAGAATCTTTATCAATTGTCAGATGATTCCCAGCTATTTAAACTTTCTTGAATACGGATACTAGAGGTTACATGACAAGAGGACAACTTTAAGCCTTACCTTATAACAGATATGAACTAAAAACAAAACTAGCAAAGCAGTTTTACATCCTATCAACAAGGAAACTAAGATAGCAGAAAGCCCATGTAAAGCATGACAAACCTGGCGCAGATGCTCTTGTGAATTTTTATTTTTCTTTTATCATTAAATCCTTGTACTTTATGATCATCATATTATAATTGAACATAATAGGCCTATTGCTTGCAGTAGCATCAGATTATGTTCATGAAGTAAAACTGATTAATTATTTAATGAAATTGTGGAAGATTTTTTAACAAATAGAGCATATAATGATCGATGACTAAATATAAAAGAACTAATGATGATGCGTGGAAAAATCTGTCTTTGATAGTCTAATCCATTAACCTTCTATCATTTGTATGTAACAAAATAAAGGTCCATGAAAAGGTAAATCACTTCATGTATATCCATATCTATTATCTTGGTATAAACTTGGGCATTATCAGGCAGTACCTAGCAGTACCATTTATTGGTAAATCCTAACTCTAAATGATGATTTGACGTAAAAAAGGATCCTAATATGCCTGGAAATAGATTTGAGTCAGTTGAGATATCTCGTACTTAAATGGAAAATTCAACATAAATAGAATCTAAACCATTGGATGGGAAAAAGGACACTTCTTTAAATGCAATTCTACAGAACCAACTGATTCAATACGAAACATGAAGATGAATTGCAAAACTCTGTAAAAAAATCTTCTTAAAGTCCTGCTTCTGAAATTAGTAAACCTTTCACGGTTTAATCGCAAGAAGAGTTTTGCTAAGTTAATTCACAGTTTTTTGCTCAAATTATCAGTAACCACTTGCTACATTGTACTAGTTAAACTATAGGTACCATACCTCCAAGGAAGTTCATTACATTTAGTGACTCCAATTGATGAAACAAGAATAATCCTTTTCACTGGAGGAGGCAATGCTGAAACAAGATTTCTCACACCTTCCCAATCTGCAAATGTGATGATCTACAGTCAATATAGGTCAAGGATCAGAAAAGCCAGGAGTTCAGTGCAATAAATGACATCAACTCCATGTCCTGAGCCAGATGATATTTATAGGTTCCTGCACCCTTAATTGCCTGTACAAATACAAGAGACAAAGCACAATGAAACAATACTATGACCTAACTGGATTCAACCATAAGCAGCAAAGTCAGCAATGGAAGAATACTGTGGCATGACGGTAGTGTTATTTCTAGTTTACTTTGGTTAGAGTTAATCGTAAAGTATAGATGCTGTATTTAACCAAGCTAAGTGAAACATGAAGCGAAAACCTCACTATGAAATATTATCAATTCTATCTCTTCAGATCTAGAGTTCTTCTGATTGGTCTGCTATCAGTTCATCATTGGACTTGTAGCCACACTATCTTGCTTAATTATAACTTTTCAGATAACTAGTTATAGCACCAACCATAATGTGAAATGCTGATAGGAGTGTAAATGGTAGATTCATTCAACACAATACAGTGAGAATGTAATTGACATCTCGGAGCTATGGTCTGACCTACTCTTTCTGGAGTATTGTCTCCATCCCAGCGCCTTGATGGAAAGGCTGTTGTACCTGTGCAGCAAATGACATGTGTAATACCCTGGAAACCAAATAACCACAGTTTAGTGCTTTGTACATGTATCTTGAGAAGAATAATGTGTTGAAATATTTGAAATCTGCCAAGAGGGGAAAAAAATAGAATAAAAGCAGAAACCTCAAATATGGCAGGAACTAGATCCTGTGGATTCCTTGTGTCACCTCTGACAATCTATAATGTTCAGAAAGATCATTATACAACAAAACATAAAGACAAAACAAAGATACTAAAATGTGATTAAAAAACAAAAAAAAAATGTTGTTCCATATGATAGGTCTAAATGAACCTGCAATTTTGCCTCATCTTGTTTACCAAATAGAGAAGTTGCCTTCTCAGGATCACGAAGAATAAGGCGTGCTTTTATGTTCCGGCCAAGTAAGGATGCCACAACCAACTGTCCTGCACATTTTGTTTCCACCAGTCTGAAAGAATTACACACTCTTATCTTCACAAAATAGAAAACAAGGTTATAGAATTTTAACACCTAACTTCATGATCATACTTTTGAAAGCATCTCATTTTATAATACAACAGCAAACATACAAGCAGAAAAGAGCAAAACTTTATCTGATATTCTTAACCAACCCTCAGCTAAACTTCTATGATATGGTAATCCAGTTTATATACATAATTCCATTTAAATCACTTCAAACAGAATCACAATATCAGCTTAATACTAGCTTAAGCGAATATTAGTAAAAAAAAATGGATGCCGCTAATACAACGCTTTAAATAACAGGAACATAATTTTGCACTATTTATCAAAGAAGGCAATTTTGCTGAGTTGTGTATGAGATCGTACTATTTATTCTACCCGAAAATGTATATTTTGTATGCGTCTTATTACAACTGCCATTTACAATCAGTAGTTCAGCACTATTTATTCTACCCGAAAATGTATATTTTGTATACGTCATATTACAACTGCCATTTACAATCACTAGTTCAGCCTATTTATTAAATAACCATCCTAGAGTCACTTTATCAGGTTAACTAATGAAAAGAACTACCATTCCACAAATGAAAAATACATTTTCTAAAACTACTTCGGACTACAAAGAAAACTATTGACAATGTGCCTAGAGAAGGTAACTCTACAGCTTAGATATGACAGCAAATAAATGTAATTCGACAGAATCAAGTTCAAGAAAAAGAACATCCTTAAGTACTGAGCTCTTCTTTCAGTCCTAATTTATTCTGACACGCCTAGTTTCAAGTAGTTTCAAGCATAAAAGCATCATAAGTAAATGGCAAAATTGGCATAGGTTCCAGCTTTTTATAGCCAATATGGAAATTAATCAATGAATTTGGCCTCTACCCAGAACATTATACACTAAAAAAGAAAGTAACAAGAAATTCAGAAATTTGAGCACAAAATAGATACAAATGTTATTGAAATCCAAGAAAGCGGAGGGTATACCAACGCCACCAGAGCCACCGGCTACAAGAACAAGCTTGGAAGAAGGGTTCTTCTGGGAATCTTCGATTGATTCTGGAGTCGGAGATTGAAGAACTTCTTCTTCCACAAGAGCATCAGAAACTGAGGATACTGATGACGTTGATGGTGATGATGATGAGGATACTTTTCTAGACGAGCTCGCTAATGATTTAAGTCTGAAAAGGCTATGCCCAGATGAAGAATAGGGGAGATGAAAAGGTAAAACTGGGAAATTTTGAGATTGGTTGGGGAAAATTTTGCAGGAAATTGGAGGGAAGGGAAGAGTGGAAGCCATGAAAGAGCAAATGCAACGGCCACCAGTAACAGAGGGAGGGAGTGAACGAGTGCCCGAGATCTTGTGGTGTTGGTTATGTTTTGAAATGGGTTGTAATTACTAGAATGCCCTCGAATAAGGCAAAATATCTCTTTATTTCTTTGATAGGATTTAACTTGTAAAATATTATAATATATATATATATATATATATATATATATAGAGGTAGGATTTAATGATATTTGATTTTACAATTGTTATAATTTTATTACCTTATTTGTTGGTATCAATACTAACAACATATGATAGATATTCGTGGATGAATTGTTACCGATGAAATGATGGTTGTGCGCATGTCACCTGATTTATATCGATGAATGAACTGATATTGATGAAAACGAAAGTGCATCAATCTGTACTTAACTTCAAGTTTGTCCCGTCTTGAGAAGTTTCAAGAACTGTTAGCACAAAAAATTACGTAGCATAAGTAATATTAAAATCTTACAAATAATAAAGAAAAAGAAAGGCATGGGAGGAAATAAATATTCTACTTCAATCTACTAATTTCCCTCAACTACAAAATTAGGACTCCAAATCCGAAAAATCCCTAAATAAATAAATATAACTGCAAACTTTACTGTAATTATAATACCAAAACATAACTCAACTCTATTTCCTAAATCAACCGTGACACTAAATCTAATATAATTGCCAAATAACAAATCAAATTTTAAAACTATTAAAATTCTAAATATGCTTGGTTTAAAATATGTCAACAATGTCACACTCTTGATGTTGTCATCTCCAATGCCATCGTGAGTTTCAATCATTTTTGCAACCTTTGTAATAGTATAACTCAAGTGCAACTCCAATTTGCAACTAATACCCATCTGCAAATTAACGCGTGGAAGTGGACAATCTGTATACAATTTTACTGTTAATTCTACTGGATCAAAAAAGTCATCCATATTGACTCATTCACAATTAGAACCACCATATTTTCTTAAATAACAATCCACATAATTTTCAACTGAAAAATCATGCCTTTCATAATCTTCTTTATGGCAATAATTTTCATTATTGACAAATTCTCTCTCCGTGGTAACTCAAAACAATTTACGTACCTTCACAAAAAAATTTTCCCTACTTGAATTTCTTGGCTTCCCTAGTTTCAAACTTCATCAAACAGCACTATGACAATCAACAATCTGGCAGGACTTTTTTTCTTGATCACTAGACAACACCACCAATATCAATAGAGTCCCTCCTTTTAAACCTTTGTCCAATTAGGGTCACTTTTCCCTAATTCCAATCAACGAATGAGTTTTCCATGACAAACTCTTGTAATCCAATTTTTCAATATATGAGTACTTTACCACAACCTCTGTACCCTTTTATGATATAGACTCCTCTATCAAAAATTTTGCACACCTTCTAAACACCACAGCAATCCCAAGATCAAACTCTTGAATTTAGAGTTCTGATACCACATATTAGTACAAAAATTACGCAATAGAAATAAGGGTGGCAATGGGGCGGGGTTGGGGCTGGGGATCGCGGAGAAAGAAATTAACCTACCATATTTAACAATCTGCTCATCTACGGGATAATTTTATCGTTTATTCTATCCCAAAATATTCAATAAATATATGCTCAAGTACTCAACTTTCAACCATTCAACGAGTTGTAAATACTAATAACTAAAGAAGATTAGCAACTTGTCAATATCATGAAAATGATATTAAAACATCCGACTAAAATGTAATAAGATCAAATCACAATTGTTTGTTCACAATTATACTATTAATTATATTATTAAATATAAAGAATTGGATTATAACTAAATTATTATATTGTGTATATATATGTAATATATATATCTATAAATTTATATATATATATATATTTTTGTATGCAAGGGACAAGGCGGGTGTATGTTGCCCCGTCCCTGGCCCTGTTTTAAGGCGGGGGGAGAAAATCTCCCTTTGCCCCCATTCTCGTTCCGTCCTATTTCTACCTCCGCGGGCACCCACCCCCGTTGCCACACTTAAGCAAAAATAACATTAAAATTTTACAAATAATATAGAATAAGAAAGGTATGGGAGGAAACAAAATATTCTGTTTCAATCTACTAATTTTTCTCAACTAGAAACTTATGACTCTAAGTCCTTAAATAGAGAACATAATCATAAATTTGATTCTAATTATAATACCAAAACATGATTCAACTCTATTTCCTAAATCAACTGTGACACCAAATTCAATATAGTTACCAAATAACAAATTAATTTTTAAAATTATTAAAATTCTAAATATGTTTGGTTTAAAATATGTCAATAAGAACTAAAGTTCATGACAGAAGCTATTGATTAAGAGGATGTTGCTAATGGAAGTTGATTCACAAACAAAAACAGATGAATTGCTTGGCATGAAATGTAAAGGAAATTGCCGGAAATTCATGGACATTGCTTGGAAATGTAAAGATTATTTAGAAAGGAAAGAGTATACATAACAACTTGACGAAATTTACAGAACCTAACATTAATTTGATTAGAAGCATGAAATAGAAAGGAAAACGATTGCATGAACAACTTGAAATCCTAAAGTTAGACTAAATATTCTTAGAAAGCTTGCGAAATCCTAATTTCTACCCTATGAATCCTATGAAAGCTTGCTAAGAGATAACATATTGAAGAAGAAAATCAGACTTGTCATTTATTATGGAGTTGAATGTGTGTCCTTCATCTCATGCCTCTTCTTATATTTATATCTGGAATTCTCCTTCTAGAACTGGTGGCAGTTTCTTTGGTAATTGCTAATGAACCCACTCTCTTTTATGACTGATATAAAGGTTTTTTGTCTCCAATGATCACACGCCACATTAGCCATATCAGCTTATTCATAGGTAGTGGCAACTACCCACTGCTATGTATTATGAATAATGTGACTACTACATCCCTAATTTGTAGGGGTAGGCAAAAAATTCTATCGACCCGAAAACTTGAGCAATCCGATCCGCTCCACTTCGCTCCAAAAATTAGGATATCTGATTTGATTTTTCTTAATGAAATGAATGATGATCAGGTACCCATTAAATTCGGATACGAATGTGGAACATAAAAATAAAAACCTACGAGTACCTAACCTACAGGTATATTATATATATTAGAAAATATAGGGGCCATTATATAAGTTCCTTAAGTTATTAACCCTAAATCCATCAACTTTCCAAATTTCTCAGTCTTCAGCCTTCAGTCTTTAGCCATGTCTCTCAATCTCCTCTCCTTCTCTTCCTTCTAATCTTTACACCAATTTCAAATTTCTCTTCAATTTTCTCCACTTTGTACTACAAATTTGTAATCGTCTTGGAAATCTTCATAGATTCACAGTCCATCTCTGAATTTCTAGTGCTCCTTAAAGCAAATCGTCAAGCAGACAGCTAGACCCTCAATCGATTTTTCTACACACTCAAAGTGGATCTCAAAGTAGGTGATCTACCTAGTAAGTGAACCTTAAGTGCTTTATTTATGATATGTATTTTTAGTGATGCCTAGATTCTTGTGGAGTATAAACACTTCATCTTGGAATCTTGCAATTAGGGATCTTGATTTATTCGTTTAGCATTTATGACTGTATGTGCATGCTTAAGTGTTAGTTTTTGCTTTATGTTAATCACAATTTTATGTTATTTGTTTATCTTAAGTTGACTCAAATTTTCATGCTTAAGTATTAGTCTTTACTTTTCAGTTTGAATCTTCTTGTCATTTCAACATTGATGATAAACCATTGTTTAGTGTTGGACCAAATATTGGATCAAAATGCCATGTGCCAAGAACAACATGCTCTCTTCTTGGTCTTGGACCAAAGTGCCAAGAAGTTTCTAGTGTTGAACCACATGTTGGACCAAAATGTCAAGTGCCAAGAAGTGGTATCAAAGTTTCTATTTATGACTCTGGGCTATTTTATTAGTAGCAAGTGGATTCTTTTGAGAAATGGGGTGGTGAATGTTTTCTTTGTGATGTTGGGCCAAAGGAATTGGACTAGTGAATGTTCTCTTCTTAGTGTTGGAATGTTCTCTTCTTGATGTTGGACCAATGTGCCAAAAAGTTTGGTTGGTATTTGATTAGGTACATTAGGGTTTGATATAGGGTCTGGTTGGTATTAAACCAAGAGCCAATGGTTGATAGAGTTTCGAAATTCTGTTTGGATGTTGAAGAAAAGTGGATTCATGAGTTAGAGAAGAGGTGATTTTGAATGTTAAAATGGACTTGCATTGGATATTAGAGTGGGCTCAGAAAAGAGTTTGTAAATTTGGATTCAATATAAGGGGGTTACTTATGAATAAGGAGATTGTTATATTCATGAAGAATTCGGAATCTAATAGTTTAAACTTTTATGTCAATATTAGATTCCTAACTTATATGTTGGAACTTTTTGGTGAATTTTCTCGAGTATTTCTCCCTGGCAAATTTGTTGTCATCTTTACTTTTTATATTCTTAAAGTATAATTATATGATTTTTTTTGTGCATCTAATTAATTCACCTTTGTGCATCTAAAAACCTTTTTTTTACTCTGCCTATCAGTCAGGTTACAATAATACTGCACATAAGTAATTTATATACAATAAACGATACATTTGACTTGAATTAGTAGTTAGTGTGGGGAAATTTTGGGAAATAAAAAAAGAAGATTGGTTATTTTATACAATGGCTATAACTTTAGAGAAATTAAAAATGGAGAATTGAATAGTAACATGAAGACAAATAAAAGTATGAAGATAATATAGCAATAGTACTTTTATCCTAAAACATCAACTACGCCAATAGGGGCATAGATTGGATAAAGTGCAATTGGGAGTAAAGTCGGGGTTGGGTATAGTAGCTAATCCTTTGTTTTAGGGTAAAACTTAAAGCCTTAAAGGCACTAATCCCCTTAAAGTTTGGTCACCTATGTAAGGGTAAAAAATAAAAATAAAAAACACTTGTAGTATAGTTATCTTACAGAAAAGTCCCTTGTGATTTCAAATCATACGCATGTACCTTATTGGTTTGAATTAATTTGAAACATCAATAGAAATAGTTAAAACAAATAGTTCTGAGTGAAATGATAGAAATACCCTAATAATATTAGCAAAAAATAGTTGAAGAGATTCATCAATTTCATTCACTCAAAACAAATGAAGTAAGAGAGAGAGAGAGAGAGAAGATACCAAACCCTAAGCGATAGAGAGAAAGAGAGATACATTAGCCAAAATTTTGATTGTTAACTCAATCAAACAAGAAGATCGTAGGAAAACAAGAGGAAATGAAGATTTGCTGCAAAAAATCGAAGAAAAATGGGTTCGTATGTCATCTCCCATCTATTTCAATTAGGGTTTTGAGTTATTCATTGTGATTTATTGTTTTTAAATTCAATTTTGAGTTAATTATTTAATGAAGATAACGTATTTGATGTGTTGACTATCATCTATAACCTAAATTTGTTATTTTGATTATTGATTGTTAGATTTGTTAGGGTTTTGTGTTTGGTTGACTACGTAAATGAGTAACCTGACTAATGAATCTGCTATTTGGCGTGAGATTCTTAGTTGATTGATTTATTTCAAATTTGTTTGTCTTTGGATCATAGTTATTAAACTCGACCCAAAAAGGAACCCAATGAAAGAGGTAGGTCAACAAGTTACTGATTCAACCAGTGAGTGAGTAGTCCAATTAGTGGGTCACTAAATATACTTAAATATTATGTCTTATATTTTTTAATATGGTTGAAACTATAATAAACTATGCTATAATAAATGCTCATTTAGTCAAATTTATTATAGAATTATTAATTCTTATAAGAATCAACAAAACCTAAATTTAATTAGTAATCCACTAATTTTCAAGTATAAAATTTTATCTAAATGTAATTTCTAGTTTATTTATGAATTTTAAGTGCAAAAAGTTATTAGAAACGATATTTGCTTTAAAATGAATTGTGTAATATGTTATTTTTTAAATCCATGTCATAACTTATAGAGTTTGGGGAATAATAAAATTCTATTAAAAGATTCCAACTAAATTTTATTTTGGAGAAATAAAATAAGAATAAAAATCTAATACATAATATAAGAAGGGCTAAACAACCAACAAATGGGCTGTTGGTCCAGTGGTGATTGCACTTTACATGTACACATGAGGTCCCATGTTTGAACTATCATTTCCATATCTTTTCAAAACCTTTCCCACAACAATATGCTAGATCCAGGTTCTTTACAAAATCGACTGGTTCATTGGGTTGCTGATTGAAGTACTGGTCGATTGACAAGTCAACAGATTTATTACTTAAACAATCCAATTAAAAACCCAGCTTGGCTCAGTTGTTGGTTCACTAGGTTGATCAGTTGAACCGTCAGACTCAGTTGCTGGTTCACCAAGTTAATCGGTTGAGCCGTCGAGTCGGGTCAGGTTGGGTTTAATAACACTGCTCTGGATAATACACAGTTAAGTAATGTTTGTGTTTGAGTAGAACTCTCGTGAAGCTTGGTTGTCATTGTCAAGTTATTTAATGAGTAGTTGGCACAAGACTGGCTTGTTGTTTAGTTTATATCCTTATCGCTTTTTAGGAGATTAATGTTGGTGGATAATCTATCCTTATCTTAATATGCGATTAAAGTACACATAGTGTAGGCAAATGTGGTCCCCAATCTCACTTCAAGTTATGTTGTTTATTTTGGTTCTTTTATGTTAGCTTTTTTGTATCATTGTCAAAGATAAATTACTAAAAAGTGGTTGTTTTATTGCTTCTCACGGAATAGAAGAGGAGAAATCCAAGGAAAAAATAGACATACATATGTATTTTGGTGGGAGATTTAGAGAAAAACCAACTCTCCATTACACAGGAATCCATATGGCCATTTTCACAGAAAGAGTTGAAGATCCAATATCCATAATTAGCATATGCAGCAAGCTTAAAAACGTAAATAAGCATGCAACTAGAGTAACTTTTTGGTTTTGAAGATTAGATATCCATAATTGGCCTATGCAAAATGCTTAAAAACGTAGATGAGCATGCAATTAGAGTAAAATTTTGATTTCATAACGCAACAGTTGACCTAGATTGTGGCCTACATCCAATTAGAGACAATATTAAATTGATAAATGCAGCATACTGGAAGCTGCCAACGAGGCTAATTTATGCTTGCAGTGGGGATGAGCCATTTGAAAAAGATCCTGAAGATGGTGGAATAATTGATGGTAAAGTTGCTAACTGGTGACTCAACATTAAAAAAAATAAAGATAGTGCTGTAAATGATGATGGGCTAACTGACACTATAGGGATAGTTGCAAGTGTTAGTAAGGTAAATGACACTAAAGTGATTGTTGATGATGATAAAGAGCCTGAATGGTTAAAGGAAAGGTTGGAAACAATAGAAGATGAAAATATTTTTGCATCCAAGAAAGATGCTGCTGGAGAATATAACAAAAAAGTTGCTGGAATTACACCTTTTCTGACTTAACAATCTTTACCTTCGCCTTCTTTCGACAATTACACATCTTATACTGACAACAATCTTTACCTTTACATTTCTTCAACAATTACACATCTTGTACTGGAATCAAAGATCTCTAGCTCCGCTTCCCTCGCTGGCCCCTCTAGAGCTTAAAGAAGACATCATCAAATAGCTCCCTAATTTCTCTTCACTATATAGATGAAAAAAATAGAATGTTCACATTTTTACTTTGAATCCTTACAATAGACCTTGTAAGAAAATATTGCAAATGCAAATTCCAAAATATAAAGGTACCTTTCCCCACTTGCAAGCTCAGTTGATTTGTCTTTGAGCTTGGTCAATTTGTCTTTGAGTTTGGGGTGAAATTGATGAAGAGACATAGTGCATCAAGTCAAAATTTGTCTTAAAAAATTATTTTTCAAAAGAAACACTCACAATTCAAGCATGCTTATATCAAACGGTTTAGTTCCAACAATTTTCATCTATTTTTTACCTTAATTTAAATCATGAGATATAGACACTATCATTTGAAATTACAGGATTCTGTAGGATAGTTTAATCATTCGATTTTTTTGTTTTTGTTTTTTACCCCCATGTAATTTCCTACCCGCGCAGCCACTGCTTTGGCCTGCGCATCGCGCGGTAAAATAAAATCCATACAGTCAAAGACTGGTAGAAACTCTCAAGTCGTCGTCCTCAACAAAAAAATTTTCTTGGCTGCTGCTCCAACAAAACATGCAATCATCTGCTCTTTCTCGGCTATCAAACCTCAACAACCATTTCAATCCCACCAAAAAGGTAGTTTCGTGCACTTGATTCGCAGACTATAATCTTTGGATTTCGTCTGATTTTTTTTTTTTTTGGGAATTGGGACCATGTAACGAAGGTTCAGACTTTTCTGGTTCTGTTGATCTTCTTTTGACTGTGAACTTAATTAACTTGATTAATGCTTGATTAATTAAATTGTTGTTTTCACAGGGCGGGAGTGAAGATGGTTTTGGTGGGCTAATTAAGATATCTCCTGAAGTTTCTGAAGCTTTATCACTTGGTAAAGCAGTTGTTGCTCTTGAATCCACTATAATTTCTCATGGTATGCATAAGCTTCATTCAAGCCGCCCTTATAATTTTGTTTGAGCTATATATAGTTTCTGTGGAAATGATTTTGATTGAGACTCAATATAATATATGGAATGTGGAAAACCCTGTTGATGGTTCTTGATCATGAGTTTTATTGCTGCAAGTCTTCAGCTTACTGTACTGCTTTTGCATCACTAAACGTTGAAAACAATGTTTACAATTGCTCATTATGATTTGGTTTGATTAAAAGATGTGGAATTGATCTGCTTAAATGTATTGTCTGGAAAATATTAAGTAAATTGAATCTTGATTAGTTGTAATTGCAGGAAATCTTAAGAAATTTCTAGTTGGTTGAAACGTTAGAATTGTCACATGAACTTTAGTATTAGCTTGAGCATGTTCTATAGTCTTGGGTGATCTGATACATCTTGTCTATGTTATGAAGCACACATTGAACTCGCTTGATTAGCATAAGTATATGGTGATATAAGCATCTTGTATTATTATAGCTTCTTCTTTTATATTTTTGGGCATGTTATTTTTATTTAGTTAAGGGGTAATAGCTATATTTAGTTCTTTTTTATACAGTATCACAAATGAGACAATAGGTATTCTCGGTAGTGTTTAGGATGCCATTTTTGTTATATCTTGTTTTGGAGTTTCTTTGTTTAGGACATAGAATCTATCGCTATTTGCTATTTGATTCAATTTTTTTGTTAGACACTTTTATATCATTCAGGCGAAAATGTTCTATTACTTGGGCGTTGATATAGATTCTCCTTATGGATGTATGTGTGGTTTGTTTCATCATTTGGTAATCTAAATCCTTGTGTTCTGTATTTAGGAATGCCCTATCCCCGCAATTTAGAGGTAGCCAAAGAGGTAGAGGCTGTTGTAAGAGATAATGGAGCTGTGCCTGCCACAATTGCAATTTTGGATGGAACCCCATTCGTAGGTGCTGTTCTTAATATTTATTATGAATTTTGCTTATCTATACTACCTTTTTTTTTGTGGCAACATAAAGGCTGAACATTTGCCTCTAAATCTTTTTATAGCATATCAAATTATGTTACTTCCTCTGTGTTGTTCATTGTTGCTTTATTAAGATTCTCTTATGAATCTAGAAAAAATTTAATATTATACAGAACATGTGAAATGACTCTGCCAACATCCAATCAATGAGACAACTATAGCATAGGTCAGGTAGTCAAGGGATCTGACAAAGCACTAGCAATGCTCATGCTTAAATTTGGTAGGTTGAGGAAATAGCAATGAGTAGTAGAAGGGAGAGCTAGAAAAAGAAGTATCCCAGTGATGTAGAAATGCACCAGTTCTATCTGTGTTTGAAGCCACTATGGATACTGTCTGGCAGATATCAAGGGAGCAGTTCAAGTTTTTTAATCAGGGATGCTAACTGTGCATTAAACGATAGATCAATGAAGAGAAGGAACTAAGACTGAGGTGCAAATAGAAATAAGTAATTAAGAGAGAACAAGGAAATGTAGCTAGAGAGTAAGAAAATTATGGGCGAGCTAAATCTATGCAGTAGCTTTTCATTTCTGCTGTAACAACTATATGGTTTTTAGTTTTTTCTAATTGTTCATTGGATATTTTACTTTCTGTTGCTTCTTAAGGAGGTGATCTATGATGTGTTGAACTCTTTTGAGTGTCAAATGCTGTTTTTACATTGTGTTTGAAGTTTCAATAAGTTTTAACAGCCAGTTTGCTTTCTTGTGCAAATTTTCATGGTTTTCAACAACATATCTTTCCTAGGCTCGAAATAATGCTAATTGCACTAGAGGTGTATCTGTGTTATTATGGATCAGTTTGAGGGTATCTATTCTTATGATCTAACTTTAGCACTGGACTTTCTTTTCTGGCTTAGAAATTTGGTAGCATAACTTTCTGAGAAATAATTTACTCCCCTTTTCAGCTGATTTATGAATGCATTAATGTTTATAAGTTTCTGTGAACCTCACCATGCAGTGGAATCCCTTTTCATTTGCTTATCTCCGTCATGATACAGGTTCATTTAATCAAATAATATTTGTAGAATTCCCTCTGTAAAACTTATAATTTTGACAACATTTCTTCTCTTAATGTGAAAGTTTTGGTATAAAATTTATGGTGGATGCGCTTCATTCTCTTACCTATTCTACCTTTTATGGTCTTCATAGTTATTTCACATGTTCTTTCTTTTCATGTTCCATTTGCTGCCTGGGGTAATAAAATGGGTTCATACCCTTTTTTGATACAGAAAGAGAATACAATCTAATTGTAGTTTATTTGCATCTCATTTGCGGATGTCTGCCTTTGAAATGAGTTAAAACAAACTATAAGTATTTCTGTCCAACTCTCTATTTTTTTATTTGTAGGTTTAAGTTCAGAACAACTTGAGATGCTGGCCAAACTGGGAAAGAAAGTTCGTAAGACAGCTCGTAGGGATATTGCACATGTGGTGAGTATTTTTGTTACTGATGCATATACATTGTATTCATAATACTCTTTGCATATTGCAAATCTGACGATCACGGGACTAATGTTTCCATCTTTTATTACTTCTTTGGATATTCCAAAATAAGAATGTTCATCATGTATAATAAATATGAATGTTTTCTATTAGATGTTGTAACAGAAACCCTGCTTTGCTGAATTATTTTCTTGTTTGATTTAAGAGCAGAACTTATATAGATGCACATGCACATGCACACTAGTAAATGTACAACTAATATTTATGTTTACATATGTAGATACAAAACATATATATGCTACAAACAGGTTGAAAGTACAGTGTAGAGGTTCAGACCAATTATAAAAGTCACTTTGATGCAATACATTTTCATTTGTTCCTTAGCTTCTTGAGAACCTATGCCTTTTTAATAAAAGAGTGAGGAACATTTATGTCAATTCTATTGTGTGCTTTTCATCTTCTTCTCTTTAGAAAATGATGCAACTTGATGGTCTCCTCCCATTTACAAACAGCAACTGGAGGGGCTGATGGAGTTTATCTTCATAATACCTGCTCAATGGAATACAGAATGCTGTGGAGAAGAAAATAATTAACGGAGATGTGATGCACTCAATCTCCTCATACTACAGTACAAAAAAAAAAAAAGAGAGATGAGACTACATTAAGTCTCGGATTTGACATGGGTACTTCACAGCTAAAATGTCTGATTCCAGTTAGTAAAGGACCTATCTTAACTAACTTGCTCTTCAGTTTGGGTTTCCAACAACTACAGAAACACTAAAGAATAAAAATTGAGGTATTTGTCCAAAGGGGAAGTGTTGCTGGCTTTTGATGAGTTGTTTAGTAAGCTATTGCTTCACTGACTACTTAGTGATACCTAAAACAGATCCCTCCATTTGCTATACTGCCAGGTATTAATTGATGAATAATAGCCATATGAATTGATTGTTGCCCCATAGATCCTCAAGCTGAAAGAAATTAATTGTAGTACTTTATGTAATGATTTTTTTAATTAGTTGCTTATTACTGGATCTTTCCAGGAAAGGAATTTTTTTGATATCGTATTCATTAGATTCAGAGTCCCTGATGGGGCTTTCTCCCCCACAGTAGTACTTTGCCATTTGCTACCTAGGCCTTGCAAGGTGCTTCTTGCTGTTGCAGACTGGAATTTTAGATGGGTATTCAGTGTTCAGAAAACAATAGAGGAACTCTTTCCTTTCTATGTTGAGCTTTTTCTAAAAGTAAGAATTTATGCATGTGAAGCAATATCACTTTTGTAACAAGCAGATGTTGTTCACTGAAGTGCATTGAAAGAAGGTAGTTTGATGTGTTACAACTAGATCAAGGATATGACATGGTGCTTGTTTTGAAGGTTTTCATCTGGTAAAGAACTCACACTTTGAGTACCTATATTGTATTGTTAACATTTTTTGATATCTCATCTTGTCAACCCGTCTTCAACCAAAGGCCTAATGTTGATTGGAAGGAAATGGAGGGCATGGTGCAAGGGGGGTTGGCAAGATGGCAAATGAGCATACTTCCTGCTTGAGTGAACGCTGATGCATTCTGATGTCATAAGAAGGCTTGTCACTTGAGATTGCTTCATGAAAGCTTATCCATATCAGAGCCAAATTAAAAAAGTTACTCAAACTTCAAGCAATTGTGTGGTGATATATGAATTTGAACCTAGACGGTTAAGTTGCATTTCACTTAATTTTACAAGCAATATGGACTACCATACATAACTTTCTAGTTTATCTGGGTTTAATAAAATGTAGAAGCAAATTTTGGTTTCTTGGAAGTACACTGATTATGGCATTTATATCATCTTCTTAATCTTTCTATAGATAGTGCTTATATACATGTTTCTGCTGTTGAAACATTTAAGTTTCTTGTGGCCATTTATTTGATATTACTAAATTATTGGGTCTAAATGGCTAAGTTCTTATAATGGGACAGCTTTGGGAATAGCAGACACGATATACATGTATGTAGCTCTATCGATCTTACTGCATTGATGGCTAGTTGATGGCATTCATTGACCTTTTGCACTCTGTCTAGGTTGCTACACGTGGTAATGGTGCTACTACTGTATCTGCAACCATGATATTTGCATCTATGGTGAACATTTTCTTAACTATTTTGTTTCTTACTTTTCCTATTCTTTTTTTTCTCAGATTAATCCTACTTATAAGGACATTCCTTGTAATTTTAATCCTAATCTTCTGCAGGTAGGCATTCCAATATTTGTTACTGGGGGTATTGGAGGAGTGCACAGGCATGGAGAAAATAGTAAGCTTATCATCATCTGCATTTTAGTGCTACACAGGATGTCTTTTTCCCTCCTATCTTTCTTCTTTATTTAAAAATATGGTGCAAATTGAAGTGTGTTGCTTTCTGTAAGAGCATAAATTGCTCCACCTGTATGCTAGTTTGGGGCTTACTCTTCTGGAAAAACAGGCAGAAGAAACCAAGAATCAAATGGATAACTTTCTTGTGTTTGAGACATGAAAAGGTTTAATCCAATGCCTCTCCAATGCGTCTCTGAATTGGTTTCGAAATTGAGGGTGTGAGAATTTAGTCAATCATGACCAGCTAGATGTTAAAGTGAGGAATTCAGATCTGTGGGTAATATGGTTGGCAAGTATATCATACCTGGACAAGTCTATGGTGAGGAACAGTTAAAAGCTCTTTTTGGGTTAAGATTCAGGTACTCACACGGCATTATTAGCGGTTATAATAAAGGGCAGAGGAGCTGTACAGCTATGTTTCTGGATACTCCGATGGCTGATTGCTCAAAACTACTGAATTCAACATTATCCAGACAACTAAACTTGTTAAGTCTGTGCATAAAGATGTGGTATGAAATGATTCAATTGGTAAATTCGTCTTGTGGTATCATCTGGGAAAATGCTCTAGAAACACTAGCCTTATGGGTAAAAATTATTACGTCAATGGTTGCTAATTAAAATAGTTAGCAGGTGGGGTGGTAGGATTCAGTTACCCAAGTAAATCTCTTTTCAGTATTGCTCTATGTAGTGAGTAACCATACTTTTGGGATTTCTGTAATAGTGATAGAAATGATTGAGGTTTTAGGCGTTTTTGGGCTAATAAAATGAAAATAGAGATAACTAGCTTCACTGTTTGGATAACAGACTGGAAGTTTCTCAATGGAGCAAATTTTATACAGAAAAGTGTTTCAGAAAAATAGTAAAGATGCAGACTGAGAACAAGGAAGAGAAAAAGAGAGTAGAGGAAAGTGCCTTACAAAAGTTAAGTACAACTCATATTCATTTGCTTTCTTCAACTTCAGCAACAAAATTGAAAACAAAGATAATCTGATTGTATATTTGCAAATAGGATAACGTCCTATATGCAAATTGTCTGCGTAGACTCTTAAGAGAATTCTGGGATAAGAGTTCAAATAAAGCTCAATCAATGGCAACTAGTAATCTAAAAGCTGTGAATCACTGTTGTGTAACCTTGTATTTTTCATGCTGACTATACAGAGTTGGGTAGGTCCATCAGCAGGGAAAACATCAAATGCGTCAAAATTTAATGGCAGGGATGAAATAGAACGTCAATATTTATGTGGTTATGGTTGTCTATGCAGCGATGGATATATCTTCAGATCTTACTGAGCTTGGAAGGACTCCAGTAGCAGTAATCTCTGCTGGTGTAAAGTCAATATTAGATATTCCAAGGACAATTGAGTATCTGGTAACTGGCTTTTCCCTTGAAGTAGCATTGCAAGTGATTTCACAAATGCACCATGTAATTCTCATACTTCCATTTGAAACTACAGGAAACTCAGGGAGTGTGTGTTGCAGCTTATAGGACTGATGAATTCCCTGCCTTCTTCACAGAAAGCAGTGGCTGTAAGGTTCAGATTCCTTTCAAAGATTGTAGTATACACAATTTGTATATATTTTCTAATCTGTATGTCACCCTTAGATATCTTACAACACATGCAGCAATTTGATTTTGCACAAGCATATAAAGTCTAAATGATATTTGAACCCCTAGCTCTGGCCAAATGTCCTCCATAGCCCTTAGGTGAAAAGAAATTCTATCAGTAATAACATAATCTTCTAGAATGCTCAAATAATTCACGATCAAGTCGCTGTCTATTCTTGTTCCTAAAAGTCCCCTGGTCAAAGATGCCTTATATTACCTTCTCATGCCCTTTCTAACTATGACCATAGCTGCTGGAAATAACCCTTCTCTCATAGAAAATCTGTGCTTCCCATTCTGCCGCAACACTTCCATTTTCCTCCTCTTTATGCTGCTCCTAAATGCCACAGCCCTTTACATTTCCTCATTTGTTCTCTTCCCTTCTGCACCATGTGCATATGCCTCTTATGCCCCTTCCCCTATTTCAATTCCTCTGTGCGGTACCTTCAAGTCTGATGTCCAACCCAACCACACTATCAATCTCCTTGTACCTTCTTTTTCTCCCTTTGCTTGCCACCCTTCCATCTATCTGAGATCTGGCATTTCTGTCTGTGTTAGTGTCACTTTTGTGTGGCTCAGAAGTCAGTGAGCACATTGAAAAATGTTTCCTTGTGCATGTTCTTTATAATGTGGCATTTTGTCTCTAGCATCTGTATATATAGTCCTTTTGTTATAGCTCTTGACCAAAATCTTTTCAGTGGTCCACTAGCGTGCTAATAGTGTATTTGTAGTCTGGTGGTTGAGAAGCCATGAGCTTCCAGTTTTTCATTCCCAAAATCGTGCACATACAGCTAATGGTTTCTTCTGGATATAACTTTTTCCATGGCTGATTGATTATTGTTGGTAATATGGTCTGTGGATATTGAAGATTGGTAGCTGTCTACTAGGGTCAAAACCATGAGTTACAAGAAGAGGTGGAGAAGCTGGTAATAAAGAGAAAATGGTCTTTGCATATAATTGTTTATATCCAGTTGTCACTGTACCAAGTTTATACAGCAACTACACTCATAGTGACGTCGGGATGGCTGTGGTAACATAGAACTTAAAAAGCTAAGATTCAACTAAAATATTGATAAATAACTGAGTCAGTATTCGTCAATCAATTTGCAGGCACTATTTTCTATATTTTCTCTTACTTTTCTTCATCATTATATTAGCTTGGAAGTTCTATTTCTGAGAGTATCAATTGAAAATGTGCACATTTGGGTTATAAGTATTGCATTTCTATTCTAGGATAAAAGCTGCTTCGGGCATAATGCAGTTATGTTTATGTTCACCTACCAAGAAGAATTTTACATGACTGATAGTTTTTACACATTTACCAGCTATATGTATGTTATACATGACTAACGGAGGATTAGAAAATGGGAAACTTTGTTGTAAGGGCGTGATAGGAATATTAACTAATAAAGAGGGAGCAAATTGAATTATTATCACATCCTGCCTTTTCATTACTGAACTTCTTTTTTATGATCTGTGATATAAACGTAAACTATGCAGGCACCTTGCCGAGTTGATACTCCTGAAGATTGTGCTTGTGTAATTGGTGAGTTATGTGCAACTTCAAAGTTTTCCCTGTTTCGCCCACTATAATGTTCAACATTATATGTCTGCCTATCATTCTTTTAATTTCTTTTGTCACTTTAACTGACAGATGCAAATACAAAACTGAATCTAAAGACAGGAATTTTGATAGTTGTCCCTATTCCACGAGAACACTCAGCTTCAGGAAACCTGATTGAGTCTGCAATCCAAAGGGCTATTCAAGAAGCTAGGTTGTTGTTTTCTTCACTATATTTATCACATTGCTTACTGGGTCATCCTACAGTTTTCTTGGATGCATCTTATTTGACTGACATACCTGCCAAAGATGTAAAAGAAACACAGCAGAAACTGATATTTTTTTGGGCTGGAACTACAGGGAGAAGGGCATAATTGGAAATGCTGAAACTCCATTCTTGCTTGCTAGAGTAAATGAGCTAACTGGAGGAGCGTCTCTTGCTGCCAGTATCCTACTTGATTATTGGATAGGGGTGGAGTTTTGAGCTATTCTTTTCCCTTTTTCTTGTGGATTTGGCCTTTTTTTTTTTTTTTTGGTTTGGGGGGAGGGGTGGTGTGGTTGGAGTTGATGTTACTGTCATCAAAATTTCTTTTGTTATTAGTTTTAGCTGGAATGATGGGATTGCATAGATCAGACAGACAGTAGTGTTTTACTTTTGCAACTATCCTTAATGGAGTCCTCGATATTGCACTTGTAAAAAATAATGCAAGCATTGGTGCTAGGGTTGCAGTTGCCCTTGCCCATCTTCATGAATGTAGCTCTAAAGGTACATATTTACATCACCGCATTTTCATTTGAATAAGCACTTGTGTTTATTGAAATGTACAAGGCAAAAGACCAGATGTGAAATGTTTTGGAGAGGCATGCCAGCTTCTTAATATTAAGAAATATTGAAATGTACAACTGTTTCAGCACATTCTGCTGATATTTTCACACCGTCGATTATGTTATAATCAATAGAAGTTTTGCCTTGCAGCCTCCTGTATTGGGAGCCGTGTCAAGCTCAATCCCTTTCCCTGTTATTAGTCTCTTGAGATTTTGTCTATAGGGAAACATTCACATCTATGTCCCACACTTTCCCACAATCTGGTTGTTGCCAACACCAAACGAAATTACTCTGCGGTAGACTATAGGCTTGCTAGTCTATAGGCATTTCTTACACTTCAATCAAGCCAATGCACCTTCTATTCACACATCTGTATGAGAAAAGTTGGCCTCTATCTACCAACGATGGATTGTTCTTGTATAATGATCATAATATATGACAATTTTCATTATCACATAAATAATTTACAACAACTTATTCTATGGGTGATCACAGTAGCTGTACATGACATATTTTGCATTATCACATAAGTTTGTTACAGTTATGTTTCCTGAACCTGATACTTAGGCTTTCGAGTGCAGCAGATTTAGCATTAAGTTAAATTCCTCCCAGCCCCCATAACTTCCTACTTCAGCCGGAAACAAGAAAGAGGGATTCAGTTTAAGTGTTCCTGAAGATATTTTGGCTGCAAATTGGCTGTCAAGTTAGTTGAAGGGAAATTTACAAGTAAACTGAAATTGCAAACACCCCCCCCCCCCCTTCTCAAAAACAAAACAACCACCAAACTTTTTTGGCCCTTTGGGTAGGCCATGCTTTATTTGAGCCCTTTGCATGTCAATCAATGATTTAGAGATCTGATATTTTGAGTTTCCTTTTTTTTTAACATGCTTCAATATCTTGCAGATGATGAATAATGGGCTGATGCTAAATGCTGCCATACGGTTAACACTGTCAATGGCAGAAAACATTTCTTTCTTGTTCGAATCTACTGAGGAAAAAGTTTTGGTGTTCCATTAGAAGAATGTTTTCAACTGGCATGAAGGTTTTGTGTTGATGCTCCATTAGCATATCTTGAGTATTTAAATGCGCACCATATGCTGCATGTCCAAATGCTCAACATGCATACAGTTGAGCAAGGGTTGCTAAACAAAAAGGTGAGACAGTTTGTCCTTGATGCTCCATTGACAATTTGACATTGAGTTTCACTCTAAAGGGAGGAAAAAAAAAAGTTTGACTGTAATTCTTAGCATGTACTTTGTGCTGACAAAACCTGTGTACTATATATCAGCTGTTAGTATTATCTCTGTCACTATGGTGTTATGGTAATACAGATATTTTGGTGCCGTATTTGCTTCACTTTTTCACTGAAAAGCTTAGTGAAGTATATTGGTGAAACATTGAGGTTCTCTTTGGTTATGTGAAGGGTATTCTTTGTCACTAGATTTGTTATTCATCAATCTGGTGGAAGATGATTTAGAATCTTAGATCAAAAGAGTATTTGTTTACCAACTTTTGGTGCTATTTTGATATTTTTGAGATGGAATTGTATATTATGGATGCAAAATCGGTTTCTTGTGCTTAAACCCTCATTTTTTTAACCAATGTCAAACTGACTGTCAATTCAAATTTTAAACTTAATATATCTGTCCAAAATAGCTCACTTTGCTGTGAAATCTCCAACTGCTTTTCATGCCTAGGAACACAGCTTTGGCATTCCTGTTGTAAAAGTTGGAGTTATATTTGTTGAATTTCGCTAGTCTTTGGTCATTCAGTAAGCATTCCTCAAGATTTTCTGGTGGTGGAACAGCCATAAATTTCATTAGGCACAGCAGAATTCTAGAGAGTACAAAATATGGATTAAGATGTGGTTAACAGAAGTATGGCAAAGGCAAACTAATTCATACTTCCTGGAAGGATGACAAACATTGATCAGCTGAAGTATGGCCTGTGGTTATGTTTTGTTGTGTTATGTCCCGTCCACTATTGTTTTACTGCTCAAAGGTATTCTACCAATTTTCCAATTCAATCAAGAAGTGGAGTACTCATGTTCATAGGGATGAAGGTCCATAATCCTGAATAAAGACACTAACACAATGATAACACCATAATTGCGGATGAATAAATTGTTTATTCATTCTACTATACATTTATAATTATTTTATGTTTCAATTTCCATAACATAATTTTGAACTTGTGAAATGATCACACCATAAATTTGCTATTAGTTATCATATTCCATTCTTGTGGAAAGGCATGTAGTGTTATGGTGGTAAATTGGTCAAATAGGATTTTTTTTTCTTTTCCATTTTCCTAACTTCAAAATCTCTGTCTATCTCTTGTCTCATAATATTGTGGATGTGTATGGCTTTATTGGGCTTGAGCTCGGGCTGGAATCAAAGGCATGTAAGAAGAAAGAAAAAAAATTTAAAAAGAAAAAATAGAAAATGAGAATCATTTTGACATTTTTACCCTCATCAGTCTGGGCAGTTCAACAATTTAATTCTTCAAAATATTCATTCCGCATGATGGGGGTGGATCTTGCGTGGATATAGCGCAAAAGTGAAAGAAAGGGTATTTTAGTACATAATTATGTGATACCCTACTAAAAATTTTTTATGTATAATGAGCTAAAAAAAAGTTACACGAGCGAGATAAAATGCTTAATACAAAAAGAGTACTAGCAGAAAACACAACCGAGAAAAAAAAATCAAATAAGGATAAAGAAAAGAGAAAACACAAAATCATGGCATATATATTACGACAGAATATTAAAAAAAGATATTAATTTTATGAGTTGTTATAAGTGAAAACACATTTTTTGGCGCAATTACAAGTTACAAGTTAAAACATGTTTGGTGAAAATCTATTTTCACTGGTGTCAAAATTAATTGGCATACTATTATTGCTTTTATATACTATCAACCGATAATCATAAACCATTAGGGTTCGCCCCGTAGTTAGGGGAGGTTTATTAAAGTCTTTTTCAATGTCAAGTTCAAGATTTGAATATTGTACCTGAAAGTAGTAGATTGTAGAGAGAACCACATTGAATTAGTCTCGTTACTAGGGTCTCACTAATTATTGGGATAACAATCAATGCTTGAACTAACTTCACTTTACACCCTTAAACTTGTACAATCTTTTCATTTTGCACCATAAATTTCAATTTTGGGCACTTTGCACTCTAAACTCTCAATTTTAGATATTTTGCATCGTAAACTCTCAAATTTGTCATATTTTAGTCCAATCAACGACAATATTAGCAAAGTCAATGGTATAGAAGATCCTACAATTCAATGATAATTTATTGAATTGTGACCAAAATGAGCTAAGGAAACTTTTTATACAGTGCAAATTTATAAAAATGTATTACTTTGTCCTACAAAAAATTCCTTAGCTCATTTTGACCATTTCAATAAATTATCGTTGATTTGTAGGATCTATGCCATTGATTTTGCTAACATATTGTCATTGATTGGGCTTAAATATGACAAGTTTGAGAGTTTAGGGTGAAAATGTCTAAAGTTGAGAGTTTGGGGGTGCAAAGTGCACAAAATTGAAATTTATAGTGCAAAGTGAAAAAGTGGTACAAGTTTAAGGGATATAAAGTGAAGTTACTTCATGCATGAATGGAAAATGTTATTTGTACTCCATTTTTTGTTAGGTTGCACTCTTTTTTATTATATAGTCTAATAAATGATAACCATATAATTAGAACGATAATAGAAGTCTAATTAACAAAATTGAAGTGCGAATAACATTTTCCGCACTTAAATTTGTCATTACGTACTATACAAGCTATAGAAACAATAACTCCATAATTAATTTGTTTCCAGCCAAAAACAAGTGGCTGGGGAGGCATCGACTTGGACAGAATTTTGGTCACAATTCTCAAGCCTAGGTTGGCCAGTGTACCTATTAAAGCAATTCGTATTAATTGAGTTGTTTAAAGTTTGAATAATGATTTGTCGTACTAGTGTTTGATGATCACTCGTAGAGAGGAGTTTTAATTATGACAAATGACATTATCAAAGTTAAAATTTTGACGCCAGAGTTACAATGACCAAACTAAACCAACTACTTTAAAAGTACTTGGTCATCAATAGATGTTTAAAACTCTATTTGACTCTATGTTACGTTCAAAAAATTCAAGATTTCTTGAAAATTTCGTCAGCGGATGCATGGCACTCGTCTAGGTATCGTCTGGACAAATGGTGATTTACTTCCTTCCGAATTCTTCTTGGATCTCTTTAAATCTCCCTTCTTCTAGTATAGAGCAAGACTATGTTTAAAATAGATTCTATTGTATTGGGAAGGGGGGGGGGGGGGGGTAAGACTATCTTTCTCACATTGTTTTGTCATGGCATCTGATTTGGGTTGAGAAGAATAATGTTGGCATTTTATCAAAAATTGCTGTGACATAAAATTTGAGAGTCCTGACAATAGCACTAACTTTTAGTTTTTTTTTGAAAGAGGTAACTGAAACAAGAAATTTTTTGAAATACTAAAAGAGCGACAAATGTAGGTGTATTATTTAGAATGGTAACTTGGCTGGAGACAAAGTGCACTATCAAGGTTACAATGAATCTTTAAAAAAAAAAAAACACACATCATTAAATTTGCACTGTGCGTCAAATAGTAGAGTTACCATGACAACATTTTTAATTCCAGATTGACATTTTTTTCCTCAAAAAAGAAAAAGTCACTTAGTGATCCTGGAGTTTTGCGTGATTTATTTCTCGTTTAACAAATAATTAGAAGAAATTAAGTGTAATATTAAAATAATTATAGTAATTTTCCCTCTAATTTTTTAAGGGATGTCTCCTTTTGCTTTCAGAATACTAGGGACTTTCCCTCATATTTGTTACATAACATCAAAACCTTCCCATATTCTTAATTAAGAGAGGGAAATTAAGTGGGTGCATCTTAAATTCATTTCAACGTCCCGAAAATACCCTTACAATGACATAAGCAATTATTTCAAAAAAAAAATAAGAAAAGAGGGTGGAGCTAGTTTTTTTTTTTTTTTAATTTATGATTAGAAAAAAATTGATCCTTCATCAATTTTATCCTTTATTTTAGATTAAGTGCTCGTGTCTGCAAAACTAGATTCACAATACTTTTAATGTATTAACTTTGCCTTTGGGTTCATGTCTTGATTTTATTATATATATTTTATAAATTTTAATCAGGTTTTATTATAAGAAAACATACACGTGCATACCACTTTATTTTTATAGGTAAGAATGAAAAACCTACAAAGAAGCACAGGCCCATTTGAATGGTAACTTTTTTGGTGTTTGTATAAAACTTTATTGTAACTTAACATAGAAGTTGTAAAAAATTTTTCTTTTTTTTTCTTTCTTCTTTTCATCTTTCTCCTTGCCATTACACTGCTTTAGTCAGTGTCGTCAACCGCCACCTTAGCCGCAGCCAGCACAGTTACCATCACCTCTTTTTTTTTTCACTCTCTCTCTCTCTCTCTCCCTCCTCCTTCGCCTTTTCTCCTGCCACTACCTCTCCCTCACCTTGCCTTTCGAGTATGACGAGAAGGGGGAAGAGAAGAGAAGGAGGGAGGGAGAAAGAAAGAAAAACAAAGAAGCACCTAGCAACGATGGCGCTGGGCATCGGCTGTGATGGTGGTGGGTTGAGATGGAGAGAGGAGAGGAGGAAGAAGAAAGGAAAGAAGAAAATATTTTTTTATGCGTTTTTAAGTATTTGAGGTGTGTATTTTAATAATTTTAAAGATGTTTTTGAAATTTCTGTAACTAAAGTTGTTCAATAACTTGTTAAAGAAACACTCGTTGAAAAACTTAGGTTCCAAACAAGCCCTTAGTTTCATGATAAAATTCCTTTTTTATATTTCTTCCTTTTGAGAAAGGACAAGAACTCTTTAGGTCGATAATAATCATTTTGTATAATATGAAGAATATGAATAAGAGAGATATAAGGTAAAATTATAAAATCAAGTCTAGTATAAGTATTGATAGGATGAAAAACATTAATAAAGGAGGTTCGTGGTAAGTTGAATTAGAGATGGGACGTCCCTAAGCTTTACAAAAACTAGAGGGGAGGTTAGCTAAAGAGAAAACTACCCTTAAAAGTTTACCAGATGAAACATGATACGCCTTGCATCTTTACAAAATAATACTCTCTTTGTTCCACTTTGATAGTTCTAGTTTTTTTTCACACAGTTTAAGAAAAAATAGTTAACTTTGTTGGAACAATTAATTTAGGTAGCTATTTTCCTAAAATACCCTCACATTAATTAGAGTACAACTTAACTTGAATTGATGGTAAAAAAAGAATCAACTCTCATTAAATGGGGTAGGTTTATAGTAACAACAACTTACATTGAATAATGGTATTTTAGGAAAATTAAAATACAACTATATTTTTCAATTGAAAATTGAATTACAATTTGGGATAAACGAAAAAGAAAAACAGAACTATTAAAATGGGACAGAGGGAGTAAGTTTGAATACCAGGTCTTGTACAATTAATGTAAGTGCACACTATCTTTTGCCTTTTTATCTTTGGAAAAGCGGTGGTCAGATGCCTTAATTTTGACCTATTGTACAATGAAATAGACATCCTCTCAACAGTAGATAAGATATGACTAATTTTAGTATAAATTTTGTTAAGTTATCTAAGAGAGCATTTATTGCTATCTCTACGTCATCCATATGTAACTTTGAATTCACAATCCAAAACATTGAATCCTTCCATCTGTAGACAAGGGCTGCAGTCAAGCGGTTCGTAAGTCGTTCGAGTTAAAATTCGACTCCAAGTCAATTAATATTTAACTTAAAATCGAATTCAAAAATATTTAATTTATTAGCTTATAAACCGACTTGATTATATATATATATATAAATATATTTTAATAGTAAAATTATGTATATATTTCTAATATTTTATTATTTGTTATTTATTTATTTTTAAAAAATAAAATAACTATTTTTTTTATTTTTTTAAGGTTGAGCTCGAGCTCTAGTTTTAAATTGAGAGATCGTCAATTTCAAGTTCAATAAAATTAAATTAAGATTCGACTTGATTCGTTTGTAACCTTACTATAGGTGTTAGGTGAAGGTAGGATCAAAAAAGTTTTAAAACAGGTTATGTTGTCTTCATGTTAGAGTATTTTTTTTTAAAAAAAAGTGTTGTTCTAATTGGTGTTAATTTACCTTTTCTTTTGTGCTTGGAAAAAGAAAAAAATGTGATACAAAAAAAATAAATTTCAAAGCAAGAAATTGCTTATTTAGAAATTTGAATTATACATATTTTAATTTCCTGTACAGGTCATATGACTAATTAGGTGTGGAATGAGATGAATAGATAATAAGTTTGTTATTTTCTACTGCTTTCTTGGCCTTCTTAACAGAGAGGTAGTAATTATTTATGGCAAAACTTTGATTACCCCTTGACAAAATTTGGAATTCGTTGTTTTGAAATTGACTATAGGATGTAATTTTTTTTTGTTGCACACTTCATTTTCTTCACGATAATCTTACAATTAAGCTTTGGTAATCCCAACATGCATTCCCATTTCTCCAACAGATGCTCATGTATCAAGTTTATAGCATACTCAAATTTATACATGGTAAAGATTAGAATAATTATAGGTTTCATTTGAGACAAAAATTTCTTGTCATCAAGAAGGCAGCAGTAATTCACTGTGACATTTAGCTAGTGTCTTCCTCTAATTTGGCAAGACCAATTTTGTGAACTCTTTCTAACTTTTTTTTTTTTATACCTTTTTGGTAACGTTTGGACATGATTGTGTTCTTCTACATACTTACAAAAAAAAAAAAATTTCTTAGACCATACCCCTAGGTAAAAAAAAAAATCATAATTTTTTTCGGAAAATCTACTTGTAAAGATTTGATTGAAACAATTTTGCATTTTCGGCCTCGATCACCGAGTCCTAGTTCTATCAATGTGTCATCTATATTAAAATTTCGCTATGCTAAGCTTTAGAACTGATTTCCCCAATTTAATTCTTGTCAATTTTTGCAACTTTAATTTCCACTCTAAAAAAATAAACTGATCCATCCATACCTTCCACCTGTCTTACACAAGAAACATGGCGCCTAAAACAACATAGAAGCTTTTATGCTCATTATGTGGAACAACATGAAATTGTTTGTAGGATTTATGCAATACTCTAACAACTTTGAAAATATTTCCCACTATTGACAATTTAATGATTTGGCCTTCCATATTCTGATGGTACTACTCCTTGGACATTGACCTTCTTAAAAAATTCTATGATTTTCTTTTCTGGTATCCTCGTTGGTTGGGATCCTTATTTATTTTTTTCTTCTTGTTCATTTTGGTTATGGTCCCAAAAAGAAAAATAAAATTAAAAGGAAGATGGCAAAAGGGTAGAGAAGAAATAGGGGCTTTGAAAAGATAGACACAATCTCGCCCACCCTAGGACTTTAACAAGTGGAAATGGGAATTGAGAACCATAAGCGTGGTGGCTACTTTTGGATGGTTGCCTAACCTCCTTGTCTCGTTGTCCGAATGTGAGAAGATAATAACAATTTGAGGGCATTTGGCATTTTTCACAAAAGAACAAAACCATAGATTGGAAGCATATTGGATAGCTTTCTTGCAATCCCCCACAATAGCCCCACTAGGAAACAAAAACTGATGGCATTTTGTTTGTCTTTGTTAGGACATGTTTGGACTGGTGCAGGTCTTGGAGAATATTAAAGTCTCTGCTCCTTTGGCCAGCTCCTGATTCCCTATCCATCTTAGGTCATGACAAACATACAACAGAAAGTTGTTCCAAACAAAGTCTAGAGAGAGAAGCAAAGACAGTGAAAGAGAGAGAGAGGGACACAGGGAAAGACACAAAAGTGAGGCCTTTTCTCTAGAAATGATAAAGCAGATAAATTAAATACTTAATAGTAGTGGTTTCTCTTCATTGCTTCTTATCAAGACGTTACCGGATTATATTGTAGAAAAACAAAAAGTTGTTGCAATTCTTGACTTTGAATTCCAATCTAAATATAGATTCCACATGTTGTTCTGCATGTTGAGACAAGTGCATCCTCCTTCATATGGTTTAAGTTTTCTCGGCAATACCTTGTTCTTTGTAATTTGTTTGTCTTTACAAAAAAATAACAAAGAATTGCTTTGACAAAGCTAATCACTCTGAATTTGACCGGTAAAAGTATTTACCAAGTACAAAATCTGCCATTTGAGCATATCGTTGAAAGATAATACATTTGCTCTTTTCATATTTCTTGATCTCTTTTTTTTTTTCGTTTTTGGACTATCAGTCGGAGGTTTTGAATCAACGAAATCCTACTTATAATTTCTCTAATTTTACCATCCAATCCAATCTAACCCTCTCCCTTCATATTTATTGATCATGGAAGAAATATTTTGATCCAATTAATATTAAAAAAATTGTTGAGTAAACATAAAAAATAAGATGTAGCTCAAAGATTTACACTTTTAACATATAAAATAGTAATACGCTATTTTTTGAAACAGACACAATCAAACTACTATTATGACTAAATACTTTTCATTTTCTTGATCATGAGAAGAAATATGTCGTATCAAATTGACATTAAACAAATCCTTGAATAAATATCGAAAAATCTAAAACAAGATGTAGCTTAAAGAGTTGTACATTTAGCATATACAATAGTACTCCTTTTTTCCAAATCATACATATTCAACTACTATTTAGAACTAAACATATTAGTCTTTTTATGCAGTAACAGTAATTGTTTGTTGTTTGTTGTTTTATGGTTGGGACGACAATAGAAATTGACAAGTTTGAAAAGTAGTGAGAGAAAAGAGACAAGAAATGAATCTAGAGAGAGAAAGAGACAAGACAGGTACAGGTGTAGATAGATGGGATAGAAAAGTAAGTATTATAGTAGAGTACAACAAAGAGGCTCTTCTTCTCACAAATTCCATATTCCTTAGAAAGCCAAAACTCAATAAGAAGGACACCAAAACAGTAACGACAAAAACTACGCCCCACGCATTGTCGACAACGTAGCTGTGAAGAAAGGAAACAAAGTCCTTCAAAACTGACCAAATACTTCCTCCAAGCTTTAATTCAACCTAACCAATTTAGTGAATTTACACCCTCTCTCTCTCTCTCTAATTCTCTCTTTAGTTCAAAAATTGAAGAAGAAACCAGACAAAACAGAGCTGCCTTGGACTACAGATTACCGAACCAGGAAAGTGATTTGTGGGGAACAATTTGAGGGATTTTCTGGGCTTTTGGTCAATTGAAAAACCCACTAAGGAATTGTTTGTTCTTGCTCTAATTGGTGAGTTCTGTCTTGTCGAGTTCCTTTTTTACTCTGTTTTTTGCTCTGTTTTTCACTGCTCTGTGGTTCTTGGCTTTTGAAGGGTACATTTCTAGTTTGTTTTTGCATATTTGAGTTGTAGTTCTTTGCTGTATAATCTTAGGGAATTTCTCGAAAGATTGAGCTTTGAAACTTCAGTGTATGTTTGGAGATTTTGAGATATAGTCCGTTATTGTCAGTTATTTCAAATCTTGATTCTTGAATAATTGTGAAGTTGGCCTTGTTCTTAGTTCTTGAGTAAGAAATTTGCATCTACATTTGTCTTTCTGATTGTAGCCATTTCTGGAGATTATTGTACCGTTCTGTTGTACCAATGTTTCAAGATGATGGTTCATCATCTGTAACTTCTTCACCCCTGCAAATGTTTCCCATGATGTCACTTTCACCTGGTTTGGGATCACCATATCAATGGCTCAAAGAACTAAAGTCTGAAGAAAGGGGCCTATATTTGATTCATCTATTGCTCACTTGTGCAAATCATGTAGCTACTGGTAGCCTTGAAAATGCAAACATGGCCCTTGATCAAATTTCCCACCTTGCCACGCCTGATGGCGATACGATGCAGCGAATTGCTTCGTATTTTACGGAGGCTCTAGCTGATAGGGTCCTGAAAACTTGGCCTGGGCTTTATAAGGCCCTCCATTCAACTAGGATATCCGTGATTTCTGAGGAAGTTCTTGTGAGGAAAATGTTTTTCGAATTCTTTCCTTTTCTGAAGGTGGCTTTTGTCATCACAAACCAAGCTATCATCGAAGCTATGGAAGGGGAAAAAATGGTCCACATTATTGATCTCAATGCATCAGAGCCTGCACAATGGCGTGCACTTCTTCAAGACTTGAGTGCTAGGCCTGAAGGTCCACCCCATTTGAGAATAACAGGGGTGCATCAACAGAAAGAAATCTTAGACCAAATGGCTCACATCCTGAGTGAAGATGCTGAAAAATTGGATATTCCATTTCAGTTCAATCCGATAGTTAGCAAATTAGAGAATCTTGATGTGGAGAAATTACGAGTTAAAACTGGTGAAGCTCTAGCAATTAGTTCAGTTCTTCAGCTGCATGCTCTTCTGGCCACGGATGAAGAAATGCGGAAGAAGTCACCAATCGTACCAAAAAGTTCAAATGGTCATCATTTGCAAAGAGTGCTACAAATGAACCAGGGTACTTTAGGAGAATTGCTTGAGAAAGATCTGGTTAATGGTTACAGCCCAAGTAGTGATTCAGCATCATCCTCGCCACTATCATCAAATGCTTCAGCAAAGCTGGATAGTTTCTTGAATGCTTTATGGGGTTTGTCTCCAAAGATAATGGTGGTAGCAGAGCAAGATTCTAATCACAATGGGGCAAACCTGATGGAGAGGCTATCAGAATCCTTGTACTTCTATGCAGCATTGTTTGACTGTCTGGAATCCACGCTTCCAAGAACGTCAGTGGAGAGACTCAAGGTGGAGAAAATGTTGTTTGGCGAGGAGATTAAAAACATAATAGCATGCGAGGGCGTTGAGAGGAAAGAAAGGCATGAAAAACTTGAAAAATGGATTCAAAGATTTGACTTGGCTGGCTTTGGAAATGTAGCTTTGAGCTATTACGCAATGTTGCAAGCCAAGAGATTGTTGCAAAATCGGAGTTGTGATGGATATAAGATCAAGGAAGAGAATGGTTGCATAGTAATTTGCTGGCAAGATAGAGCTCTTTTCTCGGTTTCAGCTTGGAGATGTAGGAGGTGAAATTTTGAGTGAAATGGAATTGTAATGTTTGATTTTCTCCTCCTCCCTTTTTCCCTCTTGAATGGAACTGAAATTGTGTCATGAAATCAAGAGTGTAACTTAACTTTTCTAATCTATCTGCCCACTGGTGCATGTATTCTTTCTAATCAATACCTCTGATCAAGCTCTATCGGTCATTTAAGTGCTTGTGCTTTTTCTTCGGGTTAATTTTTGCTTTGTTGCTTCCCTCTGTTCTCGTGCTTGTGTATTCCTATGAAATGGAGCTTAAATTTTTTTTAGAACTACCTACTTAACTTCCAAGACTCCCAGGAGCTGATCATTCTACCATACATCCACCACAGTTTGTAATGGCATTGCTTGAAACTTTCCACTCCAGTTTCAGTATCCTGAGGCGAAAAAAGCTTGTGCCAAACATTTTTTTGCCGTTGAACTGCATGAGTCTTGTATTACTTTACGAATTATAACCTGAAAAGGTCACATCCTTCCATTGAACTTGAAAGATGAGTCAATTATTTTAATAGTATGGTTTAAGGATGGACCAAAATATTTACAGTGACAGAAACATAATTTGTTAACTTACCATCTGCTTAGGAGGAAGAAAATGCAGCAAAACTAGTCGAAGAAGTTTAACAGCATTACGACTTCTGAGTGCCTCTTAGTGCTACAACTTTTTGACTTTCAATCCTCCATAACAGGAGTTGCTTGAGAACAATTGTCTCCATTTTGATAATTAGTTAGCACAGTGATGCCTAATAATTTTGTTGATTGAGAATATATTTTGTCCGGATTAATTAGGTGATAATGTTCAGCTAGTGTTACATACACAACATTTGCTTTTTTTACCACACAATTAAGATGTTTTAAAGTTTGATCCTATAGAACTCATCAAAAAGTTAGGTGCCAGACCTCAAACCACATAAATATTGGTAAATATTTTGTGCAAAGACCATGGCATCGTAAGCTGACTCTTCTATAGCTTCATCAATTACAAAATGGAAATGAATCAATAATCAAAACACAGGGTGGAAATCTATGGATGGAGAGTTTACAGGAGCTCTCAGAAGAAGACTAAAGTTCTTCTCCTACGGCAATGGTTTCCTTGCCAAGGTAGATTCATTCAAAGATATGTAAGATCTAGTTTTACTACTATTTTTGGACTATATATATATATAAGTTCAATTACCAAGCACTCATCAGTAGTGAATGTAAGGGGAGAACTTTTGGTAGTTTGATCTTGTATGTCTTCTCAGATTTTATCTCCTAGAGAAAAGAAAAGCTACCCGTAACTCCTCCATATTTACTTGTTTCAGTCACCTCAAAAAGACGGTGGTATGATTTTAACCAAGAATGGATAATTAAGCATATGAATCATCGCCAAGAGATTTACACACTTTGCATTGTTGTCACAATTAAGGATTAACTCCACTTTGCGCTCCTGACCTTGTATCACTTTCTCATTTTGTACCTTAAACTTTAATTTTGGACACTTTGCATCCTAAGCACTAAATCTTAAATACTTGACACCCTATACTCTTAATTTTTGTCTCATTTAAGTCCAAATAATGTTTTCATTCGCAAAATTAACGAGATAAAGGGCAATGAAAATTAATGATAATGTACAATTTTATTCCAACTACGATCCCTTAACTTTTTTTTCACCATTTTTAGCACATTATCATTCATTTATATGGTATCAATTACTAATATTGTTAGCAAAATTAACGAAATAAAAGATGGTACAAATTATTGATAATGTATTGTTTTGTTTTTGCTATGATATTTGGTACCTTTTGAATACTTTCTACATATTATCATTAATTTTTTGGAGTCCTCTATGCCATTAATTTTGTAAAAATAGTCATTAACTGGATTAAAATAGGACAAACTTGAAAGTTTAGGATGTAAAATGTATAAAATTAAAAGTGTAGGATACAAAATGTCCAGGATTGAAGTTTAGGATGCAAAGTGGAAAGCGATAAAAGTTCGGGGGTGCAAAGCCGAGTTTGTCCCACAACAAATGTAGTGTATTTAAGCTGCTGACTGGATTTCAGCAGTATATCTCTTGGCTTCTTCAAACATAAATCACAAGATGGAACAAAGCTGTCCAACTACACTGATAAGCACCTGAATTCGTTTATACTCCCACAGTTCTATTTGGGAGGCTATAAAAGGCAGTCAATTGGTGCTACTTGTATCTTTCAATAGATGGAGAAAGATCAGCAACAAAACAAGACATGATAACAAGAAATGACTGCTTAATGAAAGCTAAAACTCATAAGCATCAGACAAAATAGGTGACTTGTGTAGTTTGGATCTAGTTATTTGTCGAAAAGATCCTGATCGCTTAATTATTACACATAAATGGATTATCTATAAACACTTAAGGTTTATCCAGACCTTCCACAACTTCAAGGTTTTTTTTTTCTTAAATGTTTTTGGAAAGTGAAGTGACGTTCTAACTACCAAATTAACCAGTCGCTTTCCTTGACGGCAATTTATTTGTAGAGTAGATTGAAGTACGAGAGGCTAATTTAAGAGTGCAAACATTACTTTCCTTTTAAAATACTAAAATTAATGAACACTTAATTATTCTTGTGGCAATTCTTAATCAAATTTTGCCCTGGAAATATTCAAGAAAAATCTTACACGGACTATTCGGAATATGTTGTGGCAATCAAAGAAATCAGTGAAAGCAAAACACATGGACATTTTGTTGCTATCCATTTAAAAGGTTCGATAACGCTAGATTGGCTATCAGTGGATGAGTTAGTTGAAGACAAAAACAGGCAACTTCCATAGCTCTAAATTATCCTTTTTTTGACTTTGCTCTATTCTTTATACTGGAGATCAGGTACATGTCCCATTCCTCTTTTTTTTTTATTTAATTTTTTATATTAACAAAATAAGAAGCCTAGCATCCCTCTCCCATGCATGGAAATTGCAAAAAAAAAAAAAAATTTTATCGTTGTGAAGTTGCGAATTAACATGATAGTATGGTTCTAAACCATTAATTCAACTTTATCTTTGTTTTAGTGATAATTTCAGAAATCTCACAAGGGAGGTTTCTAACAATTTCACTAGCCTCCCCTGAGGTTTCGCAAAATTATACTGACCTTCCCTAACAGAATTGTGGATCAAATTGCTTACATTACATGAGAAGAAATTACTCATATACCCTAAGACACTATATCTTATTAGAAACTAATGTTTGATGATTGAGTAATTAGGGCACTAATTAACAAAAAATAACTATTAACTTTTTTTTATGATGAACAGTAACTTGTAATTACAAAATAATACCAATTGATATATCAAATGGCACCATTTTGTGATTGATATAACTTAAAAATGACCAAAAATCAGTTGTACACAATTTGAGAAGGACTCTAGTAGAAGAAAGAAAACATAGGGCAAAAGAATGTTGTGCATAAGGAAATTTTCTCTAAAACTGTTAAAACTATTATAGTTGTAAAGTAAGTTCATGGAAGTAAAAGTGAAAGGAAGGAGAAGAAAGGCAAAATTTAAAAAAGTTTTTTTTTTGTTCAAAATCATAAGAATCATAGGAAATCTCATGTTAAGAGAGATAAGTGTTCTATTTTGCTAAATCTTGTGATCATTAGTGTAATTTTGTTACTTATTTGTATTGTCTAATGTATCGAATGTGAACTTTTTAAGTAGCGGAATGTGCATGTTAATTGTTTCCAATTTTTAATTGTTTTTACTCTTTTATCAATACGACTTATACATATGCATAAAAGATACTTATGGAATAAAAGTTGAGTTAATCTTTCCTTATTTTTTGACATATTTATTTCATCTTTCTTTTATACTACAAAATCCTTTCTTGAACAAATATTGAATTAGGATTTACACTTTGTAAAAATTAAGTTAAAGTGGGTTTATAAAAGAGAGAGAGAGAGAGAAAGATTAAAAAAGTCTAACCTGTCATCCCAATTTTGAGTTAATCAATGGAGGAACTGGGTTGCAAATCCAGACTACAATAGAAAGAGAAGGGAGAGGCAGAAAAAGAGGTGAATTACTAGTGATGATGAATGTCGTGGAATTTGCTCCTACTATAATGTTAGTTGAAAAAGATATTTATCATTAAAATATTTTATATTTGGTAATAAATAATGGTTACAGGTTATAACAAGTTGCCAATTTTCATTAACGAGGTGGCACAATATAGTGAGCCGTCAGTGTAAAGTAGGTTTACATTGACAGTGTAGGAAGATTAACTTATAAAAGTTTCATTTCTTTTTTTTAAAGTGCTTTTTTAATGATACTTTTTCTGACTTGGATTGATTTTGTTACCAAAACCTTAATCTCAAAGGAGCTTAGTATAATTTTGCAGACTAGTAAAATTGTTGTAAATCTTATGGGAGATTTCTAAAATTATCCCTTTATTTTTATATTATTGGATTTCCTTCTATTTGTCATACTCAATAGTTTTGCATTGAAAGAGTTTCATGCATTTCTTTTTGGAAAATTCGTTTAAAACGTCCATCACATTTCGTAACTTTTTTCGTCCTTCACTTTTAAAAGTGTAATTTTACGTCCCTTACAAATTTACATTGGTCAAATTTAGTCCCTACCTAGGTTTCGGACTAGTTTTTGACTGGAATCTACTACGTGCTCTGCATGTGATCTTTTTTAAGAGCAAAATTGTCAAATCAAATTTTATATAATTTGATTCATAGTCCCTCACATTTCACAAAATGAAGTTTTTCATCCTTCACATTTTTCAAAATGAATTTTTTCATCCCTATTGATCATGTGTGCAAATAAATTTTTTTAAACACATATATATATGTTTGATTTCATCTAAACAATACGAATAGCACATTATAGATCTCTATTTGATTTCACCTAGCGAAATCACATAGAGATATATTATATGCTATTCGTACTATTCAAGTAAAATCAAATAGATATATACATGACTTTTAAAAAAATTATTAGTTTTTCACTCATATTCATTTCGTTACTCGAAAATTGAAAACAAAGAAGACATTTAATCTTAAACATTATCGAGTGTTTATATCAAATTAAATTTGGACAGAAAAAATAAACAAAGAAAAAGTATGACAAAAGAAATAAGTGATTGGCACTTTCAAATTTTAAAATAATCACAAGACAAGTAATTCAACTTTTGGTCTTAAAAGTGGCGAGTAGAAATTTTAGATTTAAACCGTAATTTGTTAGCACGACTATAAAATTTAAGTTAGGGCACATTAATTAGATGGCTTTATTATACAACTCAATAAATAAATTATTACTAAAAGAGAAAGGTCACAAATATTGAATAGGTTCACATGATGAAATCATCTAGATATATATATATGGTTTAAAACAAAATTGTTAGTTTTAAGCCCCTGTATATAAATGTTGAATAGCATATTACAATTACGATTAACCTATTTAAGTGAAATTAAATAAAAATATATTACATGCTATTCGTACTGTTCAGGTGAAATCAAATAGATATATACATGGATTTAAAGAAAAAAAAGATATTAATAAACATGATTAATGAGAGATGAAAAAATCCATTTTAAAAAATGTGAGATGGAAAAATTCATTTTGTGAAATGTAAGGGACGAAATAATTCATTTTGTAAAATGTTATGGATGAAAAAATTCATTTTGTGAAATGTGAGGGATTATGAATCTGATTATGTAAAATTTGATTTGACAATTTTGCCCTTAAAAAAATGATTATGTGCAAGGCACTTAGTGGATTCCGACAAAAAATTAGTCGAAAACCTAAGTATGAACCAAATTTGATAAATGTAAATTTGTAAAGGACGTAAAATTACACTTTTAAAAGTAAAGGACGAAAAAGATCATCTTGCAAAATATGATGAACGTTTTGAACGATTTTTCCTTTCTTTTTCTATGTTGGCTTATCATAGAAACCTAAGCTAATAGAGTCATTGCCTTGAGAGCTCAATGTAAGTTGGAAAATACTTACGTAATCTTGGTCTATGCGTGTAAATGGAGATTTAATTGTCACTATAACGAAGAGCCCAAATAAGCCAATATTAGATGATACTAACGATGACTTTCAGCTGCTGTTAAGAATCTAGCAAACGTTAGCACTTGTTCCAATAATTGAACTCCAATAATTGAACATCTTTTCCATGAAAGTAGAAGTTTTTGGCATTATAGACTTGTTTGGAGTCTCCATAGTGCTGATAGACATTTTACAATTTAAAACGGAGTATAATCCCATGAAACAAAATTCTATTTGACTTGGAATGAACATCTTTAACTCTGTGCGCATCTTTGTCGAATGAAAATTTCAAGCTCATAGCATCAATTTCCTATTCGACTTCGAAGATCGAAATAAATATTTTCCCCTTCTACAGCTATTGCACTCTAGTACACAAGAGATTTTGCTTTACCCAAGCTAATATAAATTAACTTACATGAAACCTATTTTGCTAATAACCTAAAAGTACTAATTACATGTTTTAGCTCATCAATAATAGCTCTGATATAACCTGGAAGAAGTCTTGCTTTTTCTTTTCTTTTTTTTTTTGGGAAGAGGGGGATAATTTCAGAAACATCCTTTGTGGTTTGCCATCACAGCACTTAGCACCTTTGAGGTTTTGAAAATTTCTCTTGTATCCCTTGTCAGTATGACAAGACAAGAGGTCTCAATCAAAGCTGGTGAATTGACGCCATGACCCTGCTGAAATTAAGTAATTTTTTTGCTAAAATTGACAAAAAATAAAAAAAAGTCAGGACTACTGGTAGTTCTTTTGCAGTTGCAACTTGTTTGAGGCCGGGTGTTTGGGAATATGTCGGTGTTTATGTTAATGACCTTCGTGTTGAAGAAATGACTCTAGGAATATTTGCACTTCAAAGAAGAGCTAGTGGACGAAGAGTATGGTCTTTTGCATTTTGCGGTTACTTTGCAAATTTAATGATCTAATTTATACCTCCCATTTGAATTGATTGCGCATCTTGTATATGTAGCGGCAATAACTTTGTCCTCCAGCTGGACTTTGAACCATTTGTTACATCAGTTCCCAAGCCAACTCCAACGAAGTCCGTCAGCAATGGAGCAAAGTTTCTTAACAAATATATTTCTGCCCCCATGTTCTATGACCAAGAGAATATGATCCGTCTTCTTCTTGAGTTTCTTCAATCCCACCACTACAAGGATAAGGTAAACTATCATCATTCAACTACATGGGCAATTTAATTACAATACAAAATGCTATAATCATATTCATTATGTCTCATTCTAAGCAAAATATCGATTTTCCTTGTGCTTAAATTGAATAATAAATAGTATTTGACATGAAAGCTAGTGAATTTTAGTATTATTCTTGAAAATACCTATACATATATTCCCTGTTTGGATCCCCTGTTTGGAGTGTTTTTCAAAAACTAATTTTTCAAATACAATAAAAATTTTTAAAAAGTACTCTAAAAGATAATCTAAAAATTAGTTTAAATTTTTAAAAAAATTTTTAAAAATATCTCAAAATATATTTTAGAAACTGTTCTACTCTTAAATATCCTAAAATATTTTCTAAAAATATTCCAAAACATACTCTAAAAACTCTGCTACATCAAAATTTTTCAAAAACACCCCCAAAAACAGCTAATCCAAATGGAGCATGTTTTAAATTTGTTTTCCCTTTAGCATTCTTGTACAAGCAATCATGCTCAATGATCGGATAAAGAACTTTAATACTCTTCAAGATGGCTCGTAAAAGGCTATAAAATATCTTGCATAGCTAACTCCAAAAATACCATATTCATAATTTGAAATCAAGTTAAAGAAATTGGATTGGAACAAGGATGGGGTGATACTGCTGAATGTGTGCCGGAGATGACCTCCTGACTCATCTAACTCTCCAAAAATACCATATTCATAATTTGAAATCAAGTTAAAGAAATTGGATTGGAACAAGGATGGGGTGATATTGCTGAATGTGTGCTGGAGATGACCTCCTGCCTCATCTACTCTTCAGAAAATCAGGCCTCAAACAAAAATTATAAACTGCTGCCTCTCTTTTCTTTATACATTGACACCTCCTCTTATTTTGTCCTTTGCTTTTTGGTTTTGTTTTCATTTTCTTTTCTTCTCTAAAAATCATATAAAGGACAACACGAGGGTCTAAATCGAAGCAGAATATTATCTCTCCTCTGATATGCATTTTATATTCCTAATTCAACCCAAAGGGCCTGACAAAGTTATAGCAAATGTCATTCAAGTGGATGTTAGACAGATTTTTCAAAACTACGGGGATGCTAAGTGCTATTATGACAGATCACAAAGAAGGTTTCTAAAATTATCCCTTTTTCGGTTCTTTGATTCACTTCATGTGCATAAATACACGCTAGCGAGCACGACCGGATCCCCGTTCCCCTAGATTTCAGAAATTCTATGACAGCCCCCTAAAAATTTGTAAATGTTTCACATATATCTTTATAAAAATTAGGTTTTGCCCCCCAAGATTTTAAAAGTCCTTTTACGTACTTTTAAAATGCTTAAAGTTTCACTTATATCCTTGTGAATATTATACTTTGTTCTCCAAATGTTTTCCAAAAATATAAAAATGCCCCTTAAATATACGTCTTCATAAATATCGCTCTCCAAATCTCCAGACTCTAGTTTTGCCAGTGCTATCAAGTGCTCTTTTGTTGTTATTGTTTTCTTTTTTCTTTTTTTTTATTCTGATATCAAGCTATCAGGTATTTAAGAAGTAAAAAAGATAGAGTTGTTGTAATGTACAATATATATGTCATATTTAAAAAAATGTCTTAACCATATACTTTTTTTTTTAATTTTTTATTTTTTGGAACAACTATGCATGAACATGTCAATGATGCCCTATGTATCTGAACCACTAAAAATGCGGAGTCTTGCACCACTAGCAACCAACCTTCATTCATTAGCTATAAAGGTACGTCAATCACTAGATAACAGTCATACAATTTAACTAAACTAAAACGATAAAGGTTGTTACTTTTCTGCAAAAGTATTGATTTGCCAGATTTTGGTAGTTTGCAGCATTCAGTTCTTCAAATATCTGAATCAATTAACCATCAAGTCATCAATGAAGAAAGTAAAAGTAGAAATGGATATTGCTATTAGTCAAGAAAGCATAAGTAGAAATGGATATTGAATAGGTTACAATGGATACATTGAATCCAATACTGCCTAACGATTGAGGGTCTTTCCCTTTTTCATCTTCTAAACTCTCACTTTAGTTCACTTTTCTTTCTTCCCATGGATTCTTCTAGGAAAGCTTGGAAACCAAAAACACAAAAGAAAAGTAAAGAAAAGGGTTACAGGGCATAGGGTACAATAAGTTAGGCCACCAAATTCTTGCATGAAATTATTACTCCTATAAAGTTATGGGCATTTGGGCCCTCCTCTCTTGGTCTTCCAGTTATTGTAGCAAGGGCAAACTTGCTTGTTACCATATGTGCCAGGAGGGACACACAGGCATGTTGCACAACATTTCTGGCAGAAGAACATGCATGGTTTCTTGAAAGCTGTCTTGGAACATCTTGTGCCGCATCGAGGTCCACATTCTGCATCAAAGAATAAAACGTACTGAGAAAAAAAAGATAAGATTCTAATAGTTGCAAAGGAAAAGAATACATTGGAATACATATGCATGTAGCCATATAAAATTTTCAATTCTTAGTCAAAAAGTTGTTTTTGTTTTAATTTCTTTAGTTTCTTCTTTGCAAGTAGTTCTAGGAAATAAGGTCATGGATTTTTGAGCTACATGTGCATTACACTAGATTATTTTATTTATAAAAACAATCAAAATCGGTTTTCATGTCAAGTAACCTAAATTTGTGTTGTATCAAAGTACTAAGATCAAATTTAAGATTTTTCAAGATAATAAATTGGCTTCTCATTCTAGAAGTTAAACTAGTGTAATAAATTGAAAGCCCATCACTTGTCATAGAGTTGGTGCTTGAGTCATATAACTAAGTTGCTAGACATTTCCTCTTTTATGGTATACAAGGATCATGCTCGGCATTTGTAATGCTTGGTCTAGAATTCATAGTTAATTTTATTGGGTTGCATATTTTTCCCAATCCACCCCTTTTTTTGATTCCCTCAAAAACAGTAAGCTCACTATTCCCTTTTTGTCTTTCTTTTAATGGGGCCATTCAGAACCCAACTTTATTATAATACACTTTTGTTGAGCCCCAAAGATGAAAGAACAACTGGTAAGAATTCCAAGCATATAACAATCCACTGACAATTGGCTGATTATAATGAATATTCTTAGTTAACCCACCTTGAGGGCGAAGGCTTCCCTCGGTGATTCCATATTGCTGCAAAAGAATGAGAATTTTGTTAAGGGAAAATTGTGACACATGCTGTATTATGCCAATGTCATGCATTAAAATCTCGTATGAGTCTACAATACACAAATTATTTGTGTAAAATACTGCAAAATAAGCTAAAATATGCACAAAGTTTGCCTAAAACACACACACACACACACACACATATCATAAAACATGCTCTCACCCTTGCATTCAGGCCCTTAGGCTGATGCTGAGAAATTGACAGTCCAACACTAGAAGCCTGCAAGAATCAGATGAAAGTTATGAAATGATTGTTTGTGAACAATTACAAGCTCTTAATTATTTGCTTGGACAAACATAGTGGTTGTGGAATATTATCATTGAAATGGAGACCAAGCTAATAGAAGAATCATATTGGCAATTTAGCTTTACAAGTAACACATGGAAATAAGAAGATTACATAATATGGTCATTTGTGCATGACTTGGAAAGCAAAAATGTTGGGTATTAATTAAAGAACGATATACATTAATGTGATTAACATAACAAGATAGATAATGGCATACATTTACGTGCATGAACTTGTATGATTAACAAGCAAAAATGGAGAGCTAGCTAATATTCTCAAACAATAAAAAGGAGCAATGAAATATATTGAATTATTGAAGTTTAAGGAAGGGAAAAAGAGAGAGAGAGAGTGTGAGATCTAGAGGGCTCAATTGTGAGGCTTACTTGATTTTGCGCCAGAATGAGTAGAACGAAAGCTAGGCATAGTAGGAAGGTTGCTTTCGTTGCCATTGTTGCTATGGAAAGAGTAGGAAAAGCTGAGATAGAGAATTGTATGAATTTGTGAAAGGAAGACACCCATATTTATAGACGTTGTTTGGCTACCTGAATCATCAAGAAGATAATAGAAATAAACACCTTGGATTGCAAATCCCTCAAGTATAATAAAAAGAGAAGGGGAGTAACTATAGCAGCCCCGGTGGTTGCCACGTGGCTCCCCTTCTTTTTGACAAGTGGCATATACCTTTTAAGGAAGGTGATTTAATTTCTTTTTTTTTCTTTTTCATTATTTTTTCCCTTATTTTGTCTTTTCTTTTTGACCATGACAAAAACCTACACAAATCCTTATTTTCTCTAACCCCTCCCAAACTTTACACTTTTCTCCTTTTTTTTCTTTTCCAAATGAGGCTACTTTGCTAACATAACTCATATTGTTAATTTTCTTTCTAAAAGTTTGCCATGTATTCCTATTTATACTTTTCACTGGGACATTATATGTTAAATGATGCTTTTAGACTCTGAGTTGCGAGTTGAATGAGCCATTTTTTCTAGCGATATTGACACAGTTTGTCATGCTCTTATTATATTTTCAAATAAGAACATGTGAAGGTATATGTATTTATTAGAATTAATTTTACAAAATTTTTTTTCATGCTTTCTTTTTTTAGTTAAATTTTAACTTAGGACTGTCTTATTTTTGGGGCTAATGTTTTGAATTAGCAATGCTAAACAGAAACACTATCATGTTGAATCTATATTTGTCATATATTTAATTCTTGTATTGCTGCTATTTTCCTAAATAAAAATGTAATAATATATATTTTAAACAATATTTCAGGTGGGCCCAAACTGTGCCTTGCACAGCGTGGTTTCCCTAGTTGTTTTAATAAAAGAAATGATTTACCTTTGTGTGGTCACTTGACACCGTCACTCTCCCAAGATCACTCACATGTGGTTCTTTTCATTGAATTGTCCAATTTGCTCTTTCATTTAATGGATAAGTTTACATTACCATATCTATTTGTCCAACAGAAGAGTAATTCCCTTACAAATTGCGCCCTTCTTTTAGAGCAAGGGAAGGATGAAATTTAAGAAATGGGAAGGGAGAAAATGAAAATTGAATCCAAGACATCTAATTTTTGAAATCTCAACTTTATTCACTGGATCAAAACCTCTTCGGCCCTTACAAATTACACGTATTTGTCCATTAAAACCTCTTCAAAAGAAATGTATATTTAAGAACCCCACATTCTATTGTATATGTAGACGTGCTCAATTTGCTCGCAGCACTGCACTTAAGAAGGCTTATCGAAATTCCCTTTGGTTAATTTGCAACCAACTTGCGCGGTCAAATTTGGAAAATAAATACAATACGATTTTGAAAATGTGGCACGACGAGAAAAATGTAAGCCTCTTAAATCTATAAAAAAAATTTGCCGCACCCTTTTATTTATTAAACTTTGTAAAATACAGAAAAAGAAGTTAAAAATATACTAAAGCAAGAGTTGAACAATATAGAAAATCCCTTCTCAGGCTAAAATGGTAAGATCAGCAAAATCATAAGGACAGTTTTGGGCCCTAGGCTCGCTTATCTCATCCATGTGCAATGAAGACATGAGTGCGATAGGTTGGTATTCAACATGTGCAACCACATGTTCCTCTCTTCTCGAACAAATTGTCATCAAATTGAAAGTTATGGTCAAGTAACAATAGGAAATTGAATGTGCATCTGATCAATTAAAGAGCTCAACCACGTCCATTCTGCACCACACAATTTTTGACAAACTTTTTGCAGTTAAATGTGTCAACCACGTCCATTCTGCACCACACAATTTTTGACAAACTTTTTGCTCTTAAATGTGTCTTAATGTTGGATGACCTTTTTTTGGATTCTAAATGACGTTAGAAGCAATGAGAAAAGGGTAAGATGAGGGCTTGCACATTGAATTAGATTACCCTTTTTTTTTTCAATTTAAGTGAGATTATAAGCAAGGAAGAAAGTGAAAGAAAAGTTGACAATTGAATCAGAAACTCAAGGGTTTTGTTGCAACTAACATCCCCACCAGTTGAGGTGGATTTGAGGACTATTTGTCATCCTTTTCACGTACTAATATAATGATAAGTTTCTATACAAAAATGTGTCTCTGTGCATGGAAATCAAAGTGCAAAAAAAAAAAAAAAAAAAAAAAAAAAAGGAACTCGAACAGAGTCTAACTCCCACCATTGAAACAGATAAATGCAGTATCCAGTCACTAACTTTCTGTTGAGCGGATTAGGTTATAAGGTGAACCAAAAAAGAAACAATTTGGTGTTAGGATGCATTTATGTTTATGCAGTCGCTTATGTTTTTAATGATGACTGATGAAGAGGATAGCAAGACTGGAATTAATGAGCTGGAACTGCCGCTGTAGATGGATAATAAAGCTCGTGTTGCTTTTTTGCGCTTCTTCTGCCCTCTCTTGGCCTTTTGTCTTGATGATGGGAGTCTTGTGGGGACTTGTTACCAGTTTAAGTCTTTTCTGAGCCACTAGTTGAACATTGTGCATGTTCCTTGTTGCTGTGGCAATTGCAGCTAACAATAAAGGATGGGGGTTGAGTTCGAGGTGAAGAAAGATGGACGCAATATGGTTGTGGTTTGGTTTGGTATTATCTTATTGTTATAGTTATATCATAGTATTTGATGTACGACAACAAAATAGTAGTGTGTTTAAGCAAAATTTGATGTGCATAAATTGACATATATATATATATATATATAGATACAATAAAATAGTCTAATCGTACATCATTAAGCATAATAAATACACCAATCGTGAAGAATCTCACAAACCATAATCATATGAGTCCCAAGTCCTGCTCAGACTGGGTAAAGGGTTGTTTCCCTGTAGAAGCAATTTACATATGTTACCGTGTTTCATCTTATTTTTCTCCCACGTTAGGACTTCGTTTGGGGTTGCGATGCTTTTAGTAAACAATCACTTCTAAGTACTAAAAGTACTTTTAAAGTGTTTAGTGAATATCATCTCACAAAATTAGGAATAGAGCTTTCATCCTATAAGATGAACCAAATAAAGAGATAAACACTTTTAAAAATTTTCAAATTACACATTATCCAATACAATAAGTACTTATTGAACTATACCTCCACACAATATATTTAAAAGCACTTAAACAGTTAATAAGTATTTTTATTAAAAACTCTATTAGGGAAGTACTTTTCAATAAACTATCGCAGCTCCTAACGGCTCTTAGATCTGTATCATTTCAATCATGGAAGACACAAGGTTCTTTCCCATTTCGAATGTGGTTTCTATCTGGGGTATATTTGTAAAGGCCATCTATGCTTCCAAGCAAAGAACAGTTAATTTAATCAAGTGAAGGTAAGAAAAATCAAGAGCAACAACATATGGACACCTCGAACAATGGTTAAGTAGCAACATCTTTAAGACAGTAGATTAAATCTTCAGTACTGGAATTCAAATACAGGAAGTTAATCATTGGCCACACAGAAAGATTGACCTAGTTCTAATAACCAACCTTCCCATGGTTTTTGCTTAAGAGTCCGTACCACGAGTTTCCCTTTTGCAGCCAAAAGGGTAAGTAAATAAACCAGTCTACAAGATCTAATCTGTACATTAGATAAAATTACTAGTCTATCACATTACATGCACCCAAAAGAACTCAATAAAACAGGACTGCCAACGCCAAGTTTAAAGCCTTCAGACCTTGCATTGGAGCTGATAAACAACCAATGTAGAGGCATAATTTCAAAACTCAGGTAGCTACAGTTTAGTGTTGTAAACCTGCATACTAAAATCTTTTCACCCAGTGGCTCAACGTTTCTCTCACAAGAAAAATCTCCTGCAACTAGTGTCCATTTCTGGCTGGTATTGAAAAGATAAAGAAACCAAGCCAGAAAAATGAATTAGTAAAATACAAAAAAGAATAAATATGATTGAACTGAACGAATTCAGAAGAGCTAAATCTGAATCAAGCATTGTTGTGGAATAAAATACAAGGGGGAATCACCTTGTGAACCCACTCATATTCCCCACCCTTTGAATCAAACGTCCCATGCTGCAGACTGATTAGCTTTAATGTGAATCGAGAACCGCATTCCTGCAAGTTTTAATCCAAATGTCACCAAAGGCCTCATAGGCAGAGGAGATACTAAGTGAACTATCAATATCACCTAATGGTTACTGGCAGCTGGAAGCTTTTCTATTTTTTACCTGAAAAATTCATGCACAAACTCGTACACAGACAAATTCAAAATGTTCTACACTATCTGAAGCCCGAAATTTCAATTTTTTCCTTTTTGTTTTGTTCTGTAATGTTTGTCAAGTAACTACCACAAACAGCAGTCATCTGGAGGCAGATACAGGTTCAATATCTCAATATTACAACAATAGCATCATTAATTAGCTCCATCCTGTCAGAAAACTCATCAGCATACCTAGCTTTTCAAACTAAGCCAAGAAATCATGAACATCAGCAGTCATGTGGAAGCAGATACGGGTTCAATATCTCAATATTACGACAATAGCATCATTAATTAGCTCCATCCTGTCAGAAAACTCATCAGCGTACCCAGCTTTTCAAACCAAGCCAAGAAATCATGAACATTTCCTTATAAACTTTTTTACAATGTGGTACAAATTTAGATCAATATGAAGACATCTTTGTGATTCCAAGTCAACTCACTCCCTTCGAGGGAAGTGATAGGTCTGTGTCTCCACACACCCAAACTTTGCTGTCAGCACTCCTTATACGACATGCCTAGTATTGCTAAGAATATCCTCAAAGTATTTCAGTTGAATCCAGAGTTCTCTTGCAATAAGGAAAGAGATAGATAGAATCCAAATAATACCCAAAAGTCGAAGCAAACAGAACTTACGCTGCTTCCAGAGGAACTGGCTCAACGACCAACAACTGAGTAAGCGTACATTTTTTTGTATAAATGCTCTACAGTTTCTAATGTCCAACTAGTCTTATCACTGTTTGTGCCTAGCCTTCTACGAGTTGTCAATTTATAGTGATGAACCTTTCTTTGACTCAACGGTCAAACTAAATGGCAGAGTAGCTTGCTTCATGGTAAGGATGCGTTTCTTTGCAGACTAGCAAGAAGCCAAGTTCTCTTGGCACAAATCCAGCTTTACCATGTTAAGTTTCTTATATAGAAGTAGTTCAAATATAGACTCCAACGACAGTTTCTGTTGTCTTGTCTTCCATTTATTTCCCTATACCACCTCGTTGCTAAACTTTCAACATTTTTCTAGCAATTAGTGAATTTATGTTTTTTCCTAGTCTCTAATCCAAGTTCAAACCATTAAAAAGAACCGCTTAAAGCATGAAAAGAAATGTCCATCTGTATAAATAGCAATAAAAAAGGAAGACCACAAATGGTCATGCATAAAAGACCAGTATGACAGAACCATCATAGGCATGGTTCACCATATCGGCCGATACCGATATGTATCGGCCGAGTCGTAACTGGAACGGAAGGGACCGGTACGATACCGATTCCCGAATCGCGGATATCACTATATCCGCGATGACTCGCTCTGACTCGGCTGATATTGACCGATTCGAATTCGTGATGCATGATATCGGCCGATATATCCGAGTCAATTCGAAGTCGATTCCGATATTTTTTTAAATTGTGTCTTTTTAGTATTTTCTAATTTTCGTAATTTTTTTCAAAATTTTTGAAAACTTTAATGTGTTATAATGTTCGTACCACCCGATATGCCGCGACGGATGTTGAACAACCGAGACCGCAACACGACCGCGACCCGCGATGGCGAACCATGATCACAGGGGACTATGAAAATATCAAGAGGAGTTTTCTCCATTCCTTTACCGTAAGGAACATGTAAGATTGGCATTGTCTGAACATCAACTGTATAGTGTGCATAGTCATAGGAGAAGGATTAAGAGTACTGCAGATGCCAAATATCAGGAAGTACCAGTGATCAGTTGATTCAAACTTACAATAGAGTTAATGACAGGCAAGTTATGATGATTTGAGTGCAATACTATATTCCGTGACAATGCTTAGTCTTTTCTTATACACCAGCAACCAACTGATTCCCTTTTTTTATGGGATTAGGATAAATGGCCTTTTGTAATCACTGAAACTTATTCTTGAATTCCGAATGTGCTAGAAGTACTTATCCCAAAGGAAAGAAGATACTACACATCAAGACATAAATGAAATGAACCAGAAAGACAAACCTGAAGCCGTGCATTTATTTTCTTCCCGGAGATTTTCTCAACCTCATTATCCTTGCTCTGTTTGCCAATGGAGGCAACCTTCTTACTTTCTTTGGTTTCAAAAATGTAACTACACGTTGGAACGAGGTTACACCTAAAAAATATATGCCATGCACCTTATTCGGAACGTAACACCGCCACGCCCTATACAAAATTAAAGCATAAGGCAACAAATTTCCAAAGCAACTACATTCAACTTTATATTAAGTTTTCTAAATCTGCAAACACAAGATCATCCATAATAGTAATTCTGCATTTTCCAAAATAAAAGCAAGATCAAACCTTCTTTAATATATACAATATTCAAAACCTGTCATAAAGTATCTTATATAGAAGTACAAAAGTCATTCTCCAACCAAAAGCCATCTCCATCTCCATTACCACGCCCATGAGCTATCAAGGTCCATCTTAATGAACTCATCATTAACTGCATAATAACAACAAAGGATGAGCGAAATCTCACTCAATAAGTAGTGCATGTATCTCATTATTAGTCTGAGCATGTTACATACATAGTACATTTTAAACATTATTAACTTATACATATACCTTTATAAGAACATGGTCGTTACAAACATCTTAATGGCATGTCATACATCACAAATATAAAAGAGTTCAAACCATAAGACAACAATTGACCCCACATATCTAGTTGTTAACTTAACCAGTTAACGTAGTTTATAGTGCTAACGACCACATGGTTAGCCCGTTTCATATTGCTAACTACAACATGGTTAACTTGTTTCATATACCAACTACATGTGAGGAACTAGTTCCGTTAATAATCGCTTATACAAGAGCTCAAAAAACATAGCATTTCATCTCACAAATAACCATGGCAAGAGTAATAACAAATATTACAAATTATACATGCTCATGCCACTTTAGCAATTAAACAAGTAGCTTTCAAAATCATCTTTCAAAAGATAAAGGATACATGCACCACTGATCTCGGTCCAATGGATACCCACGTTAGTTCAAATAATTGAAATAATGGTTGCCTTCCTCACCTAGACATAATAATAAAATATTCAATCACAATCTTAAAGATACCAAGTTACTCCAAATTATCATAAAAAGGAGCCTAATATTACCCTTAGCCGCTAATTCCTAACAAAAGATATTTCCTCATCAAAGCGGAACATATAGGTTAACTTTAAAGGGTCATTGACTTTCCAAAAGACAAAAATAGGGCAAGATATTTATACAAAATTTAAGCTCTCTGAATCTAGTTTCCAATGCAACAAACGTTAACCACTAATTTCTAACAAAAGATCATTTCCTCATCAAAGCAGAACATAAAGGTCAAATTTAAAGGGTCATTGACTTTCAGAAAGACAAAAATAGGGCAAGATATTTAGACAAAATTAAAGTCCTCTGAATCTAGTTTCCAAGTAACAAACGGCACCTAAATCCAAGTTTTCTACATCAAGTTATGACCAAAACATGGAAGTATATCTACACAAAAAATTGAATCTGCCAATAATTTTGAGCAATCTAACCATGAATTTTCAGCATATTTTCAGGGCAAAAACAAGTTCCAAATTCCATATCCATCTTAAGTCATCTTCCAACCTTCATAGTTGTCAAAATCAACAAATTTCAGCTCCCAAAGTCATATAAATACATAAACAATCTTGAGAATGAAGTACTAACTCAAGTCATTCATTTCCCTCAACATTTCTCCTTTTCATATTGATGATAGCCCTATACCAACATGAAAATAGAGACCAAAACAAACTCTATACACCATAGCCATGGAAGCTAACCAAGGATTTGAACCAAATACCACCCAATCACCACAATCAAAGAAAAACCAAGATCATGCTCAAAGTTTCAAGAAAATGCCTTGGTTAGTTGGCAAAGTAAAATTTCCTAACTCCTTACTCCTTACTTGTGCTTGATTTGTCAAGAATCCTTCTTGATTGTAAGGAAAAAAGAAGAGCAATAAGAAAGGGTTTTATTGGAGGAAGAAGGAAGAAAGGAAACGAAAAAGATGAAGAAATTTTGGCAAAGATGAATAGTGAAATCCCACTACAACTTTTATTCTTTCAACTTTCACTTATTAACACGTTAGTCACTCAACTTTAGATCTTTCACTTTTCACTACAAAATTTTATTTCTTCACACAAAATCCTTTACAAGACACGTAGGTATCACAATATAATTGCAAGTGAACATGTGGAACAGAACACACTCCTTAAATGCGAAGAATACACACCGGTAATGGCGAAAGAACACAAAATCACGCTAATTGTGAAATGTTACAACTCGATGACCACGAAAATTGGGATCATGTAGGAAAGTGATTGTATCAACCTATTCAAAAAAATGATTCATGGAAGAGTCACATTCACTGAATATGAAGATATATCCTAATGGGCAAAAGATACAAACCATTTGCTGAAATTATTCATCCATATATATTCTAAGGGGGAAGGGTATAGACACACAATTAGACATACACAAAAGTAGTGAGCGAGGGAGAAAGATGATCCACATAAATCCACACCATACGACAGAAATAAATTAAGTGTTACTATATTAAACATAATATCTAGATAAAGTAGGAAATCACCTCCCAATATGATGTCCCGAGCACATTGTGAAGTTATTCAAGACTAGCTCAAGTTTGTGGCTAGTTGGATTACCATGATTCTGCAAGCAAATGAGATTAAAACATTATCCAAGTATAACTGCAACACAGGAAAATGCAATAAAGAAAAGCAAGGTCTCAGTACATAGTACATATTAATGTTAAACACGCTGAAATATTCATGAAAACAACGGCCATTTCCACAAAACAAGCCCCCAGGAGGAAGCACATCACTATTTAAAATACCACATTACCACAAAAAACTAAATGAATGAAAGAGAGAAAAGAAGAGCAGGATATTGAAACAAAGAAATTAGAGGTCTGTCCAAAGTCTTTGGAAAGTACTTTTAACTAAAGAATGATTAGAAATTACAATATTTCATATGGATTAGAGTGTAGACTAACACGCTTTATATGTTCACCAACTTACCAAACTATTAGTTTCTTCTCTTAAGAGAAAATTTTTCCTAATTAAATAACTTAGTAGCTTAGACAAGATTCTGAAAAAAGAACAGAGGTCCAACAAACCTTGATATCCTTCCATAGAAGCAGCTTTGATTGCTTGAAATGGCAGTAGGTTCATCAGGTAATGCCATTATTAATAAAGCATCTGAAGAAAAGTTCATGATTAAGATTTCATACTAATTCATTATGAGACGAAAAAGGCCAGAGGTAATGATTAAGTATAAATGCTAGACAAAGGCTGCGTGCTTTAACTTGGCTCTTGGCAGTTAGTGTGGAAAACGATAATAGATGTGAAGTTTTATTTTTTGCATATTCTACAATCTACATAAGCAAAGTGAGCAGGAATAAAAACTACTTTCTAGTTTTTTCTAAAGAAAGGAAAAGAATTAACAGAAATTTAGAAAAAAAATATTTTTAATATCGTAGGTTCCTCTCTTAAAATAGTGTGCATTTGGGTTCATGGAGAGTAGATCTGGTATAAAAGCAGGTCCCCTCTAGAGAGTAAGAATTTATACAAAAAAAATAGATTAACAAAACATGAGCAAGAGTTTAAGTAGAGAAAATCACTAAAGATGATGTGAAACTATACGCACTAGTTTACAGACAAATAGGCACACATATAATAGAACTGAAATGACAAGTGGTTGTGAGTATCTTAGGAGTATTGTTTTGCGTCAAAATCGAACTAAATTCATCTGCATCATTTTCGGCAAATAGCTACAAAAGCAAAAGGCAAGAAAAGCACATAAGAAACATACATGATAACCTGAGATTGAATCAAATTTCCCAAGAATTATTTCCCAATCAGTACCTTGAGTGCGAAAAGTAAGTCAAAAATGCAAAAGGAATTAGCTCTTCATCATCAGGCTTGTAGATAGTCTCATCAAGCTCCCCAGTGTTTTCAATCGTGCGAGGGATCTTCTTTGATGGAGATTGCTTGTAGAAATTAATGTCAATCAAAATAGTATTGGATGCTCTTTCTAATTGATCACTCTAAATGCTGAAGCTATTAAACATTGAAATTTCTTCATTAAGTTTGTATCAACAGTAAAATAATTGTTTGAATCCATAAATAGCATAACAACTAGTTTAAACAACTTGCATAGATTCTCCTCAGCCTAATCTTTTACCCAACCACTTTAGCAAACTAACCAAACATAAATTTCATTTCCACCATTATCCACCCAGACTCTTATCACAACCTCCTTTATGATTTGTGCTACCATTCATTTTAGTCTTAATTAATCCTGATACGGAATCTTGTTAGCTTTGAAGCTTGTCAAAGTCGTTTGCATCAAGAATGGTTATCAAGTTGTGTTTTAGTGGATGAGTGAGTTATTAGTTATAGTAGTCGTTTATTTTACCCAATTTTCCAGCCAGTTGGTTGAGGTAGGTTCGAGTAAAGTTAGTTGGTTTTATATTAAGTTGAGTCGTTACTTTTAGAAGAATAAAAGGCTAGGGTAATGTTGACCATAGTAAGGATTAGTTACTTCTAGATAGTTATGGATTAATTAAGTGAGTACTAGTATGGTTAGGAGTATTATGTCTTGTAAAGGCTATAAAAAATCTTAGTTTTACGTTTGTCATACAGTGGATAATATTTTGAGAAAAATTTCAGATTTCTTTCTTGAGAGAAAGGGTTCTTTTGGCTTGTGAAAGCCGACCTTGAATATCTAGAGTAGGTCTATGGTGATTCGCCTACTTATCAATCAAGTAATCACCCTGATTGTGGCGTCGTTCTATCCATTCTAATCAATTTCGCGTGGTCCTTGATTGGTTACGAATTCCATCCCTAAACGTTATACCTTAACCTAGGTTCAGAGCTTGTGGTTCATGTTCTTGATTTATGTTGGCTTATCGAGAATCGTACCAATTGGTATTAGAGCTAGTTGAAAGGTATCAACATTATATCCTTATTTTCTTTAAGTTTCTAGGGTTTCTTGTTTCTTCGTATTCTTGATTGTTTGCTGTTTTAGGTCTTTCCTGATTCATGTCTTGTTTTCTAGTTTTGATTATTGTTAAAAAAAAAAGCATACTGTTCATCATACTGTAGCGATACTGTTCATTGCTACTCTAGCAACTACTGTTCATCCTAAAATCACTGTTCATCTGATTCAATTTTCTGTTAGTTTTGTAGTTTCATATTGATACAGTTCCAGAAAATTTTAAAAAAATTTCTGTTCATAGAATTTTCTTGAGAAATTCAAAACTTACCTAGGGTTTCTGAAGGAATTCAAGTTCTTAGTTGAGTCGTTCCTTGTGTTGAGTTGTTTCTTGAAATCTTGAATTGTAAAGTTGTTGTTTTGTGGTGATTCTTGAAGTTCTTGGAGGTTTCCTGATTGAATCTTTGCTGCCCAAAATTTTCCAGCAAGTTTCTTGAAGTTCTTGAACTAAACTTGTGAAGTTCTTGAATTTCTTAAACCAAGCTTGAAGATCTCTTGGCTTTCTTGAAGAACAACTCTTGAATTTTTGAAATCTTGAAATCTTGTTGGTGGAAACTAAAGAATCTTGATTCGGTTTCCAGGTCTTGAAACACAAACATTGAAGCCGAATTCTTGCACTAAACTTAGTCCTTGCTCCAAAACAGATTTTTTATTCCTTAAACCAAATCCGTACCTGTTTTGGGAAAAGTGGAAAAAAAATTCCAGCGGCCTTGAATATCTTGAATCCGTTGAAAACTACCCGAAAATTAGTTGTTTTGGAAAACAAGAAAGAAAAAGCCAGCACGCTATTGTAAACAAGAAGGAAAAGCCGCGTGCAAGTATCCAAAATTTCTTGGTCTGAATTCTAGAGTCATTGTTGCTGTTGCTTAAATGAAATTTCCAGCATCTTTAGAGGCGTAAATCTGAAAAAAAAATCATCTTTGTTATGTACCGTTTTCCAGCATTCACTTCATGCAAATTCTAGCATACTTGAGGTCTAATTTCAGCAAATTTCCAGCACCTTTTTTCCGAGTTCAACTCTTGTTTTTTGCTTGAAAAATTCTGATTGTGCTACAATCTTTTGAATACTACTTGATAAGTAAAGTTTCATCTTAAGGATAGTTCTAAGTTATTCAAGACCACCAAGTAACATGCATTAGAGCTTGATTGTGAGCTCATTAGAGTGATTGAGTGCAAAGACAAGCGTTGAGGGTAAATACGTAAGGGAGTGTGTGAGGCAATACACACTTGTTTCTTGCTTACTCTTTTTGCATGTTATCTTAACATGTCAATCCGAGAGGAATCACACATTGCTGACTCTAAACTTATCATGGAGGCTATGATGAGTGAATTCCAAAGTAAGATGAGATTGGAATTTGACTCATTACATGAATGGATAGATCGTCTTGAAAATTGCCAAAATCGAAGTGGAACAAGCCAAGGAAGGAGTAATAGAGTAGAAAATGGGGCTTCTAATGATGAATATGAGGAGGATGAAGGTTGAACAAGGGCTGTCCGAAACATCAATAACAGAGGTGATGATCAAATCAAGGGAATAAAGCTGAAAATTCTATCTTTCCAAGGAAAATCCGACCCCAAGACTTACTTGGAATGGGAGAAGAAGATCGAGATGATATTTGAATGCAATAATTACACAGATGAGCAGAAAGTAAAACTTGCAACCGTGGAATTCACTGACTATGTATCGGTATGGTAGGATCAACTATGCCTTAGTCGTAGAAGGAATCGTGAGCGGGCTATGGAAACTTAGGAGGAGTTGTGAGGAATGATGCGAAGGAGATTTGTGCCTAACTATTATCATCGAGACTTGCATAATAGGTTACAAACTCTTACTCAAGGCAATATGTCCGTGGAAGATTATTACAAGGAGATAGAGATAGCTATGATGAGGGTCGACGTGCAAGAAGATTTAGAATCTACAATGTCCAAGTTTTTAAATGGTTTGAGGCCTGAAACTGTAGAGATAGTTGAGTTCCAACACTATCTAGTTATGAATGAGTTGTTGGACAAAGCAGTGAAGATGAAAAGGTGCCTCAAGAGGAGGAGTAACACTCTTCCGAATTCTAACTATCAAACTGAAAATTGGCAAAATTCTACTTCAATAAGTGATGAAAAGAGCTCGATTCCTTCTCAATCATTAAAATCGAAACTACATGATGTAAAGCTAGCAGCTAAAATCAAGGTTGAGTTGGTACACGCACTCCAAAACCACGAAGTAGAGAGACTAAATGCTTTAAGTGTCAAGGTTTTGGACACATAATATCTCAATGTCTCAACCAGAGGACCATGCTTATCTTGCCAAATGGAGAAGTTGTATTGGATAATGAGGACGATTGTGAAGGTATGCCACTTTTAGTGGAAGAAAGTGATAACTCTGAGGAAGAATTGCCTGTTGAGGGTAAATTGGCTTCTTAGTTGTCCGAAAGGTGCTTACTACTCGAGCCATAGAGGAGGAAGATGTGCAAAGGGAGAATTTATTCGACACTCGTCACATCAAGGATAAGTTGTATAGTCTAATAATTGATGGTGGAAGTTGCACAAATGTGATGAGTTTGTTCATGGTTGAGAAATTGACTCTTTCAACCACCAAACACCCAAAGCTATATCGACTCCAATGACTAAATAATGATGGTGGTGAGCTAGTTTATAGGCAAGTGAAAGTACCATTCTGCATTGGTAAGTATTAAGACGAAGTTGTATGTGACATGGTACCAATGCAAGCAAGCCATTTGATCTTAGGTTAGCCTTGGCAATTTGATAAAACTATCCATTTCGACGGACGAGTTAATAAGTATTCCTTCATGCATGGTGATAGAAAGGCTACTCTTGTTCCCCTTATCCCTAGACAGGTCCAAAAGGATTAAGTGAGGTTACATGAGAAATGCGAGTTAGAGTATGAGTTGAGGAAAAAGGAAAAGAGTGAGGCTGAGAGTGCTGATAAGAGAAAGGCATTAGTTAGTTCGGCCAAAGAGGCGTATAAAGATAGGAAACATTGTTTGCTAGTATGAGTTGAGTATGTGAGGTTCTTTCTTGTAGCTTTACTAACTTGTTTGCTACTAGTTTTCCTTCCTTTTTGCAGGTTAAGCAAGAGGACATGGAATTGCATGATTGCTGTCCAATATCAACCAACTTTGCTGCCATTCCTTTTCGTGAAGATGTCAATGACACAATTCCAGAAATTTATATCTTATTGCCTTCGTTTCTTCCTTCTTATCATGTCTATGTTTCTTTTACACATTTATTTCATTTTTGTGAGTTGTCTACTAACCTTTGGGACTGATTGTATACCAAGAGTTCGTTTAAAGATTGCGTTCCTCAATGAGCATTACAACTACTATTTTCGACTTGTTGATAGTCCAAGTGAAGTTCTAACATCACCAAATCAGATTTTGCACTTTGCCAATTTCATTGAGCTTGAAAAGGTTGGTTTCATAGAAGATGCTACGCACCAATTTGAAGATCCATATCTCGTTGATAAAACAAGCATTGAAGTTGGTCCATGAGTTTTAAGGCACTGTAATCGGTCATTTCCAGCATTGCCCATGGTGGTCCTTGTATTGGATGCAATTCTTGATCGTGTTCATCATGAGGTTATCCTGATAGTATGTAACTCTTCTTGTGTCCCTTCGTATATCGATTTGTGGTCAAATCACTTTTAAGAGGAGGTAAATGATACGAAATATTGTTAGTTTTGAAGCTTGTCAAAGTCGTTTACATAAAAAATGGTCATCAAGTTGTGTTTTAGTGGATGATTGAGTTATTAGTTGTAGTAGTCGTTTATTTTACCCATGTTTCTAGCCAATTGGTTGAGGTTGGCTCGAGTAATATTAGTTGGTTTCATGTTAAGTTGAGTCGTTACTTTTAGAAGAATAAAAGGTTAGGGTCATGTTGACTGTGACAGTCCCACCTCCCCCTAGGGCGTACCCAAGGGTTTGGCGGACCGCCTGCCCAACTCTCGTCAGGACTCAGTCACGTATCAAGAAAATTTACAAATAAAACCTCAATAATAAAAACGATATTAAATACAAACTTCAATATATACACTCATGGACCTCCAATGTCCACACAATCTATTATACAATCAAAGAGTCGAACTTGCCAAAAATCAAACCAAACAAATCGGCTAGATATCTATGAAGTGCTCGCATGAGCAGCTAACAAACTTAGAAGAAATCGAGATCTTCCTCAATTCAACCTCTCATGTTCTCATTCCAGTAAGGAAAAAAAATTTCATGGAATGAGCTAAAAGCCCAGTGAAGTTCCAAATAACCAAGCAGGTAAAACAATAGGCTAGATACCATACAGCAGATATCAAGAAATAAGTCACACTCAAATAGATCATGACCCAGTATCTATTTAAGCAAGTAGCCAAATAGATCATACAAATGTGTACAATAAAGGACATATTCATGGTAAATGATATAGGTTACTCTCAAGAGTAAGTTCCACTATAGCTTGATCAAGATCCGTTGACTCTCCGTCAACCACAAAAGTATAACGTCCATAGATCACCACTTTACACCAATTTCGGTCCACCAAACATACCCCTTACCGGGCCTGTTCGTCAAAGAAGTATCCAAGGTTCGTCGATCTCCTCGACCAACCCCTTGCTGGCCCGATTCGACCAACTAACCTTAGGTTGGACTTATAATCCCAAATATTCAGTAATTCAGGATCTGACTTATAATCCCAAGTATTCAGTAATCAAGAATGAAGTCGTTGGCTGTTATCCAACGCTCATACAGTAATGATTGGAGATGTTAGTTGTCACTTAACGCTCTGTATTCAATAATATCAGTATTCAGGTGATGAATTCCAATCAGGAGTAAACAGGTTAGGAACTTTGTCCTTTACCCAAGATTTCCCAATTTACCCAACCGCTTTGAGGTTGGTCTAAAACAAGAGGTCCAACGAAGGCTCAGTTCAACCGTTACTGAGTTACATTCACGCATATGCATGAGTAATCCTAGATTTCCCTTATCTGACGTTTCAGATAAGGTCCAAGACCCAGTTCAACAGCTACAAGAGGGATATAGCCGGTCTATTATTCAACTGCTACAAGAAAAATGCAGCCGGTCTACAGTTCAACCACTACAAGAGAAATGTAACTGGTCTACAACCATGCACATAAACATGCAAATTCGCACGCAGGATCGATTAATTCAAATTCAGGGAGGTCAAGCGTGAATAAAGACACATTCGCCTCGCCATAATCAAGTTACAAGTAATGTCCAGCAATTCACATTCTCAAGCTTTCCAAGTATCTCAAGTCAATAAACAGGTCACACACAAATCAAATTACTTGTTCATGCATGAAAGAAATATCGAGTGTTTAGTCAAGTCAGGTCAATTGAGTGTACATAATAGTACACTCGCCCAAATAGGCTCAAGTCATAAATAAGCTCAGCATAGCATGTTTCAAGCATTTCAAGTATTTCAAATCATATATAAGTTTAGCATATCATGTTTCAAGCATTTCAAGTATTTCAAATCCAAACAATGGAAAATCGGGTGGTGAGGAACCTTGATCAAACAAAAAAATTGGAAGAAAGCTGCAGAAATCAGGAATTTTCTCAGCAAATTTTGCCAGATATTGACCGGATTTAAGGCCGGATTGACAGGGGAAAACTTAAAAATTTTTTATGCTCACTGCCTCAAATCCGACCAGAAATCCAGCCAGAAAATGGCTGGATTCTGGCCAGATTTCAGCTATAACAAAACGGCCGTACATGTTTGAACAAGATATCAAAAGTTTAGTCGAGTTAGGTCAAGTGCGAAAAAGTACACACTTACCTATGAGACGATAAATCAAGTACCTAGCATTTTCCAACAATAATGAGCATGTAACACGTAGTTGGGGCACTCATCAATTAATTGCAACCCTTCACTTTATCCCTGGTTCGTCCTCTTGAACTCTTTTGAGTCCTGTGGTCATATACGATATTAAAAGACTAGCAATACAAATCCAAAATACATGAAGAAGTTAAGGTTTCTAAAACTTCATTTCCTTTTACTTAAACCTCAATTCCACTCATAAACCATACCCAAAATGATTTACCAACTTCAAACTTAAAGTGGGAAATGAAAGTAAGAATGGTTCTAACAGAACAGAATTTTCCAGTTTTGCGCAACACTATTTGAAAAATCATATCTCAAGTGTCTTAAGTCCAACATTGATAAAATTTATACCGTCGGAAAATAGATTTAAAGGGTTACAATTTCTCAAAAGACACATTTGTAAGATTCTATCCATAAGTCAGTCAAATTCGAGTCTCAAGTTGCTGCTTCATCCAGTAAAAGACAGAACAGGTATGGAAAATCAATCAACTTTGAAAAATCACAGATATTCATAGGAATTGAGAAAAATTTTGAAATTTTCACGGTTGATAGTACTTTGAATCTAGTTTTGAACACAACAAATGAAACTCAATTTTGATTTTTCTACATCAAGATATAATAGATTTCCCAAAACTGCTCAAGGGTTCCTGCGAAAAATTTTCAGCAGCACTCCCCCTTGTTTTCTTTACTTTTTCCATCCAAATTCAACACCAAATTTCATCTCAATTTAACCTCAATCACAACCACAAGTCATAAGCCATCTATACACTTATTTAAGGCCACAATACCATCCAAATATAGCACATGTATAGCTCAAACACCAACCACCATAAAGATGAAAATTGGAAACCCTAAGTTAAAATTCATGGTCACAAGTTAGAAATTTCTATTATAAGGCCAAAGAAGCATATAAAAGCTGGAAAAACCACATGGCAAAGCTACTAGATCATACCCAAACTCAACTCATCAATATCAAGGCTAAAATTTTTCACCAAGAGCTGAAATTTGCCAACCCCAACTTAAACTATGAAATTTTCCAAGCAAACTACCAAAATCAAGCTCCAAATCTACTCATATGCAAGTGATAAAAAAGAAGATGGTTTCTTGATGTAGTTACCTTGAAACACTATGAAGATATGGCAACCAAGTGCTTCCTTCTCCAAAATCTTTCCACCAAAACCCTTAATCCTCCCTAAGTGTCAACTTCTATGGAGTGATTTACAAGATTACGGTGAAATCTCAAAATTCAAGCAAGGAATGGAGGTTGAGGTTGAAACTTATTTCCTCTCCATGGCCGGCCAAGCAAGGTAAAGAAATGAGGAAGTTTTAGTCAAAACTTGGTTTTAGTAAAGGTTAAGAAAAGTCCAAGCCAAAGTCAAGATCTAATGCTTCAATGACAATTGGCATCCAAGGGTTAATCCTCATCCTTTTGTCTTCTAATCACTAAAATATCTAGCCAATCTCTAATTATCTCTTAGCACCTTATAAAATAATATTCGTTGCACAAAACTCTTTCTAATATTAAAAAATTTATCACACGCACCGCATTAGCGGGTCCCACATCCATAATGCGCTACGAACTTAACATAATCCAACTTATTCAAGGAAAATGATTTAAAAACTAGATTCACTTATAAAAATATCTAGGTATTACACTATAATTTTCCGGGTCCTCACATTGACCATAATAAGGATTAGTTACTTCTAGGTAGTTAAGGATTAGTTAAGCGAGTTCTAGTATGATTAGGAGTATTGTGTCTTGTAAAACTATAAAAAGCCTTAATTTTATGTTTGTCATACAGTGAATAATATTTTGAGAAAAATTTCAGATTTCTTTTTTGAGAGAAAGGGTTCTTTTGGCTTGTGAAAACCGACCTTGATTGTGGTGTCGTTCTATCTGTTCTAATCAATCTCGCATGGTCCTTGATTGATTATGAATTCTATCCCTAAACGTTATACCTTAACCTAGGTCCAGGGCATATGGTTCACGTTCTTGATTCAACTTGGCGTATCAAGAATCGTATCAAATCCTCGGCTAAAAATGTTAAGATCAATCAAACACAGTAATAATAGTTCACATTCATTATATATCAAAATTACTCATTCCAAATCATTAGTATTTATAAGGGTTTATTTACAACTAAAAATGATGACATTAGTCAAATTGACAAATTAACAATACATACTTCATTGGATATCAAAATTACTTATTCTAAATGATTAGTATTGATTAGAGGCTTCTAATTGGAAACCACATAAAACCCTAAAGCGTCCAGATAAACAAAATGCATTCATACGATGGAGAAAGAGGAAGAGAGAGAGAGGAAATGCAAACCTCCTCCCCAAGTTCAAGAGCTCTCTACTTGGCCGCTTCACAAGCCTTGGTCCTCCTATGTTTCTCAAGCATTTTCTAGTGCTTAAACTTGGTATGGATAAGCTGACAAGTAGATATTTTACATGTTTTTAGTGTGTTTTATTAACTAGTTTTGGTGTGTTTTAGTTATGTTTATAGTTAATTAACTAAGTTTCTAGTGAAAATGTGCATTTTATGGTTTAAGTGGTAAAGATTGCATTTCTATGGATTTTTATGGTGAAAACTTCATGTTTTTGTAGGTTTAAGGATTCAATCATCAAATGGAGTAACTTGAGAAGATAATTGAATGATTGATGATGGATTAAAGTGATAAAAAGAAAATATGAAGTGCAAAAGAGGAAATGCAATCAAGAGAGAGCAAAAGAAAAGCAAGTTTCACAGCTTTGACACATTTTGGTATTTTGGCTATATCTTGAGTTATAAGTATTGGATTGAGGTGATTCTTAAATCATTTTGAAGTTATGCGATAGATCTATATTTGGTATGAAGACATCAAAGTCCAAATCAGTCATTTTCATTGTCAAAAAGTCGAAATACAGAAGCGCAAACTCTGTTGTCAAAAGCTGAAACAGAGCTCTGACCAGTCTTTGGTATTTTGGTCATATCTCGATTCACAGAGCTCCAAATTGGATGATTCTTGAGGCATTGGAAAGCTAACTCAAAGGGCTACAACTGTCATGTTTTGCACAAGAGCTAGTTCAGTTTCCATCATTACGAAAAATAATAGTTGAAATGGTACCAAATTCACAGAAGTGAATACGCGACTCATGAATACATGGCTCAAGTCGCGTATTCCTCAATTTCGGTTGCAATTTGCTCTGCAACTTGTTCTGCATTCACACAACCTTTCCAGCTATCCCTTAGGTTAGAATTTCGGTTGCAGTTGTAAAGGAGATGCATGGAACTTGTAGAAGCATCATTTGGGAATCTCAAAGAGCATTTCACATCAACTTTAACAACTCTTCTTGACCTTGAATTCCTCTATAAATAGAGGCCTTTGTAGAACATTTAAACAACTTTGAAAGGCTGGAGAAAACTCACCAAAATGTAGACTTTCATTAAATTTTCCTTAGTTCATTAGTTAGAGTAGTATAGTGTAGGTAGTGTAGTGTTTCCTTCTTGTATTTGTAACTAAACTTAGATGAAGTTGAGGATGAAGATGGAGAGCATGGAGCTCAAGTGATATGGGTGACATTTCTCCTATCACTTTATTTCTTGTATTGCATTTTATGTTTAATTATAATACAAATATGGATCTTTCTTTCATTTTCTTCATGTTTAGTTAAAATTTATACTTAAGAGTTATGGTTGAACTTACTATATCTTGTTTATGATGTTCAACTGGTTGTTTGATGATATTATTGTTGAGCAAGTTATTTATCACTTTTACTTTTTAATCATGATTAACCGGCCATTAGTTGTGATTACCTAAAGGTGTTAAGTTTGAAATGAGAATTGAATTTAACACTAGTTCAAGGAAGTGATAAACCTAGGGAGTCCACTCACGAGAGTAGAGGAGCACCTTTGTGGCTTAAGTGGCTTGTTTCATGTAATTTCATCGAAGAAATAAGCTTGTAGTTAATTCATAACACGAGAGTAGGTATGGTTTAGTATAAGTATAGTTGATTCACTACGAGAGTAGGTTTCACATACATTAGGAAATTATGCCATAACTAGCCAAGATAATAGCATTCACTTAACCGGTAACTTCATTTGCAAGAGTAATAAGGAATTCCATACCTCGAGTTTTCTAATATTAATTTTATTACTTTTACTTCATGCTTAGAGTCTAAATAATAAAGGAGTTTGAAAATCACCAATAATTGAAATTCTTCTTTGTGGGATCGACCCTTAATACCCTATACTCGTTCACGATTCGTATACTTGCGATAAATCGCGTATGGGATATTTAGGATGTCATAAATGTAAACCTTGATTGTGGATGAACCAATTGTATATGTATACCCGCGCACATCATAGGCAACCTCTTCTCCTTGTTGTTTATCATTGACTGAAACAATCCATTCGCTACCATTTCCTCTGTCTTTCTCTTCACATGTTTTTTCCTCTTCTCCTTTTTTCTCAGTTTTGTTGCCACTTGTGGTACTCGCACAGTCCCTTTCACTTTCCTGCCATTCTTTGCCAACTGACTTTTTTGAACCCAAACAACGATGACCACCGGTGAGATGAATACAAAGAACAAGAACGGCAAAATTTTCAGAAAAACTCCCTTGAGGTTTTATGATAATTCCAGAGTCCTCCGCTTGTGAACGGAAATTGCACATAACTCACCTACATATTTTTTATTTTTTTCAAGCCCCTATTTTGCTATTCTAAAGCAAGGAATTCCCTAGGAAACAAACCTTATGTTAGCAAAATCTCTTAAATTGATCTTATACTTTTCTCTTTTTCTTTTTTATGCTATAAAATAATTATATTCCTCTATCAGAACCACAAGTTAAGGTTTGATGTTGTTGCTAGAGTAAGCATACCACCCAACTGACAGTTTGAATTAGGGTAAATAATGTTGATTTGATTCGGGATTTTTAATTGCCACTCTGCTGGTTGTTTCGACCAATTACAGAGTCCTTGATCTCTTCCTATACAAACATTGGGCTATTCATTTTAAAATTTCTTTTTTTTTTGTTTAATATGTCTAAGGGAGACTTTGAAACTTTATAAGAGAGACAAGGAAATAGGAGGTTTTAATGACGCTTTTCTATAACAATTATCAAACACTAACTCACACAAATTAAATCCAAGTAATGTACCAATTTCAAAAGAATATAAGCCACAAAAAAATTCATCATTGTTATCAACCAAGAAACCAAACTAAGTAGAAAAAATATGGAGTTGTTTTTTATCTAATATTTGCAGGGATAGACCTTGACTTGTGTATTCGTGAAGATAATAATTTTATTGGTGTTGGATGGAAGTTATTGAGTGAAAAAGGAGGATAGAGTTTGAAAAATTTTTTGTATGCTTTAATCTACACTTTCTTTTCAATTACAACATAAGGAGTAGGGTTGAAAATTTTAAGTAGTTTAATACTACAATGGCCAACCTTTACCAAAATTAGCTGCCATGCATGCCATATATACTTTCTTAAAATCAAATCAATAGTTGTATAGTAATTTGTATATCTTAGAAAGGGAAAAATTCTAGAGAATTAGTCAAGAATATACCTAATTTAAAGGTTAAATTTGAGGAGTCAAATTTTTCTTAATCATCTTATGGTCCGACATTAGTTAGTCCTGCATCAGTGTGTTATTCAAATTTTGTAATCTTCTAACCATACAGAATAACAGCCTCTATTCATTTTGGCCAATCATTTAAAAAGCATTATTTTGGCATGTAATTAAATAATGTTGTACATTGTTCTAGTCACTAGTTGCAAAACTTTTTATAATCATGAACCAAATGATTTATGGTCAAATAGAATTTTAGAAATTACTTCTATTAAGTGTATAGTTATAACTGATGTGCCAATGAATGGTGACATTATATGTATACTAAGTTTCATAAGTTTTTAAAATACTCATTTATTCAAGAAAATTAGTGTGTCATTTTTCAAGCATGTTAATTTTTCAAAAGTATCTTTCTCAAGGTAGTAAGAAGCTATCCACTACACGCTCACAAAGAAATTGAAATATATAAAATATAGAATTCTAAATAACAAGCCTCCACAAACATGAGTGCTAAATGAAATTAAGCCACAAAAAGAAAAACAAAGGAAAAAAAATCATAGAATGTAAAGTAGTTAAGACTCCGATATTAGTATTTCATTGACTACTGCTAGCAAAAGTTAATTACCAATAAAGAAGAAATGTATTTTCAACCCAAACGGACTTCAACTCAAGTTCAGATCAGATCTAATTATGCAACTCTAAACCTACAAAAGTATAGCACTCATTCTCTCAATTATAACATAAAGTTACCTTGTGTTGAACTTTTTTTAAAGCATGAATCAAATGATGCACAATCAAATAGCAAAATTTAAAAAAATTACATATATTAAGTGTACAAGTATAACTTACATGTTGATAAATAGTGACACTTCCATATGCTTACTAAGATTAAATTTTTTAAAAATGCTTATTTATTCAAGAAAATTGCGTGTCATTTATCAAGCATGTTAGCTTTTCAAGAGTCTTTCTAGGGTAGTAAGAAGTAATCCTAGAAATTGGATATATGTATAATACAGAGGTTCATCAGGAATTCTGGATAATACGCCTTTACAAACAAGAGTGCTAAATAAAATTAAGCCACAAAAAATTAAGAAAAAAATCATAGAACTTCAACGAACTTCATCCCGATGTTAGTATTTTATTGGCTATTGTTAGCAAAAGTTAATTAGCAATAAAGAAGAAAACGATTTTCAACTTAAATGAACTTTACCTCAAGTTCTAATCAGATCTAATTATACAACTCTTAATCTACAAAGATATGGTATACTCTCTCACAACTATAATATAAATTCACCTTGATGTTGAAGTTCTTCGCTCATTTTAAACAACCTAATCAACCTTTCAAATAATTATTTCTAATGTCATGGAAGCGAACATCCTATTGATAAGGGTCAAAAGCATTTGGCCACAAATTGAATGATGACAAGCGAATTTATATTAAATAATCAATAAGTCTATGATGAATTCAGCATATGAGATTAAAGGACACAATCTCCTAGAATAACATCCTTATGTTACAAGATTATGAGCAAATACACTACATGTGTCCTTGTTCAAAAAAGCTTTCTTGGATGATTGATGCTTCTTCTATCAATTCATAAGAAAAGAATAAGTAAAATTGCATGTCTAAATATCAGAATACTTGTTCTAAATCTAATTAAACCTCCTAAATTAGTTTACATGTGTAAAATGTCTACTGTCCTTTGTAATCTTTTAACAAATAAAGAAATTTAAATATCAAATTTTATAATTGTAAAACTGATAGGGCTTCTAGGGTATCTTTTCTTCCATTTAATTCTTGTTTTGCATACAACAAGAAGGATTTGATATTCTCTTAAAAGTGAACAAGAAGGCTAGTTTACATAACCACATCAATTAATCTTAAGTATAGAACAATCAAATTACTAATGCAAATTTCAAAAAAAAAACCGTAATTACTAAACACATAATTGGCTTCATATCTTCCTGCAGCAAAAGGATGATGTCAAAAATATTGGAAATGATAGAAACCATAAAATATCTGATCTTCCAACAGCGAGAGTGATGCAAGGAAATGAAATAGTATGAGATTCTAATTACAATTGAAAAGACAACCTATAAAAGGAATATGAAAGCAAGAATTAACCAAAATAAGCATTAATAGTAAATAAAGAAAGTTGATAGAGCTTTTAATTAATTAGTAGATGAAAGAGTTTTAACTAATTGGTATTGACACATGGTGATAAAGGAACTTTAACGAATTGATATTGAGAATTGGAAGTAACTAGCAACAAATATCGAAGAAGAAAACATAATGACTCGTTAAAGTAAATATCAAAAAAAGTGGGCTACAGTAGCAGACATAATTGAACTCAAATTAGGACAAAAAATGTAATTATAGATAAATCCATGAATCTATAACTTTTATCCAATTCTAGAATGCCTCTTACTTATATTTGAAATATGTATAAGTTCACCCCAATTAAACATAAGAAAGTAAAAAAAAATTTGACACAAATTCTTTTTTTTTATATCGTATCAGTGTTAGTGTTGATGTTGAGCCTCAAAAGTTGATGGGTTATTAGATTTACCACTCTTGAAGACTGAGTATTATACCAAACAAACCCTATAGTTTGAACAAATTATATTTAACCCCTATGAGTGATAGCTTGAAACCAAAGTAACAAAAGTAGAAAATTGACAAAATAATTCTCTTTTGTAAAAAAACTACATTTACCTCCTTCAAGATTTGTCTAAATTATAAAAAATGCTCTATAGTTTGATCAGAATATACTATTACCATTTGCACAATTAACTATTTCTACGTAAATGCCTTAATTTCATTTGAGAAAAAAAATTACTCCCTCTGTCCCATATATTTAGTCATGTTTGGGAATATGTGCTTTTTATGCATAGTACATTCTACTAAAAAGTTTTTCCTTTTGTTTCACTTTTACCCTTAATCATGTGCTGGTCAAAGTAAAAAGTAAAAAGTAATCACATTATATTTGTCTTTATGCATCATTAATGAAGGGCATAAGGGTAATTTCAGAGTATAAAGTAATTAGAAATATCAAACATGACAAATATTTTGGGACAGCCAAAAAAGGAAAGTATGACACTTTCAATGGGACGGAGGGAATAGTATCTCTTCATCTCATGGACAAATTAATTCAAATCCTTTTAAATAGATAACTCATAATGGTTTATCTAATATACAAGATTTTAACACTTGAAAAATACTAATTACTTATTCGAAAACAAAAATTTATAACAACAAAAGTCTAGTATTATTATTTTCTCAAGATTTTTCTTGACCATGTATTTGCAAAATATCTTTTATGTAAAGGACAAAATTAATTTCAATTATCTAAATGGATAAATCATAATGGTCTATTTAATATGTAAGATTATAACACTTGAAGAGCAATGATTACTTATTCGAAAATCAAAATCTAGTATTACTAATTTATCATTATCTTTTGTCCCGTGTATTTAGAAAGATATGTTTTACCTAATGAACAAAGTTAGTTCAATATAGCAAGCACATTTAAATATTATTTTATACATGGTTATGGAAGAACTAGGTTGTCGTAGAAGAAGAATGAAAAAAATGAATGTGACAGATGCCTTAAAGTAAGAACAACAATTTATATAGGTGACATCTATAGAAAAAGTTCATAAATACCACATGCAACAAATACACAAGGTTAAAACTAGATGCAAGTTGGTCTACCACAACTTTAACTAAAACTAAACGCCAGCTAACCTACATCAACTTTGTTCTTTTTTTTCAATCTACAAAAGACAACAACCACTACTACTATCAATCCTCTTGCTGTCGGTGCACTTAATAGTAGAATGATAAGCTTTTCAGGGGCATATTAGAAGTCTTTGCAATTGCAATTACAGAAATTGAAGAACAATGCCATTGACAACGAATGGATCCCAAGAAGATCAAAGAGGTAAATTCTCCATCCTTACTGCAAAAAGAGAAAGAAGATGCATATATAATAAACAAAATAGAATAACAATATAGGAACTATTTAAGAAGATGTATTATCATGACAAATATGATGCATACACATGCACACACATACCAACACATATTAGTTATATCTTATAAATTTCATTTGTTTATATTTGGTTTGCATTAGTGGAGCAATGATCTTTACATAGCTATTGAAGGAAAGAATTGCAAGGCACAATAAAAAAGAGTGTAAGAAAAGAGTCAAATATTACTAATGTGAAAGACCCAAACTTGGGTAGACTTGATTTTTAAAGATTTAATGTCCCAAATTGTGCCACACCACTTGGTAAAATAGTATGGCACTATCTGAGCCATTGGGTCTTTGAAGATCGAATCTACCCAAGTGTGAGCCAATGTGAAAAGCTTGGATTCTATCGCTGTAAACTAGAAAAAAACTATGATTGATAAACTATTCATATAGTAGTTATAAAAGGTGAATGATACGGAGAGTGTGAGAGTGATAGAGGATAATAGGAAGAGAAAAGTTGAAGTAGAGTAATTTTGGGTTGCAAATTAAAATTGAAAATCTCATGTAAAGTTGTTAGTAAATTCATAAATTTAAACACGTTATAATCAATATGATAGTGAATTTCGTTTAAATAGTTTTAAACAATTAATAAAATATTGTAATTGCATACATGATTTGTAGTTTAAAGTTAAGAATCTCATTTCTTATTTATAAAGAAAATAATTTCAGATATTATTAATTTATTAAAATAAGCCACTAGAGTTGATCCAATTACCAAGGGATGGCTCTTTAAGTTGTATTAGCTACTAAATTCAGGGTTTAAAATTTGGGCAAGATAGGGTTAAAATTTTTTTAAAAATTACTCTTTTTATTTTTTTTTTAAAAATTAGTTCATATGGATTAGGTGCTTTTTAGGGTACTTTTCACTATAGCATTGTATATTAAAAACTTTCACTGTAAATGCATCTTGGAGGTGATTTTAAAATTCAAAATTTTGTTGGAATAGTTTAAAAAAATTTTAAAAGTTCTCACTACAATTGCCTACCACCCCTTCTCTTCCACCAATACCACGGGCCACTGCCCCTCCTTTCTCTTCCCATATCCTCTCTCTTTTCTCCCTTATTCATCCTCTCTCCCCTTCTCTTCCCATGTAAACCCTCTCAAATTTCTCCCCTCCATCAGCACTACTAGATTTGATCGCAAGAGAAAGGAGAGAGGAAGGGGTGTCAAGAAGGAGAGGAGAGGGTTCCAGGGAGTGCAAGGAAGGAAATGAGAACTCTCATTCTCTCACCCCCTTCCCTCCTACCCACGACCAGATTTGGTCTAATCGTGGGACGAAGGGGAGAAGAGAGGTCTGAGGGGGAGAAAGGGAAAGGATGGAAGTGAGGAGAGATTTGGGAGAGAGGAGGGAAGGAGAAACAAGGATGTGTGAGGTGATGGCCGCAGTTGGCAAAAAAAGAGGTGAGATATGGCTAGGGAGAAGAAGGAAAGAAGGAAGAGAGGGAAGGAGGAGGGAACGTGAAACCAAGGGATAGAAGAAGGGGAAAACCAGGGGATGGGGAAGAGGGAATAAGAAGGTGCGAGGTGATTACCGGAGTTAGAGAAGCAGGAGATAGGAGATGGTATTGGTGATGGGAGCTAGAGTGGAGAGAGATGGTAGTTGAGGATAAAAGGTAGGAGTGGTAGTATATTATTATTATTATTATCATTAATTTTTATTTGGATGTTTTAGGAGTGTGCTATTAGAGCATTGTATTTAAAAAACCCTTTCCTTGTACATTATAAATTTCAAGTTTTCAACTATATATTTGCTAAGCCAATAAAGGCGTAAATCTACAATGTTATTGTACATTTAAATTTGACATATTTTGAAATCATTTTCATCCCTTTTCAATTCTTAATGTTTAAATTAGTTACCCTTTTTATGTTGCAAGAAATAGAATGCATAAATAGAGTATTGTAACAAATTTATGATTTTCTAAATGGCGACTTCTAATATGCCCACATTTGTTTTTCTTAAAATGCCACTTTGCCGATACAATACCTTTGGTATTTAGTAGTAAACTCAGACTTCCTAAGATTTTCTACAATCAAGTTAGATTTATAGATATATTGATTTTCTTAAACTCATTTCAAACCTTTGTCATTCAATCATTTTTTGGTTACTATCCTTCATGTCTTTTGGATAGAGTTGCTAAATAAAGTTTGAGTTTAGGTGAATTTTTCTACTTTATACTAGTATTTATGAATTTTTTTAAGTTAGAATAGTAGTTTTTATTTTACTCATTTGGGTAGATATGGTGATAATAAAATTCTTCTAAATACATTCTTTTTATTCAATATATCAGTGATCTTTTCGAAGCTTCAAATAAAAAGTTAAAGGGTTTTTGGCAATTTGGAAATGTAAAGAAACTTTCCGAGCATGAATGATTTTAGAAAGATATTTTTCTTTTGAGGAGATAGATGTTTGAAAATTGGAAGAATTTTGGACATTTCAAACAATCTTTTACATTCAATTACTCATTCTTTATTTGGAAAAGTTTGTTTCTCATATTTGTTTACTTAATAATGCAAACAATAAGTATCATGGTTTGGTCTGTCAATTCATTTACAACATATATTCCAATTGAGTAAAATTGAATACATTTTGTATTAAAATGAGAAAGTAAAACACCATATTACTTGTGGCCAATTGTATGCTATTATAAATGATAAAAAGACCATACATGGTAAATCTCTAAATTTTGTCATTATTTATTATTACAGAAAATTATGGGATACCTCTAAACATGCTCATAGAAGGCAACTTACGACTAGACATAATGGTGAACATACTCTTAAGATCTCCAGGTAAGTCATTGGTGTGCTTTTAAGAGTATTTGCAAGTCTTGGTATGTACTCATTAATAGCATTAGTTTCACGTCCATGCATGTGCTCCAACATCTGCCTACCAATACTGAGAAGCTACTTGGATTTGGAATACATAGTACTGAGATTACTCCAACAATTTCTCTGTTGCAATCTGCAACTAATGATGTTGGAGGTAGTGAAGATACTACTAAATGTGGTAAGGCATTCAATGTCTCCTTTTCTTTCAAGGTCAATCATTTTGATAAGGTGGTGGTTGAGGCTTCATCTAATGGATTAGTATTATTGAAAATAGAATCAAAACCATTGATTGTATTATGGAATCCTGTGACCAACAAGTCTAGACTTCTTGAACTTCCATCAAATAATCATTGTTCTTTAGTTGGGATTTCCTTTATTTTGGATACTAAAGACTACAGAATTGTTAGAATTCCTGGATTACAAAAGAAAAGTTCAAGTTCAAACTCTAAAAGTACAACTATATGGATATATAGCTTGAATTCTGATTCTTGGAAGAAGTTGGATGTTAGTCTTTTATATGCCCTTTTGCAACCAGGCTCACCAACTTTACTAAATCGATTCATGCATTGGACTATAAATGGAATCAAACATTTAAAAATTGTAGCATTTGATGTGAACAATGAGAAATTTCAATATCTGACATTGCCAAAGAGTATGGAATTTATTAACTTATTTGCAAATAAATTGTGACCGTTGAAGGATCTCTTGCCGTTGTTGTTGCATATGTGAATCAACAATCTAAGTTTTGATATGAAGTATGGGTAATGAATAAATATGTGTTAAGAGTTCTTGGAGAAACCGATTCATAATACAGTCATTTCGAATGATAGCATCTCCAGTGGGATCTTGGAAAAATGGCAAGTTTCATTTTACATACCTTAATGGGAATGATGCAGAGTTATTTTTCGTATGATCTATTTAAGAGCATGACTGAGAGATTTCCTCCCACAAAGTGCTTCAACTTAGAAGTTATAAATGATGTAGAGAGTTTGGGGTGAGAGCCCGAAAATTATTTGTATAATCTATGTTTTCATTTAGAAATTTGAATGTGTTGCAATTTGCTTGTTATTATTTAATTTATGTATTTACTCATTTCTTGCGATTAAACAACTTGAATGTACCCCAAATTAGAGTAGGATCAACCTTTATAGGAATTAACACTAACTAGACTAAGAAATTAGTAGGGTCATAGCATGATAATATAGAAATGTGGAGTAATTGTTAGATTAAACTCTTGATTCATGCATGAGTGACAAGTGGTGTGGAATGTGTGCCAAGTGTCGATTACCTTGCAAGACACAAAACTTTTTCTGACTAAAAACTTTTTGTCTTGCCTCCATTATGCAGCCGAGAAAATAGAGAGATTGAGAGACCCCTTCCTCCTTCATTTTCCAGTTGAGAGAGTAGTGAGAATTGAGAGAAAAAAAATTGTGTCTTGCTCCAACCTTTCAGCTGAGAGAAATAAAGAGTGAAGGAAAGAGGTGAAGCTATCCATTCAACTTGCTTGAATCAAGAGGAAGTAGGAAGGTGAGCCAACTTTTCAGCTTGATTTGGAGCAGAAAATAAGGTAATTTGACAAAGAAAACTTCAGTCTTTTCATATACTTTAGAGAGATGTGGATGCATGCTTGATTTGAAGATGGATAGAAGTAGAAATTGGGGATAGAAACTTGTTTGTTGCTGGAAATTTTTCAGCTTGAACTGATCTAGGGAAGGCCGCCGATTTCTATCTAGATCAATCTTTTCTATAGCGTCCGTCACTGCAAGACAACTTGTGCAACTCAAGGACAACCTTCCCTAAATCGGTTCAAGCTGGAAAATTTCCAGCAGCAAATAGGTTTCTACCTCTAGTTTCTACTTCTATCCATCTTCAAATAAGCATGCATCCACATCTCTCTAAAGTATATGAAAAGACTGAAGTTTTCTTATCAAAATTACCTTATTTTTTGCTACGAATCAAGCTAGAAAGTTGGCTCACCTTCCTACTTCCCCACGGTTCAAACAGGTTGAATGGACAGCTTCACCTCTTTCTTTCACTCTCTATTTCTCTCGGCTGAAAGGTTGGAGCAAGACACAATTTGTTTTCTCTCAAATCTCACAACTCTCTCAGCTGGAAAATGAAGGAGGAAGGGGTCTCTCAATCTCTCTATTCTCTCGGCTGCATAATGGAGGCAAGACAAATATTTTCTAGTCAAAAAGAGTTTTGTGTCTTGCAAGGTAATCGACACTTGGCACACACTCCACACCACTTGTCACTCATGCATGAATCAAGAGTTTAATCTGACAATTACCCCACATTTCTATATTATCATGCTATGACCTTACTAATTTCTTACTCAGTGTTAATTCCTATAAGGGTTGATCCTACTCTAATTTAGGATACATTCAAATTGTTTAATCGCAAGAAACGAGTAAACACATAAATTAAATAATAACAAACAAATTGCAACACATTTAAATTTCTAAATGAAAACATAAATAAAACAAATAATTTTCGGACTCTCATACTCTCTCCCTCTTAAAAGAATTTCAATCTCAAAATTCTTTACCTTTATTTGCAAAAAAGTCAGGATACTTCTTCTGCATTTCATCCTCCAATTCCCAAATTGCTTCTTCCAATCCATGATGCTTCCATAAGACTTTAACTAATGGGATCTGAAAAATTTTCAACAACAAATAGGTTTCTACCACCGGTTTCTACTTCTATTCATTTTCAAATCAACAAACATGCATCCACATCTTTCTAAAGTAGATGAAAAGACTGAAGTTTTCTTAGCCAAATTACCTTATTTTCTGCTACAAATCAAGCTGGTTGTGATGGTCTCACCTCACCCTAAAACGAACCGTAGGGTTAAGCAGACTGCTTGTCTGACTCTTACCAAGACTCACTCACACATATTAACTTGAGAGATAACAATTCATTAACTAAAACCATTAACAGTCCAACATACTTAAGTATAGTCCAAATAAAAGCAAAGTTGTCTTAGTCTAAACCATTTCATGTGTAATTTCCCTTAAAGATTAGAGTTAGAATAACTATAACATTTGACTACAAAAGAAATCTCCCATGTATAATTTTGGGTCTCGACTTAACTCTTGGCTATTTGCCACTCTCATCTTTCCTTCCTGTAAGGAAAACAAACTAAATGGATTGAGCTGTGTAGGGTGCTGTTTTGGTGAGAAAAAAAATTGAAGATAGCTTGCTGGAAAATTCCAGTTTGAACCGTAGGATGTGAGCTGTGTTTTCCAACTTGTAACTTCCATTTTTGTTGAGATTTTTCTAAGAGATTCATACTCTATAGTCACCTTATGATATATTGAATGATTTATGTTTGAATCAATAAGGAAAGTTGAGATTTTGGTTTGAAATCAACATGCATATAACCTGTTTTAGATGAAAATTTTCAACCTTGAATCATGATTGAATTTCAGTCATTATTTCAAAAATCTGTTGCTAGTTTATTGAAAATTCATGTGATATGCCTCGATATAAGTTTATGTCAGGTTTTGGTGTGCTAAATCTAAAAACTATAAGAGAAAATTTAAATGGTAATGTTAGAATTTTCTGCTTGAAGTTTGACACTCACTGTAACCACCATTTTTTTTTCAGATTTAACAATAAAATGTTGGCTACAAACTTGCACATAAACTTTTAATGCTTTAATCATGACATGCATGAATAAATTTACTGTTTTTTGGAGAATTTTTGAAGTAATCTTGGTGAGAAAATTCTGTCAAAAGAAGTCGAGAGCGAGGGTAAAGTTTTCAATCTTATTTCCAAGAATTTGGTTACAAAACTTTACCTTTTTTACCCACAAGTTTGATAACCTTTTTTTAACTAAGTTTTATGTGTTATTTTACTTGATTTGACTAAGATAATTTTGTAGTTTTGAAAAGAAAGTTAGCAGTGTTGAAAGGTATAGTAATTGTAGATTGGGTATGTCTTAGGAGTCAGCGGTGAGTTAGAGGGGAATCCCAAAACCGAGGCATTGCTTTTCACTCGATTTGGTGAGTGTTCCTGGTATGTATTTATGATTAAATGTTAAAGTTTGGTTGTTGCTCATTGCTTGGTGAATCATTGTAAAATTGCTAAGCGCATATATTGAGATTTAAACTTAAATTGTTATTATAAAAGGCGAGTGTGTTTTTTATCACGCTTGACCTAATTACTTTTAGAGTTATCAATTGTTTAACTGCTAAGGCTAACTGTGCATGATCGTTATTGGGTCCAAACCCCATTAATGGTCGACCTACTCAAGCCAACAACGGGTCGGTCAATTAGGTCTTTAGTTCTTGAGTACCGTTTATTGGTATACTCAAGGATTACCCACCAAGGTGATCATCAAATACTAGATGGAGAGGAATGGAAAAATCACGATTGAATTATTGAACGGAACTAAGTGCTACATCTGGAAACGGACGGGAGTCGCCTCTAGAATCCGTATCAGTATCGTATCCTTTGATATGGGTTGTACTATTGTTAAGAATTGTTTCATGAATTATCCTTTGATATTAATTGGTTTGTTATTCCTGTTACATTACTGAAATTGTATGGGTAAGATTACTTGTTTATTTGGAATCTTACTAGATTTTGCTCAACCCCATTTGTTTTCCTTATAAGAGGGAAAGACAAGAGTGGGAAATAGCCAAGAGTTAATTCGAGACTCGAAATTATATTTAAGAGATTCCTTTTGTACTCAAATGTTATAGTTATTGTGACGACCCCACCTCCTCCTAGGGCGTATCCAAGGGTTTGGTGGACCGCCTGCCCAACTCTCGTCAGGACTCACTCACTCACTCAATCAACTCTCAAGATTAATCATTTAGATCTCCAAAATAACATTTAAGTTCTACAATTTAACCAAAATGTAAACTTATTTACAATCTCAAAAGCCAAATGTATGATACAACGTCAAATGTCAAAACACATCCTATCAACCAAGAGTACAAGTACAAGAATGTTATACACTCTAGGTCACACGTAATTGCTCCAAACCTCCATTCCTGTAAGGAAAACAAAAACTAAAAGAATTAGTTAAAAACCCAGTGAGATTCGCAAACAAGCAATCAGGTAGAGAAACCATGGAAGTATGGTATTTAACAATTTGAACACTTTGCACAATAATAAATAGTTATTCATGAAATAAACATTCATTCATTGGAAGGATATGTGCTTACTTGGAGCCATTCATTCAGTCATTCAGTCGCCAGTCATTTCCCTTCTTCCTCCGCCATTTGGAAACATTTAATAGTGAAAACTCCTTCAGTATTCATTGTAACTCATTCATTGATTTTATTGCATTGAATTCACTGGCCAGTTCTCCACCAGATTTCGCAGTAATACTCGAGTATATCAAAACACTGTCTCAGGGTCACCCGCGCCCGACCGAACCCACATCTGGCTCGAGTCAACTGGCAACGAAGGGCAAGGGCCCAGTTCAGCAAAAAAACTTACATTCATGCCACAAGTAGCATTCAATCATTTAATCATTGAAAATTTCACGTTCACTTAGGTCGAATGCGATAAAGTACACACTCGCCTATCGAAAATTCATTTAACAATCATTGAAAAATATTTAATATTCAAGCAAACATTCACAACAATCCACATAGTCATTGGAAGCACAACATGCAAAGAACACTCACCAGTTTAAGCAAAATAACGTCAAAAATTTTCTTCCGGATTATGCCCTTGATCACCGCCAAACCCTAAGAATAATCAAGAGAAAATATTATGGTTCAACCATTCAAAATTTAGGTGAACCAAAAAAATCAAATCTGAGTAACTACTAGTACAAAGGTGCAAATATGGTTTTAGAGTGAAAAGAGAACATTTAAACCCAAGAGACATGAGTAACCAAGAATTTCCTCATTCCAATCATAAATCAAGCTCAAAATAGTTTAACAACTCCAACTTAAAGTTGAAAATGAAAGTAAGGAAATCAAGATGGAATTTGGAAGTTTTCTCTCTTTCTTTCCTCTCTAAGGTTCGGCCTTCATGGAGCAAGAAAGTGATGGTTTTTCTTCAATTTTTTCATGATAAATACAAAGACTAATCTTGGTCAACATTTGGTTTAAGGGTTGACAAGTGTCACCCAACTATTTTGTCTTTCTTTTCCTTTCCTTAGTCAATAATGGTGGCTGACTTAAGGGTTAATTTTGAGGAAGATTAAATGAAATAAAAACAAGAAAATTAGCGTAAGATAGTATCGGTCAAGTGGTATATTCAACCGGTAACAAACGGCGCACGTCGGTTCAAGCCTATTTCCCTTAACTCCCTTGTACTTTTGTTTTAACTTATGATTCACTAACTTACTCTTAGCACTTTTAATCACACACTTCCTCTTACCTAATACTCACTCTTATCCACCAAATTTAGTGCATACACCTCATCAATCGATCACACTACCAAAATGCACCAAAATCCTAACTTACTCCAACTTTAAAGTAAAAGTAAAACTCTTGACTCAACTAATGAAATCACCATGAAATTTAGGGTTAGTAAATAGTTAAATAGTCAAGTAAAGAAATATAGAAGGAAATATAAATTAATGTTTCAAAAATAGGAGAAAATTCTAAAGAAATTTTCGGGTCCTCACAGTTATTCTAACTTTTATCTTCAAGGGAACTTACATATTAAATGGTTTAAACTAAGACAACTTTATTTTGTTTGGGATGTACTTAAGTATTTTGGACTGTTAATGCCTTTAGTTAACGAATTGTTATCTCTCAAGTTAATGTGAGTGATTGAGTCCTGACGACAGTCTAGCAGGCAGTCCGCTTAATTCTGTGGATTGCCTTAAGATGAGGTGGGGCCGTTACATAGGATCTGTGGAAAGAGAAAGCAAGAGAAATCATCAAGAAATGTATTAGTTCAAAATTTACTCTTATTATTGATTGCTTGCATGTTACTTATGGTAGCGGAGAAGCATATTCGATGGTCGCTGGGTAGCGGATCTTCCAGCTTTTGGCATGACAATTGGTTGGGGACAGGGCCACTGTGTAGGCAGGTGGATTCCTTTCAGGAGTGCTCGGTGGCAGACTTTGTCGTGGAAGGTAGGTGAGACCTGCAGCACTTAAATCGGGTGCTACCTGCGGGATGGGTACAGCAGGTGATGGGGGTGGCTCCCTCTACTATGGCGAAGGCGGATGACATGATCTGGGCCCCCACTAGTTTCAGGTGAGTTTACTCTTTCGTCGGCATATCAGATAGTGCGTAAAGGAAGTACTAGTTCCCGCCTGTTTGCTTCTTTGTGGCATCGGGCTTTGCCCTCAAAAATCTCCTTCTTTATGTTGCGATTGTTGTATGGTAGATTGCCATTGATGGATGTGCTACATAGGTTTTGGGGTTCTGGGCCCCTTTAGATGTTTTTGTTGTAGTCTGAACCCATCCTTAGAATCTATTAACCATATCTTTTGTACGGGGAGGTGGCTAAGCAGGTCTGGGGTTGCTTTGAGGGTCTTATTGGCGGGTTTAGTGCGGCTTTCACGGTTAGACATAAGGTAATCAGGTGGTGGGTAAAACCTACTCTTAATACTTACCTTGGTTTTGTTCTCCACACGTTGCCATCGCTAATCTGCTGGAATTTATGGAAGATGCGGAATTTGTGGATATTCGATGGTAAGTTAGACCCGGTAATGCATGTGTGTGATCGAATTTTCTTGGAGCTGAGAGAATGATTCTGTCTTTAGTTTCGGGAGATATCACTGCCTGGTAACTCACGAGTTGGTTTTTTCGATATGATAGCTAGGTTGCGGATCAAATTTATCATACGGGAGGTTTGTTGGCAATGTCCGATTCAGTCGGTGGTGAAATTGAATGCCGATGGTTGTTCAAGGGGTAATAGCAGTGGTAGTGGGGGTCTGTTTAGGGATTATGATGGGAGGTTCCTGATTGGCTTTTCATGTTAGTTTGGGGAGTTTACAAGCCTTCAGGTGGAGATGAAAGCTCTGCTTTTTGGTGTGAAGTTAGGTGTATCCCAAGGATTTTGTTCAGTTGCATTTGAAATCTGATTTCCTGGTATTGGTCCATATTATTCAAGGGAAGGTTAGGTGTCCATGGCATTTGCAGAGGGATTTACTAGATCTGCAGCAGTATAGACGGTATTTTGAGGCCGTGTCTCATTGCTTCCGAGAGGCAAACAAGCCGGCGGACAGATTGTCTAATGTTGGCGTGGAGGCTAGGTGTATTGCAATTTATGAGACCTATAATGCATTGCCTCGGTTGGTGAGGGGAGATATTTCTTTAGATGCGTTTGGGTTTCCAAAATTTTCGTAGATGCCAGCGGTAGGGGTTGATTAGAGGTGGGGTAGGATGTGTGATCTTGTACTCCTGGGGAAGGGCTGGTTCCGAACTTTGTACTTGTTTTGTGGTTGCATTAATAATAGTCTTGTTTTAATGAAAAAAAAGGATGTTAATATAAAGATTTAAAATTTTGATGAATACATTAATTTTCTGCATACATTTTATTGTATTTTTTGATTGGTTTTCATCTACAAAAGTAAGATTCATCACAACTAAATGAATATGTAGTTAGTAAATAACTAGCATTTTTAGAGATTTAATACGTATCTTGTAAACCTCATTATCTACTTAAGTGACAATACTTAAATATCAAATACCTTTATTGTCAATTCCATAATTATCTTCCATAAAAGCATTACAGATTTTTGAATAATGAGAATTTATGTCACCATATTTGTAAACAAGAAACGTAAATATTCTTTTGTATATAATCTAATAAAAGTATTATGATGAGTAGAACAAGGTTACTAAAATTTTAGCCAAATGCCAAATCAATTCTTGTACTTTAAGTTTAAAAACACTACAATGTATTGAACATATCTTTAATCTTCTAACATGTTTCATCACTTGCAAGTAATTCGAAGTATACTATTAATACAAGAATTCAATTATGGCTCAATGAGAAACTTTAACCATAGGTGATGCCTACCATGCAAACAACAAGAAATGTGACCCAAAAAGGAAGTATCCTATAAGTCAAACTTTCAATGACAAAAAATCAAGAGAACAAGAAAAGAGAGTTTCAGTTAAAGGAATGTAGATTAAGTGGCTTGTGATCATGCTTAACTGTTTCTTTGTCATTTTCATATTTTGGATAAAAGAGGAGATTTCTTTCATTTTTGTTGTTTACTATTTGGAGAAAATGTTTCATGATATTTCAATATATTTCTTAGAATTAGTGCTTTCTTTCAATAATTGAATTTTCTGGTTAAAAAAAATCTAAGATTTTTCAATCTATTATATATATTTTTATCGATACATATAGATTCAAAAAAGAAAAGAGATTCTTTAGTAACTATTTAAGAAGAGATATGTGGGAAAAGGTAAAGACTCTCCCCTTGAGTTAGTGTTGATGTATTATATTGCATACAATAGGATAAAAATATAAGATTCAATGCCATAATTTAAAATTAGTTTTTGAAGATGTGTATTTTTTCAGTGTGCCTTTAGCAGTAGCAATTTTTGAGAACTAGACTTTTTGCTACAAAAATGTTATACTTTTTTAACTTTGTTGGTTGTTTAATCACACATAATATTTAAAGTTAGATTTATGGAAAGGACGATGAGTAATATCATCTTTCTCAAATGATTCTCTCCTCTCGTATTATGCTATTACAATCTTGGATGTATCATTTCTAAAATGGATTTACCTTTTTCTCTTTAGAGTTTAAATACCAAAATTATGTTCTCATGTCAAAACTTTATTGTAAATTCTTACCACATTACCACAAAAAAACAAATAAATGAAAGAGAGGAAGAATAGCAGGATACTAAAACAAAGAAATTAAAGTTCTATTCTAAGTCTTTGGAAAGTACTATCAACAAAAGAATGATTAGAAATTGTAATATTTCATGTGGATTAGAGTGCAGACTAAATGTTCTCTAATCTTATCAAACTATTAGTTTCTTCTCTTAAGAGAAAAATTTTCCTAATTAGATAATTTAGTAGATTAGACAAGATTCTGAAAAGGCAATAAAGGTCCAACAAACCTTGATATCCTTCCACAAAAACAACTTTGATAGTTTGAAATGGCCAATAGGTCCAAAAGGTAAGGCCATTATCAATAAAACATCTAAAAAAAGTTCATCATTAAAATTTCACACTTACTCATCAGGAGAGGAGAAAAAAAAAGGCAAAGGTAATTATTTGGTATAAATGCTAGGCAAAGACTGCATGCTTTAACCTAGTTCCGACGGTTAGTGTGGACCAATGGATAATTGATATGAAATCTTTATTTTTTGCATATTCTAAAGTCTACTTAGGCAAAGCGAGAAAGAATAAAAACTACCTTCTAATTTTTTTCTAAAGAAAGGAAAAGAATTAACAAAAATTTTAGACAGAAACCTTTTTAAGATCATATGTTCCCTCTCTTGAAATAGTGTGCATTTAGAATCACGAAAAGTAGATCCGATATAGAAAACATGTCCCTCTACAACATAAAATTTATACAAAAGGATAGATTAACAAAACATGAGCAAGAGTTTTAACCAGAAAAAACCACTAAAGATGATCTGAAACTATAGGCACTAGACTACAGACAAATAGGCACAAATCTAGTAGTATTGAAACGGCAGATGATTATGAGTACCTCAGAAGTATGATCCTGCTTCAAAATTGAACTCAATTCATCCGCATCATTTCCAGCAAATAGTTGCAAAAGCAGAAAGCAAGACAAGCACGTAAGATACATATAGGATAACCTGGGACTGAAATCAAATTTCCCAAGAATTTTCTCCCAATAAGTACGTTGAGTGTGAAAAGAAAGTCAAAAATTCAAAATGGATAAAGGAATTACCTTTTCATCATCAGGCTTGCAAATAGTATCATCAGGCTCCCTAGTGTTTTCAATTGTGTGAGGGATCTTCTTTGATGGAGGTTACTTGTAGACAATTAATGTTAATCAGAATAGTATTGGATGTTCTTTCTAATTGATCACTCTAAAAGATCAAGCTATTGAACATTGAAAGTTTTTCTTCATTAAGTCTGTATCAAACCCTCTACTATTCAATGGTAAAATAATTGTTCGAATCCATAAATAGCATAACAACCAGCTTAAATAGCGTGTATAGATTCTCCTCAGCCTAATCTTTTACCTGACCACTTTAGCAAACTGACCAAACATATATTTCATTTCCACTAGTATTTACCTAGATTCTTATCACGAACATTCTTTATGTTTTTTGCTACCGTCACTTTGGTCTTAATTAATCCACAACTAAAAGTGTTAAAATCAATCAAATAAAATAATAACAATTCACATTCATTGTGTATTAGAAATTACTCAATCCAAATCATTGGTATTTATTAGAGTTCATTTACGACTAAAAATGATAAAATCAGTCAAACACACAAATTAATAGTTCATACTTTATTGGATATTCAAAAATTATTTATTCTAAATGATTAGTATTGATTAGAGGTACCTAATTGGAAACCACATAAAACCCTAAAGCATCCAGATAAACAAAATGCATTCACACGATGAAGTAAGAGGACGAGAGAGAGGAAATGCAAACTTCATTTCCAAGTTCAAGAGCAATCTGCATGGCCGCTTCATGAGTGTTAACCCTCTTACGTTTTTCAAGCCTTTTCTGGTGCTTAAGCTTGGCGTGGATGGCCAATCTCATCTCTTTGCTCTTTATCGTTGATAAAAGTAATCCCTCCACTTTCATTTTCTCCTCCTTCTTCACATGTTCTTACTCTCCTCCTTCTTCCTCAGTAATGCGGCCACTCGTGGTGCTAGCGGAATCCTTTCGCTTTCCTACCATTCTTTGCTGATTCACTTTTCTGAGCCCAAACAACAACGATTATCGGTGAAATGAAGATGAAGAACAAGAACAGTTAATTTTTCAAAAAGCTCATTTTGAGTTTTATGATAATTCCAGTGTCCTCCTCTAGTGTATGAAAAATTACACATATCTCGCCCACATATTTTTTTATTTTCTTTCATACTCCTATTTTTGTAATCTAAAAGAACTCCCTAGAAAAAAAACTTATGTCAGTAAAATCTCCTAAATTGATCTTATACTCTTCTCTTTTCTTTTTATGCTATAAAATAGTTATATTCCTCTATCACAACCACAAGTTAGGTCTGATGTTGTTGTTAGAGTAAGCATACTATGCAATTGACAGTTTCAATTAGGATAAATAATGTCGATTTGATTTGGACTATTAATTGCACTCTGCTGGTTGTTTCGACAATTATAGAGTTTCTTGATCCCTGCCTCCTACTAGCATTGGGCAATTTATTTAAATACCTTTTTTTAATTATGTTTAAGGGAAACTCAGAATCTTATAAGAGGGACAATGAAATGGGAGGTTTTAATGACCCTTTTTTACAACAATTAGCAAACACTTACTCACACAAATATATCTAAGTAATTTATCAATCTTCTAAAGAATATATGCCACAAAAAATTCATCATTGTAATCAACCAAGAAACCAAACTAAGATAAAAAAGATGGAGTAGTTTTTTATTTAATCTTTAAGGGATAGACTTCATTTGTGTCTCATGAAGAGCAAAATTTTATTGGTGTTGGGTAGCAGTTATTGAGTGAAAGGGGAGGATAGACTTGGAAAAAATTTTTGTACACTTTAGTCTACACTTTCTTTTCAATTACAACATAAGGGGTAGGGTTGAAAATCTTAGGTAAGTTGATCAGAGTAATACTATTACCATTTGCACAATCAAACTATTTCTAAAAAAATTCCTTAATCTCATTCGAGAAAAATATTAGTAGCTTTTTACCCAATAGACAAAGTTAATTCAAATCCTTTAAATGGATAACTGATAGTGCTTTATCAAATATACATGATTTTTACACTTGAAAAATACTAATTAATTATTTGAAAACAAAAACTAGAACAACAAAAGTCTAGTATATTCTCATGATTTTTCTTGACCATGTATTTGCAAAATATGTTTTACCTAACGGACAAAATTAAGTTTAGTTATCTAAATAGATAATTCATAATGGTATGTTTATTATGTAAGATTATAACACTTGAAAAGCAATAATTACTTATTCGAAAATCAAAATCTAGTATTACTAGTTTATCACCATCTTTTGTCATTGTGTATTTAGAAAGATAGTTTTTATCTAACGAACAAAGTTAATTCAATATAGTAGATACATTTAAATATTATATTATACATGGTTTATGGATGAGTAAGGTTGTTGTAGAAGAAGAACGAAAAAAATCAATTTGACAGATGCCTTAAAGTAGAAACAACAATTTATATAGGTGATATCTATAGAAAAAGTTTCATAAAACTATATGCAACAAATACGCAAAGCTAAAACCAGATGCAAACTAGTCTACCATAACGTTAACTAAAATCGGATGCCAACTAGCCTACCTCAACTTTGTTCTTTTCTTTCGATCTACAAAAGACAACCACCGCTACTACTATTAATATGCCTGCTCTTGGTGCACTTAATAGTAGAATGATAAGCTTTTTAGGTGGATAATAGAAATCTTTGCAATTGCAAGGATAGAAATTAAAGAACAACACCATTGACAGCAAAATGGATCCCAAGAAGATTAAAGGGGTAAATCCTCCATCCCTCCCATAAAAAGAGAAAGAAGTTGCATATATAATAAACAAAATAGAATAACAATACATGAACTATTTAAGAAGATGCATTATCATGGCAAATATGATACATGCACACACTAGCACATATTAGTTATATCTTAAAAATTTCATTTGTTTATATCATGGTAGATATTGGTGAAGCAATGATCTCTACATGACTATTGAAGAAAAGAATTGCAAGGCATAATATAAAAAGAGTGTAAGAAAAGAGTCTGTTAATACTGATGTGAAAGGCTAGGATTCTATAGTTGTCAACCAAAAAAAACTATGATTGATCAACTATGCATGTAGTAGTTATAAAAGGTGAATGATATGGAGCCTGTGAGAGTGACAGAGGATAATGGGGAGAGGAAAGTTGAAGTAGAGTAATTTTTGGTTGCAAGTTAAAAAAGAAAAAGTCATGTAAAATTGTTAGTAAATTTCATAAATTTATACACGTTATAATCAATATGATAGCGAATTTATTTTAAATAGTTATAAACAATTAATAAAATATTTTCATTTTTATATGATTAGTAGTCTAAACTTAAGAATCTCATTTCTTATTTATAAAGAAAAGAATTTCAAATATTATTAATTTATTATAATAAACCACTAGGGTTGTTCCAATGACCAAGGCATGGCTTTTAAAGTCTTATCGGCTACTAGATTCAAGGTTTAAACTTTGGGCAAGGTAGGGTTCAAAAATTTTAAAAAAATTACTCCTTTTATTTTTTAAAAAATTAGTTTGGATCGATTTGGTGTTTTTCAGGCAGCTTTTCAAAACTACACTACAGTATTGTATATGAAAATTTTCACTGTAAATGTATTTCGAAGGTGTTTCTTAAATTCAAAATTTTATTGGGGTAGTTTAAAAAAAATTCTAAAAACTTCTCACTACAATTGCCTACTATCCGTTTGCTTCTACCAGCACCACTAGCCACCGCCCCTCCCTTCTCCTCCCCTATCCTCTTCCTTTTCTCCCTCTCTCGTTCTCTCTCCTCTCCCTCCCCTCCTTTTCTAATGCATCCCCGCATGTTTCTTCCCTTTCTTCTCTTACCCCTTTTCCTCCCCTTCCACCAGCACTACTAGATTGGGTCGCAAGAGGAAAGAGAGGGCAAGGGGTGTGAAGAAGGAGAGAAGAGGGTCCCAGGGGGTGTAGGGAAGGAGAGGAGAGCTCTTCTTCTTCCACCCCCTTTCCTCCCAACCACGACCAGATTTGGTCTAGTCGCGAGAGAATGGGAGAAGAGTGGTGTGGAGAGATAGAGAAGGAGAGAGGAAGTGAGGGAGGAGCTAGGAAGAGAGGAGTGGAAGAGGAAGAAGGACATGTGAGGTGGTGGTCAAAGTTAGGGAAAAAGGAGGTGGGATGTAGCTAGGAGGAGAAGAGAGGAGGAGGGAATGGGGAAACTAGTGAATAGTGAGAGGGGAAACTTGGGGATGCGGAAGAGGGATAAAGGAAGTGCAAGGCGATGACCAGAGTCAGAAAAGAAGGTGGGAGATAATTGTTGATGACAAGAGGTGGAATGGAGAGGGAAGCTGGTAGAGGATAAAAGGTAGGAGTGATAGTATTTATTATTATTATTATTATTATTATTATTATTATTATTGTTGTTGTTGTTATTGTTATTATATTTGGGTGATTTCTAATCCAAACAGTGCCTAACTTATTTAAGTAAAAATATAATGATGTAGAGTAGTTGTGCTTTGTCATATTAACCCATAAAATTATGAAGAATTTTAAATGTTTGCTGCATTTTATTTTCACAGTGTGATTTAATCTTGTTATGATACTTTACTTTTGGTTCATATTATTCTTTGTTGTCTTAATTAAAAATATTTATATTATTTTTACTTACTCTTAGTTTATTATTTGAATAGAAATAGACATTGTATCTCATTACTTGGCAATATATTTTCAACATTTTTGGTATTACAGAGGTATAGTTATGGGATTGCGGTATTTATCCTCCTTATTTCAATGCTTTATTTAGCCTTACCTCTCATCTTAAAGATTAAAAAAAATGCTTTGTTCAATGTATTTATCTTTTGAAAATAGTTTAGAGAATAAAGCCAAGGAAAATATAACAAAAAATGTTGTTTGACATGCAAATGCTTTTAAATTTTTTTTATCTTTCAATCATTAATTGACAAGTAAATGCATTTCATGATACTTCTCCTTAAACATTATAAATTTCAAGTTTTCATCCACATATTTGCTAAGCTAATAAAGTTGTAAATCCACAATGTTATTATATATTTAAATTTGTCATATTTTGAAATCATTTTCATCCCTTTTCAGTTCTAAAAGTTTAAATTAATTACCCTTTTTATATTGCAAGAAATAGAATGTATAAACAGAGTATTCTAACAAATTTATGATTTTCTAAAATGATGACTTCTAATATGCCCACATTTTTTTTCTTAAAATGCCACTTTGCTAATAGAATACCAAACTAATAGAATACCTTTGATATTTAGTAATAAATTTAGACTTCTTAAGATTTTCTACAACCAATTATGTTGAATGTGCATTACTTGAGTATTCACCAAAAAAATGTCCGTATGACTTTCTTGGAAGACAACATTTTTAGAATTGACACCTTCAAAATACTCCTCAAAACAGGTTAACTATAAGCCATTCATGATTGTTTCTTAAGGTTCAAACTCCATTCCAAAGACACTATTAAGTGAAATGGATATTTCCTCATTAAAGCTCATATTAGATGCATAATTATCATAAAAAAGATATCCACTTTCACATGCAACAATCCTACCAAATATGTTAAGGGCAACTTTCATATCACTATATGAAATAACTTCATCTAAAGCATGCAATTGATCATATATTCTTTTAAAATGTGAAGTTAATTCATCTATTATTTCCTCCACCCTATCAAAGCGATTGGAAAAGCTAGCATTTTCATAATTGAATTCACTTAATTATCAAATTATTCTATAGAAAACTCCCATTCACTCTGTTGCTCTTCTATGCTAACATCCAAGATAAAAGTGCACCAATTAATCTTTCAAAAGCTAATTTTCAAGATGGTTTGGATGCATATTAGACACATTGGGATTTGTAATCATAAAAATCCAGAGAATCATTATATGCACATTGATCATTCCATCCATAATCATAAGAATTACCCCAATTATGGTCATATTGATCAAAATAAGAATTGCAATGTCCAAATTCATCACAATAACCCACATTTTATACTTGCATACATGAATAAGTAGCATGGTATTGTCCACAAAAGTCATAAATCATATGATTAGAATTAAAAGTATAAACATTTCTCTTTTGTTCAAGTATAGATGTCAACATGTCCAATTTAGTATTTAAAACACTGAAACTATAATTTTCATACATTCTTGCAGTAGGCCTTCAGTTACCTCTATGATAGAAACATTCATATTATTAAGGATCCATTGCCAAACTTTCTTCTCTCAAGCCATATTCATCCATGTTTACCATCTTTCGTGAATCCCTAAATATGCTTTCAAACTTAACTAAAAAGTAAGATTAGTCAAGAAGAATAGATTAAAAGAAACCAATAATAAGATATTAAACATAAAACAAAAGACTCAACAAGAATGCTAACACAAAAAACAAGACACTAGACATGACAAACACACGAAAAGCAAGTGAAAAGTCTAAAACGAATAAAGTTATTCTTAGTACCGATATTGAACTAAATCTTCTCCAACAGCGTCAAAAGTTTAACAAGTGTGAGGTATGTATGCAAAAACCATCTTTTTGCTGTGTTTTCAAGTTTTAAATTCATAAATTCCTAAATACCCCACATACAACTACAAGTATATAGGTCGTGTTTGAATATAGGTTATTAAAGGTAGATCCCGCAAGAAAGAGTGAATCAATTAACCATACTAGTTGACCTCTTTTATTAGTTAGATGAATCAACAAATGAGATAAAATAAAATTAGACCAGAAATAGACAAGAAAATCATAATAAAAAGCTTCAAAGATTATTAAATTCCTAATTACTCTAACTTAGGAATTTTTCAGATTAATTGACTGTTACTACTTCAACTAGCTATACTAAACCATGTGACACCCATTTTCGCCAGTGAATCACTTATACCGATAATTAATCCATACCTACTTTTGAGATTATGAAATCATTTACTATGCCATAAATTTCTATGAAATTACTAATAAAGAAGCCACAAAAATGCACGTCTATTTTCGTGAGTGTACTCCCTAGATTTAACACTTCCATGAAATAATGTCAAATTTTAATTCTCATTGCAAATTCAGCACCTTGAAATTATCACAATTAATGGCTAGTCAATTGTGATAAAAAGCAAAAGTACTAAATAGTTTGCTCAAGATAATAGCATCAAATAACCCAAGAAATATCATAAACAATTCATAGATAGTTTAACCAAGACCCAAGCATGAAACTTGGCAAATCATAAACCAACTGAAAATCAAGATCTAAACTTGTATTTAACTAAACATAGTAATCAGATACAAGATTAAATAGTTAAAAAGAAGCAACTCATGTCACTTGACCTTCCATCTTTCTTTCTCCATCCTCCATCTTCATCCTTGTTAAGTTGAATACAAGACAGGATTAACTAATCTAATCCTATACTGTTCTAATCTTCATCCTTGTTGAGCTAAAAAGTTGAACGTCCATGGATCCACCCACTGTGACGACCCCACCTCCTCTTAGGGTATACCCTAGAAGTTAGCGGATCACCTGCCTGGCTCTCGCCAGGAGTCATTCACTAACATTAACTTCAGAGATAACATTTTTATAAATCCAAAACCAAGTGTTCACATCTTTTTACAATACTCAGATCAATACAAAAACTTCTACCTTAATAAGATACCATTCACAATGCAAAAGTCTTCACGTTACCCCCCTAAGTTCCCTTGTTCAATCCCCGACCTCCAATTCCTGTAAGGAAAACAAACTAAATAGTTGACCTAAAGCCCCGTGAGATTTGCCGAACAAGTAACATTCAATAAACACTTAAACCAGTAAAATTAAGCAAGTAATAAAATTAAACAACTCAGGGACACTTCACTGAATGAATTAGAGAACACGTCACTGAGCAATCACTTTTAAAAGGATACGGTGCTAACATTAGAGCCACTTTCAAAAGGATACAAACTCCTCTTGTGAGTCATTTCAATATCATTGCACACTCATTTCAATATCATTGTACACTCCGCCAATTCACCTCCTTATGTCCTCCAAAATAATAAACAATCCCCTACCTTCAGTAATCAATTCAATGATCTCCCAACTTCAGGGTAATACTCGAGTAGACTGAAACAGTTACCCAAATCTTCTGTCCTATCCGACCAGGCCTTTGCTGGCTAGAATAGTCCGTTGAACCGAGGATTTTGGGGCCCAGTTCAGCCGATGCGGTAAAGTACACTTACGGCTTACATTCATGCACACTTACAGTAACATTTAGTCAATTATCAACCTTCAAACTCAACTAAGTCGAGTGCGATAAAGTACACCCTCAACTTAGAAGGCGAGGGATAATTGAGATACATTTTACAATGAATCACTTAGCACTATTTCATAATAAGCACATTTATCACATAATTTCACTTAAGTAAACATAAACAGTTAAACACAATTCGGAAACACTAACCCAATTCCAATAATTTACCCTCGAGCTTCAGGTTTGCTTCCTGGCTCACAGCTACTCCCTGGGATAAATTTATAACTCTAAAATGAAAATACAATTCATAGATAATCACTTATCATTTGTTACCATATAATTTAAACTTATTAAAGTCAAGTTTTGGCTTTAAAATACAAGATATAATATATTCAATATTTATTCTACATTTCATTTCGAAACTTATTGACTTTATCATTTTAAACCAAGAAATATATGTATTTTTCAAGTTTATAATTTATAAAATATTTAAATTAGGATTAAACCATTTCCTACTCAAGATTCCAGGATTAAAGCTTAGGAACACTTCATTGGTTCCCTTTTAACTAATTACTTTTAACCATTTGTGAATTAGATTTTATGTCTCTACACTAATCCTTCAAATCCTAAAATCTTTAAAATGCTGGTGAGGATAAGATTAAGTGGTTAGAGGCCATTTTATGTTTATAGTCATAACGAGTTATCTTAAAGTTTCCAAAAATATCATGTAAAGCTTAGCTAACTACCATTTCAGTCAACAACCAAAGTTTCAGCAACATACTTCATAAATTCTATTAATATTCCATATTTTACTTGGTTGGATCACTGAATGTTCAATATTTATTCTGTCTTTGCTTAAACTGGATCGATCAACATGTATTATCGTCACATAATTGCAGCAATTCATTCCCTCAAACGTTAATTCCTCCAACAATGTAGCAGTTTGGATCTCAACTTTCTTTGCTAGTTCTAGCTAGAATTTTCTAAGGCTCGACCATCCTTTTCAAGTTTTAAAGGTCAATAAAGTGTATATGAGGGCAGGGACAAAATATTACACAATGTTTTACTCAAGATGGCAGCTAATTATCATGAAATTTTCAGATATTACATGTAAGTTTCAGCCCCTCTTTCTCTCTACCATTAAACAAGTTTCCCAGCAACATTACTTCAGAGTTTTGGTGGAGTTTCCATCTTTTACTTGTCCGAAACTCCAAACACACGATACACATTCTGTCCAAAATGAATTAAGGTCAATGTCTCGTAATTTCAACAGGTTATTCGACCAAATTCCTCTACAAAAACTGCTATCAGCTATCGTGGTCTTCAAGTAGCTACACAGTCCAATTCAAACCTGTTTTCCCCACATTTTCTTATTTTCCTCCTCCCAACTCAACCTGCATGGAGTACCTATCCAACTAGAAAGCATTTTGTGCAAGAATATAAGGTTACCGCCAAGATCAGAGAGCAATGCCGGATCGAGTCTTAATTTTTTTTCTCGGCTAGAGTGTAAGAAGCTGTTGCAGCAGATTGCTCCTTTTCCTTCAAGGTTCCCTTTAGTTTCAATTCATGGCTGTCTCACTTGTTGAAGTTAAGAGGCTTATGACATGCTACAGTTCTATACGTTTGTCTAGACATTAAAATTTGTAGAGGATAACCAAAGTTTCCTTCTTTTCTCTTTCGATTGCAGTCACTAGATTTCCAGCAAAACAATAGTTCATCATTTGACATTTTCTCACCTTTCCTTCCTCAGTTTTTGGTCTCAATCACTCATGCAGAGGATACTTAATTTACTACAGGTTATCCTAAGCTAAACAGGGCAGTTCATGTCCAGAATTCATAGGAAAACTAAACGGAATCTCAAGTTTGCGCAAGACTGCTAAACTGATGCAGCCCGCATCAGATTTCTTTCAAGCTCAATCCTTACTATTTCATGCTCACTTTCTCATGCATGAAGCAACCATGATGCCATGCATCATGTTACAGTTTAGCACAGGATTTCAGAGTCATGGTTTACGGGATTCAGCAGCAATCTTTCCATTGCTCTTCTGATAACAGGCTACACAACCAATGCCTATCTCACGGCTAGAAGTCAGAATTTTCCTCCAGCTAGCTATCAGTTCTAAACAAATTTCTCTGCAGCAAAACTCAATTTTCTTCACTAGAATCCAGCGTACAACATACGTATTCAAGTGTGCCAGATGCTTAAGAGGTTATCACAAATTTTCCATCATTTATAAGCTGGAATTCAGCAACAGCTCCTAACTCCCTCCATTTCTGTCCGACAGTTTTTATCTTCTTCAAAACAGAATTTTACCTTAGCTAGGTACTCATTTTCTCTGCTAAATTCAACATGCAGCTTGTATATTTATCCATTTATACTGAATAAGCAGGAGGTTATTGCAGGTTCTTACAACTTCAGTCAGATAATCGTTTTAACCTCTAACCAGAATTTTCTCCTGTCGAAGCTCACTTTCCTCAGCTACGACTTAACTTGCAGGTTGAATATACACTCTTTTATACTCAGTAAGTAAGTATTGATCACAGAAAATTTACCTCTTGCCTTTAAGAGTTAAGAATTACAGACGGATCAGATTGTTTTCCAGCTTTGTTCCCTCAAGTTTGCACCAGCTTCTCCCGTTCTCCTTGCGTTATTCTTTCTTGATTATGGTTAGCTGGTGATGAAGCTAGCCAAATTTCTCTCCCACTCACATACTCAGTTCTACACTCTCCGTATTGTCCAAGTGTATCAGCAGATGGTTTTCCTTGTTCCTCTCGGTTGTTAGGTTTGACAGAAAAGAATTGAAACTTGCTTCTCCACTCGGCCACCGCCCAAACATTTTAGCAAATAGTTTCTCCTAGTTTTCTCTCGGTTGCCGCGTGGACTTAGCAAATGTTGGCAGCTAATTCTCTTTGGCAGCTGACTTAGCAGCTGTTAGTCACCGCCCCAACTAGTAAATCAGTTTTTATGTGTTTCTCCTCTCATTACTCACTTATCCCTCTGTTTAGAAGACTTTAGAGTTAGAAGAAAGAAATGTTACTCAGTGGTCAATTCTTCATTCCGTGCCACAGACTTCAAAGTTCTCCACTCAGTGACCAACTCTCCAGAAATTTCCTCCATTCGGTTCTTATTTAGAAATCTGATGACTTGCTTGCTGGCTGCATGATAGTTTATCCGAAATCTAATTTGCTTGCTAATGGTCCGTAATATATATTTTTTTCCCTAAAATTTCAATTTTATAGGAATCCAATTATACATTTAATTTAATCATTTATTTATTATATATAATGTTTCTAATAACAAATTAAATGTAATGGGATAAATTCGAAGTGTACACATAAATTCACCCACATATCCATTATATTACTTTGTTTCTTGCAAGTTTTTTACTCACTACCTTCAACCCACGCTACAATCCTATTTGGCATGCTTGAATCCCCCCATGGATTGTCTCGGATAACATTTTCTTCGCGAATCTTCCCTTTCCTTGCTCAAGTGTTGTACTCATTGCATTTCTTCAATTGTATACTTCATGATAATTTTGAATGCACGTCAAATAATCAAGAATCATCCAAATTTCTACTCATCTCGTTCCAGCTGATAATTGAATGCTTCTACTTATCTTATATTGCTACATATATGACTTTGAATGTTTTTTCATGTAAAACTTTTATTTGTGTAATTGAACTAAGTTTGAAAAATAAATGGGATACAGTTTATCCAAGTTTAAAAAGAATATGGCTATAATGTGGAAAAAAATTGAGTGCCATTTATTGATACTTTCTTCGACCTTCTTAACTACTTGTAGGGAGGCATATAAAAATCAAATTTGATTTCCATCAATCTCTACTATCCTAAGTTGCTTATAGGTTTTGATAATGGACAGTTTTGATTAGGTCTACCAAGGATGTTAGGATTCCCATTAAAGGTATTGAGGTTTTAACAAATGGTTTGGACTTGCTTTGTTAAAGGTTTGAATTGTGTTTGAGTTTTAGCGAGTTCAAGTTGGAATTGCAATAAGAAATAGGATTCAATTAAATTACTAAATCATGCGATCTCAAATTCTGCAAAATATTCAATTTGTTAAGACTCAATAAGATTAAAATATTTTTTAATCTAAATATAGGTATGTTATTATGCAGAATTTATATAGGTAATTCTATAGGTATTATTAATAAAAAAAATAAAAGATGAAAACATTTAACCGGAGATCATACTCTTGACATAAATTAAAAGAAGAAAGTTCCAAGCATTGCCATATTGCTGTGAAAAAATGATTTCAAATAGTCATATTCACTAGAATCCATATAGTAAAAAAAAAAAAAACTTTTTTTTGCAATTGGTTTAGAAGAAACAGAATTAGGCAACATTTTCTTCTCCTTTTCTTGGGCTCGCATAAAGAAAGGAAATTTATTGGGATATCATATTCCAGGTCCTCCAGAAAGACTGGTTGCTAACTAAACTAAGCGCTCCCACTGCAATTATAATTGGAAAATTAAATGTATTTTTAGAATTACATGAATTATATTATAGTAAGCAAATTTAAATAGTCAAAACACAAATTCTTAAAAAATTAGAATGTGTGAAATATACCTCTTCTTTCAATTGAGCATTTTCAATTAGTAATTGGCGTAAAATGAGTTTCTTATCATCATCCTGACCATTTGCAATTGTTAAACTCGCACATGCCAAGCAAATAGGATACCTTATTCTTTCCCTCAACATCATATTCTCCAAATGAATTCTTTGATTTTCTTCTCTTAGCGCCTGATTCTCAGCTCATGCAATTTGAGTTAACAATTGGAAAAGGAAGTGCTCCGGGAAGCTTTTTATTTAAAGATTCTAAAGAACACATCAAAGTAACATAAAAACCCTTTTTGTTTTAAAGTCAAGAGGTTAAAATCAGATAGTAATTTACCTTCACTTGATTTCGTTTGTTTTGAAACCAAAATTTTATTTCCCTTGAATCAACTTTGAGTTCGTTGCCCAATTCTTTTCTCTCATTTTCATTTGGCTGAGGGTTAGCCTTGAAAAACCTTCAACAAATTCAATCACCAAAAAAAAGTGATAAGAGACTGAACACCACATATATCAAAAATGGTGAACATTATAACAACAAAATACCTCTTTTATTTTAGGTTTTATAAATGTGAATAAGTGATACATGTTCATCAAATCACTAATTTTTCTATTGTATATGCATGAATAATTCACAATATTCTTACTCTTCAAGCCATGCAACCAAATCTGGTGATTTTCGACGTTATTGATTCTTGTGTTTTGGTGAGTTGTTGGATAAAACTTCATCTTCAGATCCATTTCCACCATTTACTGGATCCATGATCTCTTACAATTGGAGAAAAATGATTTTAGAATGATAACTCTATAAATAATAACTTGGCAGATTATTAATTATCTAGATCCTATTTAAAAAACCTTTTGGTGCTTGAGAACATATATATGTACGTAGCTAAAAATTGGCACATTAACAAAATTTTGAAGAACATGGAAATGAAGAAAGCTCAAAGAGATATAGTAACTTCGATCTAGAAAACTTCTACCTGGTTTAGGACTACAAGTAGGGTGTGCCACCTAAAGAGGTTTTGTTTGTTTCACTTTGGGAAAAGACTAACTTATTTATGCAATATCAATAACAATTGCTCAAGAATATAAGGAAGGTTATTAAGCATTCAAGTACTTACCATATAAGATTAATAGCAATAAAAGTTTGGGGAGCGATATTATTCCCCAAAAGTAAATAAAAAAATAGCCATAAATGACTAATCAAATATGGAAAAAAAAAATCTACAACAGAATTGCAGCATTTAATGCATATTTATCATGGTTTTATCTATTCATTCTATCAAAATTTTAATCAAAAAACCGTGTACTCTAGCTTACAAGTAGATTTGTAATTTTAAATTAGATTTATTGCACATTACAACACTTATGATTTTTAAATTTGCTTCAGCTGCTAATGTAAAAGGAATTATGTGTTTAGGTAATATATTAGATAGAACATGTCAAACATTGCCTAAATCTTGAAATTTTGGACTCATGAAGCATCTTTTTTTATTTGTTTGTATTCACAATGCCTTTAACTCGTGAGAAAAAACTTAACATCTTATAGTTTTTGGTATCATTGACTAATTAATTACAATTTAAAGTTTCATCTTATACTTTGACTTACTAATCAATATTATCATAACCATTAACTTTTGTCAAAATTTTAACTAGAACTACCTAAATAAGATATAAGTAGTTTCAATTTACATAGAACTATTTACTCAACCAAGAATCTATAGTTCTACTCACATTCATTACTTTCAAGACTAGCACAAAATTAATAAGAAAGCAACATCTTTTTTTGCTACCTGCCATTTTTCATGTTTTATTAAATAATTCTCTCTATCTAGTAAAGCCCTCCGGAGACATTTTTATCTGCATAGTGTTCTTCCAATATAAATGCTAATGAAATTCAATTATGGACACAATTCAAATAGTACAAAAATAGAAAGCAATAAAGGTTGAAATGAAGAATAGGGTTCTATTCTTAGATCACTTAAAAAAAATAAGTACTCTCATTTTATTGATAGAAAAATTTGAGTGAAATACATGTTCTGAATGAGACTAATTTTAGCTAATAAAATATATTTTGAAGAGTTCAAAAAGATACTAAAATATATTCGAGAACATGTGATAAAGATAACTCAAGGTTTAAGTAATTTATATAAAATTGCATGCATATGTGAAGATATGATCTTGTTTTGAGAAGTATCAAACTTTCCATTAGTCAGGTATGAATAAAGAATTTGAAAAAGAATCTTTCTTGAGTACAACATTTGTGCAATTCGAGAAAATTATAAATATAAGATCATAATAATTGAAAACTGTTGATTCCAAAACCAACCTGCCTCTAAATTTTGTAAAAATTAAAATTGATTAGTTTATCAATGTCAAAGAATCGTTGTTAATGCTATTTCAAAAAGCTAACATGGTCTTAGGACATAGACTACAAACTCACGTCAAGTTATATGAAAAACGCAAAGAACTTGTTAGAGGTGATACATATTTCAAACCTCAAAATGAGTTTTTAAGACCATCTACATTTGCTTATATTTAACACTTCTATACACTTTTTAAAAATAATGCTGTGGAGGATTTATTACTGACTCAAATTAGTTGAACATTTAGCATATCAAACGTTCTCTTAAAATGACATTATCTTAATATGTATGTTTATTATTTGATTACGACCACTATGTCATATAAGTTCATGAGCATAGAAGTAAAGACTTTATGTACAAGTAATAAATTGAATTTTCACCATTATTATTAAAATAACATTGATAGTTAATGATTTACAAGCTCAGTTTCAGAAGGAAAAAAATATTTATAGATATATAATTTATTGAAATCCGCTGAGAGTAGACATAAACATGCACATATATAGTATAATAGGCAAAATCAATTGATAATCCTATAAAATCGATTGCTAATCGTACTTGTTTGGTCTTCAAAAATTATAATTTGAGTATGAAAATGTAGCATACTTTTTGCTTGCCTTAGTGATCTTCTCTCTATTTTTTTTTTTAAGATATTTGTCTTACTTGCATAATGGTGCTGAATGCAAAACTTAGCTATCTATTTTATTTATATAATAAAGGTGGCATTTGAACCAAAATGACTTTGCATGTATGATTCTGTATATAAAGTTTCTGAGTTTCTGCTCTAAGCACGTCATTCCCCATTTTTTTCTTTGTAAAGATAAAACACATCCAAATAATTCAAAGTGAAAGCAACATAAGAAAATCCATTAATTTACAGTACATGTAGTTCAAAAAATATTATACCTATATTTGGTTCCTTTTGTTATGAAACCAAAATTTCATTTAGTTGGATAACAGCTTTAGGTCTACTCAATTGTTGTTGCTCATCTTTAGTTGGGTATGGTCAATCCTTGAAAAATCTTCAATAATATAAGTTAGTTAGGTATTAAAACAATGTACCTTCAAAATGCAATGAAAATTAGCAACATAGAGATGAGATAAATCAAAACAAAAAAGTAGCCAATAGTTTAGGTCATAAAATTTTGAAGTTTTTTCTTTTTTGGCCAAAAGGATGTTAAACAAAGCAATAAGAATAAATTTAATCTTATAAAATTGAAGGTACATATAGTTACTAATCAAAATAGCCTCATTACTAGATCCTTCTCCCTCGAGTGAATCCATGACTTTTTTTAGAGTAAAAAAGAGACGAAAAAAAGTGAATCAACTGGCAAGTATTTAAAGCTTGAATGATGCACAACTTGACACTATCTAACATAATTTTTAGTTCTCATTGAAAATATAGAAGTGTAATATTTATTACTATAATTTAAACATATTGCATTTAACTGAACATCAAGAATATTAAACATTCATGTTTGTAATGAATAAATTCAATAGAAAAAAATTGTACTTGGTTGATAATTGCAAATCGAAGCGTTTCATCTGTAGTATATATTCTAACAAGGTTTAAATAGAACTCTCATAATTCTCCTTTTTCTGATGAACATAGACACTATATAGTTATTACATTGGTAAAATGACACTATTCAGGTAAGGTTGATTTGTATTTATTTATGTACTTAGCCAACAAAGAATCTAAAATGCAAGGAAAAATTTGAGAGTGAGATTTGTTTTAATAAAAGGCAATTTACAGAGTTCCCTATAAGGTAGTTATTACATTGGTAAAATGACACTATTAAGGTAAGGTAGTTATGTATTTATTTATGTACTTAGCCAACAAAGAATCTAAAATGCAAGGAAAAAATTGAGAGTGAGATTTGTTTTAATAAAAGGCAATTTACAGAGTTCCCTATAAGGCCCAACTCAATGCTGATGGTATTTAAGTCTCTTTTCATGCCCATATCAATATATAAGGATTCTTGTTTTTCACAAGTAGAGCTGCAATTCAAATATTAAGATGGAACAAAACGAATTAAAAAAAATAGGTAGAAGAATTTATAAGATTAGAAAAGGTTATTTTGTTTAATAAATTTTAGCTTGTAACTTGTAGTCATGAACTTTAAACAAGATATATTGTTTTCATTATCAATTTATATATCTTCTTCAAGGACAACTAACTAATTATGTGAACTATATATTTAAATTATAGTTTATGAAACATATTTAACAATACCGAATATATGAACCCTTTGATTGTTGAAGATATCATTTACCTTGAGCTTTCATAACATTTTATTAGTTTCTCAATAAAATTTTAAATTTCCAACTAGGTAGTGAAGTCAATTAATTTTTTGCTTAATTAGGTCATCACTATTTTCAAAGTTTAATTTATGGCACTCTTGTACATATCAGAAATCAGTCCTACATTTAAGAGGCATTTACTGATTTAAGTTCTTAGATTATCAAGCAATGCTCAAGGAACTATGAAATGTTTACTCCTTTTAAAAGCATTTTACTACTATTTTTATGACATTAACTAGTTACTTAATGACTCTTTTGTTTTTCATAAAATTTTCATTGTTTTGATATTTACGTATGATCATTACATTTTCATATGTGAAGAAAATGTGCACCTGCAATGTGAAATGGACATCAATACTCCTTAAATCGGTCCTCCCTTCCTCTTTTTCCAAGAATAAGAAAATGTTCTCAATGAGATTAAAACTCAACTGAACAAGCAAGTAGTCAATCTCATTCTAGCCCAAAAATTTTAATATGAGGAGAAACAATTAGTCTATCAACATTACATTGCTCCCAATCAATTAGGTTGCAGCATTATTTTAACATCATATCTTGTCTCATGCATAATGGTCTAAATACTAGACTATCATGTAACAAAATTATTCTACCTACATAAGAATAAGTGATAACAAAAAATATCTTTTTTTTTAGCAACAAAAATAAAAGATGCTGTTTAGCCCCACAATGCCAATCATCATTTTTTTTCACAGTCATTGTTGGTGTTCTCAAGAATACAAAATTGTAAATTTAGAATCAACTGCTTAATTGGATACCATTAATATTGAAACCCAATATTAGTTATCAATATTAGTTTGTAGTTTTGTAGTTTTTCTCATGGAGTCGAATCATATTGAGGTGTAATATTCATTGAAGTTCAGTTGTTTGTATTTCTTTTAGTGCTCCTGTAGATAATAAGGGAGTTAATGATTCATAGTGTTTTAATTATTTGAGATTGTCTGTTTGATTGTTCATTGAAATTTGATTGATGAATCGATATTTTTGGGTTTTTTATTTTTCATATTAATATTAAGTACATAATTATGCAAATGACTTGTGATCTTCTTGTTAGGATTATATAAATGAATATGAACTAGTTTTTTCTCATATTTCTCATTTGTCTTTAGAGCATCAACTTTTTTACACTAATATTTTTTATAAACTTAATCATTGATGAACATTTTTGTCATTGTTTTAAGTACGAATTTTGGTACAAATAATAAATGGGGATGCAACAAAGGTTTGGCAAATAGTTATAAGTTGGGAAGTTTTCAATCTTGTATCAATAGAGAATATATCATTCATTTAATTAGTACCATAATTGAGATGTATATGCAATAAGTCTAGTTATTAAATAGAATTGTAATTTGGGTATCAAAAAAGTTCTTATACTCCATGCACCAACCTACGATACATACATAATGAGTGTAGTTATTAGATGCTTATCATGGAGCGACAATTTAATGAAAATTAAAAAAATTAACTTTCAAGTTCCAACATATATATGACATGAAAAGAAGGATAAAATTTCAAAACCAAAGGAATCTATATAGAAAAGACGTCAACTATTTTTGTGATTGGTCTAGAAGAAACAAGCTAGTCAATTCAATTTTTTTGTTGTTCTTGAGGCCTCATAAATGAAAGAAGTTGATTGAGGCATCACATTTTGGGTCCTCCAGGAAAGCCAGCTAAAAACTAAATGCCGCTGCAATTATCATAGGAAAATATAAACAAGTATTGCGAGCACTACTAGATGAAAGATGCATCTTACTAAGTCCCTGATCTTCTGTAATGGGAAACAAAAGGTTTTGCAATCAATAATTTAATATGTGACAAGAAGGGAGATTATGATAGATTAGATTATATAACCTGCAGTGAAAAACATCCAAAGAAGGTCTCAAAATACCCTTTTGGTTTAGTCAGGTATATATACCTGCTAACCCCTCCCCCTACCTATTGAATAGGATAGATTAGGTTGATAAGTGTGTATTTTGAATAATTTAAGTGTGTTTTATTATTTAGTTTTGGTATGTTTTATTCACTTTTACAGCTAATTAACTAGGTTTCTAGTGAAGTTTACATTTTGTTGTTTAAAGTGTGAAACATTGCATTTTTATGGACTAAAGTGGTGAAAACTTCATGTATTTGTAGGTTTCAATAATTCAATCATCAAATGGAGTAAATTGAGAAGATATTTGGAGGATTGTTGATAATTTGAAATGAGGTAAAGAGAATATGAAGTGCAAAATGATCAAAAGATTGAAATGCAATCAAGTATAAAAGAAAGGGAGTTTGAATAGCTTTAACATCTGTTGGTATTTTGGCTATATATTGAGGTAAAGTATCGGATTGAGGTGATTATTAATCTATTTTGAAGCTAATACATAACTCTACATTTCTTATGAGGACATCGAAATCCAGTTCATGATTTTTTCTAATCAAAAGTTGAAATACAGCCAGCCATTTTTGTTGTCAAAAGTTGAAACATAGTTTTGACCAATCAAGGGTATTTTGGTCATTTCTGAGTCTACAGAGCTCCAAATTGGATGATTATTGAAACATTGGAAAGCTAACTCAATGATTACAACTTTCATATTTTGTACTTAAGTTAATTCAGCCTCTATCATCGAAAAAATAGCAGTTGAAATTGGTGCAAAAATAGAGTAAAGTTGAAAGCTGATCAGAAATGAGGAAACCTGCAATAAGGCAAAACCGCCGGGGGGGAGGGCAATATGCGATCTCATTCTTGCGTTTTAGTGCCCATGTATTCTTCAAATGAACCTGCAACTTGCACATCAACTTGTTCTGTATTCACACAGCTTTTTCAGTTTATCTCCAGTTCAGGATTTTGACTACAGCTATAAAGAAAAGTGTGGAAACTTGTAAAAACTTATTTTGGGAATCTCAAGATGCATTTCATATCAACTTTAACAACTCATTTGTAATTTAAATTCCTCTATAAATAGGGGCCTAGGACAGCTTATTTCAAAAACTTTGGAAGGCTAGAAACATTACTAAAATGTACTCTTCACTAGTTTTTCTTAGTTTATTAGTTTAATATAGAGTAGTATAGCTTCCATCCACTCTTGTAGTAGCTAAATAAAAAAAAAAAAAAAGATGAGGATGAAGATGGAAAGGTTGGAACTCATGTGACAAGAGTGACATTTTTTCTATCACTTTACTTCTTGTATTGATTCTAATATTCGGTTATAATACATAGGTTATAGAAATATTATCGTTGCGATAAAAAAAACAAGAAGGGAGATGTTTATCTCAGCCATATTTAACAAATTTTTGTGGGTTCAAGAAGATATATGCATAGATAAAACAAAGCATATCTACAAAATCTTACAAAACATAAGCTCCAAGAAATAAATATGCATATTGCATATCAAACAAGAAAGAAATAAAAGTTTATGCTTCTGCCCGATTTAGGACTATATCTTTTGGTCCATCTATTGTAATGTTTGGTGTTTCTATGAGAGTTGGGTTTCAATCATTGATGCTACTAATGTACTTACCAAATAAGATTAAATACCGGAAAAAGTAGCTAGAATGAGAGATTATTGCTTGAAAGAAAATAAAAGTGTTGCCATGAATGGTTGATCAAACATGGGAAAACATATATATCATTGTTCGGGTATCCAGTGTTGGTTTATCGTGGTCTAAAATCTGTGTTTTATGTCATAGCATTTAAATTTTGGTGTTTCATCTGATAAAACTAAAGATTGTTCAAATTTTATGTATAAGTAAATTTGCGAACTTTCATTAGATTTATTTTGTGTCTCTTATACTCTTTTATTTTCCTAGATTTTCTTCAATAGCTACTTGTGAGAAAGTATTAAAGCATCTAGGCTATACATTAGATAAACCACATCAAAACATCATAAAAAACTTAAAACTGTGGACTATTCAAGTATAACTATTGCATTTTCATTTAGAAATAATTTAACTCATATTAGAGAAAATTTATTATCATTTTCCAAATTTTAAGTGTCATTCATCGCTAATCACTGTCTCAAAATGTCATTTATAAACTTTGAATTTTCGACTCTGTCCTACTTAGCTAAAGCACAAAAGTGCCGATGGTGAATGAGATTGTTAATGCTATACGATTAATTGTTGTATCTTGGACAAAGATACCTAGGACAGAGGAAAATTTGGAGGCAGTACTAGAGTTGGGGATTGAGGATAGTATTTTTATTGAATCTTTACTTAACTATTGTTATTTTTATGTTGCTTATGTTCTAGAGTGTATAGTGCTTGTTTAGCTGATGTAAATAGGGCTGATTTTCTGATGTAATACTTATGGTCTTGAATATCCATAGAAAATTTTGATTTACCGGCAAAAAGAAAAAAGAAATTTGTAGTGAGACATATTGATGTAAATGGGACTAAAGTTCAAATAAAAAAAACTGATTTTGGAGAATGCTGAAAGATTGCATAAACATACTTGAGGATATTTAGGATTACCTTTAGAATTAAGTAATCTATGTAAAATGCATGCACATATGAAGGTAGGATCTCATATTGAGAAGCATCAAAATTTCCTTCAGTCAAGTATGACCAAAAAGTTTGAATAAATTCTTCCTCATAAAAATAAAAGTAAAAGTAAATAACACTACAAAATATGTCGTATATTACAATACTAATTTGCATAATATTGAAGGCCTCAAGTACATGTAACAAAACAAATTTTAACCATTACTACCAAAATAGGATCCATATTCAATCTTTTACAAGTTTAAGTACTTGACAAAGAAAATAATTTTTATAAGCACATAATTTATATATATCAACTAAGAATGATATATATGGCTTATGAAAAATGTGTGGTTTGTAGAAATATTGAAATAATATATATGTATATTGGTAATTAGTATTGTTCTTCTTCACGCCTTCAGCAGCATACGTCTAATTTCGTAGCGGAAGATGAAGTAGTTCAGGATCACATGCCATCTTTGTTACGTAAATAATTTAGATAATTAAGCTTGGCATCAAACTGCATAACATGAATAAAACAAAAGTTTAAGAAAAAATTAAGAATAAGACAAATAGAAATTATATATAATTCCTATGGCTAAATTTTAATTTTTGAAGACAATTAGAGTAGGATCTACCTCTTTCTTCAAGTTGGCATTTTCAGCAGATAATGCTTGCAAATGTAGTTTCTTTGTCTCTTTCTCAGAAAGTCTATTGTGACATTTTGTACAAAAAGGATCCATTATCATTCCCTTCAATGTCTGATTCTCTACATAAAGTTTCTCATTTTCTACTCGAAGAGCATCATTCTTCTCTTTTTCATTCTAAAGCTGAAGCACATGAAAATCTAGAATTAATAGTTCAAAGTATACATAACCCAAGAAAATTCACAAATTTGAACCACATGCAAATTTAAGAAGAAAAAACATTCTACCTTTATTTTGTTGATTTTGTTTTGAAACCAAATTTTGTTTGGCTGGAAGAAAACCCTAGATCTGTACTCAATTGTGGTTGATCATCTTTAATCGGATGCGTGCAATCCCTAAGAAATCTTCAATAGTATAATTAGTTGGTTAGATATTAAAACGTAATGCCATATATACCTCCAAAATGCATGCATGGAAAATAAAAAGGAAAATAGAAATAAGAAAAATAATATTTAAAAGAGAAAAAGTAGCCAAAAAATTTAGGACAAATACTAAATTTACTCTTCAAGTTGTTGGATTTGCTTGATATGGTGCCTGCGAAACTGTTCCTCTTCTTCCCCAATATTAAAAGAACCTTCATTGCTAGAGTCATCTCCATCATATCCAAAATCCATGACTTTTTCCATAGTTTGAAACATAAAAGAAAGAAAGGTATTAATTGATGAACGTACAGCTAGAGAGATGCAAAACATGATACCATAAAACGTTTAGATTTTAATTTTCAGTTGATTTTAAATAAGAATATCAAACATTCATGTCTAAAATGAAGAATTTCAGAAAAAAAAAAAGATATCAAAGTACCTGGTTTCCAATTGTGAATAGATCGTCTCTTTCTTCAGCTTATGTTCTAATAAGGTTCAAGTGGAGGTGTTGTGCGTCTCTTATTTCTGAATTGGCACAGTTATATATATTGGTAAAATGACATTTTAAGGGAAGGTAGTTATTTATTCTTACATGCACCTAGCCACCAGAAAATCTTAAATACAAGGAAAAAATATGATGAGCAAGATTTTTTAAATAAAAACTAGGAAAAAATATGAATAGCAAGATTTTTTAATAAAAACTAATTGAAAGAGTTCCCTATAAGGCCAACCAAATACTGATAGAGTGATAGTGTTCAAATCACTTCTTATCTTCCATTAGTGTCCATATCAATATAAAAGGATTTCCATTGTAAAATGAGCCAAAATTCGAGTTCTAAGATGCCAAAAAAATAATATAACCATATTTATCATGGTTTAAAATGTTAATTCTATAAATTCAATTAATCAAAAAATTGTGTGCTCCAGCATATAGGTAAATTGGTGAACTTTAAACTAAATTTATTATGCATCGATGTAGGAAAAAAAATTACTTCATTGTTGATTAGTAAGCATCAAACTAGATTGTTTTGTTGGTGATGATGATTGTCCGTGGGTAGGGTTCAGTCATGCGTGACATCGGAGGACGTGAATTGAGCTAGTGTCCTGGAGCAGGCTTTTGATGGGATGGCTTAAACTAAACTCTGATGCAAGTGTTTTGAATGGTTAGGCAGCAGGAGAAGAGGTTCTGCGCGATCATCGAGGAAAAGTTGTTTTTGCTTACTATAAGGAATTTGGGGAATTGGAGTTGGCAGAAGCAACGTCCTGATTGTCAGGTTTGAGATTTTGTGTTAATCAAGGCTTTAGTTCCTTAGTTGTGGAATCGGACTCAATGGTGCTAGTTCAGTTGGTTTGCTCTGATGCTTTGTCCAAGTGGCTGTTATGTAACTTGTTGAGAGAGATTCAACATTTGCTTAAAAGGTTGAATGGGTCGTTGCATCATGTTTATAAAGAAGCTGATTCAGGGACTAATGCTTTGGCCTCCTTGCAGTTGGGGTGTCAGATGTATTATGATTCAGCGGCAAGCCTTCCTTCTAAGGTGAGAGCGGATGTGCGTCATGATTGTCAAGAGGTGCCTATGGTTAGGATGATACTTGTATGAGAGTATTCTTTAACTCTTTGTCATTTTAATTTTCTGGTGTAATTTTTTGGACTTATTAATAAAATGTAGGGCTGGCCTCCCTACCTCGTGTTCAAGGTTTTGCCAGAAAAAAATAGATTTAATATGCATCTAGAATTATGTCATTGTAATCATATCCTAGTTACTTGCATTATATGAATTTGGAGTTTATTCATATTGTTAAGTACAATTTTTGATGAATAGGTAAAGTCACACTGCTGATATAAATAAGATATATTTTAGAAAATATAATAGATTTTTGGGAATTCTCCTTATTGAGGTAGATTCTTTGATTTTGGTTCAGGTCTTGCAGAAAGTCTTTAAGTGTCCTTGGTCCATCTTGCCTGAGATTGAGGAGTTTTGAGTTAAAAGGAGACCAATCTCCATACTGCGCATTGTTTGCAAGAAGCTAATCAAGTGGCTGATGTTTTGTCTAATGTGTGGGCTGCTTGGAAGTGGTCATACCATTGGTTGCTTTTCAAATCTTCATTGACAGTACTTATTCTGCTTTATTCTTCAAACCTATAAAATAGACATAAACATACTTTAAAACATGCTCAAAAGACATGAAAGTATAGAAACAATTGGGTTGACTCCCGACAAGCACTTCTTTATAGTAATTACCTTGACTATATAACATCTTTATCAAGGAGGTTTAATTAATGAATAATTCACCGTTTTAGGGCTTGGTGGATTAACAAAAAGTGGCTTGATAACAAATGCCATATATTCAAGTGATATGAGAGATAAAGGTGGCTTATCTATCTCAGGTATTTTATTTAGATCTATAAGTATATTGATTTAATTAAATACATTTCAAGTCGTTGTCATTCAATTTTTCTCGATTACTATCCCTCATGTCTTTTGGATAGAGTTGCTAAATCACGATCGAGTTTAGGTGAAGCCTTCTACTTTATACTAGTATAAATTTATGAATTTTGTAAGTTAGAATATCAATTTTTATTTTGCTTATTTGGATAGATATGGTGATAATAAAATTCTTCTTGATATATTCTTTTTATTCAATATATTAGTGATTTTTTCAATGCTTCAAATAAAAGCTAAAAGGGTTTTCAGCAATTTGGAAAAGTTAAGAAACTTTCCATGCATGAATGATTTGAGAACAATATTTTTCTTTTGAGGAAATAGATGTTTGAAAATTGGAAGAATTTTGGACACTTCAAACAATCTTTACGCACTACAACAAAAATGACCTTTAACGACATTTAAAGGTGTCAGTATAGATAATCTAAACTGATTCTTTACCTTTCCTCACACCTCGGACGAGTGTCATTCCTTCCAATGTGGGGATAGACTCGTAGCATTCAAATATGTCAGGAAAATTATGCTATTACAGCGTCCCATCTGCCAATAAAAATCCATTTTCTTGACAATGAAAAGTGTCGGGATAGCTGTAGTACCACATTAGAATATTGAATTCTATGAAGGCATCTTGAGTTGTCTTAATATATGGCTTTTAAGAACACTTAACCATGTCAATTTACACTGCTTTAGACGAAATGCCCATGTTTCATTAGATATTGCTTTAGAAGCTAAGTTATGCTGACACTTTTAATTGTCAGGAGTTTTTTTTTTAATATAGAAGCAACCTGCAAGTAGTGTTCCCTTCTATACATTCCGAATCAGAAACCCAAAGGACTTGTAAAATTATCCCAAAAAATAAAATGCATGTAGTAATTTAAAAGCAAAAGTCAATGCTCAAATATAATTTGTTGAACTAAAAGTCAGTAACAAGTACTAACATAGCAAATCCCTAACAAGTACTAAAAGATTCTCCTAATGTAAAAGATTGAAAGAACTTGCAGTAGTTTCTAAACTTTCCAATGAAATGAGAGCCTTCGGTCATAACCACGAAAACCCCATCAATCTTCAACTGGTTCTACCTGTGCACAAAGTAGTTTGATATAAGAAATAAATCTAACCATAAATATTTTAGTTTGAGCAAAAGCAGAAATGAAGTTTCAAAAACAGGAATTTTTCCTGTGTTAACTATTAGAAAAAGAACTACTTGGACATTCCATACAAGGTGAGGATCATTAGATCATCATAGCTAGTAACAAAATTCTAGAAATGCTACAATGTAAGTAAGTGCATATATTACCAAATGACAAGGTCAAGCAATTGGTGCGCCAAGTGCATTTTGAATTGTTTGTTGCAAATTATACAGTCTAATCAATTGCTCACTTGGACTCATTACAACTTGTATATCTCACACCAGTTTGGTCCAAGAGCTTGTACCCCAACCTTATCTAGTGGATTCAGACTCCATAAATATCTCTTTGCCATGATTTTTGTTGCGTCAAACAAACTTTTTGATGAAACCATATTCTCTACCTAGTAAAAGATCCAACAAGTACAAGAATCAAAGTCATGCTTAAACTTTTGACCATATGCACTTTAAAAATTGAAGAGTAAAATTCAAATTAATCACTGAAATCAAGGCAATAATTTTTTAAACAATTTAGTCACTACAATTAACTGTTTAAATATTTTAATCCTTTTCTTTTATAATCCTGATTGCTAGTAAATTTTCAGATTAACCACCTAAAAGTTTAGAAGTTGTAAAGACTTACTCGAATAAGTCACGTAACTCGCGTTGGAGTATGGTTTGAAACATTATTAGACGATGATGAAGGATATCTCGGGCTGTCAATTATATCGCCCCTTCCATGTTGAATTGAAACCATTTTCTTCAAGTTGGCAATTTCTTCATTTTGCCGTTGAAGCCTTTCCTCCAAACGGACCAATGTTGACTGTTATTGAATACTTATACGGTAACATGTGTTACGACTAGGAATGTTTTTCTATAAATTTGTTGGATTCACATATTCACTAAACAAGTAAACATGACCATGTTTGTCTTGCCCAACCACCTGGGCAAATATATCATTTCGACCAACTAGATTTTGCGAATCCAATGGAAGCTAATTTTTTAGCCCATTCATTTTTTGCTATATAATAAAGGAAAACACTTGTAATTGCAAATGTAATGAAAACAATGATAGAATTTAAATGCTTGTGTTTCGAGGATCCTTATCAAATTCTCAGCAACTATAGTACTTGATGGAGTTCCATCGGCATGGGTATAAAACTTATTGAACATTTCTACTCTAGTAGGAGGTCTTCCCAACTGTTTGGCTTATAAGAAATTGAATTTTTTTTAATTATAGTTTTAGCATCTAGCATATAATAAAAAAATAAGTTAACATAATCAACTATGTATGAGTCAAAAAAATTAGCAACTAAAAATGTCAGAGATATCACCATGTTATTCCAAAGATGAGCAAATGACTTTTTTCGGATTGTGTGGTTCATCTTCTTCTCCTCTCTAACTTTCTTATTCCTCTCACTTAGTTTTTAAATTTGAAAATCATAACCAAGATTATGTCATTGAATAAACACAACTTTATTAAGAATGTTGTAACTGATTTGTACCTTTACTTCTTCACTTTTCCAATAAGTCCAAAGTTTTATCCATTCCTCTTCCCAAACCCTTACATCCTTTTGAAATCGAGTTTCAGCATTTGGTGAGGTAGGATCAAAATATGTAGCCTTCAAATCTGTCTTCCAGTTTCTCCATTTTTTGCCAATAGATCTTAAAGTCCAAGCTTCCAGTCCCATAGGTAAAACAAACATTTCCTAAAACATAGTTAGGAACAAAAAAATAAACATAATTTCACAGTAAATTTTTTATAAAGTATACATAATACAAAAGCTACCATTACCTTTATCGCATCTAACATGTCCATTTTAAGTTTTCTTGGCACCTTAAGCCAACTTTCAACATCTATTGGACAATACATACCATTCCTACCCAAACTGTCCAAGAATTCAGAGAAAGTAATTTTCTTACTTATTGGGATCCCATCGTCATCGAGTTCAATCTCAATCTGTGAAAAGTCCTTAGGTCGACCCCAAATTTCTTTCATAAATGTAGGATCTCGGGTTTTCTGGTATACATCACTTGAATCATTTGTAGTACCTTATAGTATAAAATAAAAAAAAATTACAGGTTATGAGCATAAAAAATGTAATTCTGCAATTGGTTCAAAACAGTAACTAATACTTGCATTGTTAGAGGTGCATGTCATGAAGTTGGTTTCATTGGAATGTGGATCTCGAGAATCTTGTATTGGATTTTCTTCAGTTGGTTCATTCCTTGTTTCAAGTGGAGACTGTTGAATTGGAGAGTTTTGACACTGCTCATGCGACTGTGAATCTCAAGTAACATGTTTTGTAACTTCTTCACCTGATTCATGCCTTGTTCCGAGTGTAGAATGCTGAATTGGAGATTGAGGAGTTCGAGCTTCTTTTCCTTGAACTTGTTCAGTTGGTTCATGGCTTGTTCCAAGTGGAGGCTGCTGCTTTTTTTCATGCACTAACGGAGGTTGCTCAATTGGTTCATATCTCAATCCATTTGCAGCTTGCTTACATTTCCGAGCTCTACGGGCCATACCTACATAATTCACCATTAGTATGAGCTCAAACTTTCAAGATTTTCATACAACAAAAATAAAAATATTAAATGTAACATAACTTCATATTCTATTAAATTTCAGAACAACAAAGGAAAGCATAAAATAGTCAAATACTAAATATAAAGTTTCAAATATATACAATTGTTTAGTCATTACAAAGTCCAAAATAGAGACAATAAATCTCTCGAACTGTCTCAGCAACTATAATACTAAATCAGATTATATTGGCTCAAACCAATTTCAATCCCAAGTGCACCCTCACGAACCCAACTAATTTCCTCATTTTCATTCTCAACAACAGGATTGCTAACATCACTTTACAAATATGTTTCAACATCCATGACTGTCTCCATGTTATATCCAACTCTTGCAGTGGTAGCAGTGGCAGAGCCAGAAAAAAATCTTAGTGGAGGCAAAAATAATACTAAAATCAGTGGCGGACCCAGATCCCAGAAGATCAATTGATTCTGATGCAATTTTTAAATCGAAAGAAGTGATTAAGAGAAAGAGTAAAAAACTTTGGTTGTGGAAGAAAAAGTGGCTCTCGTATATTGGCGAGTGGGGACAATCAAGAGCCAGAGGAGGAAAGGGAAATTGGTGAGTAGGGACAAAGGAAGTAAATGATTAATGATGATTGGATGAAGTGATAAATAAAAAGAGTTGTTAGTTGGGTGTGGAAGAAGAGGGGTCATCGGTTGTGAAAGGAAATGGGGGACCAGAGGAGTAAATGGAACTTGGGGAGTGGGGACCAAAAGTAATGACTGATATAATTGGTACTTGGCCCTGTTGGAGGGAAAATGGGGACCAGAGGAAGAAAGTGAATGATACTCCCTCCGTCCCACTTGGATAGTTCTGTTTCCTTTTTCGTCTGTCCTAAATTATAGTGCACTTTCCAATTGAAGAATGTAATTATATTTTAATTGTCCTAAAATACCCTTATTCAATATAAGTTATTGTTACTATAGACCTACCCCATTTAATGAGAGTTGATTCTTTTTTTACCATCAATTCAAGTTCCTATAAAGTTGTACTCTAATTAATGTGAGGGTATTTTAGGAAAATAACTACCTAAATTGATTGTTCCAACAAAGTTAACTACTTTTTCTTAAACTGTGTGAAAAAAAATCAGAACTATCAAAGTGGGACGGAGGAAGTATAAATTTTCTGACCCATTCTTTCATATTTTTTCTTAAAAAATTCTGGGGACACCTTTAAAATTATGTCAAAATTATAGAACTCTTATAGGAATTTAAGGGGGGACAATGGGGGCCCGTGTGATGACTGGAAAATTAGCGCATATTTTCTTAAAATTCTCCCTTATTTTGATTAAATGACTTTACAATAGATTTACTACTTATTTACTCCCTCAAAAGTTGGAATAAAGAATAGAATGAAGAGTTTCCCCCTTTTAGTTTCATCGTTAAGCGAAATTAGGGTTTCTACGGGTTTTTACGTCTTTTGGTAGTGTGAGTAATCGATACGGAGTGTGTACTAAATTTGGTGATTAAGAGTGAGTTTTAGATAAGAAAAAGTGTGTGATTAAGAGTCAAAATAATAAGTTAGTGAATTATACGTGAAAACCCTAGTACGCGTGAGTTAAGGAAAAACGGTGAGAACCCGACATTTTTCTTATTTTCTAGCGCTTATTTTCATTCCATGCATACATTTTCTATACTTTCCTTTATTATATTAACTTTCTAGCTATTTTATAAGGGAATTAAGTTCCAAGACATTTTTCCACTATAAGTTAGTTCATGTGATATTTGTAGTACATATTGGACGTGGGACCCACTAGTGCGATACGTGCGACAATTTTGACAACTAATTGGTGAACGATGGAGTTAATTGCAATGATTAAAATTTATTAGGGCCATAGTGTGAGAATTAGCAAAGTAAGATACTATGAACCTTAGAGCTTCTAGGATTTTCCTAAGCCCAATTTTGATTGGTGGAGAAAAAGTATCCTTGACTTTAGCTTAAATATCTAAGCTATTAGTAAATGAAAGGAAAACAAACAAAGCCAAATTAAGAGGAAAAAAGAGAGAGGGAGGGCCGTGAGTTTCATGGAGAAAGCAAGAGAGAAGCTTCAACTTTGGGTTCTTGATTTCTTGCTCAATCTTGCAAACTAACCAATAGATTCACCAAATAATCCATAGAAGTTGCTTAGGAAGGTGGATTGCTATCTTGGAGTGGAGAGTTTTGGTGGTTCAAGCTTCCTAGGGGTTGTTGTGCTTCTCCAATTCTAGGTAAGGTTGGTATTAGTTCATGGTTGTATTACTTATTGGTTTACAAGTGAAAGTTATGGCTTGTTTAGGTAGATTTCATGATATTAGTAGTGATTAAAGTAAATTCCAGCTTTAAGGTGTAAGTTTCAGCTTTGGTTGTGGAATGAATGGTTATTCTTGGTGTGCATTGTAGTAATGCTCGTGCTTTGTTTATGGAAGTAAATTCATGGTTAAACCTTGTTAGTTTTGTAGCATATAACATTCGGCCAGCATGAAGGGTTTGGATTAGGATTTTGGTTGATGAACCTATATGTAATTTTGTGTTAGTGATAAAACAGCTCTGTTCTGACCAGTTCTATTCGTGTATGATGGAGACCGAATTAGGCTTAGGTTAAAACATGAAAGTTGTAGGAAATGATGTCATTTAGCTGCCTGTAAAATTTCAGCTCGATCGGAGCATGGTAGGATGTGAAATGACCAAACTACCCTGACTGCCACAAGTTTCAATTCGTAAACAGTTTTGTGAATTCACCAGATTGGCTTCATTTTTTCACCATGATTCGTATCCAATCAGCTTTTGGCCAAAACATAAAATTTGTAACCCTATGTTATAGCTTTCTAACACCTCTGAAAACACCTCAAACGGAATTGTGTAGCTTGAGTTATTACCGGTTAAAGTCAGTGCTAACAACCAGACTGATCATAAACTTTTGGATCTGTGATTTGCAAATTTGACCTAGATAAACTGTAAATTAGGTTACGTGGCCTTCATGAAAGTTGTGTCCCTCTGTCTTAGCTTCAAAACGGTATAAGGTTCACCCCGATTCGATAAACATAACTCCAGTTATGACTAAAATGCTACGGGATGTCAAATCTACCGTTCAGTTTTCGTCTTCAAAATTGATTTCCGATTGTACTATTGCACTTGTGTTGTACTTGGATGATTTTGGAACCTAATGGAAGGGCTATTTTGGTAACCTTACTTTTGTGTTATTGTGGGGCTGAGTTAAGGAAAATAAGGAAGCCATAAATGGCTGAAAATTTGGTAAACACAAAGGGCGTGCTACCCAAATTTGCACTCGAGGGTAAGTAGAATTACGCTTGTTTTGAGTAAAGCTTTGAGGACGAATCTAACTCGATTTGTCTAGGTTATTCGAGTTCCCTTTTATGGAGGTATATAAGTTGAAATTCGGCCGAAACTGGTACCCTTGGAAAAATGAAATTTACCATTAATAAAACTACGTTTTCCTCGTTTCTTCGACTCAAATGGTATTTCCAAATATACTTGCTTCAAAGTTTTACAGTTTGAAGAGCGAACAAGAGTTTTACGAATATTCTCTAAATAAGTTTCAGTTACTTGATTCTCGTTAAAAGAAACGTTTAAGTTTCGAGCCTTGGTTACTTTGCAAAGCTCTTAAACACTATTATATCGCAGATTTGGATTCCAAACCAGGAGTACTACCTGGACGTGATCACTAAAAGCACTACATCTTTTGGTGAGTGCTTCCAAATACCTGATTGAACTTGACACTTGTGTTCAATACTTGACCAATGTGATCGAATGAAATGTGATTGGTATGGTCAGGCAAGGGTGTACTTTATCGCACTTGCCCCAATGTGATATGTACTTATTTATTGTTGCAATCGACTTGATATACTTGTACTTGACTTGTAAGTGCGGAGCAGCAGTATGTACCACACTCGATCCGAATGGGAGGTACCTCTCATTCCCGTCTCCGTACTTTTATCTTGATTCAATCGATTGGAGATATTATCTCATCGACTTTTTGGGAATCCAAACCCCACTGGCTAGTTAATCGAGTCGAGCCGGCAAGGGATTGGTCGATTAGATAACGAACCATGGGTATTTAGTGTTGTCGAGTAGAGTGTTATCTCCTCGACGAATCGTTATACTCGAGTATTACCACCAGTGTTTATTGTGGAGTTCGGGCCCCGTAAGGGGGTTGGTCGGTGGACGGAGGTTGGAGTTAAGCGATGTTCTACTGGACTAGTTTCCTCACTTAAAAGTTGACGGAGTATCAACTACCAATCGATCAAGTTATGGTGGAACCGATATATGAGCAACTGTATCCTTATTGTGAAATGTGAACATTTATTGTTTGGCTATATGTAGTATGATTACTCACTTCTCGATTTGTCTTGAACACTATTTCACTATTGTGCTGCTTATGCATTATTTGATGGTTAATTTGATATTTGGAATCTCACTGGACCTTTAGCTCATTCCACGCCATTTGTTTTCCTTACAGGGGGTACGAGTGAGGCGCGGAAGTTACAACGACTAGTGTGGTCTAGAAATTTTGAGTTTTGAAGTTGTACTCGCGCTAGCACCCGATTAGGGTTGTATGCACTTGACTTGTAATGCTTTAAAGTACTATGGTATATAGGAGTCTTGTATCTGGGCGAACATCAATGTACATATATTAAGTTTGAATTGTTGTGATATTCATTTTCTATGGTCGATGGTTTCTCGTATGCTAGTGAGTGAGTCCTGGCGAGAGTTGGACAGGCGACTTGCTAAACCCTAGGGTACGCCCTAGGGGGAGGCGGGGTCGTCACAGCCCGTGCCCCCAGTGCCCCCTCTTTAAATCCGCCCCTGAGTGGTAGAGATAACAACTTGTCAATTCTTATCAGTTAGATCTTTCACATAAAATACTTGTGATACTTGTGAAACAAGCATAATTGGCTCAGCGTGAGGCCTCACATTTGCAAAATTGACTTTAGTAAACCCATCAGCATCTTGTTTCATTCTCTTTCCATTTGATATTCAATCACATTCAAATAACACCACCCGACGACCTCCGTAAATTAATTCTATTATATTTTACAAGACGCCAAAGTAAACTATTTCACTCAAAACTGGATTTTGATCCCTTATACTTGCAAAACTGGATGTCGTTGTCTTGACTGTAACACCACTATTCTGCGTCTTTCTTTTCTTTTCAATTTCACTAGTGTGAAACCGAAATCCATTAACAACATATTTGTCATGTTGGATTCCAATAACATTTGAACCTTTAGCAAAGAATCTCAAGTCTCTCAACACCAAATCATTTTGAAAAAGTTATAACTTGTCAATCTATAAAAAAAAAGGATGAAACTATATTTCAGTATGAAGAATTCAATTACATTACTTAATAAATTCTCCAGAATTTTACTTACATGTTCAGCAAATCAAGAAGCAAAATTTTCACTGTGCAAGCGCTCTAATAGATGCTATGCAGCTTGAGGATGGCTTTCTTTTATCAATTTACGATACTGCCTGGAAGTATATGAGTCAACACTGTAATCATACATTTAATTCTAGAATAAAATTTTATTGTATCAAATTCTAGTTGAACTTACTTTATGTAAGGTGTGACAAAATCACAGTTAAATAAAATATATTGATGTGCTTTATTCAAAATATGAGCATCAAAAACTGTTGGCTTGCTTCTCCCTAAAGGACGTCCTAATTCAGAGCATATATCTAAACCATCTTCAATTTCCTTATGTACTTCTTCATTTCTGTTCGGACAATTGAATTTTATCTCAACATAGTCCGCAAGATATAACAAGCAAAAGCTTTTGTATTCTTCTGCCAAGTACCCTTGAGCAACCGAACCTTCGGACCTACTTTTATTTCGAACATAAAATTTTAATGTTCCTAAATACCTAAAATATCATCATTCCAAATTCACTGATTAGTTCCAAAAATCAAAGAAAGAAAAAAAGTAATAAAAATTTAAGGCATAATGAGAATTACAAGCAGTACCTCTCAACAGGATACATCCAATGATAATGCATCGGGTCATCTAACTTCACTTCAGTTGTTAAATGAATAGTTAAATGCACCATGACATCGAAGAATGTTGGTGGAAAGCATTTCTCAAATTCGCAGAGTATAACTGCAATTTTTTCCAAACGGATCGCATCTTGAGGACAAATCACTTTAGAATAAAGTTGCCTGAAATATCTACTCAATCGAATCAAATGATAGTGCGCAGATTTTGGCAAAATTTTTCTCAAAACTATAGGCAACAATTGCTGTATTAGAATATGATTATCATGACTTCTAAACTCCGAAATTCTAGATGATTTTACTCAAACGCATCTTGAGATGTTAGCTGTATAACCATTTGGAACTTTCACCTTTTTTAACACAGTGCAAAATATAGTTTTCTATTTTTTATCTATTGCAAAGGAAGATGGAGGTAAGTACACCTTTCCAGGTTCTATCTTAATGAGATGCAACTTTTTTCTTATTCCCATTTCTTTTAAATCATGGTGTGAATTATAATGGCCATTTGTTTTATCCTCAATGTCCTGCAATGTCCCCCAAATGTTTTCACAAACAATTTTCTCAATGTGCATGAAGTCAAGATTATGTCTTAAAATATTATCTTTCCAATATGGCAAATCAAAGAAAATACTCCTTTTCTTCCAATTAAAAGGTAATTTCGGATTACCTATCACAAGTTTGCCAAATTTAATTTCCAAGTCTTCCAATTTACTCACAATCATATCCCCAGTTTGCAAAGGTGGTCTCTTTCCATATTCTTCGGTGCCATCAAAGAATTGGGCTTGATTTCTAAATTTATACTTATTATCTAAGAATCTACGATGGCCCATGTAGCAAAATTTGAAACTATGAGTCAACCGTCGTGCATGGGTGAACTTGTGACAAACAGGACAAACATATTCATCTTTAGTGCTCCACCCAGATAACATAGCATATCCTGAAAAATCACTAATGGTCTACAACAGAGCTGCATGCAATTAAAAATTTTGTTTTTGGGATGCATCTTAAGTTTGAATGCCAAAATCCTATAATTCAGTCAGTTCTTTAACTAGAGATTGTAGATAAACATCGATATTATTCCCAAGAGAGGATGGTCCGGGTATTAACAAGGACAACATGAAGTACGGTTGCTTCATACACATCCATGGAGGTAAGTTATATGGTATTAAAACCACAGACCAAGTACTGTGTGTAGAACTCATATTATTGAATGGATTAAATCCGTCAGACGCCAACCTCAATTTAACATTTTGACAATCCTTAGCAAATTCTAAATGTAAATGGTTAAAAGTTTGCCAAACTGGAGAGTCAGTTGGATGTCTCATACAACCATCTTTTGTACGTTTTTTCTCATACCATCTCATATGAGATACAATTTTAAAAGACATAAATAGTCTTTATAATCTAGCTTTTAAGGAAAAATGCCACAACACTTTTTGAGAAATTTTTTTTTCACCAGTTGGATCATTTCTGAAACAACCCATCTAAGCTCGTTACATGTTTCGCATGAAATTCTTTTTTCAGCACTACCCCAATAAAGAGAACAATCATTAGGGCAAGTATCGATCTTTTTCATAATCCAACCGCAATGTATTCATCAATTTCTCAGCCTCATAATAAGAAGAAGGCAAATTAGTCATGACTTCCGAAAATGCTTCTCTCAACAGCTCAAGAAACATATTAAAAATTTTGTTACTCAACTTACCAAGGTATTTTAGGTGAAACAAACGAATAATAAAAGATAATTTCAAGAAATTTTTGCAACCATTGTAAAAATCCTATTGAAAATCATCAATCAATTTGTAAAATTTTTCAACCTCTAAAATAGGAATGTCCCATTCTCTATTTAATTCATTTGTTCCATGTGGTATCCCAAATACATCATGGACCAAGTCTTGTATGTCATTAGTCCCATTTGAAATTCCAATTGATGTATTTTTAGAATTAGATGTGGCTTCATTGTAGTTTGAAAGTTCTGTATGTGCTATCCAATTATTATAACCTACCATTTCAAATGATCATATGCTTCCATTTTAGTCACACAAATACCCATGCCGCAATCTTTGCAAGAACACAAAATTATTTCGTCACAACTTAATCTAGAAAATGCAAAGTCTAGAAACATTTTAAGTTCTGTCTCGTACTTTTTACTTATTCTTGAAAAATTCATCCAACTTTTATCTATACTTTTAATATAAATGTATTTTTAGAATTAGATATGCTTTCATTGTAATTTGAAAGTTCTGTATGTGCTATCCAATTATTATAACCTACCACTTTCAAATGATCATATGCTTCCATTTTAGTCACACAAACACCCCTGCTGCAATCTTTGCAAGAACACAAAATCATTTCGTCACAACTTGATCTAGAAAATGTAAAGTCTAGAAACATTTTAAGTCATGCCTCGTACGTTTCACTTATTTTTGGAAAATCCATCCAACTTTTATCCATACTTTTAATATAAATAAATGTCTTCCAATAAGCTTCACAAAGTGTCAAGACTAATCAATTTGCTTGCTAATCAGTATGCTGGTTCTTAAATTGGTTAGTCTCAGTCTGATTTTCTTGTTTGCAGGAATTTGATGGGGTTTATGGACCAGCTTGGCATTGCATTTTAGGGACTAGTTTTGGTTCTTTTGTAACACATTCAGTCGGTGGCTTCATGTACTTCTTAATGGATCAGAAACTATGCATCCCTTTGTTCAAAACTACTGTATAGAGAGAGAGCTGATTTTTGTTCAGTTTTCAAGTTCATTTGAGAGACAAAAAAGTTGCATGTAAGGGTAATTGTAAAAGAAATGATAATGGAAGGGGATTGGTCAAGCAAGAAGAGAGCATGGCTTAAAGATGACTTCACTGACATAGTTTTGAAATGGTCCCTTCATGACATTTTTAATAAGCATATGTACAAAGATCAGGTTAGAAGCGGAGAGGATACATGGGATCAAAAGATTCACCGGTGCATACTAGTGAGGAATATAGCATAAGATTTCAGACAATAATCCTTTTATAGTTCTATAGTTGATTCTTTTTTGAGTTGTTGGAATGTTAATCCTTGAGTGGCACAGCCAAGGTGATCAATTTTAAGGCCATAGAGTTAAGCTTCTCTATTCTAGCAATATTGCCTTGCAGAAATTAATCTTTGGACACATCTTCTTTTCATACATTTTCTAAGGTTTAAAAAATGAGGAAGTTTTGTCTTAAAGGTAAAGGCATTGATGAGAGCACTTCATCAACTAAATTTAAGGTCAAAATACCAGAAGACGTGTCATTTAAGGGTGAGAAGCAGGACTGGCTTTATGTGATTTACTTGACAAATACCATGATTGACCAAACATGTTATTTTTCTTTCACACATAACACACTCTCATATATGCTATCAAACAAAGTACGCATTTTTATCGAAAAAAAGGAAAAATAGGGGGGGACTTGACATTTTATCAAACAGGTTATGTGTGACAGCCCCACTTTCCCCAAAAGCGAACCAGAGGGGTCAACGAACTATCTGCCCAACTCTCGTCGGGGCTCACTACAATCCATAATTCAAGAACTAGAAATACTTCAAATATTTTCAATATACATTTAAAGTACTCCAAAACATTAATACTTAAAAATTAGCTAACCTTCAAACTTAAATACAACCCAAAAGAATATGTACTACAGTCATTGCTATAATACAACTTGAAGTCTCCAAAAGAAAACAACTTAGTACTATTCGTGGGCACTCTTGGTCTTGAACCCTGTTAAGGAAAACAAAGGAGTGGAATGAACTAAATAGCCTAGTGAGATTCCAAAACACACAAACAGTTCCAATAAATCAAGTAAGTTAAGCATAACGCACATATGATTCAAGATTTCACATTGATACATTAAAATGAGACATTTATCATTTTACAGAAATAAACACACATTAAAAGGATACGGTGTTCACGTGGAACTATTTCAGTCAGCTGCACCTTATAACTCCAATAATTTTTTCGATTTGTCTGGTCATTGCCTTATTCCTTCAGTGGTAATACTCGAATATACCGAAAGGTGGCCCAAAGTTCCAATCTACCCGACCGAATCCAATCCTGACTCGAGCAGGTTAGCAATCAAGGGTAGGGCCCAGTTTAGCTAAGAGTTTACAACATGGTCAAATAATCAAATAAACCGGTAAACGGTAGAAATTCATGGTTAAACGGTAGAAATTTATTATTTTAGTAGGTCGAGTGTGATAAAGTACGCACTCGCCTTAAAATGGTGGAAAATTACATAGGAGTAATTATAGGGAATATTTAACAGTTAAACACACAAGAAATATGAAATAAACATGTAGCAAAACTATTTAAATCACACACATGCAGGGAACAATCACAGTTACATGCGATATGTCTCGGTTCCTGGATAACACCCATGACTACCCTTGAGTCTATAGGTAAGAACCAACATGTTTATATAAAAGTGAAAAACAAGACCTTAAGGTGTTCGCACTTAGGAAGTGAAGAAACAAGAGATTGGTATATAATTCTTAAATGTATAATAAAGAATAAAGCGAGTCGTTTTATCCTTGAATCAAGCCTTTTCAAATTCAAAGTTCAAAAGTAAGAATGGAACCATGAGAAATCAAGTTCTAGGTCAAGAATTAAACATAATAAAGAACATTAAGATTTCTCATTTAGATCCAAGGAAACATCAAGTACAAGGAAAACTTGTATCCTCCATGAAATCGAGTTTAAAATGAATCATCAATTTCAAAAGGAAGTTGAATGTTCTTATAAGCTCGTTTCTTAAGAAATAAAAAAATTTCAGCTTTACGCGACAAAACTTAGAAAATCAGATCTTGAGTTTGGTACATCCAAAAATGGAAAACTTTACACCGTTGAAAACTAGATCCAAAGTACTAAAACTTCTCAGAAGACACTTTTCCAGGATTTCAAACAAAAAGTATTCATATTTCAGTTCAAAATTACAGTTCCAAGAAGTTCGGATTGAACCAGTCTTAGTTTTCAGCAATCTTTGGAAATTCGGCAAAATTCACTGAAAGTGAATCAACCTCTGAAATTTGTAACACAAAAAGAGTCCCATACAAAGTTTCAAACACAACAAGTAGAACTAAATTCGGAGTTTTGAGTATCAAGATATAACAGTTTAAAGTCAGCTGAATTTTGCAAACTGATCAGTGGGTTTCCAGATATGAAGAGCAATTTTTGGGGCATTATTTGGATATCGAAATAAACTTCCATATGTGGACTACTTCTCTATCAAATTTTACGCAAAAACTCCCACGGGAAGATAGTTAACGAAATAACCAAAGTTTGTGAAACTTTCAAAGCTAATCTGCCAACTCGACCTTTCTTTCCTTTCAAAAGTTTTGTACAACGAAATTAGCCCCAACTCGCTCCATTTTTTAAACCAAAGTTTTTGACACTTTAATGAGCAATTGATGGGTAATTGACAACAAAATTTTCAAAATATAACATTCCAAAACAGATTTGACCATTCGGCCAACAAGGAAGGAAAAGTTTCCAATTTCCAGCTTTGTCATCTTTTTGAAATCAAACCATATCTAGCTTTATACAACTCCAAATTGGGAGTGGTTTATGGCGTTGGAAATTAAATTCCAAATGCTATAATTCTTCAGTAGACACCATTTGAAAAATCTTTTCACAAATGGGACAAAATCAAGCCACACAACGCAGCTTCCAGTTTCATTCGTATGAACAGTCAAAACAGAATAGCCAATTTTGTCGACTCACTGTAGTTCACTTAAAATGAATCAGCAGGAGATTTTTATACCATCGGAAAGTTATGAATGCCTAGTTTTGAATGCCCTAACGGCACTCAATTTCGACTTTTGTACAGAGAGTTACGTTCGAACAAAGAACACTGTCATACGTTTTTCCAGATTTGAATCTTGTCAAAACTCAAGTTTTGTACAACCAAATGAAACGATTTTCGAAAGGCACACTCTACACACATTATACAACATATATCACTCAGTTTAGCAGCCAAATAACTAACAAAAGTTTGAAATGCAAGCAAGATAACAGCATAGCAGTTTTGGCCAGCTGGGAAAGGAAAATTTTCAGATTCTTGGCCAATCTTTTCATGCATTTTTGAAGCACCAACTGAAAGAGTTTTTGGCTAGAAATTTGTCCACTTAAAACTCAATATATCAGCTCTCAAATGGGCTAAGAAATTCATGAAAATATGGCATCAAAATAGAGTAACAAAAACTCAAAATTTCGGCCAGCACTTCTTCCTCTCCTCTCGGTTTCTCTCTTTCTTTTTCCTCTTCTAGTTTTTACCCTTAAAACTCATCACAAACACACTAACACATACATGAATATCATGGCAGCCCTTATATAACCAAGGTGGGAGTTCATAGAGTGCACTTCAACCAACCAAATCCAACCAACAACAACAAGAAAGAAGCTATAAGTTTCAAAACCAAGAAATGAAACAAGAAAGCAAGAGTTTTGATGAGAGATGTGTATACCTTCCAAACACAAGAGGAAACCCTAGATTTTTGGTGTGAAAAACTCTCTAAAACAGCTCCAAATAGCCGACCCTCTCTTCTCTTCAAGATGTTCTCAAGTTCAAAGTTAAACTAGCAAAGAGTTGCAAGTTCTCTTAGAGCAAAAATGGAAGACAAAGCTGAAATCTTTTGAGGGGAAATGGGGTGGAGAATTTCGGCCAAGAGGAGTGGAGAGGAAGAAAGAGTTTGGATGGTAGGTGGGTGATAAATCTTGTTTGGGAAGATTGAAGAAAAGTAGTCATTAAGTTTTGTGCAAAAGTCAAATCTTAATAGTGGTTCAATGGTGTCGTGCACTACCACTTTCTCTTTTGTTTGTTACACTTGCACATTAATCCTCTAGGGTCATTCCTCTAACATTGTAATTACTCATACTTACGAGTCTAATATTAAATTCTCAATTCTCCAATTCGTCGTATTGGCGGGACTTTCGGGAAACTATCGACGCGCGTGCGATAAAAGATTAAATTTTTAACTCACTCACATCTAATCTCTCAATTAACTTTTCTTAGTCTACTATTGATCATTCTTAATTCTCCAAAACTATTGCACTCTTGAATCGAATATTGTCTCGAAAAAAGTGTACTCGTTATTCCTTACTAAACGAGTCTAAAAAAAATTAAATTTGCTAACGGGACGTTTTAAAAATATAAGTGAGATATTGTTCCATGTAAATGGATTTAAAATGGTTGAAATAAATTATTCGAAGAAAACGGGTGAATAAATAAATACATAAATCAGTAAAATAGAATTAAAAGTAAGTAAAATTCGGGTCTTCACATTATGGACAACAAATCCATAACAAAATAGTCACATGAATCAAGGAGACAACCGAGAGGAATAAATCTGAACAACAAGTGCACTCAAATCATAAACTATTACTACATCCATTTCAATCTCAAACAGAATGGAACTAATCTCAAATGTAATCAATTTAGGGCAAATTTTGAAACTTAACCCTCCTAATTCAACACAATATAGTACACAACTTCAAGAATAGCTAATAATGTCCAATAAAATCTCAGAAAAAAAAGAAAACAAGTTGAAGAATGGACAGCTTCTTTACGGTGACATTTAGCAAAAACATTATCTAATTACTCACAAAATAAAAAATTTACCATACAATTACATACCTTCAATGGGAAAGCAAGGATAGTTTGTTTGTGAGGAGATTCAACAGAAAAAACTCCAAGTGTTTTGGCTGAGAGATAATTTGCCCAGATATAGTTTGCGGAAAGACTGTTTCTTGTGAGAAAGATGAGAAGAAGCAAAATTTGACAAAGTCTTTGGCCGGCAAATTTAAAGTTTTGAGTATTTCATGGCAAATGAATCTTCCACCAATTGAGTATGAAGTCGTTTTGTGTCTTTCTTTTTTTTTTTTTGGTGTATCTCACATTTTTTCAAGTGTCTTGATAAGTAGTCTAAAGGCACATTATTATTCTTATATTAGATAAAATAAAAAAAATTAGAGTATATATTATTGAGTTGATAACAAGTGTCATGATAGAAGTGCTATAATGACACAAATCATCAAGTGTCCTTATAGGCATGTCAAGAATGATCATTTTTGTTGGAGTGACGTTCAATTACTATTTCTTTATTTGAAAAAGTGTGTTTCTCATCTTTGTTTACTTAATAATCCAAACAATAGATATCATGGTTTGGTTCGTCAATTCATTTGCAACATATATGTCTATTGAGTAAAATTGTATGTATTTTACATGAAAATTATAAACTAAAACACTATATCACTTGTGACCAATTGTATGTTATTATAAATGATAAAAAAAGACCCTACATTGTAAATCTCTAAGTTCTGTCATGGTGTCTTATTAGTTATTACAGGAAAATTATGAGATACCTTTGAACATACTCATAGAAGGCAATTTACCACTAGATATAATGGTGAACATACTCTTAAGGCTTCCAGGCAAGTCATTGGTATGCTTTAAGCATTTTGCAAGTCTTGGTATGCACTCATTAATAGCATTAGTTTCACCCAAATGCATGTGCTCTACTTAGATTTGGAATACATAGTACTGAGATTACTCCAACAATTTCTCTATTGCAATTTTCAACTAATGATGTTGGAGATGGTAAAGGTACTACTAAATGTGGTAAGGCATTCAATGTTTCCTTTCTTTTCAAGGTCAATCATTTTAATAAGGTGGTGGTTGAGGCTTCATGTAATGGATTGGTGTTATTGAAAATTGATTCAAAACCTTTGATTGTATTATGGAATCCTGCAACCAAAAAGTCTAGACTTCTTGAACTTCCATCAAATAGTCATTGTTCTTTAGTTGAGATTTCCTTATTTTGGATACTAAAGACTACAGAATTGTTAGGATTCCTAGATCACAAAAGCAAAGTTCAAGTTCAAACTCTAAAAGCACAACTATATGAATATATAGCTTGAACTCTAATTCTTCGAAGAAGTTGGATGTTGCTCTTTTATATACCCCTTTGCAACTAGGCCCACCAACTTTACTAAATAGAATCATGCATTGGACTACATATGGAATCACAAGTTTAGAAATTGCGGCATTTGACGTGAACAATGAGAAATTTCAATATCTGACATTGCCAGAAAATATGGGATTTATTAGTGACTATTGGAGGATCTCTTGCCATTGTTGTTGCATATTTGAATCAACAATTTGAATTTTCATATGAAGTATACATAATGAATGAATATGGATTTAAGAGTTCTTGGAGAAAGCAATTCCTAATACAATCATTTCCAATGATAGCATCTCCAGTGGGATCTTAGAAGGATGGCAAGCTTCTTTTTACATACCTTAATGGGAATGATGCGGAGTTATTTTCTTATGATATATTTAAGAGCATGACTGAGAGATTTCCTCCCACAAATTGCTTCAACTTAAAAGTTATAAATTATGTAAAGAGTTTGGAATTTGTGGAAGGAGGAAGCAAGAGAAATCGTCAAGAAAGGTATTAGTTTAAATTTTACTCTTATTACTAATTGCTTGCATGTTACTTATGATAGTAATTAAATTAAAAAATTGCATATGAACCATAAATGAGGATGTTAATATGAAGATTTTAAAATTTTAATGAACACATTATTTGACTGCTTACATTTTATTATATTTTTTGACTGGTTTTCAGCTACAAAAGAAGATTCGCCTTAATTGAATGAATATTTAATTAGTAAATGACTGCCATTTTAGAAATTTAATACGTATCTTGTAAACCTCATTTTCTACTTAAGTGACAATACTTTGCTTAAATATCAAATACTTTATTATCAATTCCATAATAATCTTCCATAAGAGCATAATTATGGATTTTGAATAATGAAAATTTATGTCACCATGTTTGTAAACAAAAAATCGTAAATATGCTTTTAGTAATCTAGTTATTGGCACTCTATCTTTTATTTATAGTTCTCCATTTTTTCATGTGTTCTTGTGAAAAAAAATACAAAAGAGATTAAGTGTCATATACAATAGCTTATGTTGATTAACTAATGCTATCCACATCCACTTTTTGTTAACGGCACTCCATTTTTTCATATATTTTTATAAAACTATAAAGGAGATGCAATGTCATTAACAATAAGTTTAGTTAATTAGCTAACATCGTTGGAACTATACTTTTTGCTATTGGCACTCCACTTTCTTCATGTGCTTTTGTAGAAAAATTCAAAGGCATTAGAGTAGCTAATGTTATTGGCACTTTTTTTTTAATATAGTATAAGTGGAAGGATTCAAACCTAAGATCTTTCACTTACACTCCTCCCCTTAAACCACCCAACCCATCCTTCATCCCCTCTCTTGATTATTGGCACTCTACTTGTTGACAATAATTGCACTCCACTTTCCTTCATGTGTTTTTGTAAAAAAATACGAAGGAGATAGAGTGTAACAGTAACTTTAGTAATAAGTTAGTGTTATTAGCACTCTACCTTTTATTAATGGCTCTCCAATTTCTTCATCTATTTTTGTTAAAAAGATATAAAGGAAATGGAGTATCATTAATAATAAATGAAGTATTACCAATCCTAGCATAGTATTTTTCTAACTTTGTAGTTTTGTAATTACGGTCTTCTATCATTTTAATTTTAATACAACTAAAAGCCTTCTAGGTTGGATTTTTATTACAAAGAATTTATGATATTTGTTTTGGAACTTATGCATATCTCTAGAATTTTCAATTGTATTTGACTATTTGATTTGTAGAGGAGTACAAAAGAATTTTACATGGTTATGTAATTAACCAACCAATATCGCCAATTTGACAACTAACCAATATCGCCAATTTGACAACTTAAGTATGGGAAAGATGTTTACTTTAATCAAACTACATTCATATTGTCTTGTATTTCAACAATCTGATAAGCTATCTCTCTCATAACGAAGATAAATTGGTAGCATCAATAATTTTAGGTGTCGATATTCATTTGACCTAGTGACTTTGAAAAATGGACAAAATCCATTTGTTTATAAAATTGTGTAAACTTTTTTTAGTTATCATCTATAACTATAAACTCAATTCTCCTATTTCAAAACATCAAAATGTGAACAATTATGCATGTGACACTGTAGTACATCAATAAGAAAGTTAATTTTGTTTGGATTGAGCCTTATTTGCAAAATATTATTTACTTGAATCATAAGTACATTTTTCAATTAACTTTTTTATCTTGCGTACATCACATTATAAAAAGTGCTACAATAATTATTCTAAATAATATTTTAAATAATTTCTTTTCCAAACACACTCCATGTTTTTCTTACTCCAAGTGTTGCTCTATCTATTGTCTAATTATAATGAGAAACCTCAGTGGGTCATACATTTTTTGCCCCAAAAACAATTATTCACATAAAAGTTAATTACACTACTTGATAGTAATAGAGAATGCCACAGTAAAAGATTCCAACTTTTAGGATTTTGCCAATAAAAAAACTTTTGGGATTTTGAAGCTCACTTTTGAAAATCATGTTAGATAGAAATTTGAAATTAAGAGAATAATGCAGTTTTAATATCCAAACTTTGATACATGAGTAGTTTTAGTTTCTAAACTTTGAACAAAAACAAATCTAATACCAAGTCTTACAACTTTTGAGTACATTTAGTACATTTGACGGATTTTTTAAAATTACTACTAGAAAAAGTCATGTGATAGGCACATGTCCTGCAACTATTTTATAAAAACATGAAAAAACATAAAATATTCTTCTCACACTAAATCCCAAGTTTAAGGACTAATAATAGCAAATGATTTAGTTGTTTAAAAATAAAATAAATTTAATATAAGAAAACAACTCTTACAAGCAAATCACAGATTGAAAACTCCCCATCTTCTCTCCTCTCCTCTTCTTTTTCACATATCCTCAAATGAAAAAAAAACCTTAACACCCATATTTCAATTGATGCTTTATGAATTCAGCTGTGAAATCAAAAGAAAATTGGTGAAATTTAGCCTTGCAAATTTGCCTTTTCAGTCTGTGATTTGCTTATAAGAGTTTTTTTGTTACGTTAAATTTGTTTTGTTTTTAAGGGATTGAATCACGTGCTAAACTTGGTATTTAGTGTCAGAAGGATATTTTACATTGTTTTGACTTTTTTATAAAATACTTGCTAGACATGTGATTGTTATTTGATTTTTTGCAGTAGCAATTTGGAAAAAATCAGTCAAAGGTACTAAATGTGCTCAAAAGTTGTAAGATTAGATATAGATTTATTTTCGTTCAAAGTTGGGAGACTAAAACAGCTTGTGTATCAAAGTTTGGGTATTAAAACTGCATTTTTTTCTAAAATTAAAGAAGAAAGTATCATGGTAAAAAGAATACTATATTTGGTAAAAATTAATTGGCTGCTCAAGGCAGGTATCTATGCTTATAATTACTATTCAATCACAAGTTAAAAACAAGTGATGAAAAAGAATAAACAAAGAGAGAATAGAACAAGTTCCATTAACAAATAAGGGAATGCCATTCGCATCTTCCAAAGTAAAAGTTTGGGGTTCAAGTGAGAAAACTAGTATTTCGATGGTGCAAATTGAATTAGTTTTATTTTTCCTTGCCAAATCAGCAATTTTACCTCTTTCGGAGAGAAAAGAAACGTTTGCAATTGTTTTCCTTTTTTCGTGAGTTCGTAGTTCCCAATGTTGACTTTCCAAACAAATCCATCCGTTACAATCCTACAAAAGAACAAAAGGATTCGTCCATTACCAAAGATATTTCCAACTTTTGCCTACACCTTACGTCATGGTCAACAAGCTTCTGCTGTTGTACCTTATGCCTATCCTATTGTACGTTGGTTTAGCCGTCCACCAGCGTTTACCCTTCTGCTCTGACTCAAGCCATTTTGCCAACTCAGCAGTCCAACTTGACTTGTCGTGTTTCAGTAGTTTTACTGCCACCTCATCCACTCCAATCGTTAGCCTAATTCACTACTTTATACTTTCAACAATCAATTGTACTTTCCGTTGTTTAAGTCGTACGACCAATTCCACTAATTCCATTTGTCAATCACACGTTATCATTTGTAGTAAAGGGATAGATTGGAAGCTACGGATTAAAATAATATAAATAAAAAATTTCAAATTCAAAATTCTTCATTCATATAAAATAAAATAAAAAAAATTGTCATTTGTTTTATCACATAAATTAGGCCTTGTTTGAATTGTCGTTTTTCGTCGAAAAATTACGTCATTTTTCGTGATCACATTTTTCTATTATCTTTTTTTATTACATACATCAAATCGCGATAATAATTTTTCTATCGAAAATAACAAAAAATATAATCCAAACAAGCCTAACCAGTCACTCACACAAAACCTTTCCCACCTACAAAATTTGGAAATTTAGAAAAAAAAAGAGAAAAGAAAAAAAATTCTCTCTCCCCTATCTCTATTTTCACATTACAAAGTACAAAAGTTAGTCTACACGAAACCAATCCCACCTACAAAATTTAGAGGATCAGAAAAAGGTAAAACTCTCTCTCTCTCTCTATCTATTCACATTACAAAAGTAAGTCTGCATTTATTTCAGATCTAATGGCTTAACTATCATTGGTTAGATTCCATGATCAAGTATGAACGCGATGATTATCACACATATTTTATAGTAAGAATTGTTATGAATCCAAAATTTAGTTGTTCACATGTATTTACAGGTAATATATTAATAAAAGCCTTGAGAAAAGGAACAAAGTTTTGATCAAATTTCCAGTAGTTTATTTATACTTTTGCCATATTTACAGTGGGTATACTTCTTGATTCTGTCCACACATTTTCATTAATTATTTACTTAAATCCTATGAGTTTTTGAAGCCTTACCATTTTCAAAGTATTTGAGGCAAACAAAATGGTTGTCTAGAATTTAAGGCCTTGTTTCAAATGCAAATTTTCACATAAATTTATTTTGACGCATTTCTCAATCATCTCACATATATTATATCTATATATATTGTATTTTTATACCAAAAAAATCTCCAAATACTTGCAATCCAAACAATGCTTATGTAATCTAAATTACACAAAATTCAAATTGTGCATTTGGATAATGAACTATTCCCAATATTTTTTAAAATTTTTAATAAATTATTTAATAGTATAAGTGAGAGGCTTGAAACCAGATTCCTTTTTTACACTCTCTTTCTTTTAACTATCCCCGACTTTAAATATTGATAAAAATCTACCCCCTCTCCCCTCAACATCGTTTTGCACGCAGTGTATTGTACATTCTGCCTTACTAATTGTACTTCCTGGCGACACAATCCCTCTCCTTTGCTACTAATATTGTACTCCTTGCAGAGTGATTTGTACCATCATATCTCCCCAAGCAATACATTAACTGCCGATTTACTTATACCTCCTGCATCACCAGTTGTACCATCCTTTTCTCACTCCCCTCTCTCTCTTCCCACGATTAAAGTCACTCAACTGTTAATTTCTCTCACTATATTTCGCGTTGAAGAGAGAGAAAGTCACCAAATTCTCTCTTTGCTCTTAACCCCCAACGCCTCTCTCTCTCTCTCTCTCTCTCAAAACACCAAACCCCAAAACAAACACCCACACCTCCACTGTGTGTTTTTTTAATATTATTTAAATAATTAAATATTCAAATTGATTGAACATCAGCCGAAATTCTCAAATTGATTCCTTTTCTCTGGAACTGAACGGTAGGAATTTATTGAAATTGGAGTTTCAATTCGGTTGCTATGGAGGAGAAGTGGAATTTTTGAGGATTGGTGTAGAATTTGGATTGAAAACCCTAGGAATGGATTATGTGGGGAGGAGAGTGAAGAAAGAGTTCCAAGGGTACGGGATTTTTGGTGGAACGGTGAGATCGTTTGATTCAAGTAGAGGCTATTACAGGATCGAGTACGAGGACGGGGATTCCGAGGAGTTGGAAATGTCCGATATGGCTTCACTGCTTGTCCGTGATGAAGTTGATGGTGATGAGGCTGTGGAGGGGCAGGGTAACAAGCGGCGGCGATTGGGGGATTCGGCTGAGTCAGGTAATTGCTGTAGTAGTAGTGGTAGTGGTAGTAATAAGAATGAGTTCGATTTGAATGCTGCTGTTGGGTGTGGGGGGTTGGATTTGAATGTGAATTTTAATTTGAATGAGGGGTTGGATTTGAATTGTGGGGTAAATGAAGGGTTGGATTTGAATAAAGGGGTTAATGTTGATGATGATGGTGGTGGTGGTTGTGGTGTTGGTGCTAATGCTAATTCTAATTCTAGTGTTGAGGTTAAAGTCGAAAAAAGTAGAGGTGAAATTATTGATTTGAATTTGGATGCGACTGAAAATGAGAATGAGAGTGAGAATTTGAATGGTAATTCAAAAGAGGATGGTTGTTTAAGTGAGAGAAAAGGGCATTGCTTTGACCTTAATTTGGGATTTGAGGAAGAAGGTAAGGGTTTAGAGGAAGAAGTTAAGGGGTTTTTGGGTGGGGACCATGAGGTGCAGATTAAGGAATGTAGCTGTGAAGGAGCTCAAATTAATGCGCCAAAGGAAGAGGAGGGAAACTGTGGAAATGAAGTCCTCGAGGGGGCTCAATATGAGAATGTAGAAAATAATGGTTGTATTGGGCTTCTGGAAAATGAGTTGACTGAAAGTAATCTTGTAGAAGTTGAGTTGAAGGGGCCTTTGGATATTAATGACGGAGGTTCTAATATGATTGAGTCAAATATTGATGTTGTTCCAGTTGGCACTCCTAAAAAGAGACGTGGTAGGAAGAGGAAAGTTGTTCCAGATATGGATACCAACTCTCCAACTGAAACTGTCTTGAGGAGAAGCACTCGTAGAGCAAGAAAAGCTGCTCTTTTGGATCAAGATAACATTTCTAGTACTGTAGGGGTACCGGATGCTGTCAATGATCTATCTTCATCTCCAGCAGTTAGTGCCGTCACAGAGGAGAAAGTTGCAGAAGTTGTAGGTCGGGAAGTTTCAGAGGAGCGGATTGTGCTTCCACCAAAGTTGGAGTTGCCTCCTTCTTCAGGGAGTTTGAATCTTGAAGGCATGCCTGTACTTGATATATTTTTTGTATATTCATTTTTGAGGTCATTCAGTACTTTGTTATTTTTGAGCCCCTTTGAGTTGGAGGATTTTTTAGCATGCCTTAGTTGCAATTCTCCAAGTGTATTATTTGATTCAATTCATGTTTCTCTTTTACATACCTTGAGGAAGCATTTGGAGTCCCTTTCTGAGGAGAGCTCCCAATCTGCATCTAACTGTCTCAGGTACTGTCTTTATTCCTTAAGTTGATCTTATGGCAGTATGATTCTTTTGATGTCCTTTTTTATCCCACTTGTGCTTATTGGGTTCTGTTTAAATCTGAATCCAGGTCCCTTAATTGGGATTTGCTGGATACTATCACATGGCCCGTCTTTATGGCTGAGTATCTGCTAATGCATTGTTCTGGACTGAAACCTGGGTTTGATATTGGTCACTTGAAGCTATTTGAGAGTGACTACTACAATCAATCTCCATCTGTAAAGATTGAGATACTTCGCTGTCTTTGTGATGATGTGATTGAGGTTGAATCCATAAAATCGGAGCTAAATAGAAGAAGTCTGGCAACCGAGCCTAGTATTGATTTTGATCGGATTATTAAGCCTGAGACTACGAAGAAAAGGAAGGCTGTGGTGGATGTGACAGGCAGTTCCTGTGTCACCCAGGAAGATAACGATATTCTAGACTGGAATAGTGATGAATGCTGCCTATGTAAGATGGATGGAACCTTAATATGCTGTGATGGTTGTCCTGCAGCTTTCCATTCGAGATGCGTGGGGGTTGTGAGTAATGATTTGCCAGAAGGTGATTGGTATTGTCCTGAGTGTGTGATTGGAAAGGATAGACCCTGGACGAAAGTTGGCAAGTCAATCAGAGGAGCAGACTTGTTGGGAATTGATCCTTATGGTCAGCTGTTTTATAGCTGCTGTGGATATCTGTTGGTGTAAGTTCCATCTTCGTAATGCCAACACAGAGAAGTTTTTCTTTACTATTCTTTTTTTAAACTGAATCAGGGGTTTTGTTTATTGCACCATTATTGGAGAATCGCTAACTGCTGAGATATGGCATCTTAATACTAATAGGGAAAAAACAAAAATGTCTTTTTTATGTTGACGATTCGGCATGGAATTCGCAAACTAAGCATGCATTCAAGTCGAAGCCTTTTATTAGCTGGCAAATGTTACGGTACGGAGAGACGTGAGTGTAAAATTGTGGATATGGAGGCAGATGGAAACTAACTGCCTGGTCACGTAGCTACTCTTTATTCCTTTGTAGTTTTTTAAGATCATCAGTTGTTTTTGGGAAATTTTTTTGGCCTGCTTTGTGCTAGATATCAAATCATAAAAGTTCACTGTTTGCAGAAATTTTAACTGGGAATTAACGATCTATTAATTCTACCTCTTTAGTATTTTTCAACTGAGGGTTGGAGCGAGTAAAATAGATTGTTCATGGGAGTTTCCATGTCTATGCTAGATTTCAACCTGAGCAGCCTACATTGGCACGGATTGCTTGGAACTAAAATCCAGTTGGCTGTTCGACTACTTTACTCCATACTCGTACAATTCAGACTCACACACAGACACATAGAAGCACAAAAATAAGCATTTTGAGTTTTGGCTTTCGGCGTTTGTTGAAAAAAAAAAAAAGTTTTGGCCTCTTTAGTATTTTTCAACTGAGGGTTGAAGCGAGTAAAATAGATTGTTCATGGGAGTTTCCATGTCTATGCTAGATTTCAACCTGAGCAGCCTACATTGGCACGGATTGCTTGGAACTAAAATCTAGTTGGCTGTTCGACTACTTTACTCCATACTCGTACAATTCAGACTCACACACAGACACATAGAAGCACAAAAATAAGCATTTGAGTTTTGGCTTTGGGCATTTGTTGAAAAAAAAAAATAGCTTTGGCTTTGGGCATTTTTTCAATTAATTGTGAGCAACTAGCTTTGGGCTTTGGGCATTTAGCTTTTGATTTTAAAAGTTTTTTTTAATCAACCGTCATAACTTGCTGATAGCATTTTTGGAGCTGAAAATCAGAAGCAGCAAAGTTGGTTCTTTAGGGCTTTGATTCTGCTGACAAGAATCAGAAGCATTTGAAAACGAGTTTCATATACTTTTGGATGAATCTTGGCCATTCTCAACTTCTGAATTGTTGGCAGATTGACATGATTTAATTTGCAAACCACATGTTCTGCTGGTTCCCTCATGACTTTGTTTTTGCAATTTGTCAAATACGTGCTCAGCTCAGTGTGAATAATTATTCTGGAAATGCTAATGTGATCTAGTGAACAGTTTGTACATGTTGACCACCTTGTGCTGAATGATTTGGATGGTTAACATCACTTTACATCTCATAGTAGCGTGTTGAATTGAGAGAGCAGGCATATGGTAAAAGGGCAAAAAAAGTTTTCATCGTATCTGATATCCACCGGGTTCAGAGACACCCCTCTAGACTTTTGAATGTGCAAGAATCCTTTATACATCTCTGTAATCTGAATTGAGATGTGACATTTATAAAATCTCACTATGTAATTTGGAATTCAAGTTAATATGCAATTTTGTTGTATTATTCAGGAACGTGTACAAAAACTTGCGAGCTTAATCTATTTTGGGGCAATGTCCAGTGTTGAGGGATATGCAATTAGTTGACCAAACTGAAGAGATATTTCCTTCTATGTGATCTTGGAAGAAATGAGTAACTGGCTTGATAAGAATTTGAACAATATTGTCCCTTATATTTGCAGTTATTATATGATGATATAAAGTTGCATTTTAGTTTCCATGTTTAGAGGAAGAAATTGTTAAGTTTTCAATTATACAGTAGATATTGTCAGTAGATTATTGGCGTTGCAGAATAGGTTTTGTCGAATGCTACCCTGATTATGGGATCTTAATGGTCTTAATCTGCCAATTAATTTAAGCTGGTTGTGATGCTTTTGGCTGACTGATATGGTCAACAATATGGTTAGTTACACAGGAATGGATAATAAATCACTTCCATGTATTGAGATATTGATTTAGCCGACCAGTTTTCATTTAATCTCATACTTGGATTGAATAGATATGGAAACTCACTCCATTATTAATCCATCTTGTATTGACTCGTTAATGTAAACGATTCTGGGGAAACCTGTGAATGATGATCAATCATGGTGCTTCTTTCATTTGTGAAACTTGTTTTGAATATTGTTATTGCCCTAAATTTTTGGCTCCAATGTACTCACGTTTACTTTTGTTTGTACTTTATTGTAGCATTCAGCAATTTTGTCCCCGTTTGAGTAGTATATTAGCCAACAGATTATTCTTGTCTCAAACTTCATGTCCCAGTTTGACTTGGCTGGTGTGTTGAATTGGACACAAAAATCTATGATATTAAATCTACAGATCTTTTTTTGGGGTGGGGGGACGTAATGTGTGCATATGCTGTAGGTGATGTTTTGCAGTTTTCACGTTTACTTTTGTTTGTACTTTATTGTAGCATTCAGCAATTTTGTCCCCGTTTGAGTAGTATATTAGCCAACAGTTTATTCTTGTCTCAAACTTCATGTCCCAGTTTGACTTGGCTGGTGCGTTGAATTGGACACAAAAATCTATGATATTAAATCTACAGATCTTTTTTGGGGTGGGGGGACGTAATGTGTGCATATGCTGTAGGTGATGTTTTGCAGTTTTAAAAGCTGACTCATAAAATAGTATGTAGAATTTTTTTTTTTTTTGGTTTAAGTACAATTTTCCAGTAAAGGTACTATTATAGACTTTCCTCCTAAGAAGTGACTTCGCATCTTTGTGATTTGATCTTACATCACTGGTCCTAACAAAGTCTACTTGATTTTGGTTGAAAATGGAAAATATCATGTCTGGGGTTTTCCTCATGATTGTTACCTTGCTATATGGCCATGTGAGCTATGATCTTCCTGTTTATTGGAGTTTCCACTTTGAAGAATAAAAGATGATAAATGTCAATTAATTAGGTTAAAATATTCATTAACATTTTATATATTGTTGGAAACATATTACTTTGAGATTGATGAGCTGTATTAGCCTTACTAGTCGTGTCTGGCATGGTCATACTTATCTCATATTGCTGCTTCATATTTCTTGATATCCCAATAGTTCGTCTTTTTTGGTTGAGGAGAAACATTACCCATTGTTCAATGATCTTCCCTTCAATACAACACTTCTGTTTTCTTGGGAAACTTTTATGCAGATCATCCTTTCATAAGCCTTCTAATTATTTTCCACTTTTTCTTCATTTTGGGATATTTGAACTTTCTTTTTTGGAAGCTAAAAGATGTCATGCATTTTCTTGGAGTTAATTGACCTGATTGTTGGAAACCTTGGTGATTAATTTTTCTAGAATCGGACAGGTTCACATATAGTCCATTAGTTATAGCATATTCTGAGGTTGTTAAAATAGCTATTTCTGCATTGTTTCTTCAGGAGGATAGTGTAGAACAATAGTCACATGCAGTAGTACTACTCTGAGTCAGCTTCTGAAACTGTTCAGCATAGGCCACTTACATTTTTGAATCTTTTTTTGGCAATTGTATCATGTTTTCATGTTTGGATCTCTCTTAAATCTGCTGATGTCAATGTTTTGTTTTTATTTTGATTTCTGCCATTTCCGGAAATATGAAATGTTTTTAACCAATATTTTACTGTGCTACTTTTACTTCAGGTTGGAGAATTGTTACAGTGAAACATCATTTAAGTACTACTCCAGAAATGATTTGCCTGTCATTATTGAAGCAATGAAGTCATCACAAATTGTCTATTGTGCAATAATAAATGCAATTCTTAAGCAGTGGGATTTGCCTTCTGAGGTTGATGGAGCAAAAGAAGAAATGGGATCTCAGATATTTGTGGCTGTAGGCCAGGAAAGACCTATTCCTGCTACTTTTACTCAGCTGTCAACACATTCAGAAACTCATTTAAAAGATGCTATCCTCAATAAAGGAAGAGCTGAAGACAAATCTTTTGTTTCTGTTAATATTGGAGAGGTTTCAGGGTTGGTCACTGTGAAATCTGACATAGTTGACCATGCAGTAAATATGGAAAATCAAATTTTAAGTTCTGAAGGATCGGCTGAGGTCTTCGAAGCTGTAACTGCTACTCATAACTTTGAAAGAGCTGGTATGAATTTGCGGAGTAGACGTTCTAAATCTGAGACTCCAGGAAAGGTTGTAAGAGACAGTTCTCTCATAACTACATCTTTGGAGGAAAAAGTCACTGATTCTGCAAAGCATAACTGTATAGCATCTGCAACAAAACCCAGAATTCTGTCCCAAGGAAATTGCGGGATTAGTTATACAAACTACTATTGTTTTGCTCGAACAGCATCATCAGTTGCAGAAGTTTTGACAAGAAAATCATCAGATAAGAACTCTGAAGCTGCTCTAAAATCAGTAGATGAGATAATATCGGAACAGATGTTAGCCATATCTGATAAGTTTATGGAGTTCTGTTGGCCAAATGTTCTGAATATGAATGATGACACCAGGAAAGAAAGTTGTGGCTGGTGCTTCTCTTGCAGGGTACCGGAAGATGAAAGGGAGTGCTTGGTTTCCATGTACTGTAATAGTCCTGCTCTGGAAAAATATACAAGTGACATGTTGGGTATTCGTTCAAGAAAAAACAAGAGAAGTCATCTAGTAGATGTTTTGTGCTATCTACTATGCACTGAAGATCGTCTACAAGGACTTCTTTTAGGTCCTTGGTTGAATTCACATTACTCAAATTTTTGGCATAAGAGTGCAGCCAGAGTAACTGGCATTGCTGCGGTAAAAAGTATGCTGCTCAAGGTAATAAATTTAGTAATTTCTACCCAGCAAAGAATTCTGAATGTTTGACTTGTTATTCTACTTCTCTAATAACTTACAATTTTTGAGTAAATAGTTTTCACAATTTTTAGTAACTTTATCTGTTTTTCTGCCATCCCTGCTGAAGCTCTGTTGATTATGTAACTTGTTTTACAGGATTTTATGTATCCATTGCTTTGATTAATGTACATGTCATGTCTTCCACGCCAAATGCTCATTTTGATCTGAAATGCTAGTGATTTTCTCGTCTTTTAGTGCAATAGTACTTGTTGAAATATGCCTATTATAGTAATATTCTGTGTGCATACTTATGGTATTTGAATTAAAAGCGAGTTTGGCAGGAAACAAGTATTGATGTATGGTAGTTTGTGGGGTGTGGGCATTGTGTATAATATTGCATGTCAAAATGTCTCTCATGCAATTAATTTTTTTCTCAGCTCATAAATATTACTCGGAGTTTGACTCCTCGTAACTCATGTTGTACCTTTTAATCAATTACCATATGGAGAAAGAATTTGTGTAGAACTTTCTTTCAGTTGCATGAGAAAATATTTTGTAGAAGTGAAGGATTGAATTATGGCTATTGTTCATCTTTGAAAATTTTGAACAACATCAAGTATTAAAAACTTTATCATTTGCAAAACCTGGACCTCAAAATTTAGCGTACTGAAAGGTAAACAACCTAATTAAACATGTGCAAAACCCTGCGGTATGAACTGCTCAAAACCTAAAAGCCCATTTAATGTGAATGTCTGCAAAAGCTTAAGCTAGATTTAACAGCTAGTAAGTGCTTGTGTTTAAGTGCTTGCTTTTGAATTGATGTAGTTCTCTACATTCCTTACCTTTTATTATCCTTTGCTTGGTTCAAGCATTTAAGCATTTATACTTTGGCTGAACACCTTATTGGTTGTTTGAAGCATGAAGCATTTATATATCTTAAATAGAGTTTTTTTTGGGGGTGCCAGTTAGAGTCAAATTTGCATCCTCAAGCACTTTCAGCAGATTGGACAAAGCATGTGGATTCTGCTGCTACTGTAGGTTCTTCTGTTCATGTCATAAGGAGCTCTGCACGTGGGTCTTCAAGAAATGGGATTGGTAGGAAGAGAGCCAGGTGTCTAGATCCAGACTCGAACACATCTTCCAGTTCTGCAAGTGGGCTGGGTTTACTTTGGTGGAGAGGTGGAAGGCTTTCCCGGCTGATTTTTAATTGGAAGGTCTTACCTTGTTCATTGGCTTCCAAAGCTGCCCGACAAGGTAAATGGTCCTTCTTTTACGAACATTTTCTTTTTTATCTTTTCAATTGATTATCCTAAAGACATTTTGAGTTGGAACTTTTGCAGCTGGAGGTATGAAGATACCTGGCATATTATATCCTGATGGCTCAGAATTTGCAAAGAGAAGCAAAAATGTTGCCTGGCGAGCTGCTGTTGAGTCATGCAGAAGTGTGGAGCAGCTGGCTCTTCAAGTATGTTTGGTCTATCATATAATCTGTCTTGCCTTTTCTTGATCACGCCATAGTCCTCAGTTCAAATGGATCTACTTTTCTGCTTAAAACTTATCTGATGCCCGAATGTTGTATTAACTCTTCTCCAAGCTTGCCTGATACAATATTTATTTATTTTTTTTAATGCTGAGGTCATGTTCTGAATGCCTGCTTTTCCTTAAAAGTCCTAAATAAGAGTTGTTTATGGTCTCCTGTTCTATATCTATAGTAGAACAATATCACCGGACCTCAACTTTTTATCTTTTGCTTCCAGGTCAGGGAGCTGGATGCAAACATTAAATGGGATGGTATTGAAAATACCAACCTTTCCTTGAAGGTGGAGAAGGATTCAAAAAAACCGGTCAGGTCATTTAAAAAAGTAATAGTTCGGAGGAAGTGCTCTGAAGGGACAATTGTCAAGTATCTTCTTGACTTTGGCAAAAGAAGGTTTATTCCAGATATTGTTGTCAGACATGGGTCCAAGGTTGAAGAGAGCTCTAGCGAAAGGAAGAAGTATTGGTTGGAAGAATCTCATCTTCCCTTGCATCTCTTGAAAGCTTTTGAACTAAAAAGAATAGCTCGCAGGTCAAGTAAGATTTCTGCGAAACTTAAAGTGCGCAGGAGATTCATGAAGCAGCCTTTCAAGAAAAAGGGTTTTCCATACCTTTTCTCAAAAGCAGAAAGATCTGAGAACTATCACTGTGGGCATTGTAACAAAGATGTGCTCATCAGGTATTGTTAGAGATTTTTATTTTCATTTATTATTGTTATAATTTTTTTTAAAAGCAGAAATTTGATAATTTTGACATTCTGTGCATTTTTGAGTACTTTTACATGTTTCAAGCATAAAAACTTGGACATAACTGTGAACAGCATACGTCCAGACTTGTTGCTTCAACTTAAGGTGCACAGTGGAGGATTGAATTTGAAGCAAAACCAACCTATCAGTTTTAGGCTTAAAACTGCTATTTTTTCTTTTGTGTCAGTTATGCAACAATAAGTTGGTCCAATCACTACAAATTTTAGGTAAACTTATTACGAAGCGTGGTGGGATGTCACTAATTCATAAAGAGGCTGAAAAGCCTGCTTAATATCTAATACGGTCATAAAATTTGAAATCTTCGCCTGCCCTTTTATCGAATTTTCCCTTGCCCATTTGTCAAATCTTGCAAACGCGTCTGAGATTATGCTGACAAATAAGATTTGTTTGTCCGTACCCGTATGGAAAATGATCTAGTATTGAATTCGTTTTTTAGTATCTTCTTGTGCTTTGCATGTATAGTGTAGAATGTAGGTCTTTGCAGTATTTTCCACTATTAAATGTTGGGTTTAAACGTGGGAAGCATGAGGCTTGAGTAAGTATACTATTCCCTCTCCTTAACTAAGATGTCAATGGTTTGTGTTTGAGGGGAGACTTTGATAAGCACAAATTTTGTTGCAGTATCCTGGGTATGCTCCATTATCACTTTATTTTATGACTTGATATGGTGAAATAGGTCTTTTACATTGATATGTGTAAATCAACATTAATACAGATGTAGTTGACCATGGAGATGAGTTTGATGTTTACACATTTTTACCGGTGAAAGAAAATTTATTCTTATTCTGTCATGCAAAATTTTCCACAGGTTGTTCTAGTAGAAATATTACCCAGGATATTACCAAAGTTTTTCAATTAGAAAAATAGCAGTTTAATAAGTGGTTTTAGACAAAATGAGGGTACTTTTTGAATTGTTTTTTCTGTGGAATTATAATTTTTAATAGTGAGTTTATTACCTGACGGGGTACATTCGTTCTGCGGGTTTTTTAAGCCACTTGATCCCTATCATCAGAAGGCTAAATGCTTCAAGTTAGACTTTATGATGTTTCATGGGACCAAATAGTATGCAAAGAACGTTACTTAGGTTTGCATAGCTGATGCTTCAAGCTGGATAATCTACACATGTTGTACATTGAGATAACGAGTTTTTGGTTTTCTTCAATTTGGTTCTTCAAAATGTTATGTTGTTGATCATACCTTGTTAAATTAGCTTTGGAAGGAATCTATGCAGTCATTTTTGAGATTTCTTGGATGTATGATCTGTGCCAACTATATATATGGAGCATAGAGAATCATGTTACATTTTTTGTCTCTCATATTATATTTTTTCCTTTCAAGTTATTCTGCATTCTTCATATCTTGATTGACTGGCTTATAGATTCTATTAATCGATGCAGGGAAGCTGTGAGCTGTCAGTATTGCAAAGGTAACCACTCTGGGCTTAAGATTTGATGCTTTTGTCTATGCATGTTTCTGTTGAAAATGATTGTTAAAATTGACGGTATCCATATATCGAAAATAGAAACTTGTGTTCATATTGATATTTTCTGTAAAAAGCTGGTCTTTGCATGTGATTCTGCTTTGTTTCAGTGCGAGCACATCTTTAGATCTTTGTTTCTATTTGTGAACGCATCTTTGGATATAGTGACAGTTAGGAATTAAAGTTAGTGACTTACTTTTGGTTTGTAAATTATGCAATGGGTTTTACCTCTTACTAGTCTTCCAATTTCGTCTTGACGTTGAGCAGAATCTTATGCATTTGATATCAGATAGGTATTTGTCCAACTCTAAACAAACATCAGAAGCACTAGCTGCTCTCTTGTTTGCTTTTTTTCTTGATCTACTACTTCCATTAACACTCCACTCTTCCTTATTTTGCCTTGCCAACTAAACCCCGTGAACAGCAGTTATGTTCTGATTGTTGTGATATTAGGTGATTGAGTGGGACTTGTAAACCAATTAATTACACACTTCGAAATAAATGAAGCACCCCTGATCTTTTCCATGTTCCAAGTACAAAAGGACTTTCCTTACCTGTTGGAATAGATTGAGATTTTAATTCTGATGAATGTCATTTGGCTTTTCTTAAAGTTAGATAGGACTTTAGCTGCTTGACTGTTTTACTTTCACTGGATTATGTTGCTCACCATTAGCTTCGTCCTTTCACAATTGAAGTCTTTTGTACTTAAATGTGCAGATGGTGAACAATCATTTCTTCCTTCTCCAAAAGAGATAATAATGCTGAATCTTCTCCTTGCTTCATAATGGATTTTCTCTGTTAAAAAGTGATTTCTTTTGTGACTTTCTTCTGGAGTGCATAATTTATTGTCAATCCAATTCAAAGTTTGTAAAGCCCCAGTTTTCATAAATGTTTGTTCTTCCTCCCATAGCTTGTCGTGCTGGTTGAGCTCTTCGTAGTGTCATGGCTTTTCTTTTTTTTTGTGTGTGTGTGTGTGTGTGTGCGCGTGCGGGCCTTTACCTGCAGATACTGTATTGTATGTGCTTTTTTCAATCATATTGAGCTTTCTGTTTGTAATAATATCAGGTTTCTTCCATAAAAGGCATGTGAGGAAGTCAGCTGGAGCCGTTACTGCTGACTGCACATACACCTGTCATAAATGCCAGGATCAAAAGAATGTGAAAAATGATGCCAAGAAGGAAAGGCTAGAGACGAAAAAGAGGAAGAAGGCATCAAAACAGCTAATGCCATTGCAATCAAAGATTAGGAAAAATGCTGGCAAAGACAAACAGCTGAGACAAATTGCAAAGAACAAAAATGGCCCTGTGGTTATACCTTTGCGACGCTCTCCTAGAAAAGCTAAGTGCGTGTCACTGCAAAATAAGAAGATTAGAGCACACAAGAGGGGGAAGCAAAACAAAGCAACTACAGGTGCATCAAAGAAACGATTGAAAAGTACTTGGCAGAAGAAGAGACTGCAACGTCATCCAATTTATTGGCTTAATGGTCTGCATTTATCAAAAAAGCCAAATGATGAAAGGTTCTTACTTTTTAAGAGTAAAAACCTGCTTGTCCTTTCTGGGGATTCAACTGCCATGGTTGACAAGCCAAGATGTATTCTTTGCTGTGAGCAGGAATTTTCTCCTATGCTGAATTATATTGCTTGTGAACTTTGTGGAGGTAAATAGATCATCATGTTCTTACACGTGTGTGTGTATGTGTGTGTGTTTTCTGTTTTCCTACGTTTCTCCAATCTGGTTATCAGTTAGTCCTGCAATCCATCATGGATTTTAAAAGCATTATCTTAGAGAAGGATTAGTCAGCTCATACTATTGTCTTCCATTGTCAATGAAAAATTCTGGCTGGTTAATATCTTATTGCCAATAGAAACATTTTACAATATAGAACGGAGAATAAAAAAGTGAGCAGCTTATAGTACAATCAGACTACGATTTAGTAAATTGAGCATTCTAGTACATGCAATATGCAAGATATTAAACACCATTACAAATTAGGTTTTGGTTCTCAGGAACTTCATACATTTTTTTTCCTGTTTTTAACCTTTATGCGTCTACCTATTTCTTATAATGCTTTTGCTGCTTCTGTCTAAAACACACTGCAGATTGGTTTCATGGAGATGCTTTGGATCTTAAAATGGAACAAGTCGGTAGACTTATTGGATTTAAGTGTCACAATTGCCTTAAAAGGAACCCTCCTTGCTGCCCCCATTTGGGTGCAACAAAAACTGAGGGGGCTAAATTGGTTGGATTGGACAATAATGAAGGGATAGACAGCATTTCTAAAGAAACTAATGGTCCTTCAAGTGAAGCATTTCTAGAAGAGAACATTCAATTGTATGAAGAATCAAAAAAATTGTCTTTGGCCAGTGATCTTGATGAGAAACAACCCTTGGGGACCACTTTTGGTCCAAATCAGATGCTCAAGTCAGATGCTGAAAATGGACAGTTATCTCCTAATTCAGTACAGAAAGCAGCAGTTCCTGAGTTTTCAAATGAAGATAGTGGGCATCCTGATCAGTCTATGGCATCAAAAGAAGATGATTCATGGCAGAAGGACGCAATCATTTTTGAGAAACCTCATGGGGAATCAACAACCCCTGTTGGAATAGAATCCCTCTCATGCAAGTCAAGTGAGGATGTTTCGGAAAAGGATTTAACTTCTTTGATGCATAACCATATGAAGAATGGTTTAGTAAATCAACAGCCATTTTGTCATGCAGTGGTAGATAAAGCTTTTGACCCAATTGACTACCACCCAATGTAATTTTGCATCAGGCGCAATTAGTTGGGGAAGACAGAGAGTAGATTGATGTTGTAGTATATACTTGATTCATAGGATTTTATTGAAAGCAATAGAGATGAAAGCCATTGAGAATTCACCAATCTAATTGAGTTTAGCTGAATTTAGATAATTGACTCAAATTTTGAACAAAAAGCAATTGATTTGAAGATTCCTCCTTTTCATTGCATATTTTTACTTAATCGTGAAGCTGACAGCTACATCTACACAAAACTGCCATTCTTTACTGTGAAGCCATGCTGCATGCTGCACAATATCTCTGTTCTATAAATGGCTGATCCTCTGCTATTGTTGAGCACGCAAAATTGTTCTTCTTTGGATTGGCAACAAAGTTTCTTTGTTGTTTTTCCTTTTTCTGTCAAAGTAGATCCAACGGCTTTATCTCATTTGGTCCAGGTATAATTTTGGCTGTTTATTTATACCTGTTGTCCTAGTAAACTGAAGCAACTGTGTCTGACCAGGTGCAGCTTCAGTGTCTGGCTTGGAGTAGGGCTAGCCTTAAACATATATTGTCCATTGATATCTGTCAAAATTCTGGGGGCAATTTCTGCTTGATGCCTAGTATGCATGGAGATGTTAGAATGGCATTGGATAAATTGGTGTTAATCATTTCTTATCCAGCTTTATGGTAGAATGTGTAATCCTACAAGGTGTATTTTTTTTTCTTATCAATTGCAATATTTGAATATGGTACTCTTTAACCTTCTTGGTTCAAGTACTTTACAGGATTCCACTGTTGAAGCTTTTTTTGTGCCATGAATACTGATCCATGGGTAGTTTCGGGCTAAACTTTGTGCTCTGTTTTTCAAATGATAAAGTTACTTTTAATGCTGAAGCATTACTACTATTGTTGTCTAATGTGATATTGCAGAGCTTGGTCAGCCACTGCTACAGACCCCCTCAGTGCACAATTGTGGACCAGACTACCCCAACCCATGAAAGGAAAATGCAAAATTTCATGTTTCAGTAATTTATCAAAGTTCTATGAAAGTTGAGCGATGACACCTGATTCAGTACCAGTGTAAGTTCTTGGCTGCTAGATGTTGAATTTAGCTCACAGATGTAGCTTGATTATTAACTGTCTTAATTCAGTCAAATCTGCAATTGTATTGTTTTAAAGTATTGCCTCATGAAAACAGTGCTTTTCTTTCGTCAGACTTGATTCTTTTAGATCTATAATGACTGTGTGTCCTCCTGTTCGTAATTCTATTTCTTAAGCAGTTTTTATTCTTCTCTACCACAGGAAAATGAGATCTCAGTTGCAGCCCCATCGTTTTTGCTGCCTTGTTTCTCATGGAACTGTATAAACATGTTGATATGATTTTCTGGCATGCATATAATGAATCTTTACACCTTCGATACAACACACGTGTAAGATGAAAAATATTGTGCCTTGAATATTGCAAAATATTCTAATCATACTTGCATATTCACCATTCTCAGCAAGATATGTGGTAGAAATCTTGGATGCATGACTTTTATGGCAGATGCTTATTCTCTACTGATTCATCAGTTGCAGAAGGATTTGAGAGCAACCACTCACTCTGAATTCTGCCTGCAAGAGTTTTCAGATGCTTTAAATTGGTTAATTTTCATCTCAAAACTTGATGTTGCGTTCCTAGTAAAATTACAATTTGCATAACCAAGTAAAGTAAGGTTTCCCAATAATGTCATCACTGCCATAGATCCTGCTGCTTTGGCTTCTTACAAGACACAACTTAGATGTTTCTCATTTTCACACATTCAAAATGCATTATGTTGTCTCTTCCACTTTATGACTTTCGTTTCTGGCATAAAAAAGTCTCTTCTGGGAATTGGAAGCAATTTCAAACGAGCCCTACAACATCGAAGCAGGATTCTGTGAGAAACTGTGGCTGTGAGTGGCCAAGAGGACTGACTTGCAGATCGAGACCTAGCAGGTAATGCACAGATTTCCGAGTCATTTCCCTGGTGTAGGCTCCAGCATAAAAAGACGTTGAACTGCTATGTACCTTCTAGAGTGAGGACGGAAACCAGACAAATGATAGAGCTGACTCCACCTGGATTTTGAAAACTGAGAAGAGGATATTTGGTTGCACATTTGAAGTACTATCATTTTCTTTTACTTATTCTGCATCTGCTGCCTGTCTTTTTGTTACAGTCCCTGACAAGCTTGTTCTTCTAAATGTTTCATCAAGGATGCATTAGATATCCAAGAAACCGATCATATGGTTAAAAAATGATTAGTCGTATGAAAGTGCTCTGGTGGGAACTTTTAAAGAAGTTTTTTCTTGATTTTGGCAAGAAAAGTCTGTCACTGCTGCATGGAAGAACTTTTAGCTGGAAGTCTCTTGTGTCTTCTTGCATCAGATGATAGATTCTAAGGGGGCGAAAAAAAAAAGGAATTATATGATGGGAATTTGTTAATTTCATGGTACTCTGGTGCAGGATACTGATGAAGAATCAATTCGAGTTAAAAGGGGGTCGAACTCTCAAGACCCTTTCTCTGATAGTTGTAGTAGTCCCATATTGTTGATTTGTTGACCTTAATAATGTAGATCATAGGTTAAGGGTCACGCTTCCCATCTTATTCTTCCTTGAGTTTCTGAAAAATGGTTAGTTTCAGAAAGTGGAGTATTAACCTGTAGAAGTTTCATGGATTCTAAGTGTATTTATTTCGTCTAGCAATTTGTGGGAATTCAAGTAGCTATTGTTTATTCTGGTACTGAAGGTTGGCAAGAAGTTTTGGCCATGTAACCTTTCACTGTTCTATCATTTATTCCAATCTATTGATGATTTATCTTTGTATACTAAATGAAGTAATTGATAGTCCCCGTCAGGATGGCTTGCAGTTCTCAATTGAGCCAATAATCGTGTATTCAAATCCAAAGATCAGCATATTAGAAAGGTTACTGGTTGGGCTACATATGGAACTTGATCATCTCTGGCAGCTAAAATCATAAGCTTGCTCTGGCAAACTTGATATTGACCATATCACTCCTGGGAGGCTGCTGCAATCCATCCCATGACAAAGCCCTTTTTGCCCGACAAGAATGGCTACAATTACCAAACTGAGTGGCAGATAAGATGTTTCAGTAACTGTGCTTGCAGCTCAATGAAATTCTCAAGCACACCATTGGTTGATAGTGGCTGCTTATGGCTCTGTGGGACGGTAAATGGAAGAAAAGGATAAGTAGGAATTTGACGTTACTTGCAAAAGAGAAGGGTTTGTATTGAATGTAATCCTCTAGCTGACGGCATTCGGCAACGAATGTGATATAACAGTGATTTAGAGTTGATAAAGATACAATGAGAAATTTGATCAGACATGAAGTTTTATGTTCCTTGAATTTTGAGCGGATATACTGTAAAATTTCTTCAACATGTCTTCATATGACAGAATTTCATCTAGCTTTTTCTCTAGACTCCTTTGTCAATGCTAAGATGTTCTTCTTTGTATTTTGCCATTCTCAGATGATACCTTAAGAGGCCAATTTACATTTCTAGTCCAAAATGTATAACTGAATCAGCTAAACCACACGATCTATATATAATTATTGGAGATCTTTCGAGTGAAGTCATAAGAAGTTCAATTTTATTAACGTATTTTTCACAAAAAAGAATATTATTTTGAAAAGAGAAAAAAAAAGTTATTTCGATTTTAAATTCAAATTTAAATTATGTATCATGCATCTAATTGTAATATTATATATATTGTCAGTGTATAAAAAATTATTAAACACACACACACACCCACCTTAGTTCACTGATGTGTAACGTAGCAAAAACTCTGATGTTCATTGCGAACTTGGAGACAACCACTCAACCACCATGTGTTAGAAAAAAGTTTAAACCTATCTCACGGGGCTTTTGAGATTTAAGATATCATTAACTTGGAAAATTGGTTACAGATTACATTCAATAATCAAAACGACAAACATGGTTAAAAAGGAAAGTAAAAAATTATTGTTGTGGTTAGTTAATTTCTATCAAGTGCTATAGATGAATGTCGTAAATTAAGAGCTCTTTAAAGCTGTTAGGGCGTCCTTCGTTGTAGCAGAGATAACAGCATCTGATGCATTAGGCAAATAATAGTACTTTCCTGGACACAAAAAATCAGATTATCTATAAGAAATCTCTCTCCCAGACAACTGAAATTTAAAGGGTTTTGGGAGACAAACCTTGAGCAACTCTAGCAATTTCTCTGGCAAACCCTGTTGAAACAAACTTATTTTCTGTGTCTATGACAAGAAGAGACATTCCTGACTTGTATATTTTACCAGCAACCTCAAGAATCTCATCCTGGAAACGACTTCAATTAGTTTGCAAAATATGGTGGAATTTTCGATGCATGAAATTATTAGATATGCAACAACTTAAGGATGTGTACGTGCCTTCATTTTAATGAAGATACCATTCTCTTTCTTTTCGTTTAATTTTTTTGGGCAACTGTTATGCATTCACTTAAAGAGGAATCACAAGTTCTACAGGCCTCTCTATGTAATTTTAGCAGTGCCTTCAATTTCTGCTCCCAAGTAATCTAAAACTTAAAAAAAAAAACCACAAATTTGTGTAGGAAATGTTCAAATGACCAGTTACTGTACCAATATGATCATTTTATCTTCTGCTTAGCATGAATTTTACCTTCAGATCTTGAGTAGAGGGTCTAGGAGCATCTGCAGAAGCACCTTCAGGATCCGTGGACCACTTCAGTGATATATTGCTCTACCGTCAGTTATTGCAACGATCATTATACGCCCAACATCAACCACTTTTCTCTGCATTCATTCCAACTCTGACAGCCTAAGCAGATTGAAAGTAAAACTCATGCCTCTTTGTTGTTTAGACTCAACAGAGAACCGAGACTTGAAAAAATTGAGAAAAATAACATTGGAAAAAAGAAAGAAATGGGTGGCAATAATAGAAAGTCATAGCTACCAGTTCCTTCAAAAGAAACTAAGAGCACAAAATTTGTAGAATAATTAACTTTGTATTATTTTAGCAACAGGGTTTAATCAATGCAAAATTCTGCTAAACTTCATTATTTTGGCCCGGCATAACTACATTTGGGCCAAAAAACTTTTAAATTTTTCATACCGTAGTAAGACCATGAGCTAAGGGAGAACCCCCACCACAGGGCAGTCTCTCAAGTCGTTTCCTAGCCATTGCTATTGACCTGGAAGGAGGCAAGAGAACTTCTGCAGCATCTCCACGGAAGGGGATGATACAAACCTATTCAAGGTTAACACCAGAAATGTAATGAAATTAGCTTTTCCCCCAGATATAGCAAGTTTTGTTTTCAGAAAATTGTACCAATAGATATTGTCCTAATAAACCAACAACAACAACATCTACCTCTTCAAAAACTATGATCTATTTAAAACCAGCCAAAAATAAAAAAATAGAAATCACCTCAAAGCTTGAGATTATTTGTTTTGAGAAATTTCCATTATCCTTCACTACCAAAAATTTGAGGCTTTCCCACTATCTAGATAGGACCAGATAGACTGAATCTGTGACTTTGTTTTCATGATTTTATTATGCTTAGTTCCTTATTGGGATCCCTTAGAAGAATGATGATCTGACATGTCAAACTGTTAATCAGTCTTTAGTTAGAAGTTCATACAGAATAATATGAAACCATTGATCTATCTTCAATTCAGAAGCCAAATACGATAAATAACTTCATATAGAAATATATAGGTAACTTATGTAGATCAATTACTTGTTTTCTTACCGTTAAGTAGACTGAACAAATCAAACAAACTATAAATCTGTGATTCACTCGTATCTCAAAAATAGGAACTAAAACTATTTGCAAAATGAGAGGAATCGAGATGAATCATGTAGTATGGTTGATAATACATGCAACCAGTCACAGACATTACAAGGAGATATCTAAGCAATCAAATAAAAAACGAATAAACTCAATGCAAAATGCACCTGATCTCTGCTAGTATAACTTTCTGCTAGTAGTTTAAGGGCTGCACCCTTGGCATTCTGCATGCGATTTAATGCCATGCTCCCACTAGCATCAACCACAAATATCACCTATAGGAACAAGGTTCCAAAAGAATTAATAAAAAGACTATCCGCTGTAACCCATGAAAAAGGAACTCGTTGTCATGCAATCGAAATGGCATTTACTGATCACCCCATTGCTATGCAACAGAATTTGGAACATTTTATGACTTTTTCCTTTAACTTAGTTCCATTTAGTTACTTCAATAACTACCTAAGAGCTCATGAGTCACTAGTATCAAGCCAGGCTCAAGAAATAGCTAGATCAGGAGGAAGAGCTTGACATATGGAACACATAAATGATGCATGTAGAACAAAAACTCTACCAGAGCTCCAGCTTTTCGCGCCATTCTTTTTGCTCTCATGTCAGATTTCTCCACGAAAACTCTTTTGCTCTTTGAATGTTCCTTTCCCTTCGCAACTTCTGATATGGTGCCGCAGCTCGGAGGGTGGCATCAACAGCCAGTCTTCTTACAGGACCCTGCTTAAAAGACCAAGAACTTGATTAGGAAATATAAAAATTATAAAAATCTTGCGGGGACAAGAAACGATTTAGGGTTGACCAATTGCGCGGACAACAATATTTCATCTAGAGGAATTCCAGAAACACCATATTGGTAAATTTAGTTGCCCGTGGAAGAATAACATAGAGGAAAGTTGACCTTAGGAATCATTGGCTTTATATATCGGCCTCTATCCTCAGAAAATATAACATTCTTGGCTCGCCCAGCTTTGCCTCGACGTCTCTGTGCTTGTTGTGCAAAGAGAAGAAGTTTCTCATCTACCAAACCCCCTCTGCATCAAATATAAACTCTTCAGGTATTTGCTCCTGCTGCTGTTCGTTTCTTCATCATTTTCATCCTGGTTTTAAAGGAACAATAAAATTGTTCAAAAAGATCTTCAGCAAAAGATAATGGGAAGTGAGAATGAAGCTAATCTCCATCACTGAGCAACCAAAAATAAATTCATAATGATTATTCAAAGACCTCATCATCTTCTTTCTTCATTTTGCTCTTCAGCTGAATCTTGATTTTGGGGAGGAGGTGGAGGAGGAGGCTGCTGGTTTTGCTGATCAGCTGGGCTTTCATTGATGATTGAACGCGGAAGGATGACCAATTCTACCTGCATCACACAGATTATAGAAGCAAATGCCAACTGGCAAATCAAAACATTTGTGACCCAATCTGAAAACATCAGAATATAGTAGCTCAATACATCCATTTCCCCACGCATAAACAAACTTAAGAAGTTTTCAACTTAAGAAGGAATTAGTAACAATGTTACACGCATGGTGCTGAACATTTCCAAAATGCAGAAATACCACTCTCTTAAAAGGAAAATACTTGTGTAGGCTTGGTCTATGGACACACTTGTAAACCACGTAGCGTATGCAATAGCCACATGGATCTGATGATGCAATAGCCGTGTGGGTATCATGATGTATGATAATGTAAGAAAAGGGATGCTGAGTGATATGTGATGATGCAAGAAAATCCATGTGGCTATTGCATGTACCTCGTGGTCTATAAGTGACACACAGACCAACCTACACAAGTATTTGCCCTCTTGAAATGGCTGAAGCCTGACAATTGGTTACAGATTTCTTCCAATGGATGACACAATAATAAGCAAAACAACTCTGATAAGTTGTGATAACTTGCAAGAGCAGTTTATGATCCACAATCCGCTTAAAATTGCTTAATGGCAATTCAAAGAAAAGCAGCTTTTGAATGAAAGAAAGTTCACAAGTAACACAAACATAATAGTAGCAAATGCACCAATGGCAATTTTGCCAGGTGCAGAGGCCAAAAGAAACAGCAAATTGAAAAGACAAAATTAAGTTTATAGATCACTTGAGTTTTCAAAGTTTAGATGAGGGAATCTAAAGAAATAGTATCAGAAATATAAGGAAAGAAGAAACAGACTACTTAACAGCTTTCTTCAGGTCATCCACATTCACTTTGTCACGCCCCTCCAGTGCAGCTAAGCATTTAGCAACACAAGCAGCATACAGTTCACCTCTGTGGCCCTGTAATGACAGAAATTCATGTTGATTGTATTAAACCACTCTTCCTTTCATATAAAATCTTACAGTTTATTCTTATGGTTCATTCTTGCAGTATATTTTAGATATCCTCAGTAGTTTGGGAAAAAGAAGAAAGAAAATTTCAGGTGGAGTGAGACATCATCAAATTATAAATGTGGACTGATCCTGGATCTTATTCTATTTTTTGTTTTAAGCTCCACAATATATTTAACTCATGGATTGCAAGAAGAATCTGATTCAACAAGTGGGATCAAAACCTCTCTATTTCACTGATTCAACACTCCAGGTTACAAAAAAGTTCACTTAATGTAGATAACTAAAAGCAGATGCTGCGACTCATTCCTTACCCTCCATGCCAAAGAAAACAAAGACAAGGAGAGAAAATTTGTAACCCGACAAATAAAATCTAGGAAACCAAAAGGTGAATGAAAAAATGTAGAGAATGTGGCATTGACCAAGACAATAAGGTGCTCAACACTTTTTCATCTTCCCATGCAGACTATAATACTGCTATACTTTCATAGTGTACAGATTAGTGCAAACCTGGTGCACGGAAACTTTTTAACATTTTTATCTAGAGCATCTTCAATTCAAATTAGGTAGAGTTTCATTTAAGAACCTGACAACCACCTCGGAGTGCTTCCATAACCAAGTATTTTAGCTGCTCTCTGCTCATAGTAACATCTTTCAAGTACTCCCTAGCCAAAAATTATCTGCATAGCATTTATTCATCATAAGACTGTCCAACTGAACCAAGGATGAAGCTCATTTCCAATGAATAAGACATCATAACAGCAAATATTCTCTTCTGCTGTATCATTTGCCATCATTACTTGAAATACTTGCACAACGAATTTAAAACATACCTGAGTTTTGGCAAACTCCATTTCTTCTTCGACCATCTTAAAAACTTCATTACTACGCTCTTGGAACTTTGTAGCAATTTCAACAGCTGCAACACGATCTTCAAAATTCATTGGAAGATCTGCACTGCAGAAGAATGGTGTCATTAGTAGACAGAGTTGGTTGCAACACGTGTTCAAGTGGAACAAGGAGAAACTGGATCTAATAATCAATATTTGTAAGCAGAAAAGGTCCAGCAAATACAAAGTTCCATTTTAACCAGTTGAACCAGAATTTAAAAGACCTCAGATTTGTATCATGCTCTCTCCAAAGCCAACTAGGGATGTCTGTGTATAAAAAGTTAATATGCAGTCCTGACAATATGTACCTTAAATTTATTGCTATGCGATCCAGTAAATGTTCACGTACAGCACCCTCCTCTGGATTATAAGTTGCTATTAAAAGCGGTTTGCATGGGTGCCGGAAACTGATTCCCTCTCTTTCTACAATATTAATGCCTCTGTCAACACATTAAGAAGCAAATTGCTAATACCCTCATCCAAAAGATTTATCTCATCAACATATAGGACTCCTCTATGAGCTTCAGCAAGAAGACCCGGCTGAAAAACAGTTGTTCCAGATTTCACGGACTCTTCGACGTCAACGGATCCTACTAGTTCTATCTTCCGTGACTCCAAGTGGAATCTGTGGCAGACATGCAAGTTATAGTGTTAACAAAGAAAAGAAACAAATAATTATAATAACGATGATGATGATGATGATAAGCATGGAATTCTAATAAAGCTCCTGGAGTAAGACTAGCTACCTGAACAAAAGGTGACCTGATTATCTGGGTCTTGATGTACCAGCAGGGTCATATTCAACTTTATCAGAAAATCCATCTTCCCACCTTCAATAAGCAAATATATTACCTTTTACTACTTTGAAAGGATACTGTGAGTCACAATTGAAAACTATGACTATCACAGATAAAGTGAATCATATGAAATGTTTCTTTTGAAAAAGTACAAGGAATAAGCATGGATGACCCCAGTCCTAGAGCACAAAATTTTATCACTATAGTCTACACAAGAAATCAGAACATGTAGTCCGATAAAAAATATTGCATTATAACATGTAGTCAGATAAAGTAAATCATATGAAATGTTTCTCTTTAAAAAGTACAAGGAATAAGCATGGATAACCCCAGTCCTAGAGCACAAAATTATATCACTATGGTCTACACAAGAATCAGAACATGTAGTACAATAAAAACTGTTGCATTATAACGTCTTCTTATCAAAACATCTTCATACCAGACCATTATCAAGTCAGAAAAAAAGAGAATTGTTGAAATCTATCATTCTGAAGGAACAATCTTCTATTGCTGTTCTAGTTTTCATGAAGATCACAAGTTTGGAGAACCACGAGGATGTGGAACCCATAAACATGTAATCTAAGTTTCTAATCCACTTCAAAGAAGAAGCACCACCAACTGGGAAAGCTAAAAGTTAGTTCAGTGCAGTTTGTTTTGGGACACAGAGAGAGAGAGATTCTGAGCAAGGGATGCAATGCAAACTAATGAGATTTTGTCAATTCCTTGAATGTTAGTTAACTTTTTAAGCATCTTTTGGAAAGTGAGGATCCTAAAAGGTATCTCCTTTCGTGGTAGGCATTGGGTATGAATCAAGATTTTCATCTAGAAGTCTTCTGTTCATATCAATCTATTAAACTATCAACTTAGTCCACAAAATGTTTAATAACTATGCCATAACTTCATCCTATACTCATTCTGGTTATGTTCTTAGTTGTTTCTAGAATTATTTAACACTTGTGGACAACTAAGAATGAGAATTCTTCACTGCTCGATTAATTTTATTTGGACAGGTGGGTTAAGGCAGGGAGATTATCAATATATGTTCTTTGAATGCTTTTATGTGGGGATATCTATTAGCAATAAAACAAGAACAACACCCTTTAAGCTAGAATGGAGATAATCTTAATTGTAACCAGATGGCATCGCCAAAATGGCCCTGTGAGAAGTTTGTAGAAAGAACAGCATATTGCCCTTAAACACAGATCAAGTGCATGGTAGTACTTTATGTATTTTCCTGTTTGGACAAAAGCATGATTGGACATGTAAGTTTGCCAAGTTCACATTGTTTTCCTGGAACTCTTACAATTTAGGTTTAGCCAACTTATAAATGCTGCAGATCTGTCATACGTAGTGATCCCAATTCGACTCAACATATTCATCTTCAAAAACTTTAAAGTTAAAAGATATGGGCAAAGCATGAACATGTTTCAATTGCTGGATCACCAAATACCATCCAAGACACAAATGAATTACAAGATTGATTCAGATACATTGCGTATATAAAGAAAATTGAAGAGGCAAAATGGAACAGCTTGAAGGAAGAAGCCTCTGAAATAGTCCTTTATAATTTTTGTTTTTTCTAAAGTTGGGTTCAAATAATAAGCTATGTTTCATTTGGTGGTAAGTGGAAACATGTAACAGATACAGATTGGGTTGCACGTAGTAACCATACTCTTCAGGGCAGGCGGGATCAGCATTTGCTATTGAACCAACAACTACTTCAATTGGTGGCAAAATTGCATGTAGCCCACGTGCCATGACTGTTTTTGCAGTTCCTCGTCTCCCAGAGATTGCAATCCCTCCTATTCCACGATCAATAGCCCCAAGCAAAAGAGCAGTTTTAATAGCATCCTGTTATAATTTTGAACTTAGAAACTCTGCAGAAACATGGTTATGGTAGATGGAAACAAAATATAGGACAACATGGATAATGCAAATCATGCAAAATAAGGAGTGAACTTGACAAAAAAGATACATATAGAGAAGATATATGAAAAAATATATAAGATCATTTTAGCAACACTAGCTTCAAATGGCTCTATCATAGCAAATTTAAATCACACCCCATAATACTTTTCCATTTATCCCAAAATGAATGTCTTTCTCATCAGAAGTTTTGGATCACACCAACATTCCCTAGAAGACCTACTTTAATTTGCATTATCTCAATTCCACGCATAAACTGAAAAAGAACCACAAATTTGTTGCAAAGTTTTATGATACCAAAACGTTTAACCTCAGAGAATGAGCAATGTACATACATAGTATACTAAAATGTGTTCACTTCACGAGATAAAGCACCGACATTTAAGCTGATAAAGAAAAAGAATGATCAAGAGTTACATCCTGAACAATTTTTTAGCTCATCTTTTCTACTATATTGCCAAACTTATATTCTGCTGCATAAGAACAGCGATGAGGACGAACCAAACAAACGGATACTCCAACAGAACTCAGATCGATAAGAATTGGTTCTATATTGGTTCAGAAACTAAACATACCAAGCCAGAATAGAATTTAATGTTTATCAAATATTCAAGCTCATATAACATTAAATTATTCTCCTTGGAATAAATCAAAATTGGTCCACTTAATTAGACTAGTTTACAAATCCACCATTTTACCAATGCATCCATAATTTCCAAATTTATCAAGCATTAACTTTCAATTGATAACACACTAACTATTTTGGCCTCAGTTGACACTGAAAATTTACTAAATTCACCTGTCCAACAACAGCAGCCAAAGGAAAATACCGTCTGCCATAAGAATCCTCATCCGTGGAAGACTGCTGCTGCTCCGGCGCCTCCTTTGCTACAGAAACGGCGCCGTTCCCGGAATCTAGAGTAGCAGTGGCATTGATTTTGAGGAAATATTTTCTCCGACTTGGCCGTAGCTTCTTTAGAAAAGAACAGGACAAAAATGCAGAATTCGATCGAAAACTCGAGAGAGATGACGAAAATGTTGGGAAACGATAATCATAAGTAGCTACCACTGAATTGTAGCTACACGAAAATGCCATTGAAGCATCAAAATTTACACGCACAACACACACTAGGCCTCAGAGAGACAGAGAGAGAGAGAGAGAGAGAGAGAGTTGGAGCTTTTGGAAGAAATGATTTCTTATCCGTTGGTTTTGGGTTTAGTGATATCAAATTCCTTCTTCGCTATTATTTTCAATTAATTACATATTACCCCCTTGAATGTGAGTGCTATTTGAATTTCACCCCTAAATAAATATAGAGGAAACAATTTGCCGAATCCCTAAACTATTCACTTTGTTTGGTTTTGACCCCTCAACTACACATCGTATGAAATAAGCCCTGAACAAATATATATATATATATGTATATGTATATATCAATTTTAAAGATTTTTGTTAATTTTAAGCGTTAGTGATGTTGGAATGAAGAGCAAAACCAACCAAACCAAAAAAAAAATCTACTTTTTTGAGAGACCACATTAATGCTATGAAAATAATTTAGGAAGCAGAACAAGTTGTGGCATTAGTTCAGAGGTTAAAACAGTGCTTTGTGAATAGTATAAAGGTCACAACAATACTATAACATTATTTCAGGAGTCAAAAGTTAACTTATTTTTGTTTGACTAGTTTTGTCCCTCATTTCATTGCTACTAATACTCAAAATTGACAAAAGTTCTTAAACTTGATATTTTTGTTTTAAGGCTTATTCCGGTTGACAGAGGTCCTTAAACTTGGAATTTTTTTTTGTGTAGGGGCTTATTTTTGATAAAGGTCCTTAAACTTGATATTTTTGTTTAAAGGCCTATTCCTGAAGTCCTTAAGTTTAAGGATGGCAATGGGGGCGGGTGCTCGCGGGGGACTAATGGGGCGGGGGTTGGGGCGGGTGGTGGGGCGAGGGCGGGGGGAATTTTTTCCCCCCCGCTTAGAAACGGGGAGGGGGATGGGGGAGTGTACCCCCGCCCCATCCCCCGCCTCGCCACCCGCTTTAAAAAAATAAATATATAAAATATATATATATGTATATAAATATATATAATATATAATTTAATTAGTTAAAAATTTATGATAATATATTAGTAGTTATATGTATTATATAATGTATATTAGTATATGTAATATAATTGATATTATCAATTATACTAATAATTATATATGTGTATTAATACAAATTATTAATTGTTATACTAAATTTACTAATACATTTATACTAAATCTCGAAATACACTTAATACAATAACATTTTTTTCTTAAAAAAAAGCATACACACAATAATGAATTAGTGATTGTATTGGTGCCAAAAGTGAAAACTTGACTACTTTAGTTGTATGTATTTCATCATATTGGATTGTATTCAAATAACTTTTGTTTGATTGTTTTTATAAGTTTCAATTGTGAAATTACAATAAATAATAATTTTGTTATGTGTTGATATTTTAGTACTTGATTATTTGCTAAAATTTAACTATAATAAAATTAGATAACACATTTTTATTAACCCCGCGGGAGAACCCGCGGGGAAGCGGGGCGGGGCGGGGACGGGACGGGGCGGGGGTGGGGGGAATTTATAGGCAGCGGGGCAGGGGATGGGGGAGAGGTCCCCCGCCCCAACCCCGCCCCGTTGCCATCCCTACTTAAGCTTGACATTTTTTTTTGTCTGGGGGCTTATTTCTGACAATTTATAATTGAGGGATCAAAATCCAGTAAAGCTGATAGTTTAAGGGGCTGACGGATTGTTTCCTCTAAAATCTATATTATATTTCCACGGTGCATATCCCGGCAGCACCTTCTGCTCTCCAGTCCCATGTCACCTTCGGCTACTTTTCTCCTCCTCCCCAATCCCACCTCTCCAGCTCTTTTTTCTCCTGCTCCTAGCAAGATTTACAGAACCCAACAAAATTTTCCTCAAATCCCATCATTTTTCAAGAGAGCCTGCACTTTATCTATCAATTCTCTACAGTTTTCCAATGGGAATGTCGCCGGAGTGGAAGAAGATGATGAACTTGTTATAGGCGATTGTGTAGTCTTCGAAGAAGGTATATTTGATGACCCTTTTCTCCAAGATGAAAATTTTAACTCCAAAGAAAACCCAAGAGGGAAAGGAACAAATTCGAAAGAAATCGAGCCTGAGAACTTAGTTCCTGAAAAATGGGCGGAAATGCAGAGGGAAATTAATATTAGTAAGAAAGAAAGGCGAAAGATTGCACAGGAGGTGGAATTTGGGCGAAAAGTGGAGAAGAAAAGGGCGGGTTTGAGGCCTATAGAAGGTGGGAATGTGGGAAATGTGAATGTGGAGAAGTTTATGAAGTATAGGGATAAAAAATTGAAACAATTGAATCCCATTGTGCTTGATAAACCAGAGTTTTTGGGCAATGAAAAAGTGGAGAAGGGTGATGATGAGGTGAGGGGAAGTGGACAGGGGAACTCTGTTGTGAGGGAATCGAGTAGTAGGGTGGCACCGAGGAATCCGAGGATGGCAGTTTATGGTGTTGGATTGGAGGATATTTCAGAGTTTTTCAGAAGTGGGAATTATGACCCTGATGCTGCTAAAAGATCTGAAGGTATATATACTTGTTCTTATGCGAATTATACTTGTTCAAATTGTCGTTCTTCAATTTGTAATGAGGTGATATTTTAATTAGCTTTCCACCATATAGATCATGTTAGAGTTTTTATGACTGTAACTTGATTTTGCAAACTTAGATGATATATTCTCTTGCACAATACCACTATTGTGTGTTTCTGTAAGCCTGACATAATCACGTATATACATTACTCGTATTATTTGTGTTGCAGAACCTTTTTCCAACGTAACGGTGTAGAGTAACATGGTTTTATCAGACTAGATTATGTTCCTTTTTCATTGTCAATAGAACATGTGAATGTTATGTTTTGTTATGTATTTTGTGTTCTAGTCAATCTCATAGTTAGATGCTGGAGTGTTTGACATTGAAGGAGTTCCGAGTTAAGATTTTGTATAGTTTTGAGACTTCGGCACAAATGTAAACCTTGTGAATTATCTTTAAACAGTGTCTGTAATAAATGATAGTTAGTTTCGTGTATCTCTGGTGTGTCACTTTTTTCCTGTTCCATACTGGTCTTTGAATTCAAATTGGAACTATTATTGTATTACTTAGAGTGACATCTGAATTATTACTTGATCTTTCCTGTTAAATTTCTACATGTGGAGGTAATTTGTGAATATAAATGGGCATTTGTTAAAAATCTTGCACCATCAATTCTTTCTTTTCTTGAGATGATCTTAGATATGTCTGTATATCTTTCTGTACCACAATCTTGATGTATATAGTTGCAACATATATCTTTTTCATGAGGTATTGTAACTTTAATCTAAGAATGTTCCTTGTTCTATGTAAGGTACCATTGCTAGTGTCATTCTGATGAATGTCCTCTCTTTTTCTCTTTAAACATTCTCTGTATTCTCTGTATAGTGGATTTCACTGTTTTGGTTTCACTATATGTTATTTGTCATTGTTGATTGTGTAGGCCCTCATAAGTTATTTCACCAAGGATGAAAAGGTTCTTTTAAAATAGGCGGGTTCCTGATCTAGCAGTTGCTTCCTCGGTAAGTTATATAACTACATTTGATATTCAGTTTGTCATACTAGTTGAAATTCTTTTTCTTGCGTGTAACTTCAGTAAACTGCTAAAAAGCTCCCCCAGTAGTGAATATTATGTACTTCTGATGCTGATTTTGGGAAAATCGATTATAATTTCCATCAATTATACACTGTTTTGAATACAACAGGAGGAGCTAAGTATCTTCTTAATGTTTATTAATTGTTTTTCCTTGGCCAAATTTTCTTGTGTGGCAATTTAGGTCTACTTTATCTGATCACATAAGGTTTTTGTTATTGCAATATTCGACAGGTAAAGTGGCAAACCATTGCATACTCTTGCTGCCTCTGGAGAATTTCACCTCGTCAATACTTTGTTAAAACACAATGTTGATATCTATGCCATGGACAAGGTACCCTGGTTGACAACCTTCATTATATTATTGCAGTTTAAATGCTTTTAAGGCATCAACCGGTGGACTTCTTCGTTGACTAGATGTTGGGTCTGAGCTTGTCTTCTATCTTTTAACAGGACGGATTGATTGCGATTCACAAAGCAATTCTTGGCAAAAGCAGGCTATTTTTCAACTATCTATTGAGAGAATCTACAAATCCATTTGTTCGTGATAGAGTAAGCTACATATGCTGTTTCCAAAAAACTTCTTCTTAATATCATTCAGATAAAGTTTGTCTTCTATGTTTATTCTCGACGTTGCTAAAGTTATGCTGAATTCTTTTTTGCTCCAGAAAGTAATAAAAATCTAACATGTGTGAACTTCATGTTGGTGATGCTAGTAAAGCATCCTGAACCGAAAAAACCTTCCTTTAAGTTCATGGATTTAGTAATTGATCATTAATAAGTTTGGGATCAAGATTCTATCACTTTCCTTTTATGATTTCTTTATCTTCTCCTTGTAGTTGTCATCTTTCATGCTCAAGTGGGAGAATAGAACATGCATAAGCATTCAAGGCAACTTGGATCTCCAGTGAAAAAAATAAAAAAATAAAAGGGACCTCTAGTGCATTGTGGGTACTAAATACTTGAGGCTTGAATTTCATCTTATTAGCAATTAATGTTAGCATAAGCTTTCATTTTCAATTATGTGTGTTTTTTTTGTTTTGTTGGCATTTGGCATGTGGTTTACCTATTATTCTTTTGAAATCTGTGCTGGGCAACAGGAGGGTGCCACCTTGATGCATTATGCTGTTCGAACAGCTTCAAGTCAAATGATAAAGATCCTTCTTCTGTATAACGTTGACATCAACCTCCAAGACAATGTATGGCTAATGTTCTCTACATAAAGCTCTTGCTACGTTTTGTTCAGTTTTTAAATTTGGACTGATATTGTTCTGTTCCAATTTTAGGATGGCTGGACACCATTGCATTTAGCTGTTCAATCTCGCAGAACAGATGTAGTAAGGCTTTTATTGATCAAGGGAGCTGACAAGACCTTAAGGAACAAGGTAGCAAAGTGCAGACTGTCTTAATTTTCACTTATTTATGATTTATTTTGTTTTCTAGTCAAACTTGATTGCTGTGTTTATGTGAGTTTTGATAGGTTTATCATGCACCCAAATGGTGCTGTCTTTTTTGAGATCTAATTGATGAGCTAATGCTTACCTCCTGATTGTGTTGTCTTAATCCTGCACTGACCAATTGTGTACACTAAACAATTTGTACTTGCGTAAATAAACAAAGTGGCCTAGTGCTCCTACCGAGGAGAATCTTGCCACTAAATTGATAACCATCTACATTCACTCCAGCTCCTTTCGGTGTTCTTAGAACAAATTAACCTTTTCCATCCGTAGGGTAAGACCTCTGTAAATGACCTTGATCATGCACGTCATTGACTTGAAGTATTATTTTCTTTTTCAGGGTTTGGTTATTAATTGTAGCATGAATTATGTTTAGGGTTGCTTATGTCTTTTGTACGAGGCACAATTTCTAAATTTAACTTCATGTTGCAGGATGGTTTAACTCCTCTTGACCTTTGCCTATATTCTGGTAGAGACACAAGGACGTATGAGCTAATCAAGCTACTGAAACAACTTCCAAGAAGCCCTTCTGGATAATAGAACTGGAAACGAGTTCGCAATGTTTCAACTTGCCTGCCAATTTTCAGAATCAAGGTTAAGGCTCGATTTAGATTGCATTTTTTGGGAGAGTTCTTGGAAAGTTTTGACAGTAGCACTTTGTTGTAAAAAGTATGCACGCTAAAAAGATGATTCAAGAGTTTTTGGCAAAAAATTTTCGACAACTAGTTCTTGCAAATAGGATTTCTTTTGTACATATGCCCTATAGCTGCTTCAATTAGGTAAAAACATGTATTGCATTTGCTATTTTGCTCTGTAATCATCATGTTGTAGATCTATAAAACCAACAAATTCGCCTTAAAAATCCCGCTGTTGATTTATTTTTCAATCCTTCGTGCTTTTCTTTAATGTTGGCGTGGCTTAGGTGGCTTAAGTGTCGTCCTTTTTTTTTTTTTCCCTCTCAATGTCCAAAACTTGGATAGACTTGATTTTCAAAGATCCAATGGCTTAGACACTTGGTGAGATTGTACGGTACAATTTGGGTTATTGGTTCTTTAAAAACCGAATCTACTCAAATGCGAGGTTCTTTGAATTTTCTCTTTATAGTTCTACCTCACGCCCATGTCAGGAATTAATTAATTACATATCTTCTATATCATTATATGGCTTATTCTTTAGATCCAGCCTTGGAACTTCTCACTTGTATATCGAGGCCGACTAAAATCAAGGGATAATATCAGAAACCTCCCTTGAAGTTTCTCTTAATATTATTTGACACCTCTAAAGTTTTAGAAATATCACTTGCCTCTTCTAGTAATTGTAAAAAGACTATATTAATCCTCACTTGGCACACAATTCACAACATATCAAATAAATGGAGTTCAAAAATTGAAAAAAAAAAAGAAACAAAAGTCATTTTTCTCTTTTTCCCTTTTCTCTTACTCATATTTTTTGGAATGACTATGCAATATTTTATTTGTAAATTACAATAAACTAAATTTTATTTATCTTTTACTTTTTGTGATTGTGATAAAAATAGAGTATGATTTATTTGCTTATTTTAAGTTGGTTTTTATAATGATTGGTACAATTTAATGGTTTAAGCAAGGGTTGAGAAGATGTTGGAAAAAATAGAAATTTATAAAAAATCAGTTTGAGCATATATAATAAAATTGATGCAAGTGTATTTCTTTTCAAATATCATTTTTATTTTTCAAATTTATATTTTTTATGGAGTATAGCATGTGATGTGGTAGTATTACAAGAGATTGTTTTTGAGGTGATATTTTTCTTGAAGTGAACAAAGTGATTTAGGAATATTTTAATTTAGCAAGTGAAAGGGTAGTTTAGGGTTTTTAAAAATTTTGTTACACAAATAACAAAAATAAGGGAAGTAAGTGATTTTTTAAAACCTTAGAGGTGCTAGCTGATATTAAAGGAAACTTGAGGGGAAGTTTCTGATATTATCACTAAAATCAATTGAGGTTTGAGTATTCTTTTGAAATGAAATGCGTCATCACTTCTCGTTCAAATCCTGGACTTGTCCATCTCTCATGATTAGGACTAGTTTAAAATGTATAATATAATGTTTGTTGAAATGTCTTCTTAGTTCTTAGTTCAATATAAAATTACTGCACTCCTGAATAGATACTCTGACTTCACCCCTCATCACCGACTTACATGCTCACATATCTTGCAAAATTCATGATGGAATATTAAATAGAAGACAATAATAGCACATAAAATTTTCCTTATTTGCGAAGATTTTTTTTAACGTCTAAATTTGTATACACAGCCGAATTTCTCAATAACTGAAAGCGTAAACCTGTATCACAGGAAACTTTAGGGTGCTTGGTCAACATCTTTTGATTGGTATTATGCATCTGCGACCCAAATTTGTTCCTGTCTTTTGTTTGTAGCTACAAATCATACGCTCTTTCTAAAACTTGAGGTGACAAGAATATTTTTCTCTAATTGTCAAACTCTTCTCAACACCCTTTTTTAAGTACGTTCAATTCACAATATTACTTTGTCTTTATTTCTCAATATTTGGCCTATTTTTTGGTACATTCTATTAATTATCTTCTAACTTGATTACATACTTAAAACCAATTTCCTACAATATCGAAAATTAAACATCATTTTTACATCCCAAAAGAAAATGAAAGTGAAGCTTGTCAACCTAGTCAGGGGAAAAAAAAGAGTAAATCCTTTGGTGAGTTTCACTTTAGAAAAAAGGGCTAACAAAAACCAAAAGAAAAAAAAAACAGCAATTGATAATATAAATGAGGTATGGACTCCCCTTTTAACTTTCTTCTTGTGTGTATTAGCCCATCAGCTTGGTTCCCATTGATGGTTAAATATCCAGAGATAGATTTCATCCACACATTTTTTTTTTTTTTTTTGCATTTATTTGTACAAAAAAAAGAAACAAAAATCAAGAATTCGTAAAGGGCAGGGAAAAAAATTTAAAAAAAAACGAAATAGGAGAAATGGTCTAAGTTGTTCTAACGAACCGTTTACGTGGCTCTGTGCTGGTGGCACTGCGTATCTGCAAATGTAGACAAGAGCAAATGCATTTCAACGTTGTTCATTTAATTAAGAGAAAAATGCAGTTTTGGTACCTAAACTTTGACACATGAGCAGTATTAGTCCCCAAATTTTGGAAGAAAACAAATATGGTATTCGAACTTTCAAATTTTGAGCACATTTAGTACCGTTGACAATTTTTTCCCAAATTGTTATCGAAAAAAGTCATGTGACAGTCACATGTCCGGCTACTATTGTATAAAAAATGTCAAAAAAATTGTCAAATGCCATTCTAATACTAAGTTTTAAGTTTGAGGACTAATAATGTAATAAAAAAAACCCATGGACTAAATAACATCACATGAGTCATTTAAAAAATAAAAGAAGAAGGAAACGATGTAAAACTCTGCCGAACTCATTTCTATCTGTGTTCCATCTCTCTCTCCAAAAGAAAACCTAAGAACCAAACTTTAACAAAAATTCAAGTTGGGCATGGCATGATCCAGCATATGTCGAAGACATCAATTTCTTATTCCTTGTTGGTCAAGAAGCATGATGCAATAGATTCTACTTTCAAAAGGCTAGAATCAAGACAATAAAGATTGATCTTGATAATTGTGTTCTTATAGTTGCTTTTGTTCTTGGTGGCAATCAATTGACTCATGTGATGTTATTTAGTTCTTAGGTTTTTTATTACATTATTAGTCCTTAAACTTAATACTTAGTATTAGAATGTCATTTGACATTTTTTTGACATTTTTATACAATAGTGGCCGGACATACAACTGTCACATGACTTTTTTGGTAGCAATTTGGGAAAAAATTGTTAAGGGTACAAAATGTGCTCAAAATTGAAAAGTTTGAGTACTAGATTTGTTTTCGTCCAAAATTTGGGGACTAAAACCGCTCATGTGTCAAAGTTTGGGTACCAAAACTGCAATTTTCTCTTTAATTATTATGGAAATACCAAAATTTATATTTTTTAAAGGGTAAAATATACCATATAATATACAAATACCTGATTTATTAATACATCCTTTATTTTTCGATTTGGACAGAATGCAGAAGATGTCTTTAAAATTTACAAATGTCTAATTTGAATAGTAACGTTTTTTCTTTGGCGATAAATTGGTCATCAAACTATAATAAATGTGATATTTTGCTTATTTCGTCCAATCTCATCCTTCAGCTCTCTTATTTTAGGGTTGCGTACGTAAAGTATTTATGTGCTCAATTCGCTGTATTTTTGGCATTTGTTTCATCAAAATACCCAATTTTTTTTTTTTTTTATCAATATGCCACATTTATGTTTAGAAATCCGTATTTGGCTAAAACAAATGTATTAAATGGAATGCCCTTAAAACAAATAACTAAATTAGATCTCAATGACTGGATGAACATAGACAGAATTGGAAGAATGTGACATTTTTGTAGTGGTTGGAAACCTAATTTATTGTGAAAAGAAAGGTTCAATGACCAAAATAATGTCTAAAAAAATCTTATTGACAGTTAATGCATTGTAATTCCTATTATTATGTTTGACTAGTGATTTGATCCCACTTGTTAAACAATTAATCTAAAAAATTCCTTCTGCACCAGAGAAAGGAATTTAGAAACAATTATTCATGGAATGCTCAGTTGATAGCTAGCTAGGTAGCTGGATTTATGAAGCTCCAAAGGCCTATTGGTTCATCTCCTCATCCTGAATATTGTCTGACCATTTGACCCCTCTAACTCCTTGATCTTTCTTTTTTTGGTAAAATGGCAAGACCTCATTTTTGGATTGAAACATATAAAGTAATCTTATGTTTGGTTCACACGTTTTCGGTTGGTGAATAAGACAAGTACAAGAATGAGAAAAGATGCATTGAACAGCTAATTTTACTCCAATTTTACCTATAAAATGGAAGCATTGCATTGGAGAAAGAAACCACAGATATCTAGCTAGCTATACACCCCAAAAATGAATGGTGCATTAGTGCTATATCTCAGTCTTATCTGCCTAACGGCGTCTGCAACACAAAGTCATGGTGGACATGGACATGGAAATGATCCTCTTGTAAATTTCCTTAAGGCTCGTAGCTTAAAAAGATCGGTCAATCATGTGAATGAGGAGTTGGGGAACGAGTACTCCCCAGTTTACATAGGCCCGCAGGAGGGTTTGAAGGAAGCTGACAAGATCACGACATTGCCAGGTGAACCAAATGGGGTGAATTTTGATCAATATTCTGGGTATGTCACTGTTGATCCTAAGGCTGGTCGAGCTCTTTTCTACTATTTTGCTGAGTCTCAAAATTCATCTACCAAGCCTCTTGTGCTCTGGCTAAATGGAGGTACAGTTTTGCAGCCATTATTCTTAGTAGTTTTTGTTTTTTAAAGGTAGAAATTTCATGAAATGAACTTCTTTAAATGGTGAGATTTGGCTACAGGACCTGGTTGCTCTTCACTCGGGGCTGGAGCTATGACCGAACTCGGACCGTTTCGAGTTAGTAAAGGCGGAAAAACGCTGTGGGAAAACCCGTATGCCTGGAACAATGGTAAGAGTTCATAACTTGTAAAACAGGTGTGAATTGATTTGATAAGGCTTAGGATAAAGCTCCAACCAATGAATTTTGTGTTCTACAAACAGCGGCAAATGTACTTTTCCTGGAATCTCCCGCCGGTGTTGGATTTTCTTACTCAAACACATCGTCTGATTACATTACCGGAGACACAAAAACTGCTGCAGATTCTTATACATTTCTGGTCAATTGGTTAGAAAGATTCCCAGAGTACAAAACCAGAGATTTCTTGATAACTGGAGAGAGTTATGCTGGCCATTACGTGCCTCAACTTGCTCAATTGATCCTCCATAACAACAAGATAACTAACCAAACTGTTATTAACTTGAAAGGAGTTGCTGTAAGTCTTAAATTTCTTGAATCATCAATTGTTTTTATTCAATTTAACCAGCTTACCTTACATATTACATGATGATTATACTTTGTCCATGGTTTTCAGATTGGTAACGGATACTACGACATTGAAGCACAAAACAGTGGAACTTATGATTATTACTGGACACATGCCCTAATATCCGATGAAATCCATGAGGGTATAGTTTCCAATTGCAATTTTTCCTCAGCAGATCCACCTTCAGATGCTTGCGAAACATACGAAAATCCAAGCATTTTCAGCACAAGGCAATATCGACGATTACAATATTTATGCCCCCTTGTGTACTTCTTCTTCAAATGCCCCTTCTTCGGTACTAAAACTTGATTTGATACACTACCAATTTTAGTCCTTTCTGATTTTCTCCTCTAAATGAAAACCAAATTGAACTAGCTTACTTTTAACCATCTCTCTGATTGAAGCAGATAAATGAGTATGATCCATGCTCAGATAATTATGTCTACACTTACCTAAATACTCCTGCCGTTCAAAAATCACTTCATGCTAATACAACCGGCATCCCTGGACCTTGGGAGACCTGCAAGTACGTACCATACAATGTTTTGTTATTCTATTCAGTAGAATATAGGATATCCACAATTGGATACTTAATTTTGCACTTCCCTTTTCATTTTATTTAGCTAAGTTTTTTTTTCTTCTTCTTTTTTTTGAAACTTAATTGTATACACAGTGGCTACATAGGCTTTAATTGGGATGATGAGCCAGACACAGTGTTACCTGTCATCAAGGAGCTCACTTCAAGTGGCATTAGCGTTTGGCTGTACAGGTAAGGAAGTGAAAAAGATATGCTAATCTGTAAAATCATGAATACCTGAGGATCGACCTGCCTATCTAGTTAGTGTCTGTTTGAAAATTTGAACATTTTCAATTGCAGTGGAGACACAGATAGTGTATGTTCTGTGACAACAACTAGATACGCCTTGAACAAACTCGGGTTATCCGTCAAAACTCCTTGGTATGCTTGGTATACTCAAGGCGAGGTAAAAAACAATCGACTGCATATCATACATTTTCTTGTTTGCTTTTCCCTTTCTGTGGTAACAAGAATGAAGAATCCTATGTTTAGTTCTTGTCCAAGTAAAACCAAATTTGACCCTCTTTTCTATACTTGTTCAGGTTGGTGGTTATGCAGTGGAATATGAAAACTTGACCTTTGTGACAGTAAGGGGAGCTGGACATTTTGTTCCGAGTTATCAGCCTGCCCGGGCGCTAACTTTGTTCTCATCCTTCTTGGATGGAAAGCTTCCACCTTCCAACTAGAGCTAATTAAACCAGTCTATGATCAATCGTGAAATGGAATTTGACTTGAGATATACCTATGAAATTATTCACCTTTTACTGATCAGTTGTGTATATATATGATCTTGTCTATTTTCTTGAATCAAAATTATCAATCCTTAAACTTGCTATATTTCTGTAATTACTATAATTAATTACCATGAATTTGGTTCCTGCCAAAAAGTTATCTTATCTTTTTTTTTGAAGGGAAAAAACCTTTTTAATTGATGAGCATTTAAGATTGTACAAGGGTCCAAAAAATACCAAACTACATCAATATCTTAACATGTTTACTGTCATGTTAGTCCTTGAAAAGTAATCTCAACTGTTCTTGACCGAAGCATGTGACATGATTAAGAGCTTAACAGCAAAATCTTGGTCACTTGGAAGTAAATCCCAAAGAGGATTTATATTTGATACCTCATTTGTCATCCCCATGCAACTATCTTTCCACTTCTTGAAAAGATGCTAAATTTTGTGTATAATCATTTATAAATCAGATCACGACAATTTGTTCCAAATCAACCGGGTCGAGCGTCAATTTTTCATGCTCTTTTGGTGAGAAACTTCCCCCTTCAAATCGCATCTAAATAGTTGTCTAATGAATGCACAGAATACATGGGGTCATTCGCGATGACTAATTAGTTTACCGAATCATTCTCTTTAAACTCATTCTCTTCGTCATGAATGATTTGTTTACTCCAAAATAGTGTGGACCAAAAAGAAAAATTTCCAATTTATTGGCCTTTTCAATACAATCAAATAGAAAGGTCAACGGCGCCATATTCCAGGGCCCAAATCATATAATTGAATAAATCTTCCTATATCTCTGATCAAGGATAAAACAAGATCAGCTCTGCATTATATCTAAGGCATTCTTCGGTTCGGGCCAAAGAAATAATATGTGTCCCATGAAGATCCATCAGAGCACCTTCTACTTCTAATAGCCATGAATTACATCCAAATCATTCTCAACGAGTCCATAAGAAGTGATTCCATATTTTTTATCAGGTTCGGGTCTAGACCCAAATACAGACCAAAAATCTTGAATACTTGATCCGACAGAATAACTCAAAAGATAAAGAAGTATCATTAATTTTTTATCATGCTCATTCCAAGTTTGAAGTGCCATTACAAATAAGAATCTCCTCCGTTTACATGATTTCAATAGTGCGAAGAGTATTAGCAGAAGCTGTAAAGTTCTAACCAATTTTTGGCTATAGTATAATTGTGATTGACATTATGTGTCTGCCACATGATTCGCTTGATACTTCTAAAGCATGAGTTGACCATACTCTTTTACTTAATTATCCTACCATCTTCATGGTATTCCAATTTTATCTAATTGATTTTTTTCTCAAGAATACAAGATTATACAGATAATTGGAACAACTAATGCAACACAACAATAACCTACACATGGTAGGAAAATCACTAGTATAAATTAACTTGATTTCAGGGTCATAGTCAAACTTCTGACCTTGGCAACGGGAGCACTTTAAAATTTACCCTGGTCAGCTGGCTTAATCTGATCATTTCTTAAGGAATAAATGTTGATCATCTATTGCTAATATCAATATTGTCAAGAACTGCTTACGATGATGTATCTATATTTGCCAATGCTTGAGAATGAGAAAAACATCCTTTATCTTTAACCAATGTTTCCTGAGATTTGCCTACCTACTCTCTCTCTCTAAACAGAAGGGTATGTATTTTATTGGAATAGAAACAATTTAAGTTGTTTTGATGCAATCCGGCCAGAAAATATGAAGAAAAGGTGCTTAAGTATTTCTTAAATTTACTCTTCACAACAAGGTTTTCCAAGCATCTTCAATTCATTTTGTGTAGTGAATTTGTACGTGATCCACAACTTTTTATGTAAAATTTGATAGTTTAAAGATGAATTGTAAATACTCTATGCATAGTTTTACATCCATGTTAAATTATATGTTGAAAGTTTAAAATCATGTTATAGGAAAATTGTTCAATTTTTAATATAACATACGGTGTTTTGTTAAATTCAAATTAAACATATCCGAACCATCAATTACACCCTGCAATTTCATCCATGCAAAGACCATAGGGTATGGGCTAATCCAATAATTTTTTTTAGCTCAAATCATGATGAGCCCCAGCATACTTTAACCAAGTCATTAGTAATTCCAAGATATTATCAGTCGGTCAATATTTTTTATATTTTTCCAACGCAAGACTTGGAATAAAAAAGAAAAGAAAAAGAACTTGATGCAAAAGGCAAAGCTGATAGCTAGCTGAATTTAGGAACCTCCAGAGGCGTACTTGGTTCATCTGCTCATCCAAAATGGTATCTGATATTTGACCCCTCTCACTTCATGGTCTTCTATTCTCTTTATTTAGGTTGGTTTTATTGGTAGGACTGCAGGAGCTCATTCTTGGCATTATACCTATAAAAATATCTCATGTTTTGGTTCACACGTTTTTAGCTGGTAAATACAACCAATTACAAGAACGGGAAAGAAATCACAAAATGAAGCCTTGCATTAGAGAAAGAAATCACAGATATCTAGCTAGCTATACATCCAAAAATGAAAGGTGCAATACTGTTATATCTCACTCGTCTGCCTGGTGGTGTCTGCTACACAATGTTATGGTGGACTTGGACATGAATATAGATATGATGATCCTCTTGCGCAATTCGTTAAGGCTCGTGGCTTTAAGAAAATCAATCAATCATGTGAGTGGACGATTTGGTAAATGAGTATTCGCCAGTTTATGTTGGCCCCCAAGATGGTTTGAAGGCAAGCGGATAAGATCACAACTTTTCCCGGTGAATCAAATGATCTAAATTTTTGATCAATATTCAGGGTATACCATTGTTGATCATGAGACTGGTAGAGCTCTTTTCTACTATGTTGCTGAGTCTCAAAACTTTTCTACCAAGCCCCTTGTGCTATGGCTAAATGGAGGCAAATTTTCGTCCCTATTCTTCGTAACTATTGGTTCATAGGTATACATTTCATGAAAAGAACTTATTAGATGGCGAGATTAATTCGACTATAAGACCTGGTTGCTCCTCACTCGGGACGGAGCAATGACCGAACTTGGACCATTTCGAGTTAGTAAAGGTGGAAAAACACTATGGAAAAACCCGTATGCCTGGAGCACTGCTAAGAACTCATAATTTGTTAAGCGTGCTGTTAATTTTTTTTTCCAGAAACAGTAGATAATTTCATTGATATGTTGTAAACTATACAATTGTTGAGCAAAAGCCCAAATTAACTATACAAGTGCATCTTGGCACTAAGAGTGGAACCACTCTTCATCAAAAGAAATGCTTAATGCATGCATACTAACTAAATCAACCCTTTCCTCCGTTAGATTAGTGGACAAAATGAATGAGCATTCCGTAAACATTGAGCACAAATTTCTGATGTCCTCCAATTGAGAGTGCATTGCCATGTCTTTGGATTTACTGGTTTGGATCATTTTCAGTAGCTGCTTCTGTTTAATCTTGACCTCAACCTTCTTCCATTCCTTCTCTCTTGCCTTACATAATGCTAACTTAACGGCCACTGCTTGATTCCTGAGTTTGTTGCCATCAGTAGCTTCTTTGAGGGCCCATTGAGCTAGGATTTGTTTGTTATCATCCTCTGCTACTATTCCAATTCCCATGTCCCAGCCTCCCGTCCTCTGCTGTGCTGCAATAGTTAGATGAATGGTGTCGGCACCCCTCTTTACTCTGTAGCTGTAGCTCATCTGCTCTTGGTGTTCCAACATGCTCATCCTTTTCTCTTGATCCTTAGCTTTTTGTATTCCATCCATTCATTCTGTGCCCTTCTGTACAATCTTCAATGGATGTTGCAGTACATTGTTGAAGATTCTTTCATTTCTTGCTTTCCAAATCTGCCACAGGATATTAGCTGTCAAGGCTATGTGTTCCATACCCTCACTTCTGCACCTAGCTTCTGTTACAGAGCTCCACCACTTCTTAAAGTCTCCTCTCTGGTCTTCAATTCCATCCCAATGTAATGGAGCTAGATGCCATATTTCTTTAGCTATCCTGCATTGGAAGAATAGGTGTTCAACATTCTCAACACCTTCTCCACAGCAATTGCACATAGGTGATCCTGTTTTGATTCTTACTGTGCATGACTTCATTCATAGGTATTGCAGTGTTCAAGCATTTCCACAAAAACATCTTTATCTTATGTTTTCGATTGAGTTTCCACAAGGTTTTCCAGAATTTGTTGTCTCTCAGGACTTGTTTCTTCCTCCTGGCCTTCTTCTTGCTGTGCATGATCATTCCTCATCAGTGCCTTGTAGGCTGAGGCCACTGTGTACTCCCCATTTCCACTGTGTGTCCAGAAAAGGCTATCTTCTTTATCAACCAAACTGATAGGTATCCTCATAATTCTTTTAGCTTCTTTATCCTTAAATAGCTTGAATAAGAGAGGTCTTTTCCATCTGTAAACTTTGGACCAGTTCTTCCACCTTATTGACTGTGCAGTGTTGTGGCCTTGCTGAGGTTGGTATCCCTTGAGAATTCCCTGGTATCCATTTGTCCTCCCATATCTTAGTGCTCTTGCCATTTCCAATTTTTCCATATAGGTTCCTTTTTCCACCGAGTCCCTTTGCTCCCATCAAGCTTTGCCAAATCCCAAGAGGAGTTCTGCTTGATTTTTGCATCTTGAATATTGACTCATGTGGTAATATTTGGCTTTTAGTACTTTAGATACCAGAGAATTAGGAGTTATGGCCATCCTCCATACTTGTTTCCCCAACAAAGCTCTGTTGAAGCTTTGCCAAGTCCTTAAATCCTAGTCCCCCTCTATCCTTTTGCTGTGTCATTTTCTTCCAAGAGCACCAATGTATTTTCTTTTTCCCATTCTCTTCTCCCCACCAAAAGTTGGCCATCATAGTACTCAATTCCTTGCGTCGTCTGACTGGCAACTTGAAGCAGGACATGGCATAGGTAGGTAGTGCCATGGCCACTGCTTTGTGTAGAACTTCCTTACCTGCAGTGCTGAGGAGTTTGTTCTTCCATAGCTTCATCCTCATCTCACATTTGTCCTTTATAAAGCCAAAAATTTGCTATTTTGTCCTTGTAATGACCATTGGTAACCCCCAAGTATTTCCCTTGAGTCACCATCTGGACACCACCGAGCTGTGAGCTTATTCTCTCCTGCTGCTTGTTGTGGCACATTCCTGAGCTTTTTCTCATACATTTTCAAAATCTGTCTGAGTTCTTCCGCCTCCTTTGTGTCTGCCTTGCTGAAAATTAAGGTATCATCTGCAAAAAAAAAAAAGGTGAGTTATTGATGGCCCTTGTCTGCAAATCTTCATCCCTGTTATTCTTTTATCCCTTTTTTGCTTTCCTTAGTAGATAAGTGAAGCCTTCAGAGCACAATAGAAATAGATAAGGAGATAAAGGTCTCCTTGTCTGATTCCCTCTTGCAGGTGTTACATACTTACATAGCCTTTGAGGTCTCCATTGATGTTGAAGAGTAGTTGACAGATGACACGCAGCTCATTATCCATTTTGATCCACGTTTCACAGAATCCCATCCTTCTCGTGATTTCTTTTAAGAACTTCCACTCCACTCTATCATATTACTTTGTTGGCATGTCTAACTTTCAAAGCAAAAAATCCATGGTACCCTTGTTGTTTATTTTTTTAAATAGTGCAAAAATTCATGTAAATGATGACATTATCTATAATCTGCCTACCAGGTACAAAAGCAGCTTTGGTTTCTACTAATACAGACATTGAGGACTTTCTTAAGCCTATTAGACAAGATTTTAGAGATGATTTTGTACAGGACTATGCACAGGCTTATAGATCTGTTACTGTTTCAAGTTGGTGGGGTTGTTCCACTTTAGAAATTAAAGATATGACCAATGTAGTTCAAGGACTTGAGCATCAGACCCGTATAGAAGAAAGTTTGGATTGCCTGGAATTATATCCTTTTTTAATGATGAACCAGAATTTTTGAAAAAAAAAAAAGAGGACTCATCCCATCAATGCCTGGAGCTTTGTTGGGATTCATAGAGAAGACAGCAGTTCTGATTTCCTCCTCCTCTACTCTCCTAGTTAGACAGCCATTCATTTGGTGGGAAATGGTTGGACAATTCCAGAATAATCTCCAACTAGTGAGTTTTGCACTTTACAGTGGCAAACGCACTGTTCTTGGAATTCCCTGGCGGGTGTTGGATTTTCTTACTCAAATACATCATTTGATTACATAACCGGAGGACACAAAAACTGATAAAGATTCTTATACATTTTTAGTCAATAATTGGTTAGAAAGATTCCCAGAATACAAAACCAGGGACCTCTTGATACGGGGGAAAGCTATGCCGGTTCATTACATGCCTCAAACTTTCTCAAACTAATCCTCCATAACAAGAAGATAACGAACCGAACTGTCATTAACTTGAAAGGAATTGCTATGCAAAAATCATTTCATGCACAATACCACTGGTATCCCTCGAGCCTGGGAAGCCTGCATGTACATACCTAGCTTTGTTATTCTACAGCAGTAGTATATAGGAAATCTACAGTGGATACTTTATTTTACACTATCCTTTCCATTTTATTAAACCAATTTTTTTGATTAATTAATTCTACCCACAATGGCTAGATAAACTCTAACTGGCATTGGACGAGCCAGACGTAGTGTTACCTGTAATCAAGCAGCTCACATCAAGTGGCATAAGGGTTTGGATTTACAGGCAATGGAGTAAAAAGTTTGTGCTAATCAAGCTGCAAAATCATGAATATCTGAGAAACCTGCCTATCCAGTTTTAGTGTTCTAATCAAGAACTGGAACATTTTAAATTGCAGCGGAGACACAAGACATTGTAGTATCTGCGACAACAAATAGGTATGCCTTGAACAAACTTGGGTTGTCCGTGGAAACTCCTTGGTATGCTTGGTACACTCAAGGCGATGGTAATTAAAAAAATCTACAGCATATCGTACATTTTTTTTTTTTTGGTGGAAAGAATCCTGTATTCAATGCTTGTCCAAGTGAAACAAATTTTTATCCATTACCAACTTTGCATCCTATGTCAAATACTTGTTCAGGTTTGGTGGTTATGCAGCGGGATTATGAAAACTTAACCTTTGTGACAGTAAGAGGAGCTGGACACTTTGTTCCTGGTCATCAGCACGCCCGGGCACTTCAGTTTGTTTTCATCCTTCTTGGATGGAAACCTTCCGCCTTCCTATGTTAATACTTCTTCAGGTTGATATTAAGCTAATTCATTAATCACAGGCCCCAATAAAACCTTCTATTAATTTTTAAAATTTATTTTTATTCTTTTGTTTAGTATTCTTAATTTTTTAAAAATTACTCTTAGTTTACTAAACCTAATTTGACAAGAGATTTTTGCTAACCTATTTTCTAATTTTATCTCAAAATTCCATATTTTCCTTTTCTCTTTTTATTTTCCTTTCATTTTTCATTTTTTAATTTTTTTACTTTTTCCTCTGTTCAAAGCAGCCATCTAAGGCTTCTTCCAATAATTTGGCTTTTGATTGAGATTTAAATTATAAATGAAAGATGGAGAAGAAATATATTTGTAATCCAGAAAAAGGTTCTAAATGGAGTTGTGGCAAGTGCAAAAAGACGGTAGCTAGGATAGAATTGGACTGGTGAGGTTTTCAAGAGCAGAATTGGAGAAAAGAACAGAGGAAAAGACATAAGAAAAAAGAAAGGAAGAAATAAAAATAGAAAAATTTAGAAAATATAGGACCCATGGGATACCCACATGAACATAGACAAACCTATTAAATAAATGGGTATCATAGTCCGGAATCCAATTATGGACGGGCATGAGTATTTAAATAGGATTTGGCCTTATTACTTACTCTAGATATGTATATGAAGTTCTATTTTCTCAAATCAAAATTATCATTCCTTAAGCTTGCTCCATTTCTGTAATTATTAAAATTCATGACCATAAAATTTGCATCTTGCCAAAAAGCTATCTTATCATGTAAAGTGTCCTGTTTGTTCTTAATTAAGTAGCAAATAAGTAACCTTACAGTGATGGATTCAGGGAGGGGCATGGAGGGACTATCACTCCCCATAGTTCTACAAAATTATTTTTTTCTTTCAGAAAATTAAGATATACACTCATTCAACAACTAATCAAAAAATCTTTAATGTCAATGGATTTACTTTTGGTCTTCTGGTCAATCTATAATTCCCAACTTTAACCACAACTCTAGCATGCAACCCACGGATTTTTGCTCAGACAATAACTTTTTAACAAAAGAAAAAACCAGGATTCTAATTGCAAACTTAAAGGATGAAAGGTGCATTAGCATTGGATTATATCTTCTTAGGCACGTATGTCTAGTGGCATCTGCGGCAATCTTTTGGAGGAACAGAGCATGTTTTTAAGCTCCAAAGGCATCTGAGTTCAGCTTCTCATCCTAAATATTGTCTGACTATTTGACCCCATCTAATGTCTTGATCTTTTTTTCTTTCTTTTGGTTATATATTTTGGGTAGGATGGCAAGCATCCATTTTGGATAGAAACAAGCATGAGTTAAACATTACTTTTACCGAATAAAATTTTGGGGAATGTGTTTTGGTACTGGAAATGAATTTAGAACAGAATACTGTAATCTTACAATTCTAGAATTGCATCGCCCCATTATCTTTTCGGTAGCCATCTTGTAATTTACATGTAGTCTCTAAATAGAGATGCATTTTCAGCATTGTTTCTTCTCTGCTTATTTATTCGAATTTTCCAGCCAGAAGCAAACAAGTTCAACCAACCTACCCACCTGTCAAAATATGAACAATTATATTTGTGTGATTTCACCATCAAAGTAATAAATCTTACATACTATTCTAGTTTATCCGGATAAAGTAGAATATTTTGTTAAACTCTACTCATACAGAGACATCATTTGTACAACTATTATAACATTACTACACATAATTTAATGTTTTCATGAATTGTTAGACTAATATGATTAATGTATCCATGTTTGTCGGGAACGTTGTTTTTCAGCCAAGAATCCAAAATCTGCGACTCATAGCTTACGTTGGCATTTTTTTTGGGTAAATTACATTTTACTCCCCTGTGGTTTAGCGTTTTTTACATAACCCCTTTGGTTTCAAAAGTTATACATAACCCCTTATGGTTTAGATTAAAGTGTCAAAGTGACGGAAATATTCATTCGTAACGGAACTTCTAAAAATGTCGAAATTACCCGCATAAATACATGACACACTAATCTGTATGATTTTTATATTTTACCATATAACCCCCTTATGGTTTAATACTTTACCATATAACTCCCTTATGGTTTTCAAAATATACACATAACCCCCCTTGGTTAATAAATAATTTTCAACTTTACATAAGGGTATTTTTGACATTTTAGGTGACTCCATTACGAATGATCATTCCCGTCACTTTGACACTTTAATCCAAACCATGAGGAGGTTATATATAGTTTTTGAAATCATAGGGGGTTATGTAAAAAAATGCTAAATCACAGGAGAGTAAAGTGGAATTTGCCCTTTTTTTTTTTCCTTTGGTCAATGATCAAGAATCAATCTTCAACTACTAAAAATGGGCATGGCCTTTGTGTTTATGATCAGGACATTGAACCCACGACGGACAAAGCTCCATCAAAGGCAGCTCGTGATGTTGAATGGAATAGGCCCGGAGAAAAGGAACAAGTGAAAGAAGGTGTTTGGAATAGGGCTAATGTTGACCTCCGGAGACTTGCTTGTGGGTTCTACACATTATTTTAAAAGGCATTTTTGAAGCCAGTCTAGGACGAGACGAGCCCTAAATGCCCACACTACGGGCTTCTAGTTGTTGCGTGTTTGGAGCATTGGGGATATTTTTGTTTATTTTTTTCTTTTTTTTTTAAATTTTAAAGTTTGATTTTACTATTTCAAAAGGTTCTCGCATTTTGAAACATTGGTTCTACATAATTTGAGTTGTTTACCATGGAGTATGTATACCAAAATTGTATCATACCAGTTGATACAAATATTATGTTAGGTTCACAAGTTTTCAGTTGGTAAATAGGACAAGTACACTAATGAGAAAATATTCAATCATTGTTCTTAGAGCTACCTATAAAATGGAAGCATCGTATCCGAGAAAGAAACTACAGATATCTAGCTAGCCAAACATCCCAAAAATGAAAGGTGCATTAGTATTATATCTCACTCTTATCTGCCTAGTCGCATCTGCTACACAATGTTATGGTGAACATGGATATTATGGATATGATCCTCTTGCAAAATTCTTTAAGGCTCGTAGCTTAAGAAAATCAGTCAATCATGTGAACGAGGAACTCGACAGCGAGTATTCGCCGGTTTACATTGGCCCCCAAGATGGTCTGAAGGCAGCTGACAAGATCACAGCGTTGCCAGGCGAACCAAAGGGCGTGATTTTTGATCAATATTCAGGGTATGTAACTGTTGATCCAAAGGCTGGTCGAGCTCTTTTCTACTATTTTGCTGAGTCTCAAAATTCATCTACCAAGCCTCTTGTGCTATGGCTAAATGGAGGTACAGTTTGCCGCCATTATTCTTTGTAGTTTTTTTTTTTTAAAGGTAGAAATTTCATGAAATGAACTTCTTAAATGGTGAGATTTGGCTACAGGACCTGGTTGCTCTTCACTCGGGGCTGGAGCTATGACCGAACTCGGACCGTTTCGAGTTAGTAAAGGCGGAAAAACGCTGTGGAAAAACCCGTATGCCTGGAACAATGGTAAGAATTCATACTTTCTAAAACCGGCGTGGATTGATTTGATAAGGCTTAGGATAAAGCTCCAACCAATGAATTTTGTGTTCTACAAACAGGGCAAATGTACTTTTCCTGGAATCTCCTGCCGGTGTTGGATTTTCTTACTCAAACACATCGTCTGATTACATTACCGGAGACACAAAAACTGCTGCAGATTCTTATACATTTCTGGTCAATTGGTTAGAAAGATTCCCAGAGTACAAAACCAGAGATTTCTTGATAACTGGAGAAAGTTATGGCTGGCCATTACGTGCCTCAACTTGCTCAATTGATCCTCCATAATAACAAGATAACTAACCAAACTGTTATTAACTTGAAAGGAGTTGCTGTAAGTCTTAAATTTCTTGAATCATCAATTTTTTAAATTTAATTTAACCAGATTACCTTACATATTACATGATGATTATACTTTTGTCCATGGTTTCAGATTGGTAACGGATACTACGATATTGAAGCACAAAACAGTGGAACTTATGATTATTACTGGACACATGCCCTAATATCCGATGAAATCCATCAGGGTATAGTTTCCAATTGCAATTTTTCCTCAGCCAGATCCACCTTCAGATGCTTGCGAAACATACGAAATCCAAGCATTTTCAGCAAAGGCAATATCGACGATTACAATATTTATGCCCCCTTTGTGTACTTCTTCTTCAAATGCTCCTTCTTCGGTACTAAAACTTTGATTCGATGCACTGCCATTTTTCTTCCTCTCTGATTTTCTCCTTTAAATAAAAGCAAATTGAACTTAACTTACTTTTAAATATCTCTTTGATTGAAACAGATAAATGAGTATGATCCATGCTCAGATAATTATGTTTACACTTACCTAAACACTCCTGCCGTTCAAAAATTCACTCATGCTAATACAACCGGAATCCCCTGGACCTTGGGAGACCCTGCAAGTGCGTACCATATGACTTTTGTTATTCTATTCCAGTAGAATATAGGAAATCCACAATTGGATACCTAATTTTGCACTATCCTTTTCATTTTATTCAGCTAAGTTTTTTTTTTCTTCTTCTTTTTTTAAAACTTAATTGTATACACAGTGGCTACATAGGCTCTAATTGGATGACAAGCCAGAGACAGTGTTACCTGTCATCAAGGAGCTGACTTCAAGTGGCATTAGTGTTTGGCTGTACAGGTAAGGAAGCACAAAATTTATGCTAATCTGTAACATCATGAATACCTGAGGATCGACCTGCCTATCTAGTTAGTGTCTGCTTAAAAAATTTGAACATTTTCAATTGCAGTGGAGACACAGATAGTGTATGCTCTGTAACAACAACTAGGTACGCCTTGAACAAACTCGGGTTATCGGTGAAAACTCCTTGGTATGCTTGGTACACTCAAGGCGAGGTAAAAAACAATCGACTGCATATCATACATTTTCTTGTTGCTTTTCCCTTTCTTTGGTAACAAGAATGGAAGAATCCTATTTTCAGGTCTTGCCCCAAGTAAAACCAAAATTTGACCCTACTTTTCTATACTTGTTCAGGTTGGTGGTTATGCAGTGGAATATGAAAACTTGACCTTTGTGACAGTAAGGGGAGCTGGACATTTTGTTCCGAGTTATCAGCCTGCCCGGGCGCTAACTTTGTTCTCATCCTTCTTGGATGGAAAGCTTCCACCTTCCTACTAGAGCTCATTAAACCAATCTATGATCAATCGTGAAATGGAATTTGACTTGAGATATACCTATGAAATTATTCACCTTTTACTGATCAGTTGTGTATATATATGATCTTGTCTATTTTCTTGAATCAAAATTATCAATCCTTAAACTTGCGATATTTCTGTAATTACTATAATTAATTACCATGAATTTGGTTCCTGCCAAAAGTTATCTTATCTTTTTTTTTTTGAAGGGAAAAAAAGTTTTTTAATTGATGAGCATTTAAGATTGTACAAGGGTCCAAAAAATACCAAACTACATCAATATCTTAACATGTTTACTGTCATGTTTGTCCTTGAAAAGTAATCTCAACTGTTCTTGACCGAAGCATGTGACATGATTAAGAGCTTAACAGCAAAATCTTGGTCACTTGGAAGTAAATCCCAAAGAGGATTTATATTTTATACCTCATTTGTCATCCCCATGCAACTATCTTTCCACTTCTTGAAAAATATGCTAAATTTTGTGTATAATCATTTAGAAAATCAGATCACGTCAATTTTTCAATGCTCTTTTGGTGAAGAAACTTTCCCCTTCAAATCACATCTAAGTAGTTGTCTAATGAATGCACGGAATACATAGGGTCATTTCCGATGACTGATAAGTTTTACCGAATCATTTTCTTTAAACTCATTTTCTTCGTCATGAATGATCTGTTTACTCCAAATTTGTCCCTTCGATACAATCAAATAGGTCAATGGCACCATATTCTAGGGCTCAAATCATATAATTGAATAAATCTTCCTCTATCTCTGATTAAGGATAAAACAAGATCAGCTCTGCATTACATCCAAGAGATTCTTTGGTTCGAGCCAAAGAAATAATGTCAGTCAATCATTATCAAATTGACTACAATCTTTTTTCAAAGCACCTTCTACTTCTAATAGCCATGAACTACATCCAATCATTGTCAACGAATCCATAAGAAGCGATCCATATTTTCATCAGGTTCGGGTCCAGATTCGGATAAAGACCAAAAAATCTTGAATGACTGATCGACAGAATAACTCAAAAGATAAAGAAGTATCATTAATTTTTTTCATGTTCATTCTAAGTTTGAAGTACCGTTACAAATAAGAATCTCCTCTGTTACATGATTCAATAGTTCTAACCAATTTTCGGCTATAGTATTGTGTGATAGGTTTGTCGATGCTTGTGCAATAATAAAAATAAACCTAATTGTCAATTAGAATAACCGAATCCAATTCCAAGTACTGGAACATGAACTGTAGATGTGCAATGGGTTACTTGATTCACCCTGTTCCCGAAGAATTTGCTTGATCCGATATATCCGAATGAGATGGCTTTTTCACAAATAATTATTAATTTGTAAACAGGGCAAGTAGGGTCGTATCCTTAGGGATTGGAGGTATTTGTCTCTTTGAAATTCAAAGTAACATGGGGGATGTTTTCATATAAAGGATGACAATTAAAACAATTCAACTAAAAATAAAATAGCCAACTAAAAATTAAATGACAATTCACTAAAATCAGAGTAATAATAATTAAAGGTCTAGCCAAGAAATAATTTCAGCAATTGGTTCACCTAATTGATCATCGATGCAAAGACAATTCCAATTATTTACTAATAAATAGGTTATAACTGCCAAACAAGCGATGACAGTCAACCCCTCCTTACTGTGTCGGTGATTAAGGTACGCCCATTAATCAGTGCTCTAAATTGAGAAATAATTTTAGGTACGCCCATAAAATTTAATTCCCCAATTGCCTTACATATTAGAGAAGCCCTATTCTAACCAAAAAAAGCACTACCAGGGTTATTTCAGATTAGCCCGTGTATCCCTCTGACACAAATTCTAATCATGCTAGTTGTCACTAATTCAGAGCAATTAAACAATTACGGATTTAATGCCCCAATTGACAATAGATTCCCAAATTAACTAATTATCCGGATCCAAGGACAATCAATTAATTGAACAATCACAAGCACCGTAACCAGGGAATATGCGAATACCAATAAATAAAAAGGAAAAGATGAAATTAATTCGATCTCACAACTTTTAGACGATCCAAAGCATCCGTTGTTCCTTTGACTAGAAAAGGGTTTAGTTCATCATTGATGCCGAAAAACCCATACACAATTGCAGAGAAAGTTGCGGCCATTGTCCTTGATCGAGAGAGTTCAATTCGTTCAAACAAAAGAAAGAACAAGAAGTTTCCAGAGAATGACTGAATTGATTAGTACTTGTCCTGACATACGGAGGAAAAGCTACTACGAAAGCCAGTGTTTTGAAAACCGGACCGGGCCGGTCGGTTCGACCGGTTGAACCGCGAACCGGCCATGACACCGGTCCGGTTCTATGTGGGTGTTGACTTTATCAGAAAATCGGTCAAACCCGGTAAAAACCGCGAAAACCGGTGAATCGGATCGAACCGGGTTTTCAAGTTTCCCCTCTTTTTTTTTTTTGTTTTTGCAAAATATTTCTATTAAGATTCGAACTCAAGACCTTTGCATTACAAGACCAATGTAGTAACCATTACACTATCACATCTTATTTGTTTTTTTTGATAACTTAAATATATATATAATAAACATCCATATTTCTTTTTTCCATTTTCTTACAAAATCTCATTCTTTCATTACTCTTTCTTTTTAATCTTCAACACACATACACACACACTCTCTCTCTCCTCTTTTTTTGTCACTCCCTTTTTAATCAAACTTCTTTAGTTTTAATTTATTGATGTTTTCTTCCATCTTTTTAATTTTGTTTTTGTCCATTAAATTGAAAAAAAGTTAAAAAAGAATTATTTTTCTTTAACCCAAATTATTTAATGCTCCAAGCACTCACTTTTATCTCTTTTTTTTGTTTCTTATCAAAGTTTGCGTTTCTATTTTCGATTCTCTTGACTTCCTTCGAATTCCAAATTTTCTTTTTTAAATTGCAATCTCTAAATCCCAAAGGCGTAAATTAAAATTTAAGTTCACAATATCAAATTCTCATAGACTTGAATTTTGTATAATTTCAAAAATATTGTGATATTTTTGGGTTGGATTTAAGATTATTGAGGTAGATATAATTGAAATTAAAATAAAATTTATTTGTTTTAACTTATAATTTAAAAATTTTATTTTTGAAAATCTAAGTTATTCAAAAATAGTAAACTTTTCATCATATAAAGTTTTAAATTAGTCTATTGCATGTTTTATTTTGTGCATATATATATTATATAAATTATTTTTTAAAAAATTCATTGAACCGAGGTTGAACCGGTCCGATCGGTTGAAACTCGACCCTTTCACTTCACCGGTTCAATTGACGGTTCGGGTTTTTAAAACATTGACGAAAGCAAGAAAGGAAGAGTCAAAGTTCTCCAATTTGGTCCTGACATGCGTAAGAATGAAACCAAAAAGAGATCCAAGGGAAAGGTCAAAGAAAAACTAAGCTAAAGGTGAAAAGTCCTCTGTTACCTCTAATGCCTATCTAATTCCTTTCTAAAAATTGCTCCCCTCTTTTTTATGCGGCGGCCCCCCAAGGAATAGAAGACTCTTCCGTGCTCTGATCCATCCTTCCCTCTTCAGCAATTACTAAAATGGAAAAAAGTTTTCCTTTTTCAAAAATGCCCCTGGGATAAGCTCTGTTACTTGGACTCCTTTCCTGTCAAATTGGCACTTGTTATCATATTTTCATTCTACTTCCTAAAATAAATGTAAAATACCAAAAGTGAGTAGAACCTAATAATTAATTCACATCGGATCAGGTAATAGGGGAAATTAATAATAAAATAAATGATAAAATAGCAACCTATCATTGTGATTGACATTATGCATTGCCTAGGGCTGCAAACGAGTCGAGTCGAGTCGAGTTTTGGCCTAATCGAGCCGAGTCTTGACTTAATTTTAGTGAACCCGAACTCGAGCTCGAGTTCGACGAGCCGACAATTTCAAGTTCGAGCTCGAAAAAAATAAAAAATAATTATTTTATTTTTTAAAAATAAATAAAATAATATTTTTTAAATAAATAATAAAATATTAAGGATATATATGTAATTTTACTAGTAAATAAAAAAATAAAAAAAATATATATATACTTAAAAAAAAAAAAATATATATATATATATACTCGAGCTCGTGAGCCTAACGAGCTTAATATCTTGAGCTCGAGTTCGAGCTCGATTTCAACTCGAGCCAGCTCGAGCTCGATTTGAACTCGATCAATATCGAGTTCGAGTCGAGTTTGACTCATAAAAAAATAAAAAAATATATATATACTTAAAAATATATATATATATATATATATATATATATATATACTCGAGCTCGCGAGCCTAACGAGCTTAATATTTTGAACTCGAGTTCGAGCTCGATTTCAACTCGAGCCAGCTCAAACTCGATTTGAACTCGATCAATATCGAGTTCGAGTCGAGCTTGACTCGAGCCGCTCGCGAGTAGTTCGATTCGTTTGCAGTCCTAGCATTGCCACATGATTCGCTTGATCCTTCTAAAGCATGAGGTGACCATACTCTTTTACTTAATTATCCTGCTATCTTCATGGTATTCCAATTTTATCTAATTGATTTTTTTCTTAAGAATACAAGATTATACAAATAATTCGAACAACTAATGCAACACAACAATAACCTACACATGGTAGGAAAATCACTAATATAAATTAACTTAATTTCAGGATCATAGTCAAACTTCTGACCTTGGCAATGGGAGCACTTTAAAATTTACCCTGGTCAGCTGGTTTAATCTGATCATTTCTTAAGGAATAAACGTTGATCACCTATTGCTAATATCAATATTGTCAAGAACTGCTTACGTTGTATCTATATTTGCCAATCCTGGAGAATGAGAAAAACATCCTTTCTTTAACCATGTTTCCTGAGATTTGCCTACCTACACACACACACACACTCTCTCTCTCTCTCTCTCAACAGAAGGGAATGTATTTTTTTTGGAATAAAAACAATTTAAGTTGTTTTGATGCGATCCGGCCAGAAAATATGAAGAAAAAGTGCTCAAGTATTTCTTAATTTTACACTTCACAACAAAATTTTCCAAGCATCTTCAATTCATTTTGCGTAGTGAATTTGTACGTGAACCACAACTTTTTAAAGATCAATTGTAAATATTTTATGCATAGTTTTTACATCCATGTTAAATTATATGTTGAAAGTTTAAAATCATGTTGTAGGAAAATTGTTCAATTTTTAATATAACATACGGGGTTTTGTTAAATTCAAATTAAACATATCCGGACCTTGTTAAATTCAAATTAAACATATTCAGACCGTCAATTACACCATGCAACTTCATCCATGCAAAGACCATATAGCAGATTCACATACCAATTACAATACCTAGGCAATGGGTTAATCCAATAATTTTTTAGCGCAAATCATGATGGCATACTTTAACCAAGTCATTAGTAATTCCAAGATATTATCAGTCGGTAAATATGTTTTTTTTAAAAAAAAATATGGGACGCAAGACTTGGAATAAAAAGAAGAAGAAGAACTTGATGCAAAATGCAAAGCTGATAGCTAGCTGAATTTATGAACCTCCAAAGGCGTATTTGGTTCATCTGCTCATCCTAAATGTTATCTTACATTTGACCCCTCTCACTTCATGGTCTTCTATTCTCTTTATTTAGGTTGATTTTATTGGTAAGGATGGCAAGATCTCATTCTTGGCATTGAACCTATAAAATATCTCATGTTTTGGTTCACACGTTTTTAGCTGGTAACACAATGTTTTGGTGGACTTGGACATGAATATAGATGTGATGATCCTCTTGTGCAATTCGTTAAGGCTCGTGGCTTAAGAAAATCAATCAATCATGTGAGTGAGGATTCGGTAAATGAGTATTCGCCTCTTTTTATTTTCCTTTCATTTTTTATTTTTAATTTTTTTTAATTTTTACGTTTGCCTCCTTTGTGCAAAGCAACTATCTAAGGCTTCTTCCAATAATTTGGCTTTTGATTGAAGATTTAAATTATAAATGAAAAATGGAGAAGAAATATATTTGTTATCCAGAAAAAGGTTCTAAATGGAGTTGTGACAAGTGCTAAAAGATGGTAGCTAGGATAGAATTGGAATGGCGAGGTTTTCAACCCACGGTTTTTTGGTCAAACAAAAAACCACGATTCTAATTGCAAACTTAAACGGATGAAAGGTGCATTAGAATGGCATCTGATAGCTGGGCAATCTTTTGGAGGAAAAGAGCATGTTTTTAAGCTCCAAAGGCATCTGAGTTCAGCTTCTCATCCTAAATATTGTCTGACTATTTGACCCATCTAATGTCTTTATCTTTTTTGCTTTCTTTTGGTTATACATTTTCGGTAGGATGGCAGAATCTCATTTTTGGATAGAAACAAGCATGAGTTAAACATTACTTACCAAATAAAATTTTGGGAATTGTTTTGGTACTGGAAATGAATTTAGACAGAATACTGTAATCTTACAATTTCTAGAATTGCATCGCCCCATTATCTTTTCGGTAGCATTCTTGTAATTTACATGTAGTCTCTAAATAGAGATGCATTTTCAGCATTGTTTCTTCTCTGCTTATTTATTCGAATTTTCCAGCCAGAAGCAAACAAGTTCAACCAACCTACCCACCTGTCAAAATATGAACAATTATATTTGTGTGATTTCACCATCAAAGTAATAAATCTTACATACTATTCTAGTTTATCCGGATAAAGTAGAATATTTTGTTAAACTCTACTCATACAGAGACATCATTTGTACAACTATTGTAACATTACTACACATAATTTAATGTTTTCATGAATTGTTAGACTAATATGATTAATGTATCCATGTTTGTCGGGAACGTTGTTTTTCAGCCAAGAATCCAAAATCTGCGACTCATAGCTTACGTTGGCATTTTTTTTTGGCAAATTACATTTTACTCCCCTGTGGTTTAGCGTTTTTTACATAACTCCCTTTGGTTTCAAAAGCTATACATAACCCCCTCATGGTTTAGATTAAAGTGTCAAAGTGACGGAAATATTCATTCGTAACGGAACTTCTAAAAATGTCGAAATTACCCGCATAAATACATGACACACTAATCCCGTATGATTTTTATATTTTACCATATAACCCCCTTATGATTTAAATATTTTACCATATAACTCCCTTACGGTTTTCAAAATATGCACATAACCCCCCTTGGTTAATAAATAATTTTCAACTTTACATAAGGGTATTTTTTACATTTTAGGTGACTCCATTACGAATGATCATTCCCGTCACTTTGACATTTTAATCCAAACCATGAGGAGGTTATATATAGTTTTTGAAATCATAGGGGATTATGTAAAAAAATGCTAAATCACAGGAGAGTAAAGTGGAATTTGCCCTTTTTTTTTTTCCTTTGGTCAATGATCAAGAATCAATCTTCAACTACTAAAAATGGGCATGGCCTTTGTGTTTATGATCAAGACATTGAACCCACGACGGACAAAGCTCCATGAAAGGCAGCTCGTGATGTTGAATGGAATAGACCCGGAGAAAAGGAACAAGTGAAAGAAGGTGTTTGGAATAGGGCTAATGTTGACCTCCGGAGACTTGCTTGTGGGTTCTACACATTATTTTAAAAGGCATTTTTGAGGCCAGTCTAGGACGAGACGAGCCCTAAATGCCCACACTACGGGCTTCTAGTTGTTGCGTGTTTGGAGCATTGGGGATATTTTTGTTTATTTTTTTCTATTTTTTTTTAAATTTTAAAGTTTGATTTTACTATTTCAAAAGGTTCTCGCATTTTGAAACATTGGTTCTACATAATTTGAGTTGTTTACCATGGAGTATGTATACCAAAATTGTATCATACCAGTTGATACAAATATTATGTTAGGTTCACACGTTTTCAGTTGGTAAATAGGACAAGTACACTAGTGAGAAAATATTCAATCATTGTTCTTAGAGCTACCTATAAAATGGAAGCATCGTATCCGAGAAAGAAACTACAGATATCCAGCTAGCCGTGCATCCCAAAATGAAAGGTGCATTAGTATTATATCTCACTCTTATCTGCCTAGTCGCATCTGCTACACAATGTTATGGTGAACATGGATATTATGGATACGATCCTCTTGCAAAATTCTTTAAGGCTCGTAGCTTAAGAAAATCAGTCAATCATGTGAACGAGGAACTGGACAACGAGTATTCGTCCGTTTACATTGGCCCCCAAGATGGTCTGAAGGCAGCTGACAAGATCACAGCGTTGCCAGGCGAACCAAAGGGCGTGAATTTTGATCAATATTCAGGGTATGTAACTGTTGATCCTAAGGCTGGTCGAGCTCTCTTCTACTATTTTGCTGAGTCTCAAAATCCATCTACCAAGCCTCTGGTGCTCTGGCTAAACGGAGGTACAAATTCACTGCCATTATTCTTTGTAGGTTCTGTTTTTAAAGGTAGAAATTTCATGAACTTCTTAAATGGTGAGATTTGACTACAGGTCCTGGTTGCTCTTCACTCGGGGCTGGAGCTATGACCGAACTCGGACCGTTTCGAGTTAGAAAAGGCGGAAAAACGCTGTGGAAAAACCCGTATGCCTGGAACAATGGTAAGAATTCATAATTTGTAAAACAGGCGTGAATTGATTTGATAAGGCTTAGGATAAGCTCCAACCAATGAATTTTGTGTTCTACAAACAGTGGCAAATGTACTTTTCCTGGAATCTCCTGCCGGTGTTGGATTTTCTTACTCAAACACATCGTCTGATTACATTACCGGAGACACAAAAACTGCTGCAGATTCTTATACATTTCTGGTCAATTGGTTAGAAAGATTCCCAGAGTACAAAACCAGAGATTTCTTGATAACTGGAGAGAGTTATGCTGGCCATTACGTGCCTCAACTTGCTCAATTGATCCTCCATAACAACAAGATAACTAACCAAACTGTTATTAACTTGAAAGGAGTTGCTGTAAGTCTTAAATTTCTTGAATCATCAATTGTTTTTATTCAATTTAACCAGCTTACCTTACATATTACATGATGATTATACTTTGTCCATGGTTTTCAGATTGGTAACGGATACTACGACATTGAAGCACAAAACAGTGGAACTTATGATTATTACTGGACACATGCCCTAATATCCGATGAAATCCATGAGGGTATAGTTTCCAATTGCAATTTTTCCTCAGCAGATCCACCTTCAGATGCTTGCGAAACATACGAAATCCAAGCATTTTCAGCAAAAGGCAGTATCGACGATTACAATATTTATGCCCCCTTGTGTACTTCTTCTTCAAATGCTCCTTCTTCGGTACTAAAACTTGATTCGATGCACTGCCATTTTTCTTCCTCTCTGATTTTCTCCTTTAAATAAAAGCAAATTGAACTAACTTACTTTTAAATATCTCTTTGATTGAAACAGATAAATGAGTATGATCCATGCTCAGATAATTATGTTTACACTTACCTAAATACTCCTGCCGTTCAAAATTCACTTCATGCTAATACAACCGGAATCCCTGGACCTTGGGAGACCTGCAAGTACGTACCATATGACTTTTGTTATTCTATTCCAGTAGAATATAGGAAATCCACAATTGGATGCCTAATTTTGCACTATCCTTTTCATTTTATTTAGCTAAGTTTTTTTTTCTTCTTCTTTTTTTAAAACTTAATTGTATACACAGTGGCTACATAGGCTTTAATTGGGATGATGAGCCAGACACAGTGTTACCTGTCATCAAGGAGCTCACTTCAAGTGGCATTAGCGTTTGGCTGTACAGGTAAGGAAGTGAAAAAATTATGCTAAGCTGTAAAATCATGAATACCTGAGGATCGACCTGCCTATCTAGTTAGTGTCTGTTTAAAAATTTGAGCATTTTCAATTGCAGTGGAGACACAGATAGTGTATGTTCTGTGACAACAACTAGGTACGCCTTGAACAAACTCGGGTTATCCGTCAAAACTCCTTGGTATGCTTGGTACACTCAAGGCGAGGTAAAAAACAATCGACTGCATATCATACATTTTCTTGTTTGCTTTTCCCTTTCTTTGGTAACAAGAATGAAGAATCCTATGTTCAGTTCTTGTCCAAGTAAAACCAAATTTGACCCTATTTTCTGTACTTGTTCAGGTTGGTGGTTACGCAGTGGAATATGAAAACTTGACCTTTGTGACAGTAAGGGGAGCTGGACATTTTGTTCCGAGTTATCAGCCTGCCCGGGCGCTAACTTTGTTGTCATCCTTCTTGGATGGAAAGCTCCCACCTTCCAACTAGAGCTAATTAAACCAGTGTATGATCAATCGTGAAATGGAATTTGACTTGAGATATACCTATGAAATTATTCACCTTTTACTGATCAGTTGTGTATATATATGATCTTGTCTATTTTCTTCAATCAAAATTATCAATCCTTAAACTTGCTATATTTCTGTAATTACTATAATTAATTACCATGAATTTGGTTCCTGCCAAAAAGTTATCTTATCTTTTTTTTTTGAAGGGAAAAACCTTTTTAATTGATGAGCATTTAAGATTGTACAAGGGTCCAAAAAATACCAAACTACATCAATATCTTAACATGTTTACTGTCATGTTTGTCCTTGAAAAGTAATCTCAACTGTTCTTGACCGAAGCATGTGACATGATTAAGAGCTTAACAGCAAAATCTTGGTCACTTGGAAGTAAATCCCAAAGAGGATTTATATTTTATACCTCATTTGTCATCCCCATGCAACTATCTTTCCACTTCTTGAAAAAGATGCTAAATTTTGTGTGTAACCCTTTATTATTACACAAATAAATCAGATCACGACAACTTCTTCCAAGTCATCAACAGGGTTGAGCACTCAATTTTTCACGCTTCCCCCTTCAAATCACAACTAAATAGTCGTCTAATGAATGCACAGAATAAAATAGAAATAATTGGCAAAAAGACTATTCTTTTGTTGTGAAGAGTATTAGCAGAAGCTGTAAAGTTGTAACCACTTTTCGGCTATAGTATTGTGATTGGCTTGATCCTTTATCTATTTATCCTGATATCTTCAAGTTATTCCAATTTTATCTAATTTATTTATTTTTTCTCAAGAATACAAGATTATAATCAACTCAACTTACCTTTGTGATACAGATAATTGGAACAAATAATGCAACACAACAATAACCTACACATGATAGGAAAATTATTAATATAAATTAACTTGTTTTCAAGGTCATAGTCATAGTTAGGAATAAACATTGATCACCTATTGCTAATATCAAGATTGTCAAGAACTGTTTACGTAATGAACTCTTGTCTACTGATTTAACCGCACGTTGTGTCTATTTGCCAACCCTTGAGAATGAGAAAAACATCCTCTGTCTTTAACCATGTTTCCTGAGATTTGCCTGCCTGCTTTTTTTCTTTCTTTCTTTCTTTCTTTTTTTAACAGAAGGTATATATTTTTTGAAATAAAAACAATTTAAGTTGTTTTGATGCGATCCGGCCAGAAAATAAGAAGGAAAAGTGCTCAAGTATTTCTGATATTTACTCTTCACAGCAAAGTTTTCTGATTATCTTCAATTCATTTTGTGTAGTGAATTTGTCCGTGAATTGCAACTTTTTTATGTAAATTTAGGACTTTAAAGATCAATTGTAAATGCTCTATGCAAAATTTTACATTCAGATTAAATTATATGTTGAAAGTTTAAAATCATGTTATAGAAGAATTGTTCAACTTTTAATATCACATACGGGCTTATGTTAAATTCAAATTAAACATATCTAAACCATCAATTGCACCATACAACTTAGTTTGCACACGTTCATCCTTGTAAAGAGCATAGCAGATTCACATTCCAACTATGATACCCAAGGCAACGGGCTAATGGAACAACTTTTGAGCGCAAATCATGATCCTCAACATACTTTAACCAAGTTATTACTAATTCTAAGATATTATCATTCGGTCAATATTTTTCATATTTTTACAATACTATTAATAATTCACGTGCTTTGTACATGAATATATTTTCCTAAGATATAAAACCTTTAGTATATTAAATTTTTGTACAAAATCTTAATTATTGGCCTATTATAAATTAAGAAACTATATAATGAATAAAATTAAACAATTGGTAATTGTACAAAATGTTTATTGTGTACAAAGTAATTAAAACTTTATTGTGGATTCTACAGTTATAAAAAGTTTGAAAATGGAAGATTATCATATTTAAGCTCAACTGTTGGTATAATATTAACTAAGAAGCCATATAATAAATAAAATTATGCAATTGCTAGTTGTAGAAAACGTCTATTATATACAAAGCAATTTAAAGTTTATTGAACTCTGAAGATGGAAGATTATCATATCTATTATCATATTTGAACTAAGTTATTACATATTCTATTATCTATTATCATTTTAAACTGGTATACAACAAAACCTGAGCAAAATACATACTAAAACATTATGATTTAGATACAACAAATTTTTATCAAGTTCAGTAGTTGCTTGGGAGGTGATCTTCCATCCCCATCCAAGTAGATCATTTTGCGCGTTGTACTCCTGGGAGGTAAGGTTTATGCCTCCCTCCGGCTCTGTCTCTCCTTTATGGGAATAAAAGTTAAAAAAAAAAAACAGTAGTTGTAAACCTTTTCTGTTATATTTTTTATAATTATCAATTTTTTTTTAAAATTTTCTTGGTCAATATGACATACATAACGTAGTGAATTTAATCATCAATTTAACCTTTTGTTTTCTCATTAACTATTTCTAACCTTTTGTCTTCTTATTAATCATGATTTTCTTCTAAACCAATATGTATATAAAATATAGTTAGCTTTAATTATCACGCATAAAAATATAATAATTGGAGATAATTTGAACACATATAATAATTAGAGATGAAGAAAATGATTAGTGAATATAGTTGTAAATGGCCAGTTTTTAATTTTTAATGACGAACGTGTTTGAGATGCAATTTATTGAAACTTTTCATTTTTCTTATTAGTGTCATGATTGACATGCAATAATTTTAATTAAATGACGTGAGGGTAATTTAGACATAACAAAAACTAAAATCAAAATACGCTTACACTTACACTCACTATCGTCATAACTCATCATACTTTTTATATAGCAATGATAATGATGCGACACAGGACATGAAAAGAAAAAGAATTAGGGAACTATTACTTATGGAATGCAAATTGCAAAGCGATAGCTAGCAGAATTTATGAATCTTTGAAGTCGTTTTTGGTTCATCTGCTCATTCTAAATGTTATCTGACCTTTTGACCCCTCTCACTTCATGGTCTTCTATTCTCTTTATTTAGGTTGATTTTATTGGTAGGATGGCAAGATCTCATTCTTGGCATGAAAACTATAAAATATCTCACCTTTTGGTTCACACGTTTTTAGCTGGTGAATACAACAATTACAAGAATGGGAAAGAAATCACAAAAGTGAAGCCTTCCATTAGAGAAAGAAATCACAGATATCTAGCTAGCTATACATCCCAAAAATGAAAGGCGCAACACTGTTATATCTCACTCTTATCTCCCTCGTGGAATCTGCTACACAATGTTATGGTGGACTTGGACATGAATATAGATATGATCCTCTTGTGCAATTCATTAAGGCTCGTGGCTTAAGAACAATCAATCATGTGAGTGAGGATTCAGCAAATGAGTATTCGCCAGTTTATGTTGGTCCCCAAGATGGTTTGAAGGCAGTGGATAAGATCACAACGCTGACAGGTGTACCAAATGATGTAAATTTTGATCAAATATTCAGGGTATGTCATTGTTGATCATGAGGCTGGTAGAGCTCTTTAATTCTATTTTCCTGAGTCTCAAAACTGTTCTTCCAAGCCCCTTGTGCTATGGCTAAATGGAGGTACAATTTTCGTCCCTATTCTTCGTAGCTGTTGGTTGATAGGTATACATTTCATGAAAAGAACTTCTTAAACGGTAGGATTTGACTGTAGGACCTGGTTGCTCTTCACTCGGGGATGGAGCAATGACTGAACTCGGACCATTTCGAGCTAGTAAAGGTGGAAAAATCCATATGCCTGGAACACTGGTAAGAACTCATGATTTGTTTGCAATTGCTAATTGATTTGGACAAATTCAGAATAAGCTTCAACTAATGAGTTTTGCATTTTACAAACAGAGGCAAATGTGCTATTCTTGAAATCCCCTGCGGGTGTTGGATTTTCTTACTCAAATTCATCATCGGATTACATAACCGTAGACACAAAAACTGCAGCAGATTCTTATACATTTTTAGTCAATTGGTCAGAAAGATTCCCAGATACAAAACCAGGTAACTTCATAACGGGAGAAAGCTATGCCGGTCATTATTTGCCTCAACTTGGTCAACTAATCCTCCATAACAACAAGATGACTAACCATACTGTCATTAACTTGAAAGGAATTCTTGCATGTTTTTTCTTTCTGGAATCATCAATTTTCTTCTTTTTTTGTTTAATTAGCTTAATGACACATTAAATGATGATCATATGTTGTCAATTGCTTGCAGATAGGGAATGCAGTCATCGATATTGAAACTCAAACTAGAGGGGGTTATGATTATTACCGGGCACATGCCCTTACATCCGATGAATTCATCAGGGTATTGCTTCCAGTTGCAATTTTTCTTCAGAAGATCCACCATCAGATGCTTGCTTAACATACCTAGGCTAAGCAGATTCAGCTAAAGGCCATATCGAGGATTACAATATATATGCTCATTTGTGTTCTTCTTCTTCAAATGCTCCTTCTTCGGTAAAACTTGATTCTATACACTAATACTCATTCTGACTTTCTGCTCTAAATAAAAACAAGATTAAATTAGCAAAATTTGGAAAATCCCTACTACCAAAACAGATATCTGAGTATAATCCATGCTCGGATAATTATGTTCTCACTTACCTAAATACCTCCTGCTGTGCAAAAATCACTTCATGCAACTACCACTGGTATCCCTGGACCCTGGGAAGCCTGCAAGTAAGTAGCGTACTACCTTTTGTCATTCTACTGCATTAGTATAGAGGAAATCTAGAGTGGATACTTTATTTTATACTATCCTTTCCATTTTATTAAACTAAGTTTTTTTATTAATTTAATTCTACACACATTGGCTACATAATCTCTAATTGGAATGACGAGCCAGACAATGTTGCCTGTAATCAAGGAGCTCACATCAAGTGGTATTAGAGTCTGGATTTACAGGTAATGGAGTGAAAAGTTTTGTGCTGATCATTAAGCCAAAGTTTTAGTGTCTAATCAAGAACTGGAACATTTTAAATTGCAGCGGAGACACAGACAGTGTAGTATCTGTGACAACAACTAGGTATGCCTTGAACAAACTCGGGTTGTCTGTGAAAACTCCTTGGTATGCTTGGTACACTCAAGGCGAGGTAAATAAAAAAGAATCTACAGCATATCGTACATTTTTTTTTTTTTGGTGAAAAGAATCCTGTATTCAATGCTGCCCAATTAAAACCAATTTTTATTCATTACCAACTTTGATCCTATGTACAATACCTGTTCAGGTTGGTGGTTATACTGTGGAATATGAAAACCTTTGTGACCGTGAAGGGTGCTGGACATTTTGTTCCTAGTTATCAGCCTGCCCTGGCACTCACTTTGTTTTCGTCCTTTTAGGATGGAAACCTTCCACCTTCCAACTAGAGCTAATTAAACCACAGTGTATGATCGATCAATCAAGAAACAGAATTTGGCTGGAGACATATCTCTATGATTACCTCTTTGAACTATTCACCTTGCATTGATCAGTGGTGTATATGCACTTGTCTATTTTGTTAAATGAAAAATATCATTCCTTAAACTTGCTCTATTTCTGTAATTAACAAAATTTAATGATCTTAAATTTGCTTCTTGCTAAAAAGGTATCTTATCATGTGGTTTTTGTCAATATCTTAACTGATTTGAAGGCTGTATTTCAAAATCAGTTCAGTCTATCTCTGAGGCCTGAATGATCATGGCAGCAAGTATACAAATTTATCTCTAGGTATAAGTAACCAGTGGGGTCTAAGCTTATTTAGTGGGTATCACCAGCTCCTCTTACTCTCAAGCTAGATACGGACGGAAGTTCGAAGGGTAATCCAAGTATGAGTGGTGGAGGGGGTGTTTTACAGGATTCCAAAGGGGTGATTTTGTTGGCCTTTACTTGTGATTTTGGTGTGGCTTCAAGTGTTCAAGCCGAAGCACATGCACTGTTATTTGAGGTCGGATTATGTCAGTCTGTGGGCTTCATTAACATTCATATTGAAGTGGAGGGAAAAGTGGATCATCTAGTTTTGGCTCAAGTACTCACTAAGCAGTTTTCTTGCCCGTGGTCAATTCGACGGAGGTAGACCAGCTAATGTCTTTAAAGCATGTCTCTGTGTCTATTTTTCACTGTTTTTAGACAAGCAAATCAGGTGGTTGATCTAGTGGCAAATATTGGATGCAACGGCAGTGGAGACAAAACTTTTCAATTAGAGGCTGAGTTACCAAGACAAGTTCATGGAGTAGCAAGACTTGATAGATTAGGTTTCCTAGTTTTTAGGAAATGTAAGGTTCATATATAGAAAATAGTTTCCTCATGGTTTTATTTAAGTTTCCACCTGTAATTTTGGAGGTTAGGTTTATAGCCCTTCCGTGTTTTTCATTTTTCGAAGAAAGTGTCATGTTTGTCCTTGATAAGTAGCCTCTTAGAAATGGAACTAGGGAGGGGTATGGAGGGACCATTGCTCCGCCAAGTTATAAAAAATTATTTTTTCTTCAGAAAATTAAAGATTTTCAAAAAGGTGTCTGTAATTAAAACTTTTAACCGTACAAAACTTGAAACTAATTTATGTATATATGGAAGTTTTAGATACGTTAAATTTTGCTCCCTTAAAGAAAATTTTCTGGTTCGTCTATGCCCCAAATGTTCTGAAACCAACCATGTGAGGATTTATATCTTATACTCCCTCCGTCCCAATATTAGGGACGTTTATAGGGAATGCAACTGTTTATGTACAATGGTATCATTATTGACAGCCAAGTCTTTGTTCCAAATTTACCCCGTCGCAAGTACAATGGTCAGCTGCACTTTGTGTTTTTCATGGAGTAATGATTTCGTGGGTCCCATCTTAACCAAATGCATCCTTCTAATGTTACAGACACACGCTATTATTGGCCTTATAAAGTGAGAGTTAGTCTCACGTACTCCTCTGGCTTCTCCAAATGGATAATAAATAGTAGGTCCTACCAAATTTATTTGGATTTTCTAGCACATGCACTATGAGGGCAAGGACGGAATGTTAGAAGGAAAATAGTGTAGCGTGACTCTAATTTTGGGACAATGAAAAAGGTGAAACATGACATTAACAATGGGACGGAGGGAGTACCTTATATGTCATCTCTACTTATTGAAAAGATGGTAAATTCTGTACGTAACCCACCCCACCCCTCCTTTCATTGTAAGAGTACAACTAAGCCTATCAATTTGGCCAAAATATTTTGCCCAATCAGCCCTAAATTATCGGGCTGTATGCAGGGTGAGTTAAGCAGAGATTGGGCCAAAGTATTTTGTCCGAATGAAAATGAGTTGATTTTGGATTGCACTAAATTCGACCCACTTAATAAGTCAAAATAATATATATCCTCATGCTAATATTTGCGTGCACGCATGCATGCGTCTGTATATATATTGTGGCGTGTATGTGTGGAGTAGGCCTTAGTCTAGTGGCTAATATTGAGTCCCTAGAATCCCTTCCCATTTCATAAATTCTGGCCCTCCTTTATATATATATATATATATATATATATATATATATATGTATTATATGTATGTATGTATGTATAATTCTGCCCCTCCTTTACCAATATGTGTGTGTGTGTGATTTTTTTGTTATAGAGTATCTACTACTAAAATGTTAGTTTTTTTTTAACATACAGTTTGTTATCTCTCCATCTGTTACACTACTACCCTGTAGGATAAAAAAATCCCTTCTTCTATCCTTCTCAATACTTTATTAGCGTTGCAAACTTTACTTGAGTGTTATACGACTTCTTTGGATTGGTTGGTTGTTTCTTTTAGTCAGATTTGTGCTTGACCGAAGTAGACCTGACTTTTTTGTGAGTTGAGTATGAGTTACAAAAATATGATAATAGATGAGTTGAGTTTGAGCTCAAAAAATTTGAGCATATCAAAACTCAATTCATATAACTTAATTTACAAGTCTAACTACAACTAACCCATAATTGCATGATCAATATAGATTGACTTATAAATGAGCAACACTATAAACTAACCTTCAAATGGTGGAAGAATTACTAAGGCATAATTAGACTAAACAACTCACATGTAGTAAAACTTAGACCTGAAACTTGTTTCCAAGTTATCAACTAAATTTTGCGGGCACTCAATTCTTCTCATGTTCATTTTGTGGGAAGCTTTCCCTTCAAATCACAACTAAAATTGTCGCCTAATAAATGCACAGGATAAAATGGGAGACAAATAGGTAAAAAGCCTATCATTTGTTGTGAAGAATAATTCAGGTTGAGAACATGTATGCAATCTAATTTATGAATAGCTGAAGCTGTGGAATTCTAATCAATTTTAGGCAATGTCGTCTTGATTGACACTATGTAAGTGTCAAAATATTGGCTTGATTCTTCTAAATTAAACATAAGTTCACCCTACCCTTTCTCTAACTAGTTTAGGAGTACGTGCAGTGCACAGAATACAACTAGTTTTTTAGACTCTTAATATTGATGTTTTCTCAGAAATTAATATGGTGAGTGAAAAAATTAATTACATCTTCTAATTTTATGTGTTTTATTAGTTTTAACTTTTAAAAGACATGAAGGTCTTTTTGTATTTTTTTTTCAATTAAATTTGTAATTTACATTTTTAATACTTCATTTGTTATATATATGTTTTCCTTGATTTGGAGGCATTATGAATATGCTTAATAGTCAGCAAAACCTTTAATCAACCATGTTGAACTATAACCTCCTTGAAATTTAGTACAGGTCAAACTTTAAGTTAATTAAGCACTCATTCAATGGTCAACTTAAGCTCCAATGCTAATTAATGTGCAATCATTCAACAACCAATCAACATATCTTTGACGTCAATGGATTTACCTTGTGGTTTTCCTGGTCAATCTATAGTTCCTAACTTTAACTGCAACTCTAGTATCCAACCCACGGTTTTTTGCTCAAACAATAACTTTTTAACCTAAGGAAAAAAAGATGCTGTTTTGGAATTCAGTTGTTCAAGCACAGGAAGCTACACTCGTTGTATGAGGCATTAGAGAAGGTCAAGGGAGGTCTGTGATTGTTTAAGTATCCCAGAATTTCTGATCAACAACAGTATTCACTACTTTTGCCTTACGATGCATGTGCTGTTTTCCTTTCCACTGTTGCAGAATTGATGCTTTTGGGGTTTATTTCCTTACCCTTGACGGTGTTTCAAGGTCAAATAAGCCATGTATGCATTCCTCATGATTCTGCAAACATCATGCTCCGATGCAAGCTTAAAAACTGAGGCATCCTCTAGTGGTTCTGAGCATCTTGACATCGCAAAACATGGGAGGAGGCTTTTGGCTGAAGATGTGAGCTTGGAAACTTGTGCACGCCAGGTATCATGTTTCCCAAAAAAAAAAAAAGTAATCTTTACTTTTACCTTCTGGTCTAAATGCACAAATTCATGTATACATGGGTTCCATTCTACTACTTAACAGAAGATAATTTCCAAGTAATGTTTGTGGTTTCAATTGTTTTTTTTTTCTTTTCTTGTTTATATGTTGGATTACATTTACAGGGAAAACTCCCACTGTTGTCACTGGAAGCATTGCATCAGCTGCACATTTTCATATTTTGTGTTGGCTGTGGTTCATGTGATCTTCTGTGTTTTACCACCATGCTTCTAGGAGGAGAAAAGGTACTGCATTCGAAGCTCGTCGTACAATAATATAAAAATGATACAGTCCCGCTGGAATTTTTGTTGCCTCTGTTCAGAAGACAAGTTGCAAAGTGAATTTTACGGGATCAAATGGTATTTAGTCTGGTCAAAAAGTTGGAATACCCCCAACTCAAAAAAAAAATGGTATTCAAGTAAGTGTTTTAATTTATCTTTTGGTTATCCATTCCGAAAAATCTGAAATTACACACTAAAAATTTCTAGTTTGGTAAAAGTTGTTTTCCGACAACTGCATCAAATATGATCTCAAATCTTGCTGCTTAAATTATCTATCTATCTTCCGGAGAAGTTACAGAAATTTTTCAAGTGCAAAACCCATAGCCGATCTATATATTTAGCAAACAAAATGAATTGTTGGTTTTTGTCTAAATTTAGCAATATTTTTTTTTTTCAATTCATAAACTTGATCTCATCGAAGATAAGACAGTGGAAGCACTGGGAGAATTCAATTAGAAGCAAGATGTCACAACCACATAGCGGTAATTTTCTGGCAAATTATTACTTTTTTTTATAAACAAAATTATACTAGCAACTATTTAAGAATTATTCTACCACGACTCTATCTATTCTACCAAGAATTATTGGGTTTCGTTGGTCTAAAAAAAATTTTTTTTTTGTGGGGTTTGTTGCACTTTTCATTGTTGCAGCTCTTGCAATTCATATCCACCACCACCGAATATTCAACGAGAGAGCGGGGAGATATTGGAGAAAGTTTGCTGTTGTGAGTTGGATGGTGAGTTTCTTTACCTTCTTCATTAATGAATTGTACTAAAAATAATTTGATTTATCCATGTTAAATATTCAGCTTAGTACCGATTGTCATATGATAGTACATTTTACTTGCTTATTGTAAATATCATTTACTAGAAGTAGTAGTTAGTTTAGGGGTTAAGTACTTTTGCCTCCCTTCTAATTTGACCATCCCAGAAAAAATATACCAGCAATTAAAATACCCAATTCTTTTATTCTAACATTTAATAACCCTGAAAACTAGGGAAATTCTGTTTTCATATGAATTTTCTTCTTGGTTTGTAACAGATTTCTTGATCCTATCACGTTCCACTAAAAATTGGCAAATGAATGGAAAACATCAAATTGGTCCTGAAGTATTCTTGGATTTGATAGGAATTTAAGGGTTTTGTGTTTATGGAAACTACCATGGTTTCAATCCTATATCAAGATTCTTGTACCAGTTTTTTTTTTTTCCTTGATACTGTAAAAATTTTTTCTCCCTGCACCTAAATAATGGACGAAGAGATAGCTTAGTTTCTATCATTCTAAACGTGGGAATAGAGGAGCAAAATTGGACTATTTACCTTTTTTTAAAAAAAAAAAAATCCTGTACCATGAGCTTCAAGTTGCTTATATATATATATATATATATATATATATATATATATATATTGGTGGGAAACATCTTTTTGAGATGCATTTTCTCTTGATTTAATTTGTCTATGGCTTGGTGAAGTAACTTCCAATCTTTCATCTCATACAAAATTTTTTTGTTGGTCCAAAATCTTTTGCAGGTGTCGTTCTTCAAGCAGTTTTATGGCTCAGTCACCAAGTCAGACTACATTGCTTTGCGAAGAGGATTTATACGTGTACAATTATCAATTAACTTTGCTCTGATTCAAACATGTAATTTCTGGTGTAAACAAATATTTTTCTTCTATCATTCTTCATTGTGTGTGCTGTCCACCTATCTTGCTTTCAGGCTCATTGTCCCTCCCATGCCTAACTTCGATTTTCACACTTATATGGTGCAAACCCTCGAACAGGACTTCAAGAAAATAGTTGGTATAAGGTATAACTAGCTACCTATACACATTCAACTTCTCATATTCTAGACTATAATGAAAAGTCATTCCAACAATATTGATGCCTGATCCTTAACAACAGATGGTACTTGTGGGTCTTTGTATTGGTCTTTTTGTTGATGGATTTGGCAGGTATGTCAAATTCTTCTTTGCTTCTGTATTTCATTCTTGTCATGACCACATTTGGAAAATTTATATTGATCCTGCCCTTCTGTGCATGGTTAAATGCTGCAGGGTGGCACTCATATTTCTGGCTATCATTTTTGCCTTTAGTAGTGAGTAAATCGACTTAATTACCGGCTTAAATAGTTTGTTACCTGCTCAGTTCATGCAACTGCTAAGGTTTTCATGAGGTTCAAATTGCAGCTATTACTTCTTGTGGGTGCTAAATTAGAGCACATAATTACTGAATTAGCTCAAGAGGTTGCAGAGAAAAGGAATGAAGAAGCTGATGCTGCAACGGTGAAGCCCGCTGATGAACTTTTTTTGTTTCATAGCCCAAATCTTTTTCTATACTTGATTCACTTCATATTGTTTCAAAATTCATTCGAGATTGCTTTTCTTTTTTGGGTTTGGGTAAGTGAATTGATAATTTTTGCTGATGCGTTGTTCTTGTTCATTTGGGAATAACTTCCAAGTGTACCAAGCCAAAGCCGTTTTATCACCCTCCAGACCACATATGGGTTCAAATCATGCATTATGGAAGAATTGGGATTTATTATCCCAAGACTTACTATAGGGTAATTACTAGGAAATGAGAAAAATAAATACTGTAGCTTTCGTGCTCTTATTTTGTCGATTGATAAATATTTCACCTATGCAGGATACTTGTTCAAGTTCTTTGGCAGTTACAGTACTTTACCTTTATATGCTTTAGTCGCACAGGTACTATAATTAAGAATGATACTGATACAATGTTTTCAAAACCCCGGACCGGACCGGCCGGTTCGACCGGTCGAACCTCGAACCGGTCATGTGTACGGTCCGGTTCATAACTTGTGTTGATTTGATTCTAGAACCGGTCAAACTCGTAAAAAACCGTTCAAACCGTTAAACTTGGATCGAACCGTGAACCGCGGTTTTTTAATTTTTCACAAAATTGACTGAATTTTGACCGAAATTAAGGACTAAACGTCTAAACCTAGTCTTCAGTCTACTCTTCACTCCAGTCTTAGCCTCTTCAGTCTTCCTGCTTGGCCGCTCTTGTCGACTTGCCGTCGTTGCCGAGTTGCCGTCTCTATTTCATTCTCGGCTTCTCAGTCCAAACTCCAAACTTGATCCATAGCAATCAGCACGAAGGAAGCACGAAGCAAGTAAACTTGATCCCTTCGGCCCTCTGTATATATATCATCAATTTCTTTTTTTTTAAATTTATTTCTGATCTTGCTGTACTTATTTTTCTGGGTTTTTTTGAAAATTTTACACTACTACCCAAAAAATAAATTGCCAGATTATCTTGCCGGGAAATTGTTGGAATTTATGGAGGAAAATAGTAGTGGAATTTTTATTAGTTGGGTAGTTTTGTTCTCTGTTTCAGTTTATTAGAATAATCTCGAGACTAGCTAGTTCTTGAGAATGTTTCATGATCTCTGGAATACGATTCCTGGAGCAGAAGAACCGTAAAATTGGATATGATTGTCATATTATGGGTTTTTGTTATCTGAAAGAAATTCTTTATGAGTTTTGATAGGGGTAAAAACAGAGAGTGCTGGAGCTTGGAGTACGGAGGTTTTGTCATTGGATGATTGCATGCATGCAAAATGTGAATAACTACATAAAGAAATGATTGGTTTTCTTGATTATGATCAGCAACAGAAAAAAAACGAAGAAAAGATGATTACTTATTTGTTGACCATGATTAGTATTATTGCCTGTTGATTTTTTACAAGGTTTAGTTCTCTACTCAGTCAGGGTTCTTTAATTTTTCTTTCAACTTCGATTCTCTTTGGCTTTCCCTTCGGGCGTGTTTTGTCAGTGTCCTCTTGCATGAAGGCAGTCATCCACAGGATCAAACTCTTGATATTACTAAGCAGTGCATCTCTTTTTGCTGGAAATTCTTGTGAGCTAGGAATGAATATGGATGTGTACCACTGGAATCGCTTCATCTGTATTCAATAGAGTTTATTTTTAAGAATTAGAGATTGCTTTTACTGTCTGGAGTTTAAGGTGACGTTGTTGTGTATTGTTCTTATGCAATGCAATTATTGCTCTTATTATTTAAGAGGTTGAAAACAAAGAGATTCACAAATTTGTCTAATTCTTTTGATGTAATGGTATCCGTGTGTCTACTTGTCCTAACATATATAAGCTGAGCTCTTTGTAGTTATTCTAATGGTCAGTAGCCAGAAGTGAAGGTCACCTTTCCTTGTACCAAGGGCGTCCAGGCCAACTAACCTTAGCTTCATGTATATCTAGACAACAAAGACCCACTCCCCTGTTCTCCACAAGGGCTGGTTCTTTTCACCTTGAGAAAGTGCATATGAGATTGTTCAGTTAGTTGAATTGGATCTGCAACTTGTTTGGAAAAATCAGATAAAAGAATCTGTCACCTGACCTGTGTTTTTAATTTGTCTAAGAAGATCCCATGTTATTGTAAAAGCTGAAATTGTAATTTATTTATCATATCCAGTTGAATGTGTATATAATGAAGATGATGATTGGCATTAAATATTCAAATTGTAATTGGTATAGAATTGTTTGAACTCTTTTATTTTTATTTTTAAGATTTGTATCAATTGCTGTGATGATATTAATATGAATTTTATACTTTTACCACTTGCCAGTGATTCATATAATGGTCTTGGATGGTGATGACAACTTGTCAAGATGGCTTTTTTTTTTAAGCTTTGTTGTCCAGAATGACGAAGAAGATTAGAAGCCTCAGAAATTGGACTTGTTTGGACCTTTTGAGTGTTTTCTAGACTTATATTGTCTTTTTGTTAATTCTAATATTTAGATAATTGGACATGTAAGTTGGATAATTATGATATTGCTCTTATGTTAATTGTGGTTTAAGATTTATATCTTATTCTGTGCACAGGTATGTATGTATATATATATAATATATATTTATTTATTTATTTATTGAACCAGGGTTGAACCGGTCCGACCGGTTGAACCTCGACCCTTTCACTTCACCGGTTCAATTAACGGTCCGGGTTTTAAAACATTGTACTGATATTGAACTAGAAATTTTTGTATTTTTTCCTAACTTTTTATTTTTATTTATTTATTATTATAGATGGGTAGCATGTTTAAGCAAGGCATGTTCGATGAATACATACACGAGCTTATTTTGAAATGGGCAAGGAGGAGACCTAGTTCTGCAACCGGTGAAAGTCATAGGTTGGCTAGCCAATCTACGGATAGCATTTATGCTTCTGAGCATCCAACTCTTGATGAGGCTATTGCAACATCAGTAATTGAGCTTAATCGTCACAACGAATCTCAAACACCATTTTCTTGATGATCTTTTAATTCGAGGAAGATGTACTATCGTGTATCCAATTCATAATTGTGGCAGATAACAAAAGTTTCTTCTTTTCTTTTCTTTTTTTGTTTTTCTTTTCTTGTCTTCTGTAAATAACAGCATCATAATTGATGAGATTAGATTCTAATTTAAGTGATAGCTCATGTTTAAAGGGTTAAAATAATAATAAAAAAGGACTCTTGAAATAATAATAATATTTTTAGCCCACTTTATACAAATTGCGAAGTTATCAATTCAAACATAAAACAATTGGCTCCATTTGGATTAAGCTGCTCTGGATTTCCATTTCCGATACTTGCCGTTAACTGACTGAGTAGTTCGTGGAAGTGTCAAATTAAGTAGTCGTATAGTATGGAAAAATTATATGAGATGAGAAACGAATGAAAATGGCCCACCAAAAAATAAAAAAAGGGAATTGTAAATATTGTAGTGTTCTATGTCCAAAGACCCAAAGATTCCAGTATGCTTGGATTTGATGAAAATTTAAGGGGTTTTTCGTTTATGCCAATTAACGTCATTCCCATCCTATATCTTTTCCATTGCATACAATTAACGTCAGTATCTTTTCCATTGCATGGTTTCTATATCAGTTTACACTTTACACTACAGGTAGGATTCATAGAGGTGCTATTTCGGACCATCTCCTTTCATTCTTCTTTCTTTCTTTCTTTCTTTCTTTATTTCTTTCTTCTTCTTTTCTAACCCTATAATATGCGCAGGAACTTGCTTAATATATTATATTAAAAGTCTCGAAGAAGAATAGAATAGAAGATGACTGTCAATTGCAGTGGCGGGGCCAGAAAAAAATCTCAGTGGGAGCAAAAATAACACTAAAATTTTTTGTCTGCTCTTTTTCTAGTTTTTTAAGCAAAAAAAAAAAAATTCACCAACAAGTATAAATGATACATATATTCCATGAAAAACATAAAAAGACAAACTCAAAATTATTAATGTAATCATAATTTATTTCAAAAACAAACTAAACTATTTACAATTGTTCACGACGAGTTTTCATATTTTGATAACGGTTTACGACTTTCTCATTTTGATTTTCACGAAGTATATTTTTCTCAATATAAGTAACTAAACAATCATTCATCCAAGTGTCTTCCATTTTATTTCGTAACCGATTCTTCACTATATTCATAGCTGAAAAAGCCCTTTCTACTGTAACTGTAGCAACAGGCAAAATCAAAGTCAACTTTAAGAGCATGTAAACTAATGGATACACAATATCTCTCTTAGTCTCCACCAACCTTTGAGCTAGATCAAAGATTTTCTTAAATCGAGAAATTCCTTAGCTGATTTCAAGTCATTAATATAACGTGTCCACTTCAGTGTCAAGTGCAAGAATATCCAACTTAGAATATCCAATTCAGTGTGGGACGGCAGATTAGGATGTGCTTATGACAAAGTTCGGTGCGGATAGATTTGTGGCTCTGTTGGGGGGAAAATAGGAAACCAAAGGAGCAATAAATGATGGAGGAAAGGGAAATTGGGAAGTGGGGACAAAGAAAGTAAATGATGGATTAAGAAAGAGAGACCGTCGGTTTTGGGGGGAAAATTGGGGACAGAGGAGGAAAGGGAATTTGGACAGTGGAGACACACTCAAAATTATGTTAAAATTGTATAAATATTATAAGAATTTAAGGGGGTAGTGGGGGCCCGTGCCCCCAGTGCCCCCACCTTAAATCCGCCCTTGGTAAATTGTCATATTTGAGACGGGTACTTAATTAATCAATTTTTGTAATAATGAAACCATTTATTATCTGCCATGTGTGGAAATAGAGATACGTTGTGTTTGAATCTAACTTGCCATTTCTGTAATCTCGTAGAAAAATTTGTTTTGTCCAAGTGTTCTGCAGGTATCGTTCTGCAAAAAGCTCCATGGCTCAGTTATCAAGTCAGACTACATTACCTTGCGAAAAATGTTTATGCATGTACAATGATCATTGACGGGCTTTTAATATACGTACAAGTTAAAAAAAATTCGAAATACACCCGTTTCACTGCAAGTATACAGGTCAATTAGTAGTTTAGAGTATATATCGGGTCGATCCCACGAGAAAGATTAAACAATTAACGGTGTTACTAAAGCTTCTCTATTGTTTAGACTATCAATAAAATATAAAAAATGAAACCTACTGAACTTATGCAAAATAACAAATGAAAGCTCCTTAGGTTATGGTATCCCTAACTACTCATGCAAGTGATATATTTGGATCATTGAATACTATTATCTAGGCTAAGTATGGTATAATTTCCTTATGCATATGAAACCTACTTTCGTAATGAATCAACTATACTTATAACTAATCCATACCTATTCTCATGGTTATGAAATTAGCTACAAGTTCATTTCTTCAATGAAATTACATGAAATGAATCACTAAAACCACATAGGTGCACCTCTACTCTCGTGAGTGTAATCCCTATGTTTAGCACTTCTTGAACCAGTGTTAAATCTCAATTTTTATTGCAGAAACAACACCTTAGATAATCACAATTAATGGTACCAGATTAATTATAATTTAAAGAGTTAAAGTGCTAAATAACTTGCTCAAATAATGGCATCAAATAACCAAATAATAAACACTAACAATTATAGGAAGTTCAACCAAACCCAAGGCATAAACTTTAGAAACACATAATAAACACAAAAATCCAAAACTTGCATATTAACCATACTTAAGAATCCAATACAAAAGATAAAGAGTTGGAGAAGAGATAACCCATGTCACTTGAGCTTCAACTCCTCCTCTTCATCTCCATCTTCATCCTAATCTAGCCAATATACAAGAGTGGATGAATTATACTACTCTATACTAAACTAATCTAACACTAAGGAAATGGAAGAGCTACATTTCTGTAGACTCCAAGCTTCACTACAAGAAAATTGGCCTTTTGTGACAATAAAAAGTCATCACTAAAAGCCACAAAGTCGTCATTATATGGATATAGTGACGACTTTTCCTTTTGTCACGTGGTTGTCATAAATTCTATGTCACAAATGAGTCCATGTGACCACCGTTTGAAAGTCGTCACAGAATCTTGTTATTCAATGACGAGGAAAAAGTCGTCACTAAAGGATATTATTTTGTGATGACTATTCTTGTCACTATTTCACCTATATTTTTGTCATAGATGTAGCAAAAGTTATCACAAATTTTAAATTTACAGTGACGACCTAAGCTTGTCACTATCAGTCCCATTATTCAGTGACAAAAATAGTTATCACTTAATGAACTTGCAAATCAACTTCGTTTTGAAGGGCTGAAATTGACCATTACGAATATAGCATTTCCAACAAATTATAGTAGAACATTCAATTTGATAAAAGGCCAAAATTAATGTAGAATGAAGTCACAAATTAATATATATGGCCACAAACATCTGTAAATTCATCAAAATAAAAGTCAACCAAAAATATTGGGTCCCAAATCCCACATAATCAGTTCAGACACTAATGGTCAATACATATCCTTCCCAAAAAATAGAGTACTAGATTTTTAAACTAAAGCATAGATTGCACCGCCAATATTAGACTTCAACCATCTCTATCATCATATCCAACAGCCTCCTCATGATCAATATCAAATTAGACTGCATCGAAAATAAAGTATTATGTGCATTAAAATAGACTTTATTCAGAAAATAAAAGTAAGAATAGCTAGACTTTATTCAGATAAAGTTATCACATAAGAATACCTAGTTACTGCTACCTACTCTATGAGAATGAAAATACAATTTAACATCTCACATTATATTACTTGCAATAACTGCTTTGTTGTCTTTGCTTTTTGTAATCTTCACAAAGGTTTAACAAATCACGTATCACCATCACAAGAAATCTGCTTTCCTGTCACAGTTGATGCAAAAAAATAAAAGTAAGAAAATGATGAAAAAGAAAAAGAACCACAAAACTGAAAGTAATCCAAACACAAGGTCTCATTCTGAGTAGAAAGAAGCCAGAAAATAGTCACTCAGCGAAGAAAGACTAAAAAACAGGAAAAATATACATCGTAAAGCAATACACCTGTTCCTCCATCATTGATCCTGATATAGATCCTATTGCCCAGCACAAGGTATTTAGGTTGTTCCACGTCCAATCCTCACCATTCAGCTGTTTACTTAACTTCCTCAGCATCTGTTAACAAGATTCATCATACACGTCAACACCTTTTTTTTAAAAAAAATTTTACATGTCAACTCCTTGAAAAATATAGAAGAAAATCATAATAACTATAGCAGTTTCGACAAGGAAAGATTTGAGCCCCATCATTCATTTCTAACCCAGGCAACAAAATTGATGGAGAACCATAGGCAGCCACCACAAATTGCAAAAGATATGTTACACATAATGGATACGAGCTAACAGAATGCCATTTAGGAGCATAATTGGCAGGCCAATTGTATCAGATTCAGAGTAATAAAACAGCTTAGGAGCACTGTTGCATATGCAGAACGCTAATACACATCATGTCCATTAATTTCAAGTCCCAATCAATCCTCTAAAGAGTCGAAGCACACAACTTGTACTTTCATGGAAACTATCTTTTCTGCAAAGAGTGGTCAACACGGGGATTTGCTATAGATATAACATAAGAATCTCTAGGTTGCCATAGACTTAACCACTTAACAACAACACAAGAAGAGTAAAACCAAACTATCTTAATAACAACGCAAGAAGAGTAAAACCAAACTATTTTAACAATCAAGGCATGGAAATTAAGATGCCAGAAGACTGCATGCAATGAATACCTGCTTTTCAGTGTCTTCATGATCCAAATGCGATAAGTATATCAAGGTTTCTCGCATGATCTGCAATATCAAACTTCATCAAATATTGCAGCATCGACATCGTAAGGGAACTTATAGACATCAAAAAAGCAAGCCAGGGGAACTTAGCGATCAAATATTGCAGCATCGACGTCGTAAGGGAACTTATAGACATCAACAAAGCAAGGCAGGGGAACTTAGCGCTTAGTGTAAATTTCCAGTTTCAACAGGTTAGTTGTTAGGCAGGAGCAAATGAAAGCAAGAAGATCATTTTCTTACTTATTCTATGAATAGAATGCTGAGAAAACACAGCATATAATAAGTTCAACTCCAAAGCCTGCAATCAAAACTATTTCCTCCCATGGAAACACACAGGCACATCATATTCTGGTAAGATAAACAAGTAGAAGAATGCACATGCACTTCAACATAAATTTGCAGGTCAATAATCAATACCAAACAAGGACATCGAATTCACCACTTGCTTAAGAACAAAGACACCCCAGATAACCATTAGCAGCAATATCTGGATACTCTCTGAGTTATATTATTGTTGATTCCATCATTGCTTTCACCTTTTGTGCAAATAAGAGCATTTAAGTCAATTAACTAGTAGTTGGTCTTCTACCTTCACATAGAAAGATTACCATACAACTAAGCATATTGAGCCACAACAATTTCAACTGAAAGCCCTCAAATGGGGGCAAAAGAGCGGAAGGAAGTACAGTAACACTTGGAAAAATCTTCTTTGCCTTTAAAAATAGTGGAAATACCAGTTCTGCCCATGCCTTTCTTTTAACTTCTCAACTAAGGGAAGGTCCAAACGAATCTAGTTTCTTAGCAGCATTGCTTGTCAGGAAACGAAGATGGATATGATAGTAACTCTTTTGTTATGAGAATTTCTCCTGCGTAATATCAGTAACAAAATGACAGACTGTAGAAGGATAGGACAACTCTATAATAATAATACATATAATTAATATCATGGAGCTCCTTGAATGGTCAAAATGTTTTTCAAGATCCCTCAGGCACCATGCTCAAAGAACTGCACCAGTTACCTTAAAGTGTTGATGTATATATTCGCCCTTACCCTACTCATATCTTTATCAAAGTTCAATGGTTAAATGTTCTTCACTTGAAGAAAGTTTCTATGTAACAGATGCAAAAGAAATTTGCAGCTCAAATAGCAGCCTGACAAATACAATTAATATCTTAAGATTATAGAAATGCTTTAATATCTCAAGTTTACCAGATGACTGCTTTAATCCTCTATCAAATGACCCGTAAATCTCATCCAATTTCTCAAATGCTGATTTCGTCCAAACAATAAACCTCCAACGTGACCTCCCGGGGCAAGTTTCAACAAATTCAAACGGTCCACGTGGGCCACATCGACTCTAGGAATGTTGCGAAAGGCCTTCACGAGCTTAGCCCCCTTTACTGTACACAACCAGAGGCTTTCCTGCAGATGTAGCGGCGGTTACACATCTTACCCTTTCCTGGGTGGATACCCTGGCTGTTCTTAGCCTTCTCAGCATCAGGGTAAGCCCCAATTTTCTTGAGAAGACTGATAGCGTTGGAGGTTTTCTCCATGGCCTCAGCAGAATCGTAGATCACACAGGGGATTTGCAGGACAGACTCGATGCGGTGGCTGCGGGCCATGACAAGGGAAGGTACTGCAGAGGCGGCGATGGCAGAAACCACGGCATACCATTTCTTGTTGACTGGGACCTGCGGTGCCAACTGTGCCAGATCTTGGTCGGAGCAAACATGCGGCCACGGCACCCTGGCGGCACGGTGAGTGCCACCGCCAGGAACACGAGAGATACGGGAAACAGCGTGACCAATACCCCAGGACTCGGCGGAGGTCTGGTGGCCGGCGGATCTAGAGACGACGTAGGGTTGGCGAGAGTTCTTGGAGATGTCGCGATGAACGTCTTGGAGGATGTCGGGCCGGATTGGGGCTTTCAATGACGTCAGGCAGAGGGAGGGAGTTGGCGTCGGCCTCCATTTCATTCTCAAGAGGGATAACGGTAACTACAGCGAAAGCGGCGGCGGAAGCCATTTCTGATGGGGGTGAGCGGTTTGTGAATTGGTATACTGCGTTTTAGATGTCTTAAATTTTGGCTAAGTTATTAGGACATAGAATCAAACGGTGTCGTTTCCCTAAAGTCCCTTCAGCCCGCCACGCCACTTAAATTTTTTAGTTTGCCGCTCTTAGTTCCGTATATATAAAAAGCACGCCTTTTCCTTATTTAGATGCAAGAAGTGCACGCTTTCTTTTTCCTTTCACCTATCTCTCTCTTTTTCTTTTTCTCATCATTATGTAATTAAGTTTTTCTATTGTTTTGAGTTTTATTTTTTTTTTACTCTCAGGTTGTGTTAAAATAATAGAATATGACAATTTAGTGTATTTGGGCAGATTTTTTTTTTACCAATTTTAACTAATATAGGACTTTTTCTAATTTATTATACAATAAAATAGTTCAAAAAATAAAAATGTTGTTAGAAATATGTTTACGATTCAAAAAAATAAGCACTCTTTTAATTAAAATCTTTTTGGTACTCATTTTGTGGTGTTATCAATTATGTATGACTTGCAGTCTCAAAAGACCTGACAATTGAATTAGTTGATTGAACAATCAAAATAGTTTGCAAATACATGTACGAAATGCTAAATCTATTTATTTGGTATATGTACCAATTCATAAATGATAAATATGGCTTCTATAATTAATAACAACCTTTTGATCATGCAAATGTTAGGATTAGACTTAATTTCATGTTAAGTTTTATTGTTAAATTCTACTATTGACTACCTCTATTTTTAGATTATCCAAATTATTAATTTTTCACCATGTTGTCATTTGGATAAATGGGGAATGTATGAATTTTTTTACATTTATAACAAATTATTACCTAAATTTGGGAAAATTATAAAATATGTTACCTATATAGTTTATTAAGATACCTTATATAGTTTGCTAAAAAAAATAGCACTAAATTGCAACACCATAGGGTGCCATAGTACAAATAATGAAATTTGTGTATTACATATAGGGCTAAATTGCAAAAGTTAGAGTGCCATAGTTGATTTAATGAAATTGGCGAATTAGATATAGGGCTTAATTGCAAAAGTTATGGTGTAATGGTAAGTTAAAGAAATTGGTATACTACATATGGGGCAAAATTGCAAAAGTTAGGGTGTAATAGTAGAATTAAAGAAATTAGTGTACTGCATATGGGGCTAAATTACAAAAGTTATGGTGTCATAGTAGAATTAATGAAATTTTTTTATTACATTTGGGGCTAAATTGCAAAAGTTAGGGTGGCATAATAGAATTAATGAAAATGATCTAGGAACAAGTACTTTAGACAGTGACAACTAATTGTTGTACTACCTCTAAACCGGTTGAGCGACAATGACGATGTTGGAAGTTGTCACTATATGGACCATTTTAGTGACAACATTTTCTTAGGTGTCACACAAGTAATTTCCCAATCACTAATTTTTCATGTGTTGCCAAGAGAACTAGATAGGGAGTCATGATATTGTTTTACCTTCATAACAAGTTACTAACTAAGTTTGGAACAATTATAAAATATGTATACATTTTTATTACAATACCTTCCCCATTTTACTAATGAAAAACATAGGCTAAATTGTAAATGATAGGGTGCCACAATAGAATTAATGAAATTGGTTTATTACACATGAGGCTAAATTGCAAAAGATAAGGTGTCATGTAGAGTTAATGAAATTAGTTTACCACATACGGGGCTAAAATGTAAAAGATAGGGTGCCATAATAGAATTAATAAAATTTATTTATAACATATGGGGCAATATTGAAAAATTTAGGGTGGCATAGTAGAATTAATGAAAGTGAGTTAGGAACAATTACTTTAGACAGTGACGACTAATTGTTGTCACTAATTTTGAACCGGTAACCACATTGTGATAATATTGTAAGTAGTCACTATAGGGCCCATTTCAGTGACAATATTTTTTCAAGTCGTCACGATGGTGATTTCCGGCCACACAGGCTAGTTGCGCGCCACCCATATTGTGACGATTAATCCCGTGTTGTCACTGATGATGAGTCTACCCTCGGTCAATTATGATAACATCAAAAGTCGTCACTAAATTTGCTCAACTGTGACAACTTTTTCTGTTGTCACTGAGAATGTTGTCACAAAAGGCCAAATTTCTTGTAGTGCTTCTCCCGTATGTCTCTCCTTGAATCTTGCAAGTTTTGGCTATATAAAGGTAAAAGGTGGTCAAGGAATGAGGTTTACACCTCCCTTTTACAGTTGCAAAGTGTTTGTCACATGTCTAGCATTACATGTGACTTGTTGGAGGTGAAAACAACTTGTCCGCGTAGAGAGCAGCCTTTTCTGACCACAATCGGCCAGAAATCCTGCCAAGTTCCAGCCGGATTGCTACAGTGACTTTTTGTGCAATTTCTGTTCAATTTCCAGCTCTGGTCCGATTTTACCTCAATTTCAACTGAACTTTTCTTGATGATATAATCTGATTTAACTCTTGACCAAAACATAAAACTTCTAGCTCTTTTAGTTAGCTTTCAAATGCATCAAGAATCACCTCATTTGGATTTGTGTAGCTGAGAAATGACTGAAATACCCTTGACTGCTCAATACCCTGTTTCAGCTTCGACTAATAGAAATTGGCTACTGTAATTCGGCTTTTTGACCTGGAAAACCTTAGAACTGGATTTTGATGTCTTCACCAAAGTTGTAGATCTATCTCTTATCTTCCAATTGGTTCAAGATCATTTCAATCTGATCATTGTAACTCAAGTTATAGCCAAAATACGAAAATGTGTCAAAGCTATCAAAAATGCACAAAATGCAAGTAAAAAGTGATACAACCTCATTTAATCACTTAAGAACTTTTTTCACCAATTATAGCCAAAATGATTCATTTTCTTCCAATAATATAACCAAAGTGACTAAAAATAACATAAAATATCATTCAATTATTACATAAATTAGTCACTTACAATCATAATATATTGCTAATAACTAAAACTTGTAATTTCTGATGTAACCAATATTTTTCTTCTTAATTAGCATTCTTGATTTCTTGTCCCTATCTTGCTTTCAGGCCATTGTCCCTCCAATCCATGCCTAATTTTGATTTTTACATGTATATGTGCGGGTGCGTAATGATGTACATGACTTCAAGAAAATAGTTTCTTCCATTGTAGAAAACTGAATGAGAAGTCACTGGAATTCTTCATGCCAATAATACTGATGGCTGATCCTTAACTCAGCTGGTACATGTGGATCTTTGTTATGCTCTTTTTGTTAATGAATTTATTAGGTAGGTGGATCCTTTCTGGTCTGTTTACATCTTGATATGGTCATGGAATTTGAATTGATATTCTGTCCTTGGTATGGTTAATTATTGCAAGGTGGCACACATATTTTTGGCTATCATTTTTGCCTTCACTAGTAATTAAGTTAATCAACTTAATTACCCACTTATAGAGCTGCAGTTAACTACTTATTTTGTGCAGCATTGAGATTTTAATCTTTGTCCAATTGAAGCTATTATTTCCAGTAGGTGCAAAATTACAACACATACTTAACGAATTAGCTATAGATGTTGTTGCATACAAAAGAAATGAAGAAGTTGAGAGCTAATGCTACATGAGTGGAGCATTCGGATTGACGGGTTTTAGTATACGTACAAGTTAAAAAAAATCCGAAATACACCCGTTTTACTGCAAGTATACAGGTCACTAGTAGTTAGGGTATATATCGGGTCGATCCCACGAGGAAGATTGAACAATTACCGGCACTACTAAAACTTCTCTATTATTTAGACTATCAATGACTTATAACAAGTAAAACCTACTGAACTTATACAAGAAAATAACAAATGAAAACTCCTTTAGGTTATGGTATCCCTAACTACTCATGCAAGTGCTATATTTGGATAATTGAATACTTACTATTTAGGCTAATTATGGTGTAATTTCCTTATGCATATGAATCCTACTTTCGTAGTGAATCAATTATACTTATAACTAATCCATATCTATTCTTATGGTTATGAAATTAGCTACAAGTTCATTTCTTCAATGAAAATTACATGAAATGAATCACTAAAACCGCATAAGTGCACCTCTACTCTCGTGAGTGTAATCCCTATGTTAGCACTTTTTGAACCAGTGTTAAATCTCAATTTTCATTGCAGAAACAAACACCTTAGATAATCATAATTAATGGTACCAAATTAGTCATGATTTGAAAAGCTAAAGTGCTTAATAACTTGCTCAAATAATGCATCAAATAACCAAATAATAAACACTAACAATAATAGGAAGTTCAACCAAATCCAAGCCATAAAACTTTAAAGATACATAAATAACATAAAATCCAGAACTTGTATGTTAAACTAAACTTGGAATCAAGTACAAAAGATAAAGAGTTGGAAAGGAAAAGTAACCCTTGTCACATGAGCTCTTTCCTTGCCTTCTTCATCTTTGCCTAGCTAATAAAACAAGAAAGATGAACTACTAGCTAAAACCTAACCTACACTAAGAAAATGGAAGAACTACATTTTCTGCAGACTCCAAACTTCTCCCGTATGATGTCTGACCTCTATTTTCTCTCTGCCTATAAACTGATCAAAAGCTCCTTTTCCCTTGGTCAAATTTCCACCTCTTGATTCCCAAATCTCAGATTTGTTAAGATAGTTAATAACAAAGGTTTTTGACTTGACAATAAGCCACATTGTCTGCCCTTTTGTCTTCTGAAGCATGTGCACCGAATTCCCTTGCAACTTATAGTTGGAAAGTAGTCTGAACACAAGAGAAATGGCTGAGCAAATTGCAGGATTTCGGCTACAAAACGTGCCTACACAAAATGCGGCTTGGATTCGCGTTTTGTCAACTCGCGTTTTCAACTCTGTGTTTTTGGCCTCGTTTCAACTACGGTTTTCTCTATGATGGAGGCCGAACAGCTTTTGTGAAAAACATAAAAGTTGTAGCCCTTTGAGTTAGCTTTACAATGCTTCAAGAATCATCCAAATCGGACTTTGTAGCCTGAGATATGATCGAAATACTATCACCTGGTCAAACCCCTGTTTCAATTTTCGTCCATAGAATGCAGCTTCTGTATTTCGACTTTTTGTCCATGAAAACAACAGAATTGGATTTCGATATCTTCATACCAAATTATAGATCTATCTCTTAGCTTAAAAATTAGTATAAAGATCACCTCAATCTGATATGTGTAGCTCCAGATATTAGTCAAAATACGAAAACGTGTCAGAGTTGTTTTCACTTGCATTTCTTCAATTCACTTCATTTTTTCTTTATCACTTAAATTCATCACCAATTATCCACTTTTCACCTCAGTTGACATCCGTTTAGTGATTGAATCATTAATCCTGCATGAAAATGAAGTTTTTACCATTAAAATCAATAGAAATGCAATGTTAGCCACGTTTAACATAAAATGTTAGATTTTTACCAAAATCTTAGTTATTTTAGTTATAAAACTAAATAATCAAACCAAAATTAACTAATAAAATGCACTTAAAAATATGTAAAATAAACCCTTTATCAAATACCCCCACACTTGAACCATTGCTTGTCCTCAAGTAATAAGAAATACCAACCAACAATGATTCAAAATATTTATTATTATTATTTTTTTTAAATATATGTGCTCAAATCAACTTCATTTCCTTGAATCAAGGTAAATAACCATTATGTGATCTTTCAATTATCCTCAAGTACTCATAATATCAAGCAAAGAAGAGCCAAATATACCATAATTTTACTAATTCAACTCAATTTCTCATTTTTATCCAATTTTGACAAGCAAGCAACTCATATAATCAATAAAGATGCTAACTAATCTCATGATCAACTTCTTAAAGAGGGATTTATTCTCTTTCTTTCTTTCTCTTTTATATATATATATTTTTTAGAGCTAAATACTAGTTAAGTTGTGAAAAATGCCTTTTGACGCGAAGATCGACATTTTTAAATGAAGATTGCCGGTTACTCAACATTTCACATACTCAAGTTGTTTTTCATACTCTTAATTCAAGTACCGTTTTACGCGAAAGTCGACATTTGTAGATGAAGACTCCCGGTTACTAAATACAAGAAACATTGGAGTAGAATAACTCTTATTCATTTTTTTCAAACACAAAGATAATAACATTCCCTCAAAAGAATAATCATGAGAAGAGTATTGCAATTATTGATCATATTAATTTCTTAACTTATAAATCAAATAAAAAGAAGAAATTTCATCAAATATGCAAAATGTAGGCATAATTTCTCCACTTTACTAGATATACTTTCCTATAGATGTAAGAATTAAAATCACATAATAGTCATTTCCAAATTAACTGAGAAAAGAAGTTTCAAAACCACATATATCTATTTCAAAAAGGATAAGTGACAAAATTTTATTTGTTTATTTATGATTATTATATAAATATGTATAAGGTTTTGGAAAAATTTTGACAGAGTCTCCCCTTAAAAGTGGACTAAATTCCCTACCAGCAAACCATAAGAAACAAAATTGAAGCTCAAGAAATATTTCCAATAACATAACCAACCTCAAACACAACTAAAATCACAAGTACCATACATATTTCTACCACACATATTTCTCCCCCACACTTAAAATACACATTGTCCTCAATGTGTAGGGAAAGAAAGAAACAAAAGAAGAAAAGAAAGAAAGAAGTACTTCCCAAGGCAATGGCTGAGATCCTTATCAGCCACTAATCACGAACCACTGCCAAAATACAAGTACCTACCAAATAGAAAATAGAAAAATAAAATGAAATTAAACAGCCAATGTTCCACAAGTTAAAACAACAGGCAAGCAAATCTGGAAACAAAAGATAACATCTGCAGTGTGCCAAGTCAGTCATCCCCTCGGCATCATCGTCATCCTCTGCATCACAAGTGGGCGGTGGATGAATGCCCAAATGATCTTCAATTCGGCTTAGACGATTCCTAATGTCAGCAAACTGATATGCAAAGTCATCCATATGGTCAAAAAGTCGCTGCCAATTAGTCTGTGGCGGAGGAGGAGGTGGTGCTGCAGTAGAAGGTCCAGCTTCATCGCGACCATGTCTAGCCTTCTGTCTCCGCTCTTGAATAGGTCGTGGAATATCCCCCGTGCCAATACCAAGCCGACGGAGAGTAGTGATAGACAATTCAGCTCTTGGTGGAACATTCTCCCGCCTCATGCCTTCCAACCGAACCTCAAAACACGGGAAGATCAAAGTCAGTAGACGAGGAAATGATAATTTGAAAGAAGTTGTCTTACGCCTCACCGTAGACCGAATGTGGCTAATGATGATGTTAGGCAGTGAAATTCGAGCATACGGAGAAGTCCGGTTGTGGAACATGTAATCAAGGAAGTAGATATCTCTCTTGCGAACCTCCGTGTGCCCCGTCTTCTTAGGAATGACATTGTGAGCATCATATAAATGATAAGACGATGACGAGGTTCGAAACATTCGCCAATATGGTCTCCTTCCTGGTAGAGCGAAAAGGTTGGTACTCGAGACCAAACCTAAGCTATGGCCAACGAGAATCCCACTTCCTATTTGAGGGAACAAACTCCTTCTTCAAATCTACTGGACGTCCTTCATCCATACACCCCAAAATAGTAGCCAAGTCTAGACGTGTCAGGACAATTCGTCTCCCAAACACCCACGACTCAATCATTTCACCACTGTGGCGCGCCTTATTTTCAATGTTGGTGTAAAACTCTCGCACCAAGTCGAGGTAGTAATGGTCTGGTAGGGTGAGAATCGGAGCCCACCTAAGCTGAGCAAAAGCCTCCGAGATTTGATACATCATCTCAACCAGTGGACTCACGTGCATCTCAAACAAGAACTCCAAATTAGCATGCTCCTCATGCCACTCTTGATTCTTGCGATTATTAAATCTAGCACTGTCGAACACAGTGGTTGCCGCTCCACGGGAAGTGCCCTCACCTGACTGTCGAGTAACCAGTGGAGGAGAAGGTGAATTCTCCTCCTCAGTCACTTCCATTTCCTCATTAGCCTCCCTCTCATCACTATTGGAGGAATATATCACTCATCTTCCCCTAGTCATAGTACCTAAAAGAAAAAATTTCAATGAACCATATGTACTGTGACACAATTCACAATTTGGCAATAAATATCCTTGAATTGATCCAAATAGTCTCAAATTTGTTCCTTCCAGTTATAACTCGTCCAATAATTTATTTATAGGACCAAACAAGAAGATCTATAATTTATGCCAAAAATTGCCCAAAATCACCAACTGAAACAAGATATGTAATAATTATAATTCAATGAGTAAAAATAGCAGCAATCATGATTATAGCTATCTAGAATTAACAATAATAATGTGCATTTAGCTATAACCATGGTTAGGGCAAAAATTAAACTAATTAACTCACAAAATCAACCAAATTGCTCACTAAACACAATGCACATGTTAAAACATCATCAACTAACCATTCTTAACCATAATCATTAATCACCAATGGCTTAAAAACATCTTACTCCAACTTTCTAATTTTAGCCCAGATATAGTAATTTTGAAAAAAATGAAAACTATTAATTCATCAAATTGCTATATTTGAATATGTAATCATGCATAAATAACCTTAATAAGCATCAATGAGGTCAAAAACATCATCATTCATCATAAAAAATTCGAGATTAAAAGATGTCAGAAAGCTCAGGAAAATGAACTTCTAAAGTACAAAGATTTGATGAAGAAACTTACCTCAATCACGTAGAAGGATGTTTGGTGATACTAAAAATGTTGAAAAGCCCTATGAAACAACCTCCAATTGAAGAAATTAGAGTTTAAGAACCCTAACTTTCAATCCCTCAAAAACCTAATTTTAGGTGTTTTTCGTGGAATTTTAATCGGTTAAAAAGGTTGTATGATGCTCAAAAGGTGTTGGGTTGATGTTTTTTAGTAAGATTATGGAACAAAACTGAAGATTTGTGAGTTGGGTAGAAGAGAAGAGAGAAAACGTGCTTGGAAGTGCAAGAGAAGAAGGAAAATGAATTGGAAATCGCGTTTTTGGAAGCTTTATTCGGACACAGAAAATGCGACTCAAACACGCCTTCAACTCGCGTTTTTGAAAGTCGCGTTTCTTCACAAATGTTGCAGCAATGAAAACGCGACTATGTTTGAAAATGCGATTAATGTCGCGTTTTTGGTTCTGATCCAGGCTTGAAAACGCGATTTTGATGAAAACGCGACTTTATATCGCGTTTTAAGGCGCGTTTTCTTCAGTATGGGTGCAGAATTGAAAACGCGCATATGGAAAACGCGACTCTAAGGCGCGTTTTCAGCCCAGGTGCGTTTTCTTCTGCGAAATTTTTGCAGAAATCCAACTTTTGAAAAATTACCATTGGTACCCCCAATCACTCAAAAATGCATCATAGATCATCTGTTTTCAAATTTTATCAATAGACGCACATGTAAAACAATGAAAACATGCATTTTACCCCTTTTTAATGGATCAAATACACCTTTAATACAAATTCAAGGGGTTGAGTTGCTTGATCAAAGTTCGCCTTTTTCACCTCATTTGGTCACTTTTGCTTCTATTTCCAATACCTACAAATGAAAAATAACAAAATAACTCAAATGCATAATTTAAACATGATATCTCATAAAAAAAAACATACATAACCAAAACATTGGGTTGCCTCCTAATAAGCGCTTTTTTTATAGTCATTAGCTTGACTACTTCACCTCATTTTTCAAGGAGGTTTTGTCAATGAATAATCCATCATTATAGGTCGTGGTGGAGTATTAAAAGGTGACTTAATAGCAAAAGTCACGTGTTCTAATGATATGAGAGATGGAAGTGACTCACCTATTCCAAGTGTTTCATAGATATTACCTTGAATATGCACCACTTGAGAACTTACCAAAGGAAATGCTATGAGAGTATCTTGGGCAGCAATACCCTTAGAACATATACCTTCAATACACTCCTCAAGAGGGGTGAAAAATGAGTCATTAAAACTCACCTCTTGAGGTTCGAAGTTAGTTCCAAAAATATTATCATGTGAAATGGATATTTGCTCATTGAAACACAATTGAGATTCATCATTTTCATCAAAATGCAATCCATTTTCACATACAACATTCCCACCATTAATGCTAGGACCATTTTGCAAATTATTAGAAGAAATAACTTCATACAATGCATTCAATTGATCATTTATTCTACCAAAGTGAGAATCTAATTCATCTATTCTTTCCTCAACCCTATCAAAATGATCGGAAGTCGCATTAGCTAACTTTTCTATGGCTAAATCAAATTGATTAGAAGAATTTTCTACAGCTAGCTCCCAAGATGCATTAGAATCATTAGTTAATGGTTTCACTTTCTAATTCCCAAGGTAGAGGTGCATTAGCTAACTTCTCTATTGCCAATTCCCAAGATAGTTTTGATTCATAGTAGACACATTCGGATTGATAATCATATAAACAAGAAGAAGCACTATTAGTACATTGATTATCCCAACCATAAGCACAAGAATTGCCCCAATTAGGACCATATTGATCAAGATAAGGATTGCAATGCCCAAATTCATCATAATAATCCACATTTTGTGCTTGTCTACATGTATGAGTAGCATGATAACCTTCACACAAGTCACAAATCATTTTATTAGAATTAAAAGCAACATTCCTCTTTTGCTCAATCTCATGCATAATGGTGTCCATTTGAACTTTTAACATTATAATATCAAATTTAGCTTTTAAACACTTTAAACCATTTTCGAAAGACATACCTTCGGTAATTTCTTGATTACCTCTGTTGAAGGAGCTTTGCACTTGATAACCATTCATTGCCAATCTTCCATTTTTCAAGCATTGTCTTTCAAATTCACCTACCCTCCTCATTACCTAAAATTGCTTTTAAACAATTTAAGAGCAAGATTAGTAAGAAGAATAGGAGATAAAACACATACACACATAAAAAAACAAAAATAACAGAAAATAACATTCACACTATAACTAATAAAATGTCTAAACTAATAAAGTTGCTCTTCATACCGATATTGCCAAATCTTCCCCGGCAACGGCGCCAAAAACTTGATGGGTTTTTAGTATACGTACAAGTTAAAAAAAATCTGAAATACACCCGTTTCACTGCAAGTATACAGGTCAACTAGTAGTTTAGGGTATATATCAGGTCGATCCCACGAGGAAGATTGAACAATTACCGGCACTACTAAAGCTTCTCTATTATTTAGACTATCAATGACTTATAACAAGTAAAACCTACTGAACTTATACAAGAAAATAACAAATGAAATCTCCTTAGGTTATGGTATCCCTAACTACTCATGCAAGTGCTATATTTAGATCATTGAATACTATTATCTAGGCTAATTATGGTGTAATTTCCTTATGCATATGAATTCTACTTTCGTAGTGAATCAATTATACTTATAACTAATCCATACCTATTCTTATGGTTATGAAATTAGCTATAAGTTCATTTCTTCAATGAAATTACATGAAATTAATCACTAAAATCACATAGGTGCACCTCTACTCTCGTGAGTGTGCTCCCTATGTTTAACACTTCTTGAACCAGTGTTAAATCTCAATTTTCATTGCAGAAACAACACCTTAGATAATCATAATTAATGGTACCAAATTAGTCATGATTTGAAGAGTTAAAGTGCTAAATAACTTGCTCAAATAATGGCATCAAATAACCAAATGATAAACACTAACAATCATAGGAAGTTCAATCAAACACAAGGCATAAACTTTAAAGATACATAAATAACATAAAATCCAGAACTTACATATTAACTAAACTTGGAATCAAGTACAAAAGATAAAGAGTTGGAAAGGAAAAGTAATCCTTGTCACATGAGCTCTTTCCTTGCCTTCTTCATCTCCTTTTTCATCTTTGTCTAACTAATAAACAAGAAGGATGAACTATTAGCTAAACTAACCTACACTAAGAAAATGGAAGAACTACATTTCTGCAGATTCCAAGCTTCTCCCGTATGATGTCTGACCTCTATTTTCTCTCTGCCTATAAACTGATCAAAAGCTCCTTTTCCCCTGGTCAAATTTCCATCTCTTGATTCCCAAATCTCAGATTTGTTAAGATAGTCAATAACAAAGGTTTTTGACTTGACAATAAGCCACATTGTCTGCCCTTTTGTCTTCTGAAGCATGTGCACCGAATTCCCTTACAACTTATAGCTGGAAAGTAGTCTGAACACAAGAGAAATGGCCGAGCAAATTGCAGGATTTCGGCTACAAAACGCGCCTACACAAAACGCGGCTTGGATTCCCGTTTTGTCAACTCGCGTTTTGAACTCTGTGTTTTTGGCCTCGTTTCAACTGCAGTTTTCTCTATGATGAAGGCCGAACTAGCTTTTGTGCAAAACACAAAAGTTATAGCCCTTTGAGTTATCTTTACAATTATTCAAGAATCATCCAAATCGGAGCTTTGTAGCCCGAGATATGATTGAAATACTATCACCTGGTCAAACCCTTGTTTCAATTTTCGTCCATAGAATGCAGCTTCTGTATTTCGACTTTTTGTCCGTGAAAACAGCAGAATTGGATTTCGATGTTTTCATACCAATTGTAGGTCTCTTTCTTAACTTTAAAATAGTATAAAGATCACGTCAATCTGATAAGTGTAGCTCCAGATATAGTCGAAATACGAAAATGTATCAGAGTTGTTTTCACTTGCATTTCTTCAATTCACTTCGTTTCTTCTTTATCACTTAAATTCATCACCAATTATCCACTTTTCTCCCCAATTGACATCCTTTAGTGATTGAATCATTAATCCTGCATGAAAATGAAGTTTTTACCATTAAAATAAATAGAAATGCAATGTTAGCCACTTTAACATAAAATGTAGATTTTTACCAAAACCTTAGTTATTTTAGTTATAAAACTAAATAATCAAACCAAAATTAACTAATAAAATGCACTTAAAAATATGTAAAATAAACCCTTATCACGGATGAACTGTTTTGATTTCACCTCCCAGCTCTGGTTCTATATTTGATTCACTTCATAATGTTTCAGAATTCATTTGAGATTTGCTTTTCTCTTCTGGGTTTGGGTAAGTAAATTGACATTTTGGCTGATTCATTGTTCTTGATATCATGTTGAATATCTTCAAGTGTACTAATCCAAAGCCCTTTTATCACTCTGTAGGGCACATATGGGTTTCAAACTTTTCAAATCATAAATTATGGGAGAATTGGGTTTGATTATTCTGAGACTTACTTAGGGTAATCACTTGGAAGGACTAATATCTTTGGTTTCTTCTTGTGACTAAATGTATACACATTGATAACTATATACATATATTACTCATGCAGAATAATTGTTCAAGTCCTTACCAGTTGCAACACTTTACCTTTGGGTGCTCTAGTCTCGTAGATATTAAATATAGAAGACATTAATTATTTTCTATCTGAAAAAAAGTATATTCTATCTCTGTTTTTTTTTGGAAAATTTTTTGAGTACATTTGATATAGCCCATATTTTAGCATAGATATTCTACCAATTGGAAGAAGCAATTTTTTTACCACATTTATGACTACCCTAATTCTCACAAACTTTGGCAAAAGTTTAGGAATCTTCTTCAAAGATGAGTTTTTATAGAACATAACACTGATTTTTTACTAAAATTTTGATTTCTGACTGTTTAATCTATTTTCTACGGACATGTAGCTTGTTTTAAGCAAAACACGCTTAATTTTTTTTTTTTTTGTGAAAAAGTTTGAATGGATTCAACTTCGATCGCCATCATGAATTAGAGTATGCCTTGAAATCATATTCTTACAAATCTATCGTCAGTCACGCTTGATGCCTATACATAAGGGCAAATTTTGGGCTGGGCAAGATGCCTTAGAAGACTTGGAAGTCATAGGCAACAGGTTAACAAATCTATTAATAGCATTTATTTAGCTGAGCATCCATCTCTTGGTGATGACATTACAACCTCAGTAATTGTGCTTACACATCAAAACATATCTGAAATACCATTTTCTTGATCTTTTAACTCGAGGAAGATGTACTATTTAATTCATAAAGGAGTAGATAACGAATTTTTTTTCTTTTCTTGTTTTTAAATGACAGCATTAAATTAATCATAAGGTTAATTTCTAATTTGGCTCATGTTTGAAGGGTTAAGGAATAATCTTGAGTATGATTTCTTTGGCAACCAATCACATTTAGAAATCACTATATAAAAGCGAGCTATCAAAAACATTTGATTTTATAATGCATTTGGTCTAGAAGCATATAAACGAAAACATTTGATTATTATGTAATCTATTTGGTCTATAAGCATATAAACACGGCTACTTTCCGATATAAATTGATAAATCAATTTAGGCAACAAATCCGATATAAGTAGATAAGTTGATTTGGGTAACAAATACAATATTAATGTAAATTCTCAATGTCCCGGAAAAAAAGAAAATGATGCAATCTAGTTTCCAAAAGTGATATTGATTTAGTTAACAAATATAATATTGATGCAAATTCCCAATGTCCCCGAAAAAAAAAAAAGAAAATGATGCAATCCAGTTTCCAAAAGTGATATTGATTTAGGATGTAAATTTCCAATGTCCCGGAAAAAAAGAAAAAAAAAAGAAAATGATGCAATCCAGTTTCCAAAAGTGAACTATAGAACAGATTCTCGAAGTCTATCTTGACTAGAATTAACAACATGTTAACTAATAAGAATACCGAATCCAATCTAGACAAGGATTAATAATGTGCTAGTACTACAATAAAAGAGATCGTTTCACCACAAAAGTTGAGCCCTGCAAAAGAGTTTCCTGTAGATGATACAGACGCCAATGCTATCAAGATAATATCCCATTCTAAGCAACCATCCCCTCTTCAAGATCAATAATTGTGCAGCAGTTTCATCAACTAGTGATTCAGCTGCGGCGTTTTCAAGATGGTCAAGATGACAAGTATATTCACTGCTACAACTTTGAAGTGGAAGAAGTACAAAAAACTTGGAGCCGGATCGTACGGGACTGTATACTTGGCTGGTGAAGCTAATTCTCTACTCCTGGGAGGTTCGTTAGCAGCAGTTAAGAGTGCTGAGTTTGAGCACTCAAAAGAAACTATAAAGGAGGCCGAGTTCTTGAAAGAAGTAGCAGATAATCCCCATATTGTTCGGTGCTTTGCCGAGGATATTAGCATCGAGAAGGGGAAAGAAGTTTACAACATGTTAATGGAATATGCACCCGGAGGCACCCTTCATGATCTGATCGTTGCTTACAACGTTAAGGGAAGTACTATGCCAGAATCCCATGCAGCCGTTTACTCCTACATGTTGCTCAGTGGCATTTCCCATGTTCATCGAAGAGGGTTAGTTCACTGTGACTTGAAGCCCTGCAACATCCTCGTTTTTCCAAAAATAAATGGGACTGATTTACACCATCTGAAAATCGCTGATTTTGGACTAGCCAAGCACGTTTGGGAGGAGGATCGAGTCGAATTGTTGCGTCGCCATCGTGGCACGCGGGTTTATGCATCACCGGAGTCCATAATGTTTGGGATGCACGGGACAGCAACCGATGTATGGTCACTTGGATGCACTATCTTGTAGATGATGACGGGAAGGCAAACTTGGACGGACGAGGAGATGTGGGATTTGTATGTTGAGATGGTGCAAGGTCCATCTTCAGTAATTTCCGAACTTGGAAAAGATTTCTTGAGGAGATTCTTCCTAACAGATCCAAATTGTAGATGGACCGCTCCCATACTTCTTGATCATCCGTTTATTACACGGAATATCAAGGGATTGCCTCCAGTTGAAGAAACTCAATTTCAGAACAACCCTTTCGGCATCTACGATGGATGGATTGTTATCGAACACCTGTTTTCGACTCCCATTCAACCTCAGTCATATCCTTCCTTCTTGTCTCAACCCTCCCCTCCTAAAGAGAATAGTTCATATCAGCTTTTCCCAATTCAATGCAATACACGAGCCGTTGGAGGTCCGTTTTCTATTCCTTGTGGAATAGAATCAATCAATCGTCTCCTGGCATGAGAAGTACAAGGTCGTCGGGAAGATTCAGAGGCAAGTAACACGCATGAATTACGAGTATCAGTTCGTCCACGTTAAAGATGGAGAGTTAACAATGACTCTCAAGTGTTGCTGTATAGAGAAAAGCAGTGTTCGGCCAAAAACTCTAGATTTGAAGCTGGTAGGCTTGAAGGACAACCCACAAAGAATTCGATGCAAAGATCTTCAGCTGACAATATGTACTGCAGAACTACGTGGGGCTTGATCCCATAAAACCATTTTTATGGATACGCAGGCAGGAATCAGTAATGCGCATGCAATCAGAGTACACAACCTGAAAGTAATAGTCAATTGAAGTGGCCTTATATTAGTATATGGCCACAAAAATTAGAAGGGATGAGGATTAATAAGTACAAAAAACTTTTCCGAGTTGATAATATTTTTCTATATATAGTTTTTGTTTGTAATATTTCTAAATAATGTTTAAAGAAAATCTTTTTTAAATTCAAAATAATGTTGAAGTAGAGGTTATTCTTGCAAATCATATCTCTTAAATTCTGTTTTGTTTGCAGTTTATCCTTTTACACTAGAATAGAACAAGAAAACTAGGCTGAAGTATCAAGAATTAGAAGTCCTTATTGATTCTAATCCTCCGTCCCCTCCCCATTCTTTATAATCGGGCACACGCATACAAGTACGACTATTGCCAAATTGGCATCAGTCTCACGTAGGCATTGAAGCAGTTCATATGGACTTGGGACAAACGTGCATGAGCTGACAGCTGATATTTCATGTGCCAGATTATAAAGAAACTGGAGACACCAAGAAAACCTCTAGAACTAGAAGATGTTAGGCTGTGATATATATTCTCAATGGATTTCAATTTACTTAGTTACGAGTTGTCAAATTGCCAAGGGATCTAAAAGAACTCCCCTGGAAGCTCAGATTATATACACTCCCAAACATGCCTAAGCTATGTATACATACATATATATATATATATATATATATATGTAAATCACCGTCATGATTGGAAACTCATTTGTTTGGGCTTTTCAAGAGGAAGCTTGTCCATCTCACGATTTTCATTGCCATGGGCAGATTCTGTGTCATTGGTCCCTGCCCTTTTAAGTTCATCCATTTTCCTCTTTGTGTAGACTGTCAAGAGAACTACAGTGATGATTGCTACAACAAAAGAAATGACATTGTAGATTATCTCCAATGAGTCAAATGATAGTTCCCGTACTTGACATCTGCAAATGTTCTTATTAGCCGACCACTGCAAGAGGAACATAAAAAACACAAAACCAGACATTAGCACAAGCGTATAACGAGGGTTTCAAGAAAGCACATGTTTCATATTTAATTGATCTACATCAAAAACAGGTTTGCTAACTATAGCTCTAAAACTGGTTTACTCGGTGATGCACTTATCATCAAACAGACAGTAAAAGAGATGCAGAAGTATGCGAATGAAATTAAGAGTTGATTGAGTGATAATCCAACAAAATTGCAAACTTAAGGGATGAAATGTGCATTAGCATCAGCATTATTATTATCTCTTCTTAGTCTTGTATGCCTAATGGCATCTGGGCTATCTTTTGGAAAAAAAGAAAAGAGCATGTTTTGAAGCTCAAAGGCATCTGGGCTCATCTGCTCATCCTAAATATTGTCTGACTATTTCACCCATCTAATGTCTTGAACTTCTTTTCTATCTTTTGGTTGTGTATTTTCGGTAGGATGGTAACATCTCATTTTCACATTGAATAATGATATATATCACCGGTTTATCACCGCCTGTGTGGAGTGATGCTGCATAATAAGGTTTCTTTTCCCAGCTTTAAGGAGTAATGACATGGCAATAATTACGTGAAATATATATCAAATTAATAAAATTTATCATGCTTAATAATTCTCTTCAAGCTTACCTTATATAATACCTGTGCAAAATCAATTAAGGTTTGGTATTTGTAAGCTCCCAAACTAATAACTGGTTGTCAATTTGGAAGGTTTCTTGGCTATTATTGTTGTTAATTAACTAAAGTTAGTATAATCTAGAGCCAAGGACCAAATAGAACTAAGTAGGAGAACATGTACAATTAACTAAGGACCAAATGAACTAATGACCAAAGATGTACTATATGGTGTAGAATTAACTCCTTTTATGCCTTTTTTTTATATACAATTCAGAAATGAATTACACAACTTGTGTAGTCTACTTGAATTAAAGATGCTTATGGAGTCTTCTTGAATTAAAAATGCTTATGGAGTCTACTTGAATTCACGGAAGAAAAAGGTCAGGTGGTAGAGAGGATTGACTGAATAAATGCAATAAAGGTTGAATTAGAAAACTTGATTAAAATTGAAAATTACTCAAATAAAAATTTTTTCAAATTAAAAAATACATAAATTTAATTTTATAAACAAATCATTAACATGTGGCATGATGAAAAATCGGTTTCATATATCATTACTCCTTTGGATTGAAACAAGCGTGAGTTAACACGCCTTGCCCAACAAAATTTTGGAAATGGTTTTCGTATTGGAAATGAATTTGGACAGAATAATGTAAGGCTGAAAACGAAACAAAATTTTTAGAATGGCATCGCCCCATTAACCTTTCTGTACGTATTCTTGTAAATTTACACGTAGTCTCTAAGTGGAGATGCGTTTTCAGCATTGTCTTTTTCTCTGCTTATTTATTTGAATTTTGCAGCCAGAAGCAAACAAGTTCAACCACCTTACCCACCTGTTTAAATATGAGCAATTAAATTTGTGTAATTTCACCATCAAGCTAATAAATCTTACATACTATTCTACTCTATCCGGATAAGGTAGAATATTGGGATAATTTCAGAAACCTCCCCTGAGATTTCTAATAATTTCACTTGGCTCCCCTAAGGTTTAAAAAATTACACTTACCTCACTTGTTCACTTAAAATGACAATACTAACCTTAATATTTGTAATAAAACTCTCTTGTTACCATGTTTATGCAAAGGATGGATTTATAATTTTTTACCATTTTCCTTGTTATTCGTTTCTCTTATATTTTATTAGAAATATAGAAGAACTATCAATATTGTCCCTAATATCTAATCAAATTAAACATTAAACTAGTAATTTTTTTTATAACTTTTAATATCCTCCAATTTTTTTGTAACTCTTTTTTTGGGTTTCAAAATCAAGGATAGGTCAACAATGATTAAAAACAAATGGCCCAAAATTATTACCAAATTATGATAGTTCCACCACTAAACTAGTCCATAAATTTTTATTAAAAAAATAGTCCATAAACTTTAAAAGAAACAAAATAACACTTTTTTCTCTATCTTAAAAAGAATTTATATTCCCAAAAAAGGACTATGAAAAATACCATATTATAGCAAAAGATATATTGTTATAATTGATTATTAAATAACAAATATTAGCATGAATAACTTGATACTCTTTTTGTTTAGAAGAACAAATTGAACTTTGTAAGATAAGGGCATTTTATGGTATTCATTAAATTTTTTACTCTATTTTAAAGTTTGGTTATCAAAGTGTCAAATCAAGAGAGCTAAGTCTAATTTTTAAAGCATCAAAGGAACTAAGTGAAATACTAAGAAACCTCAAGGGAGGTTTCTGAAATTATCCCTAGAATATTTTGTTAATCTCTACTCATTAGAGACATCATTTGTACTACTATTATAACATTGCGCACAAATTTAATGTTTCGATGAATTGTTAGACTAGTGATTAATGTATCCATGTTTGCCGGGAACGTTGTTTTTCAGCCAAGAATCCAAAATCTACGACTCATAGCTTACGTTGGCATTTTGTTTTTTCTTTGGTCAATGATCAAAAATCAATCTTTAACTACTAAAAATGGGCATGGCCTTTGTGTTTGTGACCGGGGACATTGAACCCACGACGGATAAAGCTCCGTTGAAGGCAGCCCGTGAAGTTGAATGGAATAAACCAGGAAAAAAAAGAACAAGTGAAAGAATGTATTTGGAACAGGGCTAATATTGACCTCTGCAGACTTGCTTGTGGGTTCAATACATTGCTTTAAAAGGCGTTTTTGGGAAGAGTCTACTAGTGAGTCTTGAGATAAGATGAGATCCAAATGTCAGAGAAGTTTAAATGGGACGTAAGTATTGTTGGACGTTCGCCCCACACTGTAAGGAAAATATCGGAATGTTTAGTTATTTGGAATGTTTGGGGGGTTTTGAGGCGTTTTTTTCTCTTTTTAATTTTGAACTTTGACTTGACTATTTTGAAAGGCCCTCGCCTAAAGTTGTATCATACCAGTTGATACAAATATTATGTTTGCTTCACACGTTTTCAGTCGGTAAATTGGACAAGTCCAAGAATGAGGAATGATTCAATCATTGTTCTAATGGCCACCTATAAAATGGAAGCATTGTATCGGAGAAAGAAACCACAGACATCCCTAAAATGAAAGGTGCATTAGTGTTACATCTCGCTCTTATCTGCCTAGTGGCATCTGCTACACAATGTTATGGTGAACATGGATATGATCCCCTTGCGAAATTCCTTAAGGCTCGTAGCTTAAGAAAATCAGTCAATCATGTGAATGAGGAACTGGACAACCAGTATTCGCCGGTTTACATTGGCCCCCAAGATGGTCTGAAGGCAGCTGGATTTTCTTGGAATCTCCTGCCGGCGTTGGATTTTCTTACTCAAACACATCGTCAGATTACATTACCGGAGACACAAAAACTGCTGCAGATTCTTACACATTTCTAGTCAATTGGTTAGAAAGATTCCCAGAATACAAAACCAGAGACTTTTTTATAACCGGAGAAAGTTATGCCGGCCGTTATGTGCCTCAACTTGCTCAACTAATCCTCCATAACAACAAGATAACTAACCAAACTGTTATTAACTTCAATTGTTTCTATTTAATTTAACCAGCTTACTCTACACATTAAATGATGAATATATATTGTCCATGGAATTCAGATTGGGAATGGAGAGTATGATATTGAAACACAAAACAGGGGGACTTATGATTATTACTGGACACATGCCCTAATATCTGATGAAATCCATCAGGGTATAGTTTCCATTTGCAATTTTTCCTCAGCAGATTCGCCTTCAGATGCTTGTCAAACATACAAGAGCCAAGCACATTCAGCTAAAGGCCATATTGACAGTAACAATATTTAAGCTCCCTTGTGTTCTTCTTCTTCTTCAAGTACTCCTCCTTTGGTACAAAAACTTGATTCAATACACTACCACTTTTCTTCCTTTTTTTTTTCTGCTCTAAATGAAAACCAAATTAAAGTAACATACTTTTTAATATATCTCTGATTGAAACAGATAAATGAGTATGATCCATGCTCAGATAATTATGTTTACACTTACCTAAATACTCCTGCCGTGCAAAAATCACTTCATGCTCATACAACCGGAATCCCTGGACCTTGGGAGATCTGCAAGTACGTACCATATGACTTTTGTTATTCTATTCCAGTAGAATATAGGATATCCACAATTGGATACTTAATTTTGCACTTTCCTTTTCATTTTATTTGCTAAGTTTTTTTTTTCTTCTTCTTTTTTTAAAACTTAATTGTATACACAGTGGCTACATAGGCTCTAATTGGGATGATGAGCCAGACACAGTGTTACCTGTCATGAAGGAGCTCACTTCAGGTGGCATTAGCGTTTGGCTATACAGGTAAGGAAGCAAAAAATTTGAGCTGTAAAATCATGAATGCCTGAGGACCTTCGTATCCAGTTAGTGTTTGATTAAACTTTGAACATTTTGAATCGCAGTGGGGACATAGATAGTGTTTGTTCTGTGACAACAACTAGATATGCCTTGAACAAACTCAGGCTCTCCGCGAAAACTCCTTGGCATGCTTGGTACACTCAAGGCGAGGTAAACAAGAATCAGCTGCAAATTATACGTTTTTTTTTTTTTTGCTTTTCATTTCTTTGGTTAAAAGAATCCTTATGTTCAATTGTTGTACAAGGAAAACTAAGTGTTTTAATCCTATGTTGTGTACTTGTTCAGGTTGGTGGTTATGCAATGGAATATGAAAACTTGACCTTTGTTACAGTAAGGGGAGCTAGACATCTTGTTCCTAGTTATCAGCCTGCCCGGGCATTAACATTGTTCTCATCCTTCTTGGTTGGAAAGCTTCCACCTTCCAACTAGAGCTGATTAAACCAAAGATCAATCGTGAAATGGAATATGACTTGAGATATACCTATGAATTATTCACCTCGTATTGATCAGTTGTGTATATGATCTCGTCTATTTTCTCAAATCAAAATTATTGATCCTTAAAACTTACTCTATTTCTGTAAGTACTATAGTTAATCATCATGAATTTGCATCTTGCCAAAAAGTTCCCTTATCATGTTAACTGTCATGCTTGTCCTTGAAAGTAATCTCAACTGTTCTTAACCCAAGAATGTGACTTGATCAAGAGTTTAATAGCAAAATCTTGGCCACTCAGATGTAAATCCCAAAGGGGATTTATAATTTATACCTCATCTGTCATCTCCATTAAAGGTGTCAAAATGGATGACTTGGATGGGTTTGGACGAGTTAATATAAATAATGGATATAAGTAAGTCAACTCATTTATATTCATTTAATTAGATATGTATAAATGGGTAAGTCAAAAAAAGAGTTGGGTAACCCAATATACCTATTTATTCTAACCTTATACAAACTCATCTAAATTTATTTTGTAAGCCAAATTTTCAATTTATACCACCCTTTGCAGTTTGCACCCATCATTAATTTTAAATATTTCCTTATAATGCCTAATAAGTCTAATTACAAATTTTTTCCCATCCATGTGCTATGTTGTAAAATTACATATTATTTAATAATTGAACAACAAGAATATAAAAAATTGGACTAAATAATATGAAAGTTATCATAAAACTTAATCCAAAGACTTTGAACCCCTAGCATTTTTTTCGTGCATAAATTTAAAATTTCATTTTGAAAAAGTAGGAAAGAAGTCTAAAACTTATCATAAATTGGTAATGCTGAAAAATGAGCAAATTAACAAATTACGAGAAAATAAAATGATAAAATAAAATAATAATAAATAAAACAAAAGTAGTTAGCATCATGACAAAATGAAGAATCTGAAAAAAATTAAGCAGGATATCATGACAAAATGACTAGTCTCTTTTATTAAGAGAATAATTGAGCAGAGAAAAAGAAAAGCACAAATTAATTCTTGAAGTCTTGGGAACAAAAGAGAGTCTATGGCTATGATTCCTGAGTAGCGATGGATGTGATTGTCAAGACAATTCTAAATGGGTTAATTGGATTTAGTGAGTTATTCAATCATACCAATTTATTAAATAGGTATTATTGGATAATTCATTTATATCCATACCTGACGTGCGCGGGGTATACATACACAATTAGTTCATCCACAATCAAGTTTTATATTTATAATTCCTAAATACCCCACACGCGATTTATCGCAAGTATACGAATCGTGAGCGAGTATAGGGTATTAAAGGTCGATCCCACAAGGAAGAGTGACAATTACCGGTGTTTTTCGAACTTTTTTATTATTTAGACTATTATAAGTATAAAAAATTAAATCTACACTATAAAAGTGATAAAAATACACTAGAAAACTCGTAGAGGTATGGAATTCCTTACTACTCTTGCAAATGAAGTTACTAGTTAAGTGAATGCTATTATCTTGACTAGTTATGACGTAATTTCCTAATGTATGTGACACCTACTCTCGTAGTGAATCAACTATACTTGTAACTAAATCATACCTACTCTTGTGGTTATGAAATGAACTTGTAGTTCATTTCTTCAATGAAATTACATGAAACAAGTCACTTAAGCCACATAGGTGCACCTCTACTCTCGTGAGTGTACTCTCTAGATTTATCACTTCCTTGAACTAATGTTAAATTCCAATTCTCATTGCAAACTTAACACTTTTAGATAATCACAATTAATGACCGGTTAATCATGATTAGAAAAGCAAAAGTGATAAATAACTTGTTCAAAATAATATCATCAAATAACCAAGTAAACATCACTAACAAGATATAGAAAGTTCATCCATAACTCTAAACATAAACTTTAACTAAACATGAAAACAAAACACCAAACTTGTACTATAGTTAAACATGAACTCAAATACAAAAGAGAAAGTGAAAGGAGAGAAGTCACCCTTGTCACATGAGCTTCAAACTCTCCATCTTTACTCCTCAATCTTCATCCAAATCTAACTACAAATACAAGAAGGAAAAACTACACTAACTAGTGTATACTACCCTAACTAATGAACTAAGGAAATTCTAGTGAAGACTACATTTTTGGTGAGTTTCTCTCGCCTTCCAAAGTTGTGAAAATATCCTCCAAAAGCTTCTATATATAGAGGAACTTCTTGCAAGAGACAAAGTGTTAAATCATGTCTTGAGCCCATAAACAAGCTAGAAATGAGTTGTAAAGCTTCTTTTGCAGCTGTCTTGGGCTGTTTCCACTGATATTCTTGTAGGAAAATGGGTCAAAAAACTTGTGTGAACAAAACACAAGTTGCTGAGCAAGTTGCAACCGAAATTGAGGAATATGTGACTTGAGAATACACGACTTGAGCCACGTATTCATGAGTCGCATATTCACCTTTGCTCACTTGGCACCACTTCAACTGTTATTTTCTCACTGATGGAGGGTGAACTAAATCTTATGCAAAACATGAAAGTTGTAACCCTTTGAGTTAGCTTTATAATGCCTCAAGAATTATCCAATTTGGAGCTCTGTGGACCGAGATATGATCAAAATATCCACAACTGGTCAGAGCTCTGTTTCAGCTTACGACAGCAGAGTTATACTTCTGTATTTCGACTTTTTGACTAGGAAAATGACTGAACCAGACTCCAATATCTTCATACCAAATGTATATCTATCTATTAGCTTCAAAATGGTATAAGAATCACCTCAATCTGATCATTGTAGCTCAAGATATAGCCGAAATACGAAAATGTGTCAAAACTGTGAAAATTTGCTTCCTTTTATTCTTGATTGCATTTACTTTTTTGCACTTCATATCTTCTTTAAACTACTTCAAACCATCATCAATCATCCAATTATCTTCTCAATTTATACCATTTGATGATTGAATCCTTAAACCTATAAAAACATGAAGTTTTTACCATTAAAATCCATAGAAATGCAATTTTTACTACTTTAAACCACAATGCATATTTTCACTAGAATCTTAGTTAATTAGTTAAAAACATGACTAAAACACACCAAAACTAAATAATAAAATATACTTAAAACACGTAAAATATATACTTGTCAATACCCATGATAAGTGACTAATTTACGTAATAATTGAATGATATTTTATATTATTTTTAGTTACTTTGGTTATATTATTGGAAGAAAATAAATCATTTTGGCTATAATTGGGGAAAAATGTATTAAGTGATTAAATGAGGTTTTTATCACTTTTTACTTGCATTTTGTGCATTTTGACAGCTTTGACACATTTTAGTATTTTGGCTATAACTTGAGTTACAGTGATCGTATTGAGATGATTCTTGAACCAATTTGAAGATAAGAGATAGATCTATAACTTTGGTGAATACATCAAAATCCAGTTCTAAGGTTTTCCAGGTCAAAAAGCCGAATTACAGTAGCCAATTTCTATTAGTCGAAACTGAAACAGGGCATTGAGCAGTCAAGGGTATTTCAGTCATTTCTCAGTCTACACAACTCTAAATGAGGTGATTTTTGATGCATTGGAAAGCTAACTCAAAGAGTTACAAGTTTTATGTTTTGGTTAAGAGTTAAGTAAGCTTCTATCATCAAGAAAAGTTCAGTTGAAGTTGAGGCAAAATGGGACCAGAGCTGGAAATTGAACAGAAATTGCACAAAAAGTCATTGTAGAAATCGGGCCAGAACTTGGCCCGATTTATGGCCGGATTCTGGCCAGATTGTGGTCAGAAAAGGCTGCTCTCTACATGGACAAGTTATTTTCACCTCCAACAAGTCACATGTAATGTTAGACATGTGACAACCACTTTGCAGCTGTAAAAGGGAGGTGTAAACCTCATTTCTTGACCACCTTTATCTTTATATAGCCAAAACCATTGCAAGATTGGAGGAGAGACATGCGGGAGAAAGCTTGGAAGTGCATAAATGTAGCTCTTCCATTTCCTTAGTGTTAGATTAGTTTAGTATAGAGTAGTATAATTCATCCACTCTTGTATATTGGCTAGATTAGGATGAAGATGGAGATGAAGAAGGAGGAGTTGAAGTTCAAGTGATGTGGGTTATCTCTTCTCCAACTCTTTATCTTTTGTATTGGATTCTTAAGTATGGTTAATATACAAGTTCTGGATTTTGTGTTTATTAGGTGTTTCTAAAGTTTATGCCTTGGGTTTGGTTGAACTTCCTATGATTGTTAGTGTTTATTATTTGGTTATTTGATGCCATTATTTGAGCAAGTTATTTAGCACTTTAGCTCTTCAAATCATGATTAATTTGGTACCATTAATTGTGATTATCTAAGGTGTTGTTTCTACAATGAAAATTGAGATTTAACACTGGTTCAAGAAGTGCTAAACATAGAGAATACACTCACGAAAGTAGAGGTGGACCTATGTGGTTTTAGTGATTAATTTCATGTAATTTCATTGAAGAAATAAACTTGTAACTAATTTCATAATCATGAGAATAGTTATGGATTAGTTATAAGTATAGTTGATTCACTACGAAAGTAGGTTTCATATGCATAAGGAAATTACACCATAACTAGCCTAGATAGTAGTAATCAATGTTCCAAATATAGCACTTGCATGAGTAGTTAGGGATACCATAACCTAAGGAGTTTTCATTTGTTATTTTGCATAAGTTCAGTAGGTTTCATTCCTTATAATTCATTGATAGTCTAAATAATAGAGAAGCTTTAGTAACACCGGTAATTGTTCAATCTTCCCTGTGGGATCGACCCGATATATACTCTAAACTACTAGTTGACCTGTATACTTGCAGTGAAACGGGTGTATTTCAGATTTTTTAACTTGTACGTATAACAAAAACCCCGTCAACCCACCTATTCATGGGTAGATATGCGTAAATTTAACTAAATGGGTTTGCATAATCTCCATGCAACTATCTTTCCACTTATTGAAAAGATGCCAAATTTTGCATAGAACCATTTATTATTACACAATAAAGTTATAAACCAGGCGGAGCAATCAATTTTTTCCCATGCTCTTTTCATGGGAAGCTTCAAGCTTCAAAATCACAACTAAGCCGTTGTCTATCTAATGCATGCACAGATTAAAATGGAAAACTATAGGCCAAAAGACTCTTAAGGAGTAAACTTTGATCACCAATTGCTAATATCAATTTTGTCAAGAACTGTTTAAGTAATTGATGGGTTTTTAATATAAGTACAAGTTTAAATCCAATTTACACCCGTTTTGACTGCAAGTATACAGGTCAACTAGTAGTTTAAGGCATATATCGGGTCGATCCCACGAGGAAGATTGGACAATTATCAGCACTACTAAAGCTTCTCTATTATTTAGACGATCAATGAATTAAAAGGGATAAAACTATGCTAAACTTATGCAAGAAAATAGTAAATAAAAGTTCCTTAGGCTATGGTATCCCTAACTACTATGCAAGTGCTACTTTTGGATCATTGAGTACTACTATTTTGGCTAGTTATGGCGTAATTTTCTTATATATGTGAAACCTACTTTCGTAGTGAATCAACTATACTTATAACTAATCTATACCTACTCTCGTGGTTATGAATTAGCTACAAGTTCATTTCTTCTATAAATTACATGAAATGAATAACTAAATCCACATAGGTGCACTTCTACTCTCGTGAGTGTAGTCCCTAAGTTTAGCACTTCTTGAACTAGTGTTAAATCTCAATTTTCATTGAAGAAACAACACCTTAAATGATCACAATTAATGGTACCAAGTTAATCATGATTTAAAGAGCTAAAGTGCTAAATAACTTGCTCAAAATAATAGCATCAAATAACCAAATAATAAACACTAATAATCATAGAAAGTTCAACCATATCCAAGGCATAAACTTTAGAAACACATAATAACGTATAAATCCATAACTTGTATAACTAAACTTAGAATCAAGTACAAAAGTTAAAGAGTTATGAAGGAAATGTAACCCTTGTCACATGAGTTCATCTCCTCCATCTTCATCTCTTTCTTCATCTTTGTCTAGCTAATAAACAAGAAGGATGAACAACTAGTTAAACTATTCTATACTATACTAACCTATCACTAAGAAAATGTAAGAACTACATTTTGGTAGTATTCTTGCACTCTCTAAGCTTCATTTTATCTTGCAAGTCCATGACTATTTATAGATGATTTAGTCAAGAAATGAGACTTCAAACATCACTTTTACAGCTGCAAAGTTGTTGTCACACGTCCATCAATTGCTGTGAATTATTGGAGGAGGAAACAAGTTGTGCAAGTGAGAGCAGCCATTTCTGACCAAACTCCGGCCACAAATCCGGCCATAATCGGGCCGGATTGTCGGCCGGATTGTTCCCCTGCCATTCTTAGCAATATTTGTCCAGTCTTCAATGTTGCTCCAATTCTGCCTTAACTTCAACTGAACTTTTCTTGATGATAGAAGCTGAATTAACTCTTGACTAAAAAATAAAACTTGTAGCTCTTTGAGTTAGCTTTCCAATGCATCAAGAATTACCTCATTTGGATTTGTGTAGATGGTGAAATGATAGAAATACCCTTGACTGCCCACTGCCTTGTTTCAGCTTCGACCAATAGAAATTGGCTATTGTAATTCGGTTTTTTGACAGGGAAACCTTCAAACTGAATTTCAATATCTTCATAAGATTGTAGATCTATCTCTTATCTTCAAAATGGTTCAATAATCATCTCAATCCGATCATTGTAGCTCAAGTTATAGCTGAAATACGAAGATGTGTCAAAGCTGTCAACTTCCTCTTCATCCAAACGAAGTATATTTCCAACTCCTATATAAATAATGGACAAAATGCAAGTAAAAAGTAACAAAAACCTCATTTAATCACTTAAGAGTATTTTACACCAATTATAGACAAAATGATCCATTTTCTTCCTACAATATTGCCAAAGTGACTAAAAATAACATAAAATATCATTCAAATATAGCGTAAATTAGTCACTTGTCAGTAATGAACTCATGTCTACTGGTTTAACTACTCATCATTGTATCTGTTTGTTTACCCTTGAAAAAGAGAAAAACATCCTATGCCTCTAACCACATGTTTCCTGAGATTTGCCGACGTGTCTCTCTCTCTCTCTCTCTCTCTAAAAAAAAAACTTTTTCAGGTATGTTTTCTAGATAAAAATAATTTGAGATACTTTCATCCAATCCACCCAGAAAATAAATAGAAAAAGTGCTTAACTATCACTCTGCACAACAACGGTTTTCACATATTTCTGCTTAGAGAATATTTATGTGAATCGTGACTATTTATGTAAATTTAAGGCTTTAAGGATTAATTGTTACACTTGATGAAATATTTATATTCATGTTAAATTGTGTATTGGAAGTTGACAAGGTAGAAAAATGGTTCAACATTTAATATAGCTAAAGGTTTGGCTAAATTCAAAATAAACATATCTGAGCCATTAATTGCACTATGTAATTTTATCTTGCCCATGTCCATTGATTCAGAAATCAGATGAAACTTGCTCCTATATCAATTATAATACCCAAGACAATGGGCTGTTCCACAATTCCTTTTTTTTTTTTGTATGGGATTTGCTCTTTAACCAACTTTTTAACCAAGATAATAAGCTGATCCACTTTTTTTTTTTGGTTTTGTAGTGTAAACCATAGACCCAAAACATTTCTACTTTGAACCAAATGTTTTTTTAGGTGTATGTGGAAGGTTTTGAAGTCAGGATCTTTCACTCCCTATTCTATATCACTTAATCCATCTCTTCCTCCAACCAAGTCAATAAATCTTAGTGACTACACAAGTTAGAGGGATCAAACAATTACAGATTTGATTTCTAACACAGTAGATTATAACAAATAATAAACTAGTAGGCCTCCTAGTGATTAAACGAAACAATCATAAAGATATGTACAAAAGAACATTCGATATTCAAAATATAGGTTGAACAATGAAAACAAATTTGATCTCACAATTAATTTTATTGAACCAAAACTTGGATTATCCTTCAACTAGACAAGAAAAACCTAGCCGCCCTCCCTAAAGAAAAATGCAGTCAAAGTAGAAAATAGACATCAAGAAGAGAGAGAGAAAATTGAGCTAGAGAGAGATCAATTATTCCTGTTGATCTTCCTACTCTGCCCGAATGATAAGATACTAAAGGAAAAAAGATAGGAGATATATTAGAGAAAAATCTCTCAAATCCTGCCAAACTTCTTCCCAAGGTTGGATTGCAACTGACGCTCTTATATTGGCCAATATGTAACCATTTGATGAGATTTTCCAAATTCAACTGTATTTCCTTGATAATTGCTTCAAAGATATCTCCAAACATATCTCTAATAACTTCCACCACAATATTCTTGATTTTCCTCCACATCTTCTCAATTCAAACCTCCAACTTGTTTTCCTGAAAACCATAGAAAATACACTCATAATTTGACAAATCCATAATAAAAGTTAAGAAAATCATAACATGAATATATGCAAATAATGGATTTATCAATAATCAAAACTTTATAGTAATTATTTTTATCTTTAGATAATTTGGATAGTTATAAATGCTCTTTTGAATTATTTTTAGTTCCAGTTGCAATCTTATTTTCTATGTTTTATCAAATAGGTCTTATCACTTTAATTATAAGCCAGGAACGCTTTGGTTAAGAGGTTAAGGTTGAGGAATGAAATTTCAAAAATTAAAGATCCTAAGTTTAAATCTGCCTACCCTCTCCCCGAATATTAAATCCTACCCCTAACATATTAAAATAAATAAAAAATAATTTAGTTAGAAACAACAAATTTGATTTTAAGTTTAAAAATATCATAAGATACATTTGTATAGGTATTTAATTAACATATACGTATGACATCATCTGATTCTTCAATTCCAACCCAACCCGCTAAGCCTATTAAGGTTCCGTTTGATAAAACTGAATTTGAATTCTGAAATCTGAATACTGAAACAATTAATTTGCTGAATTTTAAACACTGAAAAGAAATATATGAATGTCTGAATTTTAATGCTAAACCTATTTATACTGTTTGAAAAAATATTTATAACTGAATGCTTAATAAGTTAAATTTGACAATTTTGCCCTTATATCTTTTCATCCAAAAAAGAAATAGAACCTATGATTTAATTAGCTAAAAATGTTAGGTATGAAAATGACAATATTTATTTTTAAATCAAATTAATATAAAAGATGAAATATATTATATGAGGAGTATGCAGAAGATGTGAAAGTCATTCAAAAGGGGAAAAGAGAAATAGAAAATCATTAGATAGAAACTATTAGGTTGTTTAATTAGATAAGAATTTTGAACATTATTAACAAATAAGGGTAGATTTGGTAGATAAGATAAGGTAATTGAAATAATTTTATTGATTCTTATCAGAATTAAGCATTCAGTTAGGATTCTTGTGCAGAAAAAATACACACAAGTTCAGCACTACTTAACAAGTTCAGCAAATGGATTTTCATTTATCAAACAGTCAAAACATCTGAATGTTTGAAAAAATTCAGATTCAACACTTTTTTTATGTTATCAAACAGGCCCTAAGTCTCAATTCTTGAGTTCGGTCGTGTCATTGACTAGTATAAGTTTCAAAACACTGATTATTAGTAATTCATTAACCAAGATATTATCTATTAATCAATATTTGCATGCTTTTGTATTATGAGGAAGGGAGCTTTACAACAAGAAGGAAAGCATGTAATTCGGAAGAGAAAAAAATATTGAAAAAAAATGTAGAAACAAACAATATTCCCAAAACAATGGTATTTAGTATTGATTGCAAAATACTTCTTAAAACCTTTTTGGGGTTGGCAAAGCGCCCTTGATTTGTCAATTTTAGCACTATACGATATAGATCCTACTATTAACGCTGAAAAACTATTAGTTTTTAGTTTTTCATGATGTATGTGTGAACTCGCTCATAGGGGATTTTAAGTTTTAACACCCCCAATTGAGTGTGTATGAGAGAAAAGAAAAAAAATCCTCAATATGTATAAATATATCAATTGAAAAGAAGGGTTTGTTTGGCAAATAAGTTTTTTGTAAAATTTTTCTTCTACAAATTTTTTTAACAACTTTAACTATAGTAAATTCAAAAAAAATTCATTTTTTTTAAAATACACACCTTAAAATACCCAAAAACACACAATAAATATTCCTTCTTTTTTCTTCTTCTTCCTTATCCCACCACAATGCAGCACCACCGCTGCAGGCTAGTGTTAGTCAGCGAGTCCTTTTTTTCTTTTTTTTCTCTCTCCTCCTTCTTCCCTTCACCTCCTCCTCTCTCCCTTCACCTCCTCCCTCTCTCCCTCTCTGACAAGTATATATTTTACGTGTTTTTAATGTGCTTTATTATTTAGTTTTGATGTGTTTTAGTCACTTTTATAGTTAATAAACTAAGATTCTAGTAAAAATATGCATTTGATGGTTTAAGTGTGAAAATTACATTTCTATGGATTTTTATCGTAAAAACTTCATGTTTTTGTAGGTTTAATGATTCAATCATCAATTGGAGTGATTTGAGAAGATAGTTGGATGATTGATGATGGTTTAAAGTGATAAAAAGAGAATATGAAGTGCAAAAGAGGAAATGCAATCAAAAACAAAGGAAGCAAGTGTCACAGCTTTGACACCTTGTGGTATTTTGGCTATACTGTGAGCTACAAGCATTGGATTGAAGTGATTCTTATACCATTTTGAAGCTAAGAGATAGGTCTACATTTGGTATGAAGACGTCAAAGTCCAGTTCAGTTGTCTTCATTGTCAAAAAGTCGAAATACAGAAGTGCATTTTCATGGTCGAAAGCTGAAACAAGGTTCTGACCAGGCAAGGGTATTTTGGTCATTTATTGGTCCACAGAGCTCCAAATTGGATGATTCGTGAGGCATTGGAAAGTTAACTCAAAGAGCTACAACTTTTATGTTTTACATAAGAGCTAGTTCAGCCTCTAACATCAGGAAAATATCAGTTGAAGTTGGACCAAAAACAGAGCAATGATGAATTCTGCCCAGAAAAGTGTAAACATGCAAAGAGCAAAACGGGGGGCAAGACGCGGGCATAGGGACGTGTTTTCTACCTGCGTTTTAGTGGATTCTAGCTGCAACTTGCTCTGCAACTTGTGCTCTTTTCACACAAGGTTTTTGACCACTTTTTCTGCAAAGATTCCGGCTAGAAATGATCAGATGAGTATCGAAACTTTGAGAAGCAATCTTAGAGAGTTTCAAAAGTAAAAAATAACAACTAGAAACAACTCTTCTTGGCTCTTTGATCCTCTATATATAGAAGCCTTTGAAGGACCATTTTTCGTAACTTTGGAAGGCTAGAGAAACTCACAAAAAAATGTAGTCTTCACTAGAGTTTCCTTAGTTCATTAGTTAGAGTAGCATAGTATAGAATAATTTAGATAGTTGTGTGTGTTATCCACTCTTGTATATTGGCTAGATTAGGATGAAGATGGAGATGAAGAAGGAGGGGTTGAAGCTCATGTGACAAGGGTTATCTCTTCTCCAACTCTTTATCTTTTGTATTGGATTCTTAAAAATAGTTAATATACAAGTTTTGGATTTGTGTTTTAATATGTGTTTCTAAAGTTTATGCCTAGAGTTATGGTTGAACTTTCTATATCTTGTTAGTGATATTTACTTGGTTATTTGATGATATTATTTTGAACAAGTTATTTATCACTTTTGCTTTTCTAATCATGATTAACCGGCCATTAGTTGTGATTATCTAAAGATGTTAAGTTTGCAATGAGAATTGGAATTTAACATTAGTTTCAAGGAAGTGATAAATCTAACGAGTACACTCACGAGAGTAGAGGTGCACCTTTGTGGCTTTAGTGACTTGTTTCATGTAATTTCATAGAAGAAATGAGCTTGTAAGTTAATTTCATAATCACGAGAGTAGGTATGGCTTAACTACAAGTATAGTTTATTCACTACGAGAGTAGGTTTCACATACATTAGGAAATTACACCATAACTAACCAAGATAATAGCATTCACTTAACCGGTAACTTCATTTGCAAGAGTAGTAAGGAATTCTATACCTCTAAGAGCTTTCTAGTGCTTAATTTTCTTTACCATTATATTTATAGTAGTCTAGATAATAAAAGAGTTCGAAAAACACCGGTAATTGCAATCTTCTCTGTGGGATCGACCCTTAATACCCTATACTCGCTCACGATTCGTATACTTGCGATAAATCGCGTGTGGGGTTAATTAGGATTTTATAAATGTAAAACTTGATTGTGGATGAACTAAATTGATATGTATACCCCGCGCATGTCACTCTCCTCTCCCCTCCTCCTCCTCCTCCCCATCTCCCTTACCCTTCCCCTTCCCCTTCCCTCTCGTGACCAAATGCACGACTACATTAGGAGAGAGGGAAGGGGAGCCAGGGGAATGGTGTGGGGGAGGAGGAGAAGCAGGAGGAGGGGAGAGAGGGAGGAAGGGAAGGGAGGAAAGAGATAGGAAGAAGGTGGAGAGAGAGGAGAGGATTAACTCAGTTTTAAATAACATTTCATCTAAATTGGCAAAATCAATAATTTTATTATCTTTTAAAAGACTCGTAGTTGAAAGATGAGAATTGAAATCATATCCAATAATAGATAATCTAGAAAAAGGAATTAAATTTCAAGAAAAGTATGGAACATAGAAGGTTTTTTTCAATATCTAATTGAAAATCAATCTTTAAAATAAGTCTATAGATCCCCACGCCTTCAACAATTAAGCACATCCAGTTTTCAAAATAGATGCTTTGTTCACTTTTTAGCAGCTTCCTTATGTTCAAAAGCTCTGCATGGGTTTTTGAACATGTGAATTGTATCAATCAATCCACCATGTATTATAAAAATTTAGTGAAGTTAGATTCATAACACACAAAGGTGAGATTAGTTTTATTTTCAAGTCACTTCTTGTATTTGAGGTAATTTTTCTTTCCAGTGCCCTTTCTTCTTGCAAAAATAGCATTTGTCTTTATTGCCATCTCATTTCATAGGAACACTCTTCCTTTCTTTGCTTTTCTTTTACCGTGAGTCACAAGATGAATACTTATCTCATGTTCAATCTCTCATCCTCTTGAACACACATGGTCAAGAGTTCATTAATTGACCATTTTTCTTTATGTGTTATAAGAGATCTTAAACGGAGTATATTCGGATGAGAGAGAGTTAAGAATGAAATGCACAAGGACTAACTCAAAAATCTCAACTTTAAGGGACTTTAGTTTAACAACAATGTCCCTCATTTCCATAATGTACTCGTTCACACTCTTGCTTTTATCAAGTGTCATTGTTGCAAATTTCTTTATAAGGGTGCTAGCCAAAACCTTGCCAAAACTTACAAATTGTTCATCAATTGCTTCCATGGAAGTTTTGACTTGGTCACAATCAGGGATTGAACCCATAATGCTTTTGACTTGATATGCTTTGGCCCGTACCGCTCATAAGTAGCCTTTTAATATGACGAACTAGAACCCATGGGAAAGAGTGGTTCATTCTCACGAAACGCCAAATCAAGATCTATACACCCCAAAGTCAGAAGAATCTTGTCCTTCCATTCGGTGTAGTTTTTATCGAATAGCATTAGAATATGAGATGAATCATTTAAAAGACTAGTAGTGGAAAAAAAATTGCAAATCCAAGAATAGAAATACATTGTTGCTATGAAATTTAAGACATAAAAGTTGAATTAACAAATATTAACTCAATTAATAAATTCAAATCTTTATGTGGTAGAGGCTACCGGATATGCATTTAATTTACTTTCTTTATAATAAAACTAGTAAATTAAAATTATAAAAATATAAATTTTCCATACTTGTGAGTCTAGGAAAATCTCTTAACAAAATGTTAAATTTATCATCTTATTTCAATTGATCTTATTAAAACTACCACTAACCTATGGGCTAAGTGATAAATCTTAACAAATTAATTGTTTACTTAATTAGACGTTATTCATTTAATCACTTAACAATTATGTGATTAAAAATTCTAAACATCAAGTATGTAAGATGTTGTGGCCACTTTTAAATACAAGATGCAAAGATCTTTGTGAAAATATCTAAATAATTTTATAATTGACAAAAATTAAAAGTTGAAAGATGTTACAATTTATATTTTTGAATAATTAGACAAAAATGCAGCAAACAAACAAACTACTGATGACAATTATTAATCACAATTTCAAGAGGCATGGAGTTGCTTAAATAGAACTCATATAAACATAAAGTGCCCCAAAAGCAAAGTTCAACCTTTATGATATTTTAGTATATATGATGCAAAGTCAAAAAACATAAGTATATTAATCATAATTCATACAAGACATAAATAGTTATGATGTCATATACAAGTATAACCAAGCGAATGTTACATAATGATTTTGTTGATCAAATGTCATACTAACTATACATGTATACACTCAATCATATAAATCATACCAAGTTGTCTTCAATGAATACTCATTTCAACGCAAAAAGTGAGACGTAAATAACTACATATTGGATGGCCAAAGTCCAATTATATGTTTCTGAGATTGTTAAAGTACATTGATAACAATAAATCATGATGTATATCGATACATATAACATCCACAACTAAGAATATGTGAGCCCAAAGAAATATTCAAATCATTAGCAACTCATACCGGATTAAAACAAACTCGAATAAATTGGTATGGTCAAATAAATCATCACAAGAATGATACATATACATGGGATTAGTCATTAATTCTCAATCATTGAAATAATGGAAACATAGATCTCATGCCAAAATTAGATTTGATTTATCTAATATTCTATAAATCTATGCAACTTTTATCAGATTGCCAATAAAACATGAAATTATATGCTAAACGACATAGCTAGATAGTGACTCTGATATCACATTCCACATGTTAAACAAATTAGTACAAACAACTTGTACTAAGCAACAAAAATTTAAATAATTTATCTCTAGCCATTGTTGTCAAGTAGAACTTAAATCCGTACAGCTCCTAACCTTCTTACCTCTTTCTTCTCTATACTAACAAAGAAAATGTGTAGAAGAAGGGATAAGTAAAAGAGAAATTTAGAATAAAAATCTTTTAACCTATGCCTAACTAGAGAATGTAGTGTTAATAAGATACTAGAGACTATTTATAGCTAAAACTAAGGACCCTTACTACCAAAAATCTGTATGGTTTCCTTCCATCAAGAAAATTTTGCCATAATTCATAATTCAAAATAATATTTTCTAACTAATTAATTGATTTGGTTGCTTAACTGATTGAATAAGATATCAATTAGTAGAAAATATCAATCAATCATTATTAAATAGGGGATATTAATTAATTGTTGACAAAATATTAATTAATTAATTAGAATATCAACCACTTTAAAATCAATTATGTGGGTCATAATTACTTCTAAAAGAAGCTAGTCTTACAAAAAAAATTCTTTTTTTTTCCTTAACAAAAGTTATGCTAAGGACTAATTAGAAGCCAAGTTTTGCATGTAAGCTTATTTTTGAAAAAAAAAATTGTTCTTCTATTTTCAAGAAGAGAAAATAGCAAAATAGTCACAAACTGTTTGAAATTTTCTGTTTTGGTTATTAAATATTTTTTATATAGACAGAATGATCATTTTAGTGGTAAAAGAATGTATTTTTTTTGGTCAAATAAAAAGTTTAGGGACTAAAATAGAGAATAAATAGTTTGGTAACAATTTCTTGCCGTTCAATAAATGAAAAAACCATCTTTTGTTCTACTATTCAAAAAAAATAAAAATAATAAAGCCAAAATTGGGGATTTATCTGAGCTCCAAATTCTTCTGGGATAGATCGATTCATCGTCATTGTCTGCCTATTTGGACACCTCCAATGTCATGATAATTCTTTTTAGTAATCTCTTTTGTAGGTGTCAATAACCTCGCTTGGGTCGACATATTTGAAATCAAATAAAGTTACACTAATGGAATGAGACAGTTTTTATACGATGAAACAAACCTAGGAAATGCCATCTGATTGTGAATGTGACCAGAACAAGAAGAAAGGACGATAAACTCGACATTTATACTTCAGAGCTACCTATAAAACACAAACGTTAATTGCATTGGTGAAAAAATCAGGATTCTAATTTTACACCTAAAGGATGAAAGGTGCATTAGTATTACCTCTTCTTGTTCTTGTATGCGGAGTGGCATCTGTGCAATGTTTTGCAGGAAAAAAGCATGACCCTCTTTTGAAGCACCTCAAGGCTCGAAGAAGCTTGAAAAAATCAGTAAATTATATGACTGAGGAATTGGGAAATGAGTATTCGCCAGTTTATGTTGGCCCTCAAGCAGGGTTGAAGGAAGCTGACAGGATCACAACATTGCCAGGACAGCCAAATGCAGTAAATTTTGATCAGTATTCAGGGTATGTCACAGTTGATCCTAAAGCTGGTCGAGCTCTCTTTTACTATTTTGCCGAATCCCAAAACTCTTCGGTCAAGCCTCTGGTTTTGTGGCTAAATGGAGGTACGTATTTTTTATTCGAAATTTTGTGATTAGCATTCTGTAGAGAGGCTATTGTTTGAAGAATAGTAGTTAAGGTGACAAACGTCTGTAACCTTTCAAAATTGCACACGAATATAACACTCTCTTCAATGTTACTCATATCATTTTGGATGTTAAATAATTTAGAAAGTATCTACAAATCTGGGATTAGAAATACCTAAAAGATTGGAATTAAAGAGATAGGATAATGACAGAGATTTAAGAAAAAAATAGTGATTGAGAATAGTCTGTCATCTTCGTGTTTTCCTTGTTTGAAAGAATGTGTTTATGCATACTTGAACCGAAAACAGGACCTGGATGCTCCTCAATTGGAGCTGGAGCAATGACTGAATTGGGACCTTTCCGAGTTAATAAAGATGGAAGCACCCTCTGGCTTAATCCATATGCCTGGAACACTGGTAAAAATCTGATCAATTAATTGCAGAGTAATCGTCATCAAAATTTTGAGAAATTCACAATTAACTCCACCAGTTTTGTGTCCTCCAATGTAGTGGCAAACGTACTCTTCTTGGAATCTCCAGCTGGTGTTGGATTTTCTTACTCCAATACATCCTCAGATTACATTACCGGAGATACAAAAACTGCAGCAGATTCCTATACATTTCTAGTCAACTGGCTAGAAAAGTTCCCCGAGTACAAAAACCAGAGACTTCTTGATAACCGGAGAAAGCTACGCTGGTCATTACGTGCCTCAGCTTGCTCAACTGATTCTCCATAACAATGAGATAACGAACCAAACTGTTATTAACTTGAAAGGAGTTGCTGTAAGTCTTAAATTTCTTGAATCATCAATTGTTTTTATTCAATTTAACATATTACATGATGATTATACTTTGTCCATGGTTTTCAGATTGGTAACGGATACTACGACATTGAAGCACAAAACAGTGGAACTTATGATTATTACTGGACACATGCCCCTAATATCCAATGAAATCCATCAGGGTATAGTTTTCCAATTGCAATTTTTCCTCAGCAGATCCACCTTCAGATGCTTGCAAACATACAAATCCAAGCATTTCAGCAAAAGGCAATATCGACGATTACAATATTTATGCCCCTTGTGTACTTCTTCTTCAAATGCCCTTCTTCGGTACTAAAACTTGATTCGTACACTACCATTTTTCCTTTCTGATTTTCTCCTTTAAATGAAAACCAAATTGAACTAACTTACTTTTAAATATCTCTCTGATTGAAACAGATAAATGAGTATGATCCATGCTCAGATAATTATGTTTACACTTACCTAAACACTCCTGCCGTTCAAAAATCACTTCATGCTAATACAACCGGAATCCCTGGACCTTGGGAGACCTGCAAGTACGTACCATACAATGTTTTGTTATTCTATTCCAGTAGAATATAGGAAATCCACAATTGGATACCTAATTTTGCACTATCCTTTTCATTTTATTCAGCTAAGTTTTTTTTTTTCTTCTTTCTTTTTTTAAAACTTAATTGTATACACAGTGGCTACATAGGCTTAATTGGGATGATGAGCCAGACACAGTGTTACCTGTCATCAAGGAGCTCACTTCAAGTGGCATTAGCGTTTGGCTGTACAGGTAAGGAAACAAAATTTATGCTAAGCTGTAAAATCATGAATACCTGAGGATCGACCTGCCTATCTAGTTAGTGTCTGTTTAAAAATTTGAACATTTTCAATTGCAGTGGAGACACAGATAGTGTATGTTCTGTGACAACAACTAGGTACGCCTTGAACAAACTCGGGTTATCGAAAACTCCTTGGTATGCTTGGTACACTCAAGGCGAGGTAAAAAACAATCGACTGCATATCATACATTTTCTTGTTTGCTTTTCCCTTTCTTTGGTAACAAGAATGAAGAATCCTATTTTCAGTTCTTGTCCAAGTAAAACCAAATTTGACCCTATTTTCTATACTTGTTCAGGTTGGTGGTTATGCAGTGGAATATGAAAACTTGACCTTTGTGACAGTCAGGGGAGCTGGACATTTTGTTCCGAGTTATCAGCCTGCCCGGGCGCTAACTTTGTTCTCATCCTTCTTGGATAGAAAGCTTCCACCTTCCAACCTGAGCTAATTATAACAGAGTGTATGATCAATCCTGAGATGGCATTTGACTTGAGATATTCCGATGAAATTGTTCGCCTTGTATTGATCAGTTGTGTTTGTGATCTCGTCTATTTTCTTAAATCAAGATTATCAATCCTTAAACTTTCTCTCTCTCTGTAATCACTATAGTTAATTATCATGAATTTGCTACTTGCCAAAAAGTTATCTTATCTTTCTTTTTAGGAAAAAAAATTTTTAATTGATCAGCATTTAAGATTGTACAAGGGTAAAAAAAATCTTAACAAGATAACTGTCATGTTTGTCCATGAAAAGTAATCTCAACTGTTCTTAACCCACGCATGTGACATGATTAAGAGCTTAACAGCAAAAGCTTGGTCACTTGGAAGTAAATCCCAAAGAGCATTTATTATTTATACCTCATCTGTCATCCCCATGCAACTATCTTTCCACTTCTTGAAAAGATGCTAAATTTTGTGTGTAAACCCTTTATCATTACACAATTAAATCAGATCACGACAACTTGTTCCAAGTCATTCAACAGGGTTGAGCACTCAATTTTTCACGCTTCCCCCTTCAAATCACAACTAAATAGTCGTCTAATGAATGCACAGAATAAAATAGAAATAATTGGCAAAAAGAGTATTATTTTGTTGTGAAGAGTATTAGGAGAAGCTGTAAATTTGTAACCACTTTTCGACTATCCTGATATCTTCATGTTATTCCAATTTTATCTAATTTATTTATTTTTTCTCAAGAATACAAGATTATAATCAAACTCAACTTACCTTTGTGATACAGATAATTGGAACAAATAATGCAACACAACAATAACCTACACATGATAGGAAAATTATTAATACAAATTAACTTGTTTTCAAGGTCATAGTCAAAGTTAGGAATAAACGTTGATCACCTATTGCTAATATCAAGATTGTCAAGAACTGTTACGTAATGAACTCTTGTCTACTGATTTAAACTGCACGTTGTATCTATTTGCCAACACTTGAGAATGAGAAAAAACATCCTCTGTCTTTAACCATGTTTCCTGAGATTTGCCTACCTGTTTTTTTTCTTTCTTTCTTTCTCTCTTTTTTTAACAGAAGGTATATATTTTTTGAAATAAAAAACAAATTTAGTTGTTTTGATGCGATCTGGCCAGAAAATAAGAAGGAAAAGTGCTTAAGTATTTCTGATATTTACTCTTCACAGCAAAGTTTTCTGATTATCTCAATTCATTTGTGTAGTGAATTTGTCCGTGAATTGCAACTCTTTTATGTAAATTTGGGACTTTAAAAATCAATTGTAAATATTCTATGCAAAATTTTACATTCACATTAAATTATATGTTGAAAGTTTAAAAATCATGTTATAGAAGAATAGTTCAACTTTTAATATTCACATACGGGGTTATGTTAAATTCAAATTAAACATATCTAAAACCATCAGTTGTGTTTAGGACTGACCCAAGAATAAACAAACTAAAATTAGAACAAAATAGACGGTATAACCGACCATATGATGCTTAGGCGGTAAACACCAGCCATATAATATTTAGGCGATAAAACCGACCATATAAAAGAGCTGTGGCAACCCAATAAAGACAAATAAACAAAGCAAAATAAAAGAAACAGAAATTTACGTGGTTCGGTCAAATTAACCTACGTCCACGGGCGGAGAGGAGTAAAATCTTTCACTATGAAGAAGAAAATACAAAAGCCATAGGAAATTGGTTCCTAAGCCAATAAGGCACTTACAAAAGATTTAGAAAATATTCCTAAATTCAAAACAAGAGAGGCTAAAAATATTTGACTACAAATGGGCTAGATGACCCAAAAAACTAATAGCCCATATAATGCTCTCTTGAGTGGTGCACTTCAGGACCTTCCAATAACCTCTTCTATTTATAGACTCACCGAATGAAGGCTCTGCTGTTGGCTTTTGATGTGGGACGAAACAAAGCATTGATCAACAAATTTCCACCTTGATGAGTCCCCAACATCGAGAGATTATAAACTTGCTCCACCTTCTCCATATAAGCCCCAATGGGCCATATCACAAACAATGAATACCAACCCAAATCCAAGCACTACTTGAACTTGTAAACTAGAAGAGGTTTCGTAAACATGTCAGCGGGATTTTCTTTGGTATTGATCTTTCGAACAAGGACTTTCCTTTCAACAATAATATCCTGGATAAAGTGATTATGATACATCTGGTCTTTAGTCAAGTGTATAGCACTTTCACTATTACAGTGAATAACCGTAACACCCTGATGTAAATTAAACTTGCCAAATAATCCCTTCAACCACAAGGTTTCTTTGATTGTTTCGATCACTACCATGTATTCTACTTCCATGGTAAATAGAGCCACAACGGGTTGTAAAATAGCTTTCCAACTGACTGCACAACCCCCAATGCAAAATACGTAACCTGAAAGTGATCTTCTTCTGTCAAGATCCTCGACGTAATCTGAATCTACAAAACCAACCAGAGTGGTTTTATTTCTTCCAAATTCCAAAAAAGCGTTTGAAGTCCCTTGCAAGTATCTGAGAATCCACTTCACAGCCTGCCAATGTTCTTTACCTGGACAAGACATATATCTACTAACAACACTGATTGCTTGTGAAACATTCGGATGACTACAAACCATTGCATAGATAATACTGCCAACTACACTGGAGTAAGGAACTCATGTTCATATATTCTTTCTCTTCATCTGACTATGGTGATTGAGCAGCAGATAGGCGAAAATGACTAGTAAGATGAATAGATACTGATTTAGGCATCTTTCATGCCAAAACGCTCTAAGACTTTCTCAAGATAATTTTTCTGAATCAAGAAACAACTTCCCTACTCCTCGATCTCACTTGATATCCATGCCAAAAATTTTCTTAACTGCTCCCAAATCTTTCATTTCAAATTCACTACTTAACTGCAATTTCAAAATGTGAATTTCTGACAAATTCTTTGCAGCAATAAGCATGTCATCAACATATAACAATAAGTAAATGAAAGAACTATCATTTAACTTCCGGAAGTAAACACAACTATCATACATGCTCCTCAAATAACCATGATCCAACATAAAGGAATCAAACCTCTTATACTACTGTCTTGGAGATTATTTCAATCCATATAAGAATTTCTTCAACAAACATACATGATCTTCCTTACCTTTAATTTCAAATCCCTGGAGTTACTTCATATAAATTTGTTCTTCAAATTCACCATGTAAGAAAGCTGTCTTAACGTCGAACTGTTTCTAACTCCAAATTATACATGGGCAACTAAAGCAAGTAAAACACGAATAGAGCTATGTTTAACAACAGGTGTGAATACATCATTAAAATCAACACCTTGTACCTGACTATAACCCTTTGCAACTAATCGTACTTTATACCTTGCATCTTCAATCCCTGGAATACCTTCCTTTTTCTTGAAAACCCATTTGCATCCAACAATTTTCTTATTTGAAGGCGGCTTCACAAGAACCCAAGTTCCATTTAGATGAAGGGATTCAATTTCCTCATTCATCGCAATCGACCACTTTGCAGAGTGATGCGAATTCCTCCATGGCTGTGAAATTCATCCTCACGTAGCCCACGATCTTGATGGAGAATTTTTCAGGTTTGGGTTGATGGAATTCCTTTCGACCCACTCTAATCCTCTAAGTTGCGAACACTCTTGATACGATCTCAACCCGCGACTTAACGAATTAGCAAACCAAGGAATTTTGGTAGAAAGACGCCACAAACAAGTGCGTTTCTTGTTTGATAAAACCAAGTTGAACTTCCTAGAAATCTATCTAAGATGTTCAAGGGTGCTTGCAAGAAACCAAGAGAATTCTCTCAATTTTATTAATGAATCAAAAATCTCCTTGGTGTTGTAGGTTTGAAGCTTACTTATAGCTTCTGACAACCCAAACTCTAATAAAGTTTGGAAACTAGAAAATCGGCCCAACTATGGCCCATCATGGCCGAATCTACTAACTAAATATGGCCGAAAATAATAACTAAAATAAGGCCACTAATGACTAGAAATGGCAAGGACTACACACTCAAGTCACTTGCTTTATTCTACTAATTGAACGAAAAAACTGATTAACTTGAACTTGATGGATCTTGTGACTCGAAGTGCCTTGTGTCAAGGGTCTTGATCCTCTAGTTGGAGTAGAGTCACGTACTCCGAACCATTTTCAAAGATCGAACTACCTTCCTTGGCTTCTTGTACCACACGTATCAAGATATTCAATTGCTCCCTCATTCGCTTGACACGAGCTCTAGTGATTGGTCCAGTTGGTATCACCACGTCCTTGGTGGTAGCTTGGATGACCGCATCATTTCCCTGCTCTTGAGAAGGATTTGTCCTCAAATCAAGCGTATCACCTACATCAAATGGGCTTAAGTCAAAGACGTTGAATGTAGCACTAACACCATACTCACTAGGCAGATCCAGTTTGTAGGCGTTGTCGTTAATGCGTTCTAGGATCTGGAATGGTCCATCGTCACGGGGTGAGAGCTTGCTACGGCGTTGGTTGGGGAACCGTTCTTTGCGCAGATGTAGCCAAACCCAGTCACCTGGTTCAAATACGAGCTTGCGTCTACCTTTGTTGGCTTGTTGAACAATTTAGGCCGTACGCTTCTCTATGTTTCAAGCGAATCTTCTCATGTAACATTCGAACAAATTCAGCCTTTTGTCGCCCATTGAGGTAGTTCTTTCACTCAAAGGTAACGGGGTCAAATCCAAAGGCGTCAAGGGGTTAAATCCATAAACAATTTCAAACGAAAAGTATTGAGTAGTGGAATGCGCAGCCCTATTATATACAAACTCTACATGAGGGTAGGCACTCCTCCCAATTTCTCAAGTTAGATTTGATGATAGTGCGTAAAGAGTAGAGAGAGTGCGATTGACAACCTCGGTTTGTCCATCGATTTGTGGATGACTAGTGGTTGAAAATAGTAATTTAGTGCCCAACTTTGACCACAAAAATCTTCCAAAAATAAGAAGAGAAATTTGACATCTCTATCAGACACTATGGTTTCTAGGAATGCCATACAACCAAACAATTTCTTTGAAAAATAAGTCTGCTATGTGAGATGCATCATTCCGTTTATGACAAGTAATAAATTGTGCCATTTTTTAAAATCGATCAACAACTACATAAATAGAGGCATGTCCTTTCTTAGATCTAGGTAAGTCAAGAATGAAGTCCATGGAAAGATCTACCCAAGGTGCATCGGAAATTGGTAAAGGCAAGTATAAACCATGGGGTTGTACCTTAAATTTTGCCTTCTTACATACTATGTATCGGCTCACCACCTTTTCAAACATCACACCTCATCCGTGGCCAGTGGAAATGCTCCTGCAACATAGATAGAGTCTTAGCAACTCCGAAATGTTCCCATTAGACCACCTCCATGTGGCTTCTTTTACGAGTAAGAGTCGAATGGAACAGTTAAGGATGCAAAGGTGATTTAAGTAAAATAGGTAATCATAAAAAATCGGAGTAATTTCCTTGGACAGTTCGAGAAGCAATTCTGGAAGGTGTCACCATAGTCGGTATCGCTTACATACATATCCTTGAGCAACTCGAAACCGAGTAACTTAACATCAAGAATAGTGAGTAGAGAATACCTGCGGGATAGTGCATCGGCCACTGTATTACTCTTACCACTCTTATACCTGATGACGAACGGGAATGTCTCGATAAAGGCAACCCATCGCGTATGCCTCTTGTTAAGATTGTGTTGTACCTTCAAGTACTTGAGAGACTCATGATCGGTGTGAACTATGAACTCCTTGGGTCTCAAATAGTGCTGCCATACCCGTAGTGCTCGAACCAAGGCATATAGTTTCTTGTCGTAAGTCGAGTAGTTCAATGCTGCTCCGTTGAGTTTCTCACTAAAATACGCAAATAGGCCTACCTTCTTGCATCAACACGGCTCCAACTCCTATCCCTGAAACATCACATTCAATTTCAAAAACTTTAGCAAAGTCAGGGAGGGTTAAAACAGGTGCATGTGTTAACTTATCCTTTAGTGCTTGAAAGGCTTGCTCTTGTTCCTCCCCCCGATGAACCTCTCATTTTTTCTTGATGAGTGCAGTAAGTGGGGCGACCAGGGTGCTAAAATCCTTCACAAATCATCTGTAGAACCCTACAAATCCATAGAAGCTACGCACATCCCCAATGGATTTAGGGGTTGGCCTCTCTTGGATAGCCTGTACCTTAGATTTGTCCACTTGTATCCCCTGTGCACTAATCACAAATCCTAAAAACACAAGACGATCAGTACAAAAATTGCACTTCTTGAGATTAGCGTATAGTTTCTCCCTTCGAAGTACATCCAAAACAGCCTTTAAATGTTCAAGATGCTCTTCCATGCTACGGCTATAAATAAGGATATCGTCAAAATAAACTACTACAAATTTTCCTAAGAATGGTCTCAAGACATGGTTCATAAGCCGCATAAAGGTGCTAGGTGCATTGGTTAATCCGAAAGGCATTACTAGCCATTTATACAACCCATACTTAGTTTTGAAAGTAGTTTTCCATTCATCTCCTTCCTTAATTCGAATTTGATGGTATCCACTCTTTAAGTCAATTTTGGTAAAAATAACTGCACGATGTAACTTATCAACCATATCGTCTAATCTAGGTATAGCGTGACGATACTTTACCGTAATTGGCATTTACAGCTCGACAGTCGGTGCACATGTGCCATGCACCATCCTTCTTAGGTACTAGAATCACCGGCACCGCGCAAGGGCTCAAACTCTCTCTCGCCCATCCCTTGTCTAGCAACTCCTCCACTTGACGTTGTAGCTCCTTTGTTTTCTCGGGATTGCTCTTGTAGGCTGGACAATTAGGTATTGTTGCTCTAGGTACAAAGTCTATTTGGTGTTCAATCCCACGAATAGGTGGTAAACCACTTGGAATATCTTCGGGAAAGACGTCCTTGTAATCCTGCAAAAGTGGAACAACAACAAGTTGCGAAGTTAGCAAATGGATCATCATTGGACAACCCTACTTCTTTGCACACAAGTACAAGAAGTGGTAGTTGTACACTCATAGCTCGCTGTATTGTTGACTTTTACGAGCATGATGTGCTTTCTCTCATTTTTCCCCTCTTTTCTTTTCTTTTCCTCACTAGCCGAATGTACATGTGCCTTTTTCTTTTCATTTTGTTCAATTCTAAGTTCCTTCTTTTTCCGCTCACTTTCTAGCTCGAATTCATTTTGAAGATTCTCCTGGTCGGCACGAACTTGTTTAGGCGATAGGGGTGCAAGAGTAATCTTGCGTTTCTTATACATGAAGGAGTACTTGTTACTCATGCCCTCGAAGTTCACTCGCCTATCATATTGCCATGGTCGCCCAAGGATTCTGTGGCTTGCGTGCATGGGTACCACGTCACACAGAATTTCATCTTCATAGCGACCTATCTTGAAGGAGACCAACACCTGTTTGGCTACTCGAACCTCCCATTATTATTAAGCCATTGAAGTTTGTAGGGCCGGGGGTGCTCCGTAGTTGGCAAACCCAACTTCTCTACCATAGTAAACACAGCAACGTTCGTACAACTGCCGCCATCAATAATAAGACTGCATAACTTGTCCTTGACTAAAGCAGCGTGTATAGAAGATGTTTCTCACGTTACTCATCGTCCTCAAGAGGCCGTGCGGTTAAGGCTCGTCGCTGCAAACAAGTCCAAACCCCACTTCTCCCTCAAGTGCACGTTCCTCTCCTTCATCCGAGTTATCTTCATCCTTCAACTAGTGGTGGCATTTCGGCAATTCGGCTTCATCATCTGTGACGATTTCTCCATTAGACAGGACTTAGCATGATCCGTTGGTTAGCACAATACTTGGCAATATGCCCCCGCCCTTAGCACTTGAAGCATCTATCATCTCGTCCGTCGACTTTGGGCTTGGTTGGGTCACCAATTTCCCTTTGTTGTCCCCCTTAGATGGCTCGACCCTTGCTTTATTAGGAAAGTCAGTTTTGTTCGAGTGAAGCCTCCTTGGTCCTCGCTCCTTCGCTCATTCCTTGGAGTGAATTGCCTTGAGTTTGGGGTAGAGTAAGAATATCCAGTCTGTGTGTCACCCCTCCTGTTAGACGATGCTCCACCTTTTCAGCTTTGGGCCACCAACTCGTGGAGCTCAGGTAATGCTCCAACTCAACCTTCTCGGCAATGTCAGGTCGAAATCCATTCAAGAATCTCGCCATGGTTGCTTCCTTGTCTTCTTGAACATCGGCCCTTAGCATGAGAATCTCCATCTCCTTGTGATATTCATCTACACTCCTAGTGCCTTGCGTAAGAGTTTGTAACCGTTGGTACAAATCTCTATAATAGTGGCTTGGCACAAATCGGGTCCTCATCATACCCTTCAACTCGGTCCAAGACATGATCTCCGGTAGCCTACTCCTTCGTCGAGATGCGTAAGTTGATCCCACCATACGACCGCATATTCACTAAACTCGATCACGGCTAATTTCACCTTTTGTTCATCCGTATAGTTTTGGCAAGCAAAAATCATCTCCACCTTCGACTCCCACTCCAAATACGCTTCCGGATCCGACCTTCCTTTAAATTCTGGAATTTTCATCTTAATGCCTTTGAAAGGGTCGGAGGTTTTTCTCGGGTCCGTGGTTTAGGTTTGGGACGCCTAATGAAGTCCTCTTCATCATATGTCGGATTCGACAATCTTAGACTTCCCAAGAACTATGAGGTGTGTCCGGGGATCCTTTATTGCGGGACAACTCGCTATGGATAGGTTCCAAAGCGTCGTCCAACATTCTTTTGAATTTTGCCTCCAATGCCTCCGCCAATAGCTTCAGATCACATGGAAGGGCACTTGGTGGTGGATTGCCCTTTCTCCTCCTTGCGACATATTTGAATAACCTGCAAAACAAGTAAAACAAGAAACAAAGTGTTGTCCTCACCACTCCCTCACGTGTATACACTCTCGCTCGTGTATTCACTCAAGCTTTCCCTCAAATATTCCTCACAAAATTATTTTAAGGCCTCTGCTTGCTGCCCTTGAAGAAATTAGAAGATTTTCCTCAAAAGTCAACTAGCTTCAATCAAGAATTGACTTGAATGAGGCTCGGTCAGATTTGAAGTGAAATAGAGGAGACCGGACAGTGGAATGAATAAAGCTGGAAACGTACGATGAGGGCTAGTTGGATGACACAATTGATGACCAAACGACTGACACTTGAAACTGGAATTTGAGACACTAAACTGAGGCTCTAAAGATGAATGTTAATGACGGGAATAGGCTGAAATAAAAGCTGACAACCGACTCAAGAACTACAACAATTGGACTCAAGACACTAGCCGAAGGGTGTTGTTGCCGCTTGTTATTGTTGCACCAGATTTAGGAAGTATTGACAAGTGAAAGCTCTTGGATTAATTCTGGAAATATTCCCCCTTTCCTATCCCAATAAGGATTTGATTGGCTATCAAAAACGAAATTCAAAACAACTTGGATAGCTGTTCAATTAGGACTAAACTAACCTAATCCAACTTGGACTTGGAGTAGGGTTTAGTGGTTGTTTTGGGGGCTGATGATGTTCAGCCGTTTGGGATGCTTTTGACACCCCCACAATCAATTTCGGAATCTTCAAGGTCAATTTCGTGGCTGAATGTTCCCTTTTTTTTTTTTTAGACAGCCAAGAACTTGAAACAACTAGGGTGGCTGAAAATTTTTTTTTGTTCTTTTTGGGTAGACTGGTTGGTTCGAGATTTGGTTCCCAACCCCCAACAATCCTCAAGATTCGTTCAAGAGTTCAAGAATCTACTTCCAGAATTCAAGAAACACAACTTGACGATGATTTCGCTCCCTCAACAACCCAAGTACCACGGGTTTTGTAAAGACAGTTGTGGTTCAAGGATTTCAAGAATCGCAACCAAAGTTTCAAGAATTGCAAGATTGTTGTTGTACAACCAAGCGTTTCCAAGAAACTCAAGTCTTGATATTGGTGTCCAAGGATTTTAATAAAATCAAGCGCTGTCTTCCCTCCCTCTTTTTTTTTTTTTTTGTCCAATGCAGCAAGAAGAATCAAGTAACGGCTAAGCCTTTCCTAGCGGCCAAGACAGATTCTGGTTTTGTGTTGTTTTTTTTTGTTTTTGTTTTTACTCAGGTTTGGACTTAATTCACGAGAACAACAAGATAGCAAATTGCCGAAACAAGTATCATGCACAAACAATAAGGAGACAATGCGGATAGATTTATCAATAAAGTGCGGCAAGACAGAAAATCCTAATAACTCAATATTTTAGTGCGACTTGGGGACACAACTATCAATACTGGTTGGTACTTTAATTTGCTGGACATAAATGGTGGGAACAAGACAGCAAGACACGAGCAGATTTCGCACAAGACTCAATAGAAATTAGCAATAAACAAGACACGAACAGATTACACAAGAATTAATAAAAAAAACAGCAATAAGGGCGGACTACTAAGACACTAGCGGTTGTTTTTTTTTTTGTGGCTGGATTAAACCGAATAAGAGTCAAGACGAAGACACGACTACGAATGGAAAATACGACACCAAAGACTGGAATTAAGAAGATATAACCTAGAAAAACCATCAACCAGCTCTGATTACTAGCTGATGTGAATTCCTCCATGGCTGTGAAATTCATCCTCACGTAGCCCCACGATCTTGATGGAGAATTTTCCAGGTTGGGTTGGCGGAATCTTCTTTCGACTCACTCTAATCCTCTAAGTTGCGAACACTCTTGATACGATCTCAACCCGCGACTTAACGAATTAGCGAATCAAGGAATTTTGATAGAAAGACGCTACAAACAAGTGCATTTCTTGTTTGATAAGCGCAAGTTGAACTTTCTAGAAATCTATCTAAGATGTTCAAGGGTGCTTGCAAGAAACCAAGAGAATTCTCCTCGATTTTATTAATAAAATCAAAAATCTCCTTTGGTATTGTTAGGTTTGAAGCTTATTTATAGCTTCTGACAACCCAAACCCTAATGAAGTTTGGAAACTAGAAATCGGCCAAACTATGACCCATCATGGCCGAATCTACTAACTAAATATGGCCGAAATAATAACTAAAATAAGGCCACTAATGACTAGAAATGGCAAGGACTACACACTCAAGTCACTTGTTTTATTCTACTAATTGAACGAAAAAACTGGATTAACTTGAACTTGATGGATCTTGTGACTCGAAGTCCTTGTGTCAAGGGTCTTGATCCTCTAGTTGGAGTAGAGTTACGTACTCCGAACCATTTTCAACGATCGAACTACCTTCCTTGATTTCTTGTACCACACGTATCAAAATATTCAATTGCTCCCTCATTCGCTTAGCACGAGCTCTAGTGATTGGTCCGGTTGGTATCACCACGTCTTTGGTGGTAGTTTGGATGACCGCATCATAGAGTCATTACAAGAAATTACTTCTAAATAAGTAAAAGGTTCATCTACTGCATCAATTTTTTTTGTAACTGACAAAGCATATCCAACAAAATCTGAATATCTTGTGGTGGTCGAATATTCATTCTTGGTCTATCACTGGCTATGGAATACTCCTCTTCTTCTGAACTATCTTCAATAGTAGATTCAGGTGCATCTACTGGCACTTACTGAATAGAAGATTTGATCTGAGAAGGATCAAAACTGCCAATATCAAGCTCCACCTGCTTCTATGTACTATCAGTAGTACAAGGATTAGAAGACTTCTTCTTGGAAGATAACATAGACAATTCATCAAAAGTAACATCTCTACTGATTACAAATTTTGGAGATTTGGGATCAGAATACTATAATCTGTATCCTTTTACCCCAAAAGCATACCAAAAAAAATGCACTTTTTAGCCATAAACTCCAATTTTTCATCATTCACATGAATGTATGCTGGACACCCAAAAACTTTTAAATTAGAGTAATCAGCAGGAGTACCTGACCAAACTTCCTCAGGAGTTCTGAAATCAAGAGATGTAGAAGGAGAATGGTTGATATTATAACAGGCCATATTGATCGGTTCTGCCCAAAAGTCGTTTATCAACCCTGTATTGGAGATCATACATCTCACTTTCTCCAAAAGCGTTCTGTTCATTACGTTCGGCCACACCATTTGTTTGAGACGTCATTCTGACAGTGCGATGCCGAACAATTCCTTCATTTTTTGCAGAATCTATCAAATTCACCTTCACAAAATTTCATGCCATTATCTGTTTTCAATCGCTTAATATGTTTTCCTGTTTATTTCTCAATCAAAACTTTTCAATTGCTTGAAAGTTAGGAAAATATCATTTTTATGCTTAAGCAAATATACCCAAACTTTCTTTGAATAATCATCAATGAAAGTCAACATGTACTTGACACCTCCTTTAGAAGGAGCACGAGAAGGCCCCCAGAGGTCTGAATGAATGTAGTCCAAAATTTCTTTTGTTCTGTGAACTGCCGACAATTGTAAACTAACTCTCTTCTACTTTCTAAAAATGTAATGTTCATAGAATTCCATCTCTCTAATACTTTGACTACCAAGAAAACCTCGTTTGCATAAAATAGATAAGCCTTTCTCACTCATGTGCCACAATTTGATGAAATCAGAATCGGACAAAATTGATGTTGAAACAGCAGCAGCACCTGTAACAGTAGATCCCTGTAAAATATACAAAGTATCAGATCTGTGTGCCTTTATAACAACAAGAGCATCTCGAGTGATTTTGAGAACTCCACCTCCAGCTGAATACCTGTACCCAATAGATTTAAGAGTACCCAAAGAGATGAGATTTTTTTTCAAATCTAGAACATGTCTAACATTTGTGAGCGTCCTCACAATACCATCGTACATTTTAATTCAGATTGTGCCTTTACCAACAACTTTACAAACGGCGTTATTATCCATTAAGATAACTCCACCTTCAGTCGATTCATATGTTGAAAATCAGTCCTTATTGGGACACATATAATATGAATAACCCGAATCTATAATCTACTCATTGTTAGACTTAAAATTATTTTTCGTTGCACAGAAAATGGTTCCATCATTCTTATCAATTGCAATACTAGCCTTGGTAGTTTCACTCTTTTTCTCCTTTTGCTTTTCTTTATTTTTCAATTTAAAGTAATCAGAGATAACATGGCCCTTCTTTTTACAATAGTTGCACACCACATTTTTATGCTTAGATTGGATCTACTTTTATTTTCTGTATTTCTCTTTTCAGATTTACCCCGAACAAACAAGCCATCGGCTTGACTCTCACTAGTTTCCCCAGTAATATCCCTATCTATCTGCTCTTTAGATTTTAATGCAGATTTAATTTTTCGATACGAAATTATTTCTTTTTCATAAATCATAGTATCGCAAAAATGTTTTAAAAGACTGGAAAAGGGAACACAAAAGTAATAAGGCCTGATCTTCATTATCAATTTTGAATCTATATTCTCCAAATCCATAATAATAGAATCAAATTTATCAAAGATGAAAAAGTATAGATGTACCTTCAGACATCCGAAACATATATAAACTCTACTTCAGATATAGTCGATTCTCGATTGTCTTTTTCATATACAAAACTTTCAATTTATTCCACATAACTTTGGCCGAAATATCCGCTGCTAGCTCACGCAATACCTCATCGGAGAGATTCAAAATTATACTGGATCTAGCCTTCTTGTCCATATCGACAAATTTTCGTATCATTTACAACTTCTGGCTTTTTCTCTACTCCTATATTGCCAAATCAAACTCCGTTTTGAAAAAACAATGGCTCCATCTTGAGTTGCCACATCTCGAAATTGACATTCCTGTCGAATTTTTTGACAATCGTCTTTGTTATCGTCATTGTTGTCACAAAATCTGTAACTAAAGTTTGTCTCAAAAATTGGTCAAAACAATATAACAAGTCTTGTGAGCGGGTCCCACAGAGTGAGCGGAACCCTACAGATGAGTGGGCCCTACAAAGTGAGTGGACCCCACGAGATGAGTGGGCCTCACAGGGTGAATGGGCCCCACGAGATGAATGGGCCCCACGAGATAAACTATATTACAAAATAATATCAACCAACTCTGATACCCAATTTATTAGAATTGACCCAAGATAAATAAAACTAAAATTAGAACAAAACTGGCGGTAATAACCGACCATATAATGTTTATGCGGTAGACACCAGCCATATAATATTTAGAACGGTAAAACCGATCATATAAAAGGGTTGTGGCAATCCAATAAAGACAAATAACAAAACAAAATAAAAGACACAGAAATTTACGTGGTTCGGTCAAATTGACCTACATCCACGAGTGGAGGAGGATCAAATCTTTCACTATGAAAAAGAAAATACAAAACCCGTAGGAAAGTGGTTCCTAAAACTAATAAGACACTTACAAAAGATTTAGGAAATATTTCTAAATTCAAAACAAGAGAACCTAAAATATTGACTACAAATGGGTTAGATGACCCAAAAAATTAATAACCCATATAATACTCTTTTGAGTGGTACATTTCAAACCTTCCAATAACCTCTTCTATTTATAGGCTCACCGAATGAAGGTTTCTGCTGTTGGTTTCGATGTGGGACGAAGCAAAGCATCGGTCAACAAATTGGACCATGCAACTTATTTTGCACACGTTCATCCTTGCAAAAGAGCATAGCAGATTCACCTACCAATTATGATACCCAAGGCAACGAGCTAGTGCAACAACTTTTGAGCGCAAATCATGATCCTCAACATATTTTAACCAAGTTATTAATAATTCTAAGATATTATCATTCAGCCAATATTTTTCATATTTTTACAATACTAGTAATAACTCAAATGCTTTGCATGTGAATATATTTTTCTAAGATATAAAACCTTTAGTATATTAAATTTTTGTACAAAATCTTAATTATTGGCATAATATAAATTAAGAAACTATATAATGAATAAAATTAAGCAATTGGTAATTGTACAAAATGTTTATTTGTGTACAAACTAATTGAAAGTTTATTGTGGATTCTGCAGTTATAAAAAGTTTGAAAATGAAAGATTATCATATTTAAGCCAAGCTGTTGGTATAATATTGACTAAGAAACCATATAATAAATAAAATTATGCAATTACTAGTTGTAGAAAATGTCTATTATATACAAAGGAATTTAAAGGTTATTGAACTCTGAATATGGAAGATTATCATATCTATTATCATATCTAAACTAAGTTATTACATATTTTATTTGGATTGTGACAGTACGAAGAGAAAATTTTTTATGTTGTGTCAAATCAGTGTATACAACAAAAACCTAAGCAAAATACATACTAAAACATTATGATTTGGATACAACAAATTTTTATCAAATTCAATAGTTGTAAACCTTTTCTGTTATATTTTTATAATTAACAATAATTTTTTTGAAATTTTCTTAGTCAATATGACATACATAATATAGTGAATTTAATGATCAATTTAACCTTTTGTTTTCTTATTAACTATTTATAACCTTTTGTCTTCTTATTAATCATGATTTTCTTCTAAACCAATATGTATATAAAATATAGTTAGCTTTAATTATCACGCAAAAGAATGTAATAATTGGAGATAGTTTGAACACATATAATAAAATAGAGATGAAGAAAATGATTAGGGAATATAGTTGTAAATGGCCAGTTTTTAATTTTAATGATCAACGTGTTTGAGATGTAATTTATTGAAACTTTTCATTTTCTTTATTAGTATCATGATTGACATGCAATAATTTTAATTAAATGATGTGAGGGTAATTTAGACATAACAAAAACTAAAATCAAAATACGCTTACACTTACACTCACTATTGTCAAAACTCATAATACTTTTTATGTAGCAATGATAATGATGAGACACAGGACATGAAAAGAAAAAGAATTCGGGCAGGAATGCAAATTGCAAAGCGATAGCTAGCAGAATTTATGAATCTTTGAAGTCATTTTTGGTTCATCTGCTCATTCTAAATGTTATCTGACTATTTGACCCCTCTCACTTCATGGTCTTCTATTCTCTTTAGTTAGGTTGATTTTATTGGTAGGATGGCAAGATCTCATTCTTGGCATGAAAACTATAAAATATCTCACCTTTTGGATCACACGTTTTTAGATGATGAATACGACAATTACAAGAATGGGAAAGAAATCACAAAAGTGAAGCCTTCCATTAGAGAAAGAAATCACAGATATCTAGCTAGCTATACATCCCAAAAATGAAAACACTATTATATCTCACTCTTATCTCCCTAGTGGAATCTGCTACACAATGTTATGGTGGACTTGGACATGAATATAGATATGATCCTCTTGCGCAATTCATTAAGGCTCGTGGCTTAAGAACAATTAATCATGTGAGTGAGGATTCAGCAAATGAGTATTCGCCAGTTTATGTTGGCCCCCAAGATGGTTTGAAGGCAGTGGATAAGATCACAACGCTGACAGGTGTACCAAATGATGTAAATTTTGATCAAATATTTAGGGTATGTCATTGTTGATCATGAGGCTGGTAGAGCTCTTTAATCTATTTTCCTGAGTCTCAAAACTGTTCTACCAAGCCCCTTGTGCTATGGCTAAATGGAGGTACAATTTTCGTCCCTATTCTTCATAGCTGTTGGTTGATAGGTATACATTTCATGAAAAGAACTTCTTGAACGGTAGGATTTGACTGTAGGACCTGGTTGCTCTTCACTCGGGGATGGAGCAACGACTGAACTTGGACCATTTCGAGTTAGTAAAGGGGGAAAAAACCATATGCCTGGAACACTGGTAAGAACTCATGATTTGTTTGCAATTGCTAATTGATTTGGACAAATTCAGAATAAGCTCCAACTAATGAGTATTGCATTTTACAAACAGATGTAAATGTGCTATTCTTGGAATCCCCTGCGGGTGTTGGATTTTCTTACTCAAATACATCATCGGATTACATAACCGGAGACACAAAAACTGCAGCAGATTCTTATACATTTTTAGTCAATTGGTTAGAAAGATTACCAGATACAAAACCAGGTGACTTCATAACAGGAGAAAGCTATGCCGGTCATTATTTGCCTCAACTTGGTCAACTAATCCTCCATAACAACAAGATGACTAACCATACTGTCATTATCTTGGAAGGAATTCTTGCATGCTTTTTCTTTCTTGAATCATCAATTTTCTTCTTTTTTTTTGTTTAATTAGCTTAATGGCACATTAAATGATGATCATATGTTGTCAATCGCTTGCAGATTGAAAATGCAGTCGTCGATATTGAAACTCAAACTAGAGGGAGTTATGATTATTACTGGGCACATGCCCTTACATCCGATGAATTCATCAGGGTATTGCTTCCAGTTGCAATTTTTTCTTCGGAAGATCCAGCATCAGATGCTTGCGTAACATACCTAGGTTCAGCAGATTCAGCTAAAGGCCATATCGACGATTATAATATATATGCTCCTTTGTGTTCTTCTTCTTCAAATGCCCCTTCTTCGGTAAAACTTGATTCTATACACTAAACTCATCTGACTTTCTGCTTTAAATAAAAACAAGATTAAATTAGCAAAATTTTGAAAATCCCTACGATCAAAACAGATATCTGAGCATAATCCGTGCTCGGATAATTATGTTCTCACTTCCCTAAATACTCCTGCTGTGCAAAAATCACTTCATGCAACTACCACTGGTATCCCTGGACCCTGGGAAGCCTGCAAGTAAGTAGCGTACTACTTTTTGTCATTCTACTGCATTAGTATATAGGAAATCTAGAGTGGATAATTTATTTTATACTATCCTTTCCATTTTATTAAACTAAGTTTTTTTTTTATTAACTTAATTCTACACACAGTGGCTACATAATCTCTAATTGGAATGACGAGCCAGTCACAGTGTTGCCTGTAACCAAGGAGCTCACATCAAGTGGCATTAGAGTCTGGATTTACAGGTAATGGGCTGAAGAGTTTGTGCTGATCATTAAGCTAAAGTTTTAGTGTCTAATCAAGACACAGACAGCGTAGTATTTGTGACAACAACTAGGTATGCCTTGAACAAACTCGGGTTGTCTGTGAAAACTCCTTGGTATGCTTGGTACACTCAAGGCGAGGTAAATAAAAAAGAATCTACAGCATATCATACATTTTTTTTTTTTTGGTGGAAAGAATCCTGCATTCAATGCTTGTCCAAGTAAAACCAATTTTTATCCATTACCAACTTTGATCCTATTTACAATACCTGTTCAGGTTGGTGGTGATGCTGTGGAATATGAAAAACTTTGTGACGGGAGGTAAAAGTGGATCATCTAGTTTTGGCTCAAGCACTCAATAAGCAGTTTTCTTGCCCGTGGTCCATTCGATGGGAGGTAGACCAGCTAATGTCTTTAAAGCTTGTCTTTGTGTCTATTTTTCACTGTTTTTAGACAAGCGAATCAGGTGGTTGATCTAGTGGCAAATATCGGATGTAACGGCAGTGGAGGGGATGCAAACGAGCCGAGTCGAGTCGATTTTTGATCTAATTGAGATGAGTCTTCAGTTAATTTACGAAATTCAAATTCGAGCTCGACCTTGACGAACTCAAAATGTCAAGTTCGAGTTCAAGTTCGACTCAAATTCGAGTCAAGCTCGAGCTTAAAAAATAATAATTATGATTATTATTTTTATTTTCAAAAATAAAAAATAATTATTTTAAATTTTAAAAATAAATAAAATAATTTTTTTAATAAATAATAAAATATTAGGGATATATATATGTAATTTTATTATTAAAATAAAAATAAAAAAATAGATAATCGAGCTCACAAGCTTAATGTTTCTCGAGATTAATATTGACGGAGTTGGTATTCGAGCCGCTCTTTCATTTGCAGCCCTAGTGGAGATGAAACTTTTCAATTAGAGGCTGAGTTACCAAGACAAGTTCATGGAGTAGCAAGACTTGATAAATTAAGTTTCCTAGTTTTTAGGAAATGTAAGATTCATATATAGATAACAGTTTCCTCATGTTTTTATTTAAGTTTCCACCTGTAATTTTGGAGGTTAGGTTTATGTCCCCCTTCGTGTTTGTCATATTTTGAAGAAAGAGTCATGCTTGTCCTTGATAAGTAGCCTCTTAGAAATGGAACGGGGAGGGGGGGGGGGTATGGAGGGACCATTGCTCAGCCAAGTTCTAAAAAATTATTTTTTTTCTTCAGCAAAATTAAAGATTTTCAAAAAGGTGTCTGTAAATTAAAACTTTTATCCCTACAAAACTTGAAACTAATATATATATATATATATATATATGGAAGTTTTAGATACGTTAAATTTTGCTCCCTTGAAGAAAAATTTTCTGGATCGTCCATGCCCCAAATGTTCTAAACCAACCATGTGAATCGGTCAAAAATTTAGCACCAAAATCCTAGTCACTTGGAAGTAAATCCCAAAGAGGATTTATATCTTATACCTTATATGTCATCTCTACTTATTGAAAAGATGGCAAATTCTGTACGTAACCCCCCCCCCCCCCCCCGCCCACCTTTTTTCTTTTTCCTTTCATTGTAAGAGTACAACTAGGCCTATCAATTTGGGCAAAATATTTTGCCCAATCAGTCCTAAACTTATCGGGTTGTACGCAGTGTGAGTTAAGCTGAGATTGGGCCAAAGTATTTTGTCCGAATGAAAATGAGTTGATTTTGGATTGCACTAAATTCGACCCACTTAATAAGCCAAAATAATATATATACTAGTGCTAATATTTGCGCGCACATGTACATCCATGTGTATATATGTTGTGCGTGTGTGTGTGGAGCATGCCTTAATCTAGTGGCTAATATTGAGTCCCTAGGAGCCCTTCCCATTTCATAAATTCTGTCCCTCCTTTATATATATATAAACATATATATATTATGTATATATGTATGTATGTATATATGTATAAATTCTGCCCCTCATTTACCAATATTTGTGTGTGTGTGTGATTTTTTCATTTTAGAGTATCTACTACTAAAATGTTAGGTTTTTTTAACATATAGTTTGTTATCTCTCCATCTGTTACACTACTACCCCGGCAAGATAAAAAATCCCTTCTTCCATCCTTCTCAATACTTTATTAGCGTTGCAACTTTACTTCGAGTGTTATACGACTTCTTTGGATTGGTTGGTTGTTTCTTTTAGCCAGATTTGTGCTTGACCCAATTAAACCTGACTTTTTTTTGTGAGTCAAGCATGAATTACAAAATGTGATCATAGATGAGTTGAGTTTGAGCTCAAAAAATTTGAGCATATCAAAACTCAACTCATATAACTTAATTTACAAGTCTAACTACAACTAACCCACAATAACATGATCACTATAAATTGACTTATAAATGAGCAACACCATAAACTAACCTTCAAATGGTGGAAGAATTACTAAGGTATAATTAGACTAAACAACTCACATGTAGTAAAACTTAGACCTGAAACTTGTTCCAAGTTATCAACCTGGTCAGGCACTCAATTCTTCTCATGTTCATTTTGTGGGAAGCTTTCCCTTCAAACCACAACAAAATTGCTGCCTAATGTTAGCACAGGATAAACAAATAGAAGACAAATAGGTAAAAAGCCTAACATTTGTTGTGAAGAATAATTCAGGTTGAGAACATGCATGCAATCTAATTTATGAATAGCTGAAGCTGTGGAGTTCTAACCAATTTTAGGCAACGTCGTCTTGATTGACACTATGTAAGTGTCAAAATATTGGCTTGATTCTTCTAAATTAAACATAAGTTCACCCTACCCTTTCTCTAACTAGTTTAGGAGTACGTGCAGTGCACGGAATACAACTAGTTTTTTAGACTCTAAATATTGGTGTTTCTCAGAAATTAATATGGTGAGTGAAAAATTAATTACATCTTCTAATTTTATGTGTTTTATTAGTTTTAACTTTTAAAAGACATGTAAGGTCTTTTTTTTCAATTAACTTTGTAATTTACACTTTAATACTTCATTTGTTATATATATGTTTTGCTTGGTTTGGAGGCATTATGAATATTCTTAATAGTCAGCAAAACCTTTAATCAACCACGTTGAACTATAGCCTCCTTGAAATTTAGTACAGGTCAAACTTTAAGTTAATTAAGCACTCATTCAATGGTCAACTTAAGCTCCAATGCTAATTAATGTGCAATCATTCAACAACCAATCAACATATCTTTGACGTCAATGGATTTACCCTGTGGTCAATCTATAGTTCCTAACTTTAACTGCAACTCTAGTATCCAATCCACGTTTTTTTGCTCAAACAGTAACTTTTTAACCTAAGGAAATAAAGATGTATTCTAATTGCAAACTTAAAGGATGAAATGTGCATTAGCAGCATTATCATTATCTCTTCTTAGTCTTGTATGCCTAATGGCATCTGGGCTATCTTTTGGAAAAAAAAAAAAAGGAGCATGTTTTGAAGCTCCAAAGGCATCTGGGCTCATCTGCTCATCCTAAATATTGTCTTGACTATTCCACCCATCTGATGTCTTGAACTTCTTTTCATTCTTTTGATTGTGTATTTTCGGTAGGATGGCAACATCTCATTTTCACATTGAATGATGATATATATATACCACCGGTTTATCACCGCCTATGTGGAGTGATGATGCATAATTATGGATGGCAATGGGGCGGGGGGTGGGGGACACCTCCCCCAACCCCGCCCCATTGCATTTTAATTCCCCCCGCCCCCGCTCCCGCCCCCGCTCCGCCCTGCCCCCACGGGGCTAAAAAAATTTTATTATATAATTTCATTATAATTAAATTTGAGCAAATAATCAAGTACTAAAATATTAACACATCACTAAATTATTATTCATTGTAACTTCATAATTGAAACTCATAAAAATAATTAAACAAAGGTTATTTGAATATAATCTAATATGATAAAACAATTATAACTAAATTAATCAAATTTTCACTTTTGATACAAATACAATCACTAAATTATTATTGTGTTTTTTTTAGAAAAAAGTGTTATTGCATTAAGTGTAGTGAGGAATTTAACATAAATGTATTAATAAATTGAGTATAAATAATTAATAATTTTTATTAATAGACATGTATAATTAGTAGTATAATTGATAATATCATTATATATATATATATATATATATATATAATTATGTACATATATATATATATATATATTTTTTCAAACGGGTGGCGGGGCGGAGGGTGGGGCGGGGGAGTATACCCCACTCCCCCGCCCCGTTTCTAAACGGGGGGAAAAATTCCACCCGCCCCCGCCCCGACCCCTGCCCCAATAAGGTTTCTTTTCCCATCTTTAAGGAGTAATGACATGGCAATAATTACGTGAAATATATATCAAATTAATAAAATTTATCATGCTTAATTATTCTCTTCAAGCTTACCTTATATATTACCTATACAAAATCAATTAAGGTTTGGTATTTGTAAGCTCCCAAACTAATAATTGGTTGTCAATTTGGAAGGTTTCTTGGCTATTATTGTTGTTAATTAACTTATAATCTAGAGCCAAGGACCAAAAAGAACTAAGTAAGAGAACATGTACACAATTAACTATGACCAAATGAACTAATGACCAAAGATATACTATATGGTGTAGAATTAAGTCGTTTTATGCCTTTTTTTTATACAATTCAAAAATGAATTACACAACTTGTGGAGTATACTTGAATTAAAGATGCTTGTGGAGTCTTCTTGAATTAAAAATGCTTATGGAGTCTACTTGAATTCACGGACGTACAAGGTCGGGTGGTAGAGAGGATTGACTGAATAAATGCAATAAAGCTTGGTGTAGATATCATCCTTTGGAAAGGCTTCCTACATGTGAATTAGAAAACTTGATTAAAATTGAAAATTACACAAATACAAATTTTTTCAAATTAAAAAATACATAAATTTAATTTTATAAATAAATCATTAACATGTGGCATGTTCTATGTGGACATTCATATTGGAAGTGATACACCAGTGATGAAAAATCGGTGACATATATCATTACTCCTTTGGATTGAAACAAGTATGAGTTAACACGCCTTGCCCAATAAAATTTTGGAAATGGTTTTCGTACTGGAAATGAATTTGGACAGAATATGTAAGGCTGAAAACGAAACAAAATTTTTAGAATGGCATCGCCCCATTAACCTTTCTGTACGTATTCTTGTATTTAACACGTAGTCTCTAAGTGGAGATGCATTTTCAGCATTGTCTTTTTCTCTACTTATTTATTCGAATTTTCCAGCCAGAAGCAAACAAGTTCAACCACCTTACCCACCTGTCAAAATATGAGCAATTAATTTTGAGTAATTTCACCATCAAGCTAATAAATCTTACATACTATTCTACTCTATCCGGATAAGGTAGAATACTTGGATAATTTGAGAAACCTCCCCTGAGGTTTCTAATAATTCCACTTGGCTCCCCTAAGGTTTAAAAAATTACACTTACCTCACTTGTCCATTTAAAATGACAATACTAACCTTAATATTTTTAATAAAACTCTCTTGTTACCATGTTTATGCAAAGGATGGATTTTATAATTTTTTGACCATTTTCCTTCTTATTCATTTCTCTTATATTTCATTAGAAATATAGAAGAACTATCAATATTGTCCCTAATATCTATTCAAATTAAACATTAAACTACTAATATTTTTTTTGATAACTTTTAATATCCTTCAATTTTTTTTAGCTCTTTTTTGGGGTATCAAAATCAAGGATAAGTCAACAATGACTAAAAACAAATAGCACAAAATCATTACCAAATTATGATAGTCCCACCACTAAACTAGTCCACAAATTTTTATTAAAAAAAATAGTCCATAAACTTTAAAAGAAACAAAATAACACTTTCTTCTCTATCTTAAAAAGAATTTATATTCCCAATAAAGTACTATGAAAATTACCATATTATAGCAAAAGATTTATTGTTATAGTTGATTATTAAATAACAAATATTAGCATGAATAACTTGATACTCTTTTTGTTTAGAAGAACAAATTGAACTTTGTAAGATAAGGGCATTTTATGGTATTCATTAAATCTTTTACTCTATTTTAAAGTTTGGTTACCAAAGTGTCAAATCAAGAGAGCTAAGTCTAATTTTTAAAACATTAAAGGAACTAAGTGAAATACTAAGAAACCTCAAGGGAGGTTTCTGAAATTACCCCTAGAATATTTTGTTAATCTCTACTCATTAGAGACATCATTTGTACTACCATTATAACATCGCGCACAAATTTGATGTTTCCATGAATTGTTAGACTAGTGATTAATGTATCCATGTTTGCCGGGAACGTTGTTTTTCAGCAAAGAATCCAAAATCTACGACTCATAGCTTACGTTGGCATTTTGTTTTTTCTTTGGTCAATGATAAAAATCAATCTTTAACTACTAAAAATGGGCATGGCCTTTGTGTTTGTGACCGGGACATTGAACCCACGACGGATAAAGCTCCGTTAAAGGCAGCCCGTGAAGTGGAATGGAATAAACCTGGAAAAAAAGAACAAATGAAAGAAGGCATTTGGAATAGGGCTAATATTGACCTCTGGAGACTTGCTTATAGGTTCAACACATTGTTTTAAAAAGGGTTTTTGGCACGAGTCCAATATTGAGTCTGGAGATAAAATGAGATCTAAATGTCAAGGACATTTGAATGGGGCGTACGTATTGTTGGACATTTGCCCCACACTATAAGGGGAATACCTGGATGTTTAGTTAGTGGGATTTTGGAACATTTGGGGGGGTTTTGAGGCCTTTTCTTCCTTCTTAATTTTAAAACTTTGATTTAACTATTTTGAAAGACCCTTCAAAAATTTTAAAATTAATTTTTGAAATCTACATTGGTTCTACATTGAGTTGTTTACCACGGAGTATGTATAACAAAGTTGTATCATACCAGTTGATACAAATATTATGTTTGCTTCACACGTTTTCAGTTGGTAAATTGGACAAGTCTAAGAATGAGGAATGATTCAATCATTGTTCTAATGGCCACCTATAAAATGGAAGCATTGTATCGGAGAAAGAAACCACAGATATCTAGCTAGCCAAACATCCCAAAAATGAAAGATGCGTTAGTGTTATATCTCACTCTTATCTGCCTGGTGGCATCTGCTACACAATGTTATGGTGAGGAACATGGATGTGATGGATATGATCCCCTTGCGAAATTCCTTAAGGCTAGTAGCTTAAGAGGAACTGGACAACGAGTATTCGCCGGTTTACATTGGACCCCAAGATGGTCTGAAGGCAGCTGACAAGATCACAGCGTTGCCAGGCGAACCAAAGGGCGTGAATTTTGATCAATACTCAGGGTATGTCACTGTGGATCCAAAGGCCGGTCGAGCTCTCTTCTACTATTTTGCCGAGTCTCAAAATTCATCTACCAAACCCCTTGTGCTCTGGCTAAATGGAGGTAGCAATTTGTCTCCATTATTCTTTTTTTTTTTTTTTTGCTTCTGAAGGTAGATATTTCATGTAAAGAAGTTGTTGCATGGTGAGATTTGACTACAGGACCTGGTGCCTCTTCATTTGGGATTGGAGCTATGACTGAACTCGGACCATTTCGAGTTAGCAAAGGTGGAAAAACGCTGTGGGAAAACCCTTATGCCTGGAACAATGGTAAGAACTCGTACTTTGTAAAGCAGTTGTTAATTGATTTGAAACAATTTAGAATAAGCTCTAACGAAAGAATCTGTATTTTTCAAACAGTGGCAAATGTACTTTTCTTGGAATCTCCTGCTGGTGTTGGATTTTCTTACTCAAACACATCGTCAGATTACATTACCGGAGACACAAAAACTGCTGCAGATTCTTACACATTTCTAGTCAATTGGTTAGTGACGTGCGCGGAGTATACATATAACATTAAGCTCATCCTAATTAAGTTTTACATTTATAAACTCCTAAATACCCCACACGCGATTTATCGCAAGTATACGAATCGTGAGCGAGTATAGGGTATTAAGGGTCGATCCCACAAGGAAGATTGCAACTACCGGCACTACTAAAGCTTCTCTATTATTTAGACTATCAATGAATTATAAGAAATGAAACCTACTGAACTTATGCAAAATAATAAATGAAAACTCCTTAGGTTGTGGTATCCCTAACTACTCATGCAAGTGCCATTTTTGGATCATTGAAAACTACTATCTAGGCTATTTATGGTGTAATTTCTTTATGCATATGAATCCTACTTTCGTAGTGAATCAATTATACTCATAACTAATCCATACCTATTCTCATGGTTATGAAATTAGCTACAAGCTCATTTCTTCAATGAAATTACATGAAATTAATCACCAAAACCACATAGGTGCATCTCTACTCTCGTGAGTGTACTCCCTATGTTTAGCACTTCTTGAACTAATGTTAAATCTCAATTTTTCATTGCAAAAATAACACCTTAGATAATCACAATTAATGGTACCAAATTAATCATGATTTGAAGAGCTTAAAGTGCTAAATAACTTGCTCAAATAATGGCATCAAATAACCAAATAATAAACACTAACAATTATAGGAAGTTCAACCAAACCCAAGGCATAAACTTTAGAAACACATAAATAACATAAAATCCAGAACTTGTATATTAACTAAACTTGGAATCAAGTACAAAAGATAAAGAGTTTGGAGAAGAGATAACCCATGTCACTTGAGATTCAACTCCTCCTTCTTCATCTCCATCTTCATCCTAATCTAGCTAATTTACAAGAATGGATGAAATAACTAGCTAAACTATCCTAATCTAGCACACAAAAGATGGAAGAGCTACATTTCTGCAGACTCCAAGCTTTCCTCCGTATGTCTCTCTCTTCTTTTGCAATGGATTTGGCTATTTTATGATGAAAGGTGGTCAAGGAATGAGGTCTACACTTTTTCCCTTACAGCTGGTAATGTTTCTCACATGTCTAGCATTACATGTGACTTAGTGGAGGTGAAATTGAGTTTTCCGCGTAAAGAGCAGCCTTCTCTGACCACAATCTAGCCAGAAATCCGGCCATAAATCCGGCCAAATTCCGGCCGGATTGATACAGTGACTTTTTGGTGCAATTTCTGCTCAACTTCCAGCTCTGCTCCGTTTTTACCTCAACTTCAACTGAACTTTTCTTGATGATAAAAGCTGATTTAGCTCTTGATCAAAACATGAAACTTGTACCTCTTTGAGTTAGCTTTCCAATGCATCAAGAATCACCTCATTTGGATCTGTGTAGGCTGAAAAATGACCGAAATACCCTTGACTGCTCACTGCCCTGTTTCAGCTTCGACCAATAGAAATTTGCTACTGTAATTCGGCTTTTTGACTTGGAAAACCTTAGAACTGGATTTCGATGTCTTCACCAAAGTTGTAGATCTATCTCTTATCTTCAAATTGGTTTAAAATTCATCTCAATCCGATCACTGTAGCTCAAGTTATAGCTGAAATACGAAAATGTGTCAAAACTGTCAAAAATGCACAAAATCCAAGTAAAAAAGTGATAAAAACCTCATTTAATCACTTAAAAGCATTTTTCACCAATTATAGCCAAAATGATTCATTTTCTTCCAACAATATAACCAAAGTGATTAAAATAACATAAAATATCATACAATTATTACGTAAATTAGTCACTTGTCAGTTAGAAAGATTCCCAGAATACAAAACCAGAGACTTTTTTATAACCGGAGAAAGTAATGCCGGTCGTTACGTGCCTCAACTTGCTCAGCTAATCCTCCATAACAACAAGATAACTAACCAAACTGTTATTAACTTGAAAGGAGCTGCTGTAAGTTAAACATTTCTTGAATCATCAATTGTTTTTATTTAATTTAACTAGCTTACCTTACACATTAAATGATGAATATAAATTGTCCATGGAATTCAGATTGGGAATGGAGACTATGATATTGAAACACAAAACAGGGGGACTTATGATTATTACTGGACACATGCCCTAATATCTGATGAAATCCATCAGGGTATAGTTTCCAATTGCAATTTTTCCTCAGCAGATCCACCTTCAGATGCTTGTCAAACATACAAGAGCCAAGCACATTCAGCTAAAGGCCATATTGACAGTAACAATATTTATGCTCCCTTGTGTTCTTCTTCAAATACTCCTTCGGTACAAAAACTTGATACGATACACTACCACTTTTCTTCCTTCTTGATTTTCTGCTCTAAATGAAAACCAAATTAAACGAACATACTTTCTAATATATCTCTGATTGAAGCAGATAGATGAGTATGATCCATGCTCGGATAATTCTGTTTACACTTACCTAAATACTCCTGCCGTGCAAAAATCACTTCATGCTAATACCACCGGAATCCCTGGACCTTGGAAAAACTACAAGTACGTATGATATGATGTTTTGTTATTCTATTTCCAGCAGTAAACGGGAAATCCACAATGGATACTTAATTTTACACTTTCCTTTTCATTTTATTAAACTAAAAGTTTTTTAAAAAAAAAAACCTTAATTCTACACACAGTGGCTACATAGGCCACAATTGGAATGACGAGACAGACACAGTGTTACCTGTAATCAAGGAGCTCATTTCAAGTGGCGTTAGCATTTGGCTGTATAGGTAAGGAAGGAAAAAATTTAAGCTGTAAAATCATGAATGCCTGAGGACCTTCCTATCCAGTTAGTGTTTGATTAAAATTTGAACATTTTGAATCGCAGTGGGGACATAGATAGTGTTTGTTCTGTGACGACAACTAGATATGCCTTGAACAAACTCAGCCTCTCTGTGAAAACTCCTTGGTATGCTTGTTACACTCAAGGCGAGGTAAACAAGAATCAACTGCAAATTATACATTTTCTTTTTTGCATTTCATTTCTTTGGTTAAAAGAATCATTATGTTCAATTGTTGTACAAGGAAAACTAAGTTTGCTAATCTTATGTTGTGTACTTGTTCAGGTTGGTGGTTATGCAGTGGAATATGAAAACTTGACCTTTGGTACAGTAAGGGGAGCTGGACATCTTGTTCCTAGTTATCAGCCTGCCCGGGCATTAACATTGTTCTCATCCTTCTTGGTTGGAAAGCTTCCACCTTGCAACTAGAGCTGATTAAACCAAAGTGTATGATCAATCGTGAAATGGAATATGACTTGAGATATACCTATGAATTATTCACCTCGTATAGATCAGTTGTGTATATGATCTCGTCTATTTTCTCAAATCAAAATTATTGATCCTTAAAACTTACTCTATTTCTGTAAGCACTAAAGTTAATCATCATGAATTTGCTTCTTGCCAAAAAGTTCCCTTATCATGTTAACTGTCATGCTTGTTTTTGAAAGGTAATCTCAACTGTTCTTAACCCAAGAATGTGACTTGATCAAGCGTTTAATAACAAAATCTTGGCCACCCGGATGTAAATCCCAAAGGGGATTTATATTTTATACTTCATCTGTCATCGCCATTAGAGGTGTCAAAATGGATGACTTAGATGGGTTTGGGTGGGTTAAAATAGATAATAGATATGAGTGAGTCAATTCATTTATGCCCATTTAATTAGATGTGTATAAATGGATAAGTTAAAAAAGGAGTTGGGTAATCCAATTACCCATTTATTCTAGTTTTTTACAAACTCATCTAAATTTATTTTGTAAGCCAAATTTTCAATTTATACCACCTTTTGCAGTTTGCACTTATCATTAATTTTAAATATTTACTTATAACGCCGAATAAGTCTAATTACAAATTTTTTTCCCATCCATGTGCTATGTTGCAAAATTACATATTATTTAATAATTGAACAATAAGAATATAAAAAATTTGGACTAAATAATATGAAAGCTATCATAAAACTTAATCCAAAGATTTTGAACCCCTAGCATTTTTTCGTGAATAAATTTAAATTTTCATTTTAAAAAAGTAGGAAAGAAGGCTAAAACTTATCATATTTAAAATTTCAAAAAAGTAGGAAAGAAGGTTAAAACTTATCATAAATTGATAATGCTGAAAAATGAGCAATTTAACAAAGTATGAGAAAATAAAATGATAAGAAAAACCAACAAATAATAATAATAAATAAAACAAAAGCAGTTAATGTCATGACAAAATGAAGAATCTGAGAAAAAAAATTAAGCGGAATATCTGATATCATGACAAAATGACTATGGTCTTTTTTATTAAGAGAATAATTGAGCCGAGAAAAAGAAATGCACAAATTAATTCTTGAAGTCTTGGGAACAAAAGAGAGTCTATGGCTATGATTCCTGAGTAGCGATGGATGTGATTGTAAAGACAATTCTAAATTGGTTAATTGAATTTAGAGAGTTATCCAATTATACCAATTTATTAAATAGGTAGTATTGGATAATTCATTTATACCCATACCTACTTATTCATGGGCGGATATGAGTAAATTTAGCTAAATGGGTTTGTATCATCTCAACGCAACTATCTTTCCACTTATTGAAAAGATGCCAAATTTTGCATAGAACCATTTATTATTACACAATAAAGTCATAAACCGGGCGGAGCAATCAATTTTTTCCCATGCTCTTTTCACGGGAAGCTTCACGCTTCAAAATCACAACTAAGCTGTCGTCTGTCTAATGCATGCGCAGATTAAAATGGAAAACTATAGGCCAAAAGACTCTCCTTTTGTCAGATGGTTAATCTAACTGTTTCTTAAGAACTGTTTACGTAATGAACTCATGTCTACTGGTTTAACTACACATCATTGTATCTGTTTGTTTACCCTTGAAAAAGAGAAAAACATCCTATGCCTCTAACCACATGTTTCCTGAGATTTGCCTACGTCTTTCTCTCTCTCTCTCTCTTTTAAAAAAAAAAAAAAAATTCGGGTATGTTTACTAGGTAAAAATAATTTGAGATACTTTCATCCAATCCACCCAGAAAATAAATAGAAAAAGTGCTTAACTATCACTCTGCACAACGACGGTTTTCACATATTTCTGCTTAGAGAATATGTATGTGAATCGTGACTATTTATGTAAATTTAAGGCTTTAAGGATTAATTGTTACACTTGATGAAAAATTTATGTTCATGTTAAATTGTGCATTGGAAGTTGACAAGGTAGAAAAATGGTTCAACTTTTAATATAGCCAAAGGTTTGGCTAAATTCAAAATAAACATATCTGAGCCATTAGTTGCACTATGTAATTTTATCTTGCCCATGTTCATTGGTGCAGAAATCAGATGAAACTTGCTCCGATATCAATTATAATACCCAAGACAATGGGCTGTTCCACAATTTTTTATTTTTATTTTTTTATGTGCTCGGTAACCAACTTTTTACCCAAGATAATAGGCTGATCCACCTTTTTTTTTTTTGGTTTGGTAGCATAAACCATAGACCCAAAACATTTCAACTTTGAACCAAGTTTCTTTTTTTTTCAAGTGTAAATGGAAGCTTTCGAACTTGGAACCTTTCACTTCTTATTTCATATCATCCTATCCATCCTTTCTCCCAACTAATCAATAAATCTTAGTGGCTACACAAATTAGAGGGATCAAACAATTACAGATTGGATTTCTAGCTTAGCAGTAGATTATAACGAATAATAAACTAGCAGACCTCCTAGTGATTAAATATAGGTTGAACAATCATAAAGATATGTACAAAAGAACATTCGATACTCAAAATATAGGTTGAAGAATGAAAACAAATTTGATCTCACAATTAATTTTAGGGTTAAATGCAAAAAAACTCCCCCATGAATTATATACTCAATTGCAGTTTACCTCCTAAATTATAATAATAGGCATTTTGTCCCCTTGAATGATATTTTTGGACAACACTACCCCCTACTATCTTTTTTTTTCTCTATTCGCTTTTTCATTTTTTTTCATTTTCTCTCTTTTCTTCCTTTTCTTTTTCCTTTTATTTTCTTCTTTTTCCCCTTCTCTCATGGAACTAGCCAATGTTTCCCTCTGGTGTGAAAAGACTTACATCAAAATTTTTAATATTTTTTAACCACTTTTTAATTTTGTTTGTTTGTTAAATACATTCTTAATAATTTATCATAAACTCTTTGTTATTACAAAATATATGTAGCTTATATCGTAAAGTGTATTGATCTAGTAATTCAACAATTTAAGTATCTATAAACCAATTAAGAGTTCACAATTACTCAACTACTTATAACAAAAGTAACATATTATATATCACATAAAATAGAAAAGTTAACAATTGTTATTTCTAGCGAAATAAAAGATAAGAATAAACAACAACAGTAGTTCATTTTTTATTTGTTATTGATACTACTAATAATTAATTAATCGATATCTTTATTTTTTATTATATATTTGAATAGTTCAATTTCTTTAAATGACACTGACTTCAACATTTGAAGAAAAAAATTTTGTATTCCATAGAATTCTTTTATAAACTATTGACATATGAAATTAAGAAAATAAACAAGTTTTGACTAATCTACTATACTTATTTAAACAATGTTTAAAGGAAAAAAAAGGAAAGAATCTTAAAAGAAAATAATGGAGAAAAAGAAAAATAACAATGATTAAGATAAAAGTGGTAGATTTGTCCAACAATATCATGAAAGGGGATAAAGTGCCTATAAATATAGTTTTAGGGGTAAACTGCAAAAAGGTATATAGTTGATGGGAGGGGTTTTTTGCATTTAACCCATAATTTTATTTAACCAAAACCTTGATTATCCTTCAACTAGATAAGAAAAGCCTAGCCGCCTCCCTAAAGAAAAATGCAGTCAAAGTAGAAAATAGACATAGAGGAGAGAGAGAGAAAATTGAGCTCGAAAGAGATCAATTATTCCTGTTGATCTTCCTACTCTGCCCGAATGATAAGATGCTAAAGGAAAAAAGATAGGAGATATATTAGAGAGAAAATCTCTCAAATCCTGCCTAACTTCTTCCCAAAAGTTGGATTGCAACGGCCTCTCTTTTGATTGGCCAATGTTTAACCATTTGATAAGATTTTCCAAATTCAACCATATTTCCTTGATAATTGCTTCAAAGATGTCTCCAAACATATCTCCAAACATATCTCTAATAACTTCCACCACAATATTCTTGATTTTCCTCCACATCTTTTCAATTCAAACCTCCAACTTGTTTTCCTGAAAGCCATAGAAAATATACTCATAATTTGACGAATCCATAATAAAAGTTAAGAAAATCATAACATAAATATATGCAAATAATGGATTTATCAATAATCAAAACTTTATAGTAATTTTTTTTATCTTAAGATAATTTTGACAGTTATAAATGCTCTTTTGAATTATTTTTAGTTTCAATTGCATTCTTATTTTCTATATTTTATGAAATAGGTCTTATCACTTTAATTATAAGCCAAGAACGCTTTGGTTAAGAGGTTAACGTTGAGGAATGAAAATTCAAAAATTAAAGATTCCTAAGTTCGAATCTGCCTACCCTCTCCCCAAATATTAAATCCTACCCCTAACATGTTAAAATAAATAAAAAATAATTTAGTTATAACAACAATTTTGATTTTAAGTTTAAAAATATCTTAAGATACATTTTTATAGGTATTTAATCAATATATGCGTATGACATCATCTGATTCTTCAATTCCAACCCAACCCGCTAAGCCTATTGAGTCTCAATTCTTGAGTTCCGTCGTGTCATTGACTAATCTAAGTTTCAAAACACTGATTATTAGTAATTCATTGCCCAAGATATTATCTATTAATCAATATTTGCATGCTTTTCAATTATGAGAAAGGGAGCTTTACAACAAGAAGGAAAGCGTGTTATTCGGAAGAGAACAAAATATTGAAAAAAAAAATGTAGAAACAAACAATATTCCCTGAACAATGGTATTTAGTATTGATTGCAAAATACTTCTTAAAACTTTTTTTGGGGTTGCCAAAGTGCCCTTGATTTATCAATTTTATCACTATACGCCATAGATTCTACTATTAGCGCTGAAAAACTATTAGTTTTTCATGATTTATGTGTGAACTCGCTGATAGGGGATTTTGACACCCTTGATAGAGTGTGTACGAGAAAAAGAAAAAAAAATACTCTATATGTATACACATATCAATTGAAAAGAAGAGCTTGTTTGACGAGCCAAAATTTTCTTCTACAAATTTTTTAACAACTTTAATTATAGTAAGATCAAAAATTTTCTCAAATTTTTTTAAAATACACACCTTAAAATACCGAAAACACACAAAAAATTTTCCTTCTTTTTTCTTCTTCTTCCTCATTCCACCACAATGCAGCACCTCCACTGCCGGCCAGGGCTGGTCAGTGAGTCCTTTTTTTCTTTTTTTTCTCTTTCTTCCTTCTCTTCTCTCCCTTCATCTCCTCCCTCTCTCCCTCTCCTCTTCCCTTATCCTTCTACTCTCCCTCTCTCCCTTCCCCTTCCCCTTCCCCTTCTCCCCTTGTGACTAGATGCATGACCAGAATAGGGGAGAGGGAGGGGGAGCCAGAGGAAGGGTGAGGGGGGGAGGAGGAGGGGAGAGAGGAGAGGGAGAAAGGGAGGAGGGGAAGGGAGGGAAGAGAGAGGAAGAAGGAGGAGAGAGCGGTGAGGATTAACTCCAGTTTAAATAACATTCCACCTAAATTGGTAGAATCAATAACTTTATTATTTTTCAAAAGATTCGTAGTTGAAAGATGAAAATTGAAATAATATCCAATAATAGATAATCTAGAAAAGAAATAAAATTTCTAGAAAAGTATGGAACATAAAAGGTAATTTCAATATCTAATTGAAAATCAATTTTTAAAATAAGTCTATAGATCCCCACGCCTTCAATAGTTGAACACATCCAATTTTCAAAATGGATGCTTTGTTTCACTTTCTAACGGCTTCCTTAGGTTCAGAAAGCCCTACTTGGTTTTGAACATGTGAATTGTAGCAATCAATGCACCAAGTATTATAAAAATTTAGCGAAGTTAGATTCATAACACACAAAGGTGAAATTAGCTTTATTTTTAAGTCACTTCTTATATTTGAGGCAATTTTTCTTCCAGTGCCCTTTCTTCTTGCAAAATAGCATTTGTCTTTTATTACCATCTCATTTTATAGGAACACTTTTCCTTTCTTTCCTTTTCCTTTACCATGAATTACAAGATGAACACTTGTCTCATTTTTCAATCTCTCCTCCTCTTGAACACACATGGTCAAGAATTCATTAATTGACCATTTTTCTTTATGCGTGTTATAAGAGACCTTAAACGGAGCATATTCTGATGAGAGAGAGTTAAGAATGAAATGCACAAGGAATAACTCAAAAATCTCAACTTTAAGGGACTTCAATTTAGCAACAACATCCCTCATTTCCTTAATGTGCTCGCAAACTCTCTTGCTTTTATCAAGTGTCATGGTTGCAAATTTTTTTATAAGAGTGCTAGCCAAAACCTTGTCAAAACTTACAAATTGTTCATCAATTGCCTTCATGTTATTTTTTACTCGACCACAATGAGGGATTGAACCCCTAATGCTTTGACTGATATGCTTTAGCTCTCACCGCTCATAAGTAACCTTTTCATTTGACGAACTAGGATTCATGGGAATGGGTGGTTCATTCTCACGAAACGCCAAATCAAGATCTATGCACCCCAAAGTCAGAAGAATCTTGTCCTTCCATTCGGTGTAGTTTTTTATCGAATAGCATTAGAATATGAGATGAATCATTAAAAAGAGTAGTAGTAGAAAAAATTGCAATATCCAAGAATAAACGTATATTGTTGCTATGAATTTAAGACATACAGGTTGAGTTAACCAATATTAACTCAAATAATAAATTCAAATCTTCGTGTGGTAAAGGCTACCAAACATGCATTGAATTTAGTTTCTTTATACTAAAACTAGTAAATTAAAACTATAAAAATAGAAATTTCTCATATCTGTGAGTCTAGGAAAATCTCTTAACAAAATGTTAAATTTACCATCTTATTTCAATTAATCTTATTAAAACTACCACTTTCCTGTGTGCTAAGTGATAAATTTTAACAAATTAATTATTTACTTAATTAGATGTTATTCATTTAATCACTTAACATTTATGTGATTAAAATTCTAAATATCAAGTATGTTAGATGCTATGGCCACTTTTAAATACAAGATGCGAAGATCTTTGTGATTATATCTAAATAATTTATAATTGACAAAAATTAAAAGTTGAAAGGTGTTACAATTTATATTTTTAAATAATTAGACAAAAGTACAGCAAACAAACAAACTACTGATGACAATTATTAATCACAATTGCAAGAGGCATGGAGTTGCTTAAATAGAACTCATATAAACATAAAGTGCCCAAAAGCAAAGTTCAACCTTTATGATATTTTAGTATATATGCTGCAAAATCAAAAAGCATAAGTATATTAATCATAATTTATACAAGACATAAATAGTTATGTTGTCATATACAAGTATGACCAAGCGAATTTTACATAATGATTTTGTTGATCAAATGTCAAACTAACTATACATGTATACACTCAATCATATAAATCAGACCAAGGTGTCTTGATGAATACTCAATTCAACCAAAAAGTGAGATGTAAGTAACTACATATTGGATGGCCAAAGTCCAATTATATGTTTATAAGATTGTTATAGTACATTGATAACTATAATCATGATATATGTCGATGCATGTAACATCCACAACTAAGAATATGTGAGTCCAAGAAATATTCAAATCATTAGCAAGTCATATTGGATTAAACAAACCTGGATAAATTATATGGCCAAATAAATCATCACAAGAATGATACATATACATGGGATTAGCCATTAATTCTCAATCATTGAAATAATAGAAATATAGATCTTAGATTTGATTTATCTTATATTCTATGAATTTATGCAACTTTTATCAGATTGCCAATAAATCATGAAATTGTATGTTAAACATCAAATAGCTAAAGGGTGACTCTAATACCACATCCACATGTTAAACAAATAAGTACAACAACTTGTACTAAATAGTGAAAATTTAAATAATTTATCTCTAACTATTGTTGTCAAGTAGAACTTAAATCCGTACCGCTCCTGACCTTCTTACTTTCTTCTTCTCTATACTAATAAAGAAAATGTGTAGAAGAAGAGATAAGTAAAAGAGAAATTTAGAATAAGGATCTTCTAACCTATGCCTAACTAGAGAGTGTAGTGTTAATAGAGTATCAGAGACTATTTATAGGCTAAACTAAGGACCCTTACTACCAAAATCTCTATGGTTTCCTTCTATCAAGAAAATTTTGTCATAATTCATAAGTCAAAATAATATTTTCTAACTAATTAATTGATTTGGTTGCTTAACTAATTGAATAAGATATCAATTAGTAGAAAATATCAATCAATCATTATTAAATAGAAGATACTAATTAATTATTGACAAAATGTTAATTAATTAATCAGAATATCAACCACTTTAAAATCAATCATGTGGATCATAATTACTTCTACAAGAGGCTAATCTTACCCAAAAAAAATTTCTATTTTTTCTTAAACAAAAGTTATGCTAGGGACTAATGAGAAGCCAAGTTTTGTATGTAAGCTTGTTTTGAAAAAAAAAATATTGTTCTTCTATTTTCAAGAAGAGAAAATAGCAAAAATAGTCACAAAACTGTTTGGAATTTTCTGTTTTGGTTATTAGATATTTTTATGTGGCCAGAGTGATCATTTTAGTAGTAAAACAATGTATTTTTTTTTTGGTCAAATAAAAAGTTTAGGGACTGACATAGAGAATAAATAGTTAGTAACAATTTCTGGCGTTCAATAAATGAAAAACCATCTTTTGTTCTACTGTTCCAAAAAATTTTTAAAAAATAATAATGCCAAAATTCATCTGGCTTCAAATTCGTTTGGGATTTATTGAGCTCCAAATTCGTGTGGGATAGATCGATTCATCGTAATTGTCTGCCTATTTGACACCTCCAATGTCATGATCTTCTTTTTTAGTAGTCACTTTTGTAGATGTCAATAACCTTTCTTGGGTCGACATATTTAAAATCAAATAAAGTTACACTAATGGAATAAGACAGTTTTTATACGATGAAAACAACCAAGGAAATGCCATATGATTGTGAATGTGACGAGAACAAGAAGAAAGAAGGACGATAAATTCGACATTTCTTCTTCAGAGCTACCTATAAAACACAAACGTTAATTGCATTGGTGCAAAAAAATCAGGATTCTAATTTTACACCTAAAGGATGAAAGGTGCATTAGTGTTGCCTCTTCTCATTCTTGTATGCTTAGTGGCATCTGTGCAATGTTTGCAGGAAAAAAGCATGACCCTCTTTGAAGCACCTCAAGGCTCGAAGAAGCTTGAAAAGATCAGTAAATTATATGACTGAGGAATTGGGAAATGAGTATTCGCCTGTTTATGTTGGCCCTCAAGAAGGGTTGAAGGAAGCTGACAGGATCACAACATTGCCAGGACAGCCAAATGCAGTAAATTTTGATCAGTATTCAGGGTATGTCACAGTTGATCCTAAAGCTGGTCGAGCTCTCTTTTACTATTTTGCCGAATCCCAAAACTCTTCGGCCAAGCCTCTGGTTTTTGTGGCTAAATGGAGGTACGTATTTCTATTTGAAATTTTGTGATTAGCATTCTGTAGAAAGGCTATTGTTTGAAGAATAGTAGTTAAGGTGACAAACGTCTGTAACCTTTCAAAGTTGCACACGAATATAACACTCTCTTCAATGTTACTCATATCATTTTGGATTTCAAATAATTGAGAAAGTATCTACAAATCCAGGAATAGAAATACCTAAAAGATGGGAATAAAGAGATAGGATAATGACAGAGATTTAAGAAAATAAATAGTGATTGAGAGTAGTCTGTCATCTTCGTGTTTTCCTTGTTTGAAAGAATGATTTTATGCATACTTAACAGGACCTGGATGCTCCTCAATTGGAGCTGGAGCAATGACTGAATTGGGACCTTTCCGAGTTAATAAAGATGGAAGCACCCTCTGGCTTAATCCATATGCCTGGAACACTGGTAAAAATCTGATCAATTAATTGCAGAATAATCGTCATCAAAATTTTGAGAAATTCACAATTAACTCCACCAGTTTTGTGTCCTCAAATGTAGTGGCAAACGTACTGTTCTTGGAATCTCCAGCTGGTGTTGGATTTTCTTACTCCAACACATCCTCAGATTACATTACGGGAGATGCAAAAACTGCAGCAGATTCCTATACATTTCTAGTCAACTGGCTAGAAAGGTTCCCTGAGTACAAAACCAGAGACTTCTTGATAACCGGAGAAAGCTACGCTGGTCATTACGTGCCTCAGCTTGCTCAACTCATTCTCCAAAACAATAAGATAACGAACCAAAGTGTCATTAACTTGAAAGGAATTGCTGTAAGTTTTTTCTTTCTTGAACTTTCAACAGTTTGACAGGCTTCTTTTCACATCGAATGGTGGTTAAATATCGTCCATGATTTTCAGATTGGGAATCCATACGTTGATATTGAAACACAAGGCAGTGGGACTTATGATTATTACTGGACCCATGCTCTGATATCTGATGAAATTCATCAGGGTATATTTTCCAATTGCAATTTTTCTTCAGGAAATACATCAGATGCTTGTCAGACATACGAGGACCAAGCAGATTCAGCTAAAGGCAATATTGATGATTACAATATCTATGCTCCCTTGTGTTCTTCCTCTTCAAATACTCCTATTACGGTAAGATTTCGTTGTCGGTTGTAAAATCCATTGACTTGGTTTTCCATATCCCTGATGGACAAATCAACTCTGACATGGTTTTCTTACCCCTTTGATTAAGTAGATATCAGAGTTCGATCCTTGCTCGGATCATTATGTATACACTTATCTAAATACTCCTCAAGTGCAAAAGTCACTTCATGCTAACACCACTGTCATCCCAGGACCATGGGATACCTGCAAGTAAGCATTGCATTATTCAAAATCTGATAGATGCATAAGTTTTACATTACACTTCCTCTGTGACTTAACTAATTGTCTTCTTGTAATCTGCATGTTCAAACAGTGACTACATACACCTTAATTGGGACGATGAACCAGATACAGTTTTACCTACCATCAAGAAATTGACTGAGAGTGGCATTAGCTTTTGGATCTATAGGTACTAATGTCACAAGTTTGTGCAAAAGCAAAATTATGAAGAGTATGAATTTTTATGCATCTGCCTTGTGTTAGTGATTTGTGAATTGAGGCTTAGAACTTTTTGAATTGCAGTGGAGACACAGATAGTGTATGTTCTGTAACAACAACTAAGTATGCCTTAAACAAACTCGGATTATCAGTGAAAACTCCTTGGTATGCTTGGTACACCCAAGGCGAGGTAAGAAAAAATCAAGATTTAAGACCATACTTAAGATTTGTTTAATTAGATCAATTCCTGCTGAAAACCAGATTGCATTTAGATAATCATGAGTGGTTTTAACTTCATTTCTGTGCTCTCAGGTTGGTGGTTATGCAGTGGAATATGAAAACCTGACCTTTGTGACAGTGAGGGGAGCCGGACATTTTGTTCCTAGCTATCAGCCTTCTCGTGCACTCACTTTATTCTCATCCTTCTTGGCCGGCAAGCTTCCACCTTCCAACTAGAACTATACCAGAATCCGGTGTATGAATTGGCAAAGCTTCTGCTTCCACCTCAAAATTTTTCATGTTACACTGATCAGTTGTGTCCTTTTTGTTCAATCCGGATTTTTTAATCCTCGATTATCATTTCCATCTGTAACTGTTGAAGTCAATAATCATTATGATGGAAAAGTTTGCTTCTTGACCTAATAAGTATGTTCAGAAAGGTTTTATGCTATGTTTTAACCATGGAATCTTTGTTTGACACAATTTATTTTTTATTTTTTACTTTTCTTCTGCAATTATTGAAGCTAATGATCAATGTCACAAAGAAATTTTCTTTCAAATTTTATTCTCACCCTACACGACTATGTTAAGAAAAGTTATTTGATGAATCTAATTGCCATTTAGCATTTACTTCAAATGGTATGTTCATCCAAGAAGGCATACTATTTCTGTAACAACGTATGTTAACTACTTCCAAAGAAAAACTCAAGAAATTACTCGTAATTTCTAAAAAAACAAACAAGTTTATCGATTTCTACTCAAAATTAGGAATCAAAGAAACAAGGGAAATCATCAACCTATCGCGCTTTCCACAGTTTAGCTCAGCAATGAGAATGCCAAGAGAAAAGATTAGTGCCTCAAAAATGCAAGGTTCTTCATTAACCTATTCTCCACTAGCTGCATATATCTGGAGTTTCATGCACTCTAACAACATCAAGTTTCCAAGTTTTTCAAAGAACTGCATTTCAAATTAAGCCAAGCTCTATTAAGTTGTCTTGTGGCTGTTAATTGGTGAAGGCATCGCCCTTTTTCTCTTGGCGATAGAACTGATGAAAACAGACGCAAGATCCATAACACAGTTAACTGCTTAGTACATTTTCTAAACTTATGAATTGGTGGAACTTGGAAACCAAAATTGATCCAAAACGGACTATTAATTGGATTTCTGCAAGAACTATTGATGAATATGCTTATGGTGTTAATGATTGGACTCGGATGGAATACAAGGTGTGACAGCAACATGGAATTTAAAGCATTTAACTCGTAATTATTATATTCATAGAGATTCGACAAATTTAACAAATCATAGTTAGGGTTAAATGCGATATACCCCTAAAGCTTCTTTTGGTTAAAATGGTTGGCTTATGCAGTGCGTAGGAGTATAGAGGACTTTCCAATCATCAATTGTTTAATGTTATCCATCAAACATGAGGATGAATATGGGCAATGCAACCAAGAAGACAACATATATTCGAGAAAATAATATGACATCTTTTATGTAATATCAATAATTACAATTAGACATTTTTTATTTGTTCATTGCATTTTAGTATGTAATACAATTTAAGCATTCAAAATACATGAATTCCTTTTTTATTTGTTCATTTGCATTTTAGTAAAAACTTTCGTTTTTCAGTAATGAATTTTCATTGTGCCATGGGGTTTATCTGTGATTCTTTTTACATCTTTTTGTGGCAACAGAATGTGGCCACCTTGATGCATTATCCTATTCGAACAGCTTCAAGTCAAACGATAAAGATCCTTCTTTTGTATAACATGGACATAAACCTCCAGGACAATGTATGGCTAATGTTCCCTACTTATGGCTCTTGCTATGTTTTATTCAGTTTTTACAAATTTGGACTGATATTGTTATCTTTCCTTTCAGGATTCAGTCTCGCAGAACAGATGTGGTGAGGCTGTTATTGATCAAGGGAGCGGACATGACCTTAAGCAACAAGGTATGATGACCAAGTTGTGAGAATGTTGAAAGTACACTTTTATCTGTTTTGTTATGTTTTCTGGTCCAACTTGATTGGTTTTTTTACGTGGATTTTCATAGATGTATCATCCACCTGAATGGTGTGGTCTTTATTTAGGTCTAATTGATGAGATAATGCTTATTTCTTTCTTAATGATTGTGCTGGTTTTGTCCCCCACTGACCAATTGACGTACATATACAATTTGCAGTTGTATGAATAAATAAAGTGGCACATGCTCTTACTGACCAGAATGTTGCCACTAGATTGATAACCATCCCATACACTCCAGCCCCTTTTAGGTGTTCTTGGAACAATTTTACCTTATCATCTGTAGGAGGTCTACTTTAATGACTTGGAAATCATGAATGTCATTGACTTGAAGGGTTGTTTTTTCCTTTACAGGACTTGGTTATTGTTTGTGTGTGAATTATGTAAAGTTGCTTATGTCTTTTGTATGAGGCAAAATTTTACCATTGCAGGATGGTTTAACCCTTCTTGACCTTTGCCTGTATTCCGGTAGACACACAAGGATGTATGAGCTAATCAAGCTGCTGAGTCAACTTTCAAGAATGCTTGTATCTTTTGTAGGAAGCAAAATTTTATAATTTACCTTCATTTATTGCAGGATGGTTTAACCCTTCCTTCTTGACCTTTGCCTGTATTATGGACTAGAAATGAGTTCTCAATCTGTCAGCTTCCCCACGATTTCGAGCTTCAAGGTTAAGGTTCCATTTGAATAGCATTTTTCATCGAAACTTGTTAGTGTAGCAGATTGTTGGAAGGGGTATGAGTGCTAAAATGATTATTGGAAAGTATGTTACAAGAATTTTTGCAAAAATCTTTCCACAAGTTCTTGCATGTAGGATTTCTTTTGTGCATTTGTTCCACAGCTGCTCCAATTGGGATGAAGACATCAGTTGGATTCATTCTGTAATTATTATGTTGTAAATCTATAAAACCAACACTTTTGCCTTGAAATTTCATCCATTCTTTCATTTTTCAAATCTCATGCCTTTCTTTAATATTGGACAGGGGGTGGGGAGGCGGATTCGGCGACCACTTTGGACAATTCACACTTTACTATGGGTATGCCGTACTATAAACATCATTTACTTGAAAGAGGCCACATGAGCAAGTTCAAATCTACTTTGATGATCCTTTCTTTGCAGCTCTATGCCTTTTTGTGGGAGTCCTCTAAGACCTGTACAAGTTAAACACCTTTTAGTTTAAGATGGTCTTCGCGAATTTAGAGAGAGAGAGAGAGAGAGAGTGTGTGTGTGTGTGTGTGTGTGCATATGTATGTGTGTGTAAAACACAGTTTAGTCCTACTTTGGCAGCCATTTCTTTGCAAGTCTACGCCTTTTTGTGGGCAACTCATCCTCGCAAGACCTGTTCAAGTGAAAAACCAGTTGGCTTAATATAGGCTTCCTGAATTTGACGAGAGAGAGAGAGTGTGTGTGTGTGTGTGTGTATTTGTGTATTTATAACAAATAAGAATTTGAAAAGGAAACAACAAAGTTATGCATGAAAACAGGTAACAAAACTATGTTAACATATGAGAATTTGAAAGGAAACAACAAAGTTATGCTTGAAAACAGGTAACAAAACTATATATTAACATACTTTGGACTTGAGCATATGAAATGTAAGACCTATTACATGAATATATAGACATGTATAACAAATAAGAATTTGAAAGGGAAACATCAAAGTTTGAGAACAGGTAACAAAAATGTATCCCAGCATACTTGCACTTGGCATATTCAATGTAAGACCTGTTACGGGAATATATAGATAAGTAAATGATTTGTGCTGGTATCAACTGATGTCATTGGTAGAGAAGATTTGTAGTCCAACTCAAATCACAAAATTTTAGCTAGAATTGATCAGAGATTGGAAAGCAAGACTAGGCAAACATGTACATCGAAGAGAGAGGACAGATGCCTGCAACTAGTTGCAGTGATTTGGCGGTGAAAATAGGTTACTATGTATATCAGCAGCAGTTAGAATTTCTGGTTTCAGTGTAGCTGTTAGAATTTCTGGTTCCAGTGTAGCTCAATCTTCCAAGTCTTTCTTTCATGAAGGAAATATTCTATTTTTGAAGAGTTCATCAGCCCAAAATGAAACTTTTCCTAGTCCAATGTTTTTGACTAACCAGGAAATGTTCACTCTACAAATAAATGAGGGAGGATCCTCAATTACCTTAACTCAGAACTCATGGAACAAACAAAAGAAATAAAATACATAATGAGCAAGGGTTCTTCAGCAAGTAATCACATCATCCACAAACTGCAATTCAGGAAGCAAATAAGAGCCAAAGCAAGGAAAACATTCTAAGATGGCTCCAAGCATCATGCTGAGAACTGTTTACAGGGACTGATCTTAACCAATTAGGTAATGCATTACATTTTATTCCTTAATTGAAAACCAAAGTCAATTCAAAACCAGTAAAGGTGACAGAAAAATTAATCCATTCAAGCATGGGAAATATTGAGTTTACCTAAACTAAAGAAAACTATATTGGTCAATAATGATAACACAAAGAAGTCATAAAGGTTTCACCAGCTTAGAGTAATATGATGTTTAACAGAAGCCTACTTCAATAGCAAAACATGATCATCATTTACTCAGCAAGTGCGACCAAAAATTTTAGCATGATGATTTCTTTTTGCCAATTTGCTAATGTTTGTATGGATACATCATAAAACCCACAGGTCTCATTTGATGATAGAATAAAAGTCACCACTGGATTTTCTCACATGCAATAGCCGTTTTGCAGATAAACTTTTACTAAAACAAGTTGTTCATAATTTTTTGTCAGCTGCAGCCAAAGAAACATGTTCAATTGCATAATTGTTCAGAAGTGGGGTAAACTCACAGAAGCTACAGGCATATGATTGAAAAACAAGCAGAAACACTATTCAGCTTGCCCTTACTTTTCTGCTGCTCTGCTACTCCTATCTTTTTCCTGAGTTGGTACTTCACTTTTTTTAGGGCAAATGTATTCCTCCAATTCTTCTATGCTCATTGAGGAGAAACTGTCACTGACATGAAGCCTGGATAAATTGCATTCATCTAAATGCTTTGAACCTTCTGCAGGGTCAGGGCCGGCTGATAAATCCTCAAGTTGTTCTTTAAGATGCTCCATCATTGTAAAACCTACACAATTGCTCTTGTCCAATCATCATTTAACTTAATAAAAACAAAAGTCATCAAATCTATATTCAGGTTAAACAAAGAAATGAACCCAGGTGTCATTGACTTAACATTTGGGGACGTGGACCCTTATACTCAAATGTGAGGCTTTAAAAACATGCAGGAAAGCAAGCTTTCAGGTCATGCACATTGAAGTAACAAACAAACACGTATCCAATCCTAACAACATAATTAAGGATTATGTAGTCTAATGTTACAGAATGAAGCAAATAGAGTCAATACATACCATGGCATATAATTAAAAGAAAACAGCTCTATACTTTTACAAACTAAGTATTTCTTAAATTTGGGGGAAAATGCCATCTAGGAAGGAGTTTGATACTGACTTGTGATATACTGATTCGAAGAAGATAAAGTATGTACTCCATATATTGACTGATTTCATGCTTTTAGTAACAAAAGTAAATACTCAATTTAAATTTCTCAAGTTACCTAATTTCTTATGCTACCAAAAAGTGTTGCATTTAAGCAGTAGTAAGAAATTAGGTAGAACGACAATACTACTGATATCCTTTAGAACGACAACTAATGTACATGGTACAAGTTCAACCTTGCAATTATGTTAGTTATGACCAAGAACTGAAGAAAAACTGTATTGATGATGGTGAAAGAAAGTCAATCCTCAATTCTCTAAGGTTATCCAACAGTCTATGAGGATAATTATGGGAAATGCAACCATACACAACATAAATTCAAGACAACAACATCCACATGCTTTAGAAAGACTATAATGCACTGGTTACAACTTCGACCTTGCATTTACAAGTAAATTATATTAGTTAGGATTAAAAGAATGAAGATAAACTTTAGGAATGATGTTTGAAAGCGGGTGCATGGACCTCCTAAATACATATAGGCCCTTTTACAAGGTTTAAATATAATACAAAAGAAATCATGCTCATGTCATAAATCTAAAGAAGCGTAAAGGTAAAAAAAGCAGATGCATATTTCAAGGAAATGACAAGCAACACATACTAAGGTGTCGGAGCTTTTTCAAGTCAAACTCCTTGGCCAAAGATGGATGGCCAATTACTTTTGCTCGCCGCATGGCCAGCATTTTTAAGGCAATCAACATATCCTACGAAACAAAAATCTGTCGTTACAAATAATGAACATTTGAACCATAAAAAAGGATTGCAATGGTGCTGATTCAATTAGTTAGTGTACGGGAGAAAAGAAGAACTTACAAGTTCTGATTCAGATAAAGAACAAAGCCAACGGACATCTTCAATGTCATTATTCCCCAGCATATCACTAGTACAAGTATCAACCTCTTTTCTTTTCCCCATAGGAAAAAGACACTGATATAGCAAAACTCAAGTATCTGCCAAGTTTTTGTACAAGTATCTTAAATTTTAGGATTAAAAATCACATGAAAAAAAAAAACTCCTTTCTGATATCTTAAGTGAAATCATGGACGACTACACAGGCACTATTATTTGTTTCAAATTCTTCACTAATTTCAGAAAATGTTCAATTCTGAAGTGGCCCTTCAAGAGGAAACAGGAGGAAACAAGCATCTTCTCCTTCTTCTTTTTCCTTCTTTAGCATTTTTTGCAAGTTGGAAATTCCAGATTAACAGGAAAAAAAATCCCAACTTTAGCCAATTGATACTCAAAAAATCACAAATTTCACAAGAATCCCCAGTGTCCCCACAGGTCGTAACAAGAGAGGAAGTTTTTGGCTCGGGAGACTTACTGGTAGCGGCGGAGGCGATATTTCAAGACTCAACTGCTGTCCAAAAGAAGCTTCAGAAGCAATGGGGCTAAAGTTTTTTGACGTCAGAGTAGGTTTGCCGGGGTTTTTCCACTGCCTTTGCACCGAGATTTTGTACTACATGTGCATCAAACAATTAGAAAAACAACCCAAAAAAACACAAGAAAAATTATATTCAACTTCAAAAAAAAAAAAAAAACCCCCCAAAAAATTTTAAAAAGCAACCCACAAAAATTTCAAAAAAACAACTCAAAAATTTTCAAAAAGCAACCCCAAAAAACACATTATACCCAACTTCAGTTTCCAATCTTCGATAACTGCTACTAAATAATACCCAAATTTATTTGAGGACCGGTAGCGTCAAACTAAATGATAAAAGTAATACTGGAAGATAGAAGCCAAAGCTATTCAAACTCAAAAAAAAAACCCATAATAGAAAGTTAGAAATAAACTGGAAGGCAGTGCAAATTTTCCTTCTGATCAATTCGTCAGACCCAAAAAAAACCCAACAACCTTAGACAAAACTAAATTCCCCGAATTGCTGGAAATTCATGACAAACCTGTTTAATTAGAAGTTGTTGCTATTTCATCGGCTGTCATGTGGGCTTTGTTCTTGATTTGAGCCCTTTTTTTTCGCCTCTTTTGCTCTTATATGAATTTGATGTGAAGCGTAAGGTGATTTTTGGAGGGAGGTGGAGGAGTTGGGCGACAGGGTTTTTCATGGGGGTTTGTGATGGTAGAGGGGGCAAATACTTGTGTACGTCTGGTCTAATCTTGACCTGTAGACCGAACGGTGAAAAACTCGCCACGTCATCATGAGAATCAAAAGTCTTCAGACGCTAGAATTTTGTTCCTGCACCTCTCACCTTAACCTTTGGCTTTGCCAGATTTCGATCTCTCAGTAGGCAATTCTTCTCCTCCTCTATTTTTTTTTCCGTACGGATTCTTTGCCTAGTACTAGTACTAGTACAAAGTATGGCCTTTGATTATGGTTTCTTTATGATTTCAGCTTTAAAAAGAACGAAAATTACGGTTTTAGTATGTGGAATATCAGCGATTTGGATAAAAGCAAATTTAATTCTAAATATTTTAATTTTTAAGCACATTTAGTTTAATTGATTGATTTTGGCAAATTGTTATCAGAATTCAATCACGTCAGTAGCACATGCTGATGGCCAACTAAATTTGAAAAGAGTAAAGACTAATTATTGTACTTGCGATCAATTAGTGCCTTTTAATTACATATTATGTCTACCAATATACTGATATCTCAAACATTTGATACTAAAACTACAAATTTTCTTTAAAAATAATAATATTGTGTTCGATTGCATTTAAAGAGTGAGACAGAAAACCTAACAAAAAAATTAAAAAACTTGCATAGGATATTTTGGTCAAAAGAAAAAAAGAGTGAAAATTGAGGGTTAAATTGAAGTGGAAAATAGACAGTGACGGAGTCAGGATTTTTTTTTAAAGGAGTCCAAAATTTCTTAATACGTTATGTTCATAATAATTTTCATCCATTTAAATATATAATATCTAAAAAAATTAAATATTAATTTTAATTATAAATATATATAAATTCTCATAATATAAACTAAAATTATAAAAAATTAGGGAAGGCCAAAACTTAGGAGGGGCCAAGCCCTATCAGCCCCCTTATCTCCGTCATTGAAGGCAGAGGTCCAATGGCTAGAGTATTGAGGGTTGAATTGAACGCAAAGAAGAATCCTCTGATCGTTGGCTGAAATCTTAGGGCTCAGTGGAAAATTTTGATGGCTTTGCGTGGGAGAATTTCTAGTCTGACGTGGCAAGTTCTACACGACTTGGTCTTGGAGTGGGCCCATACACCAGGCCTACATAAGCTATTTATTTATTTCTTACCTCAGTCCCGTTTTTTCTCTTATTTCTCAGGCTTCCCTTTCCCTCGCACTAGGAGTAGATATAGCCGCCGCCTCCTCCTCCTCCTCTATACTGGGAAGTCTACCCAGCCAAAAAAGGTCCAAATTTCTTCTGAGGTACTAGGTTTCTGATGAATTTTGTGAATGTTACTTGTAATTGGTTAAAGTTGTGATTTTTTGGGTTAAAGCTAGGAATTTTTTTTTTGGGTTCTGTTCATTTTTTGTCGAATTTTCAACTTGAAAATAGGAAAGATAGAAAATGGAAGAAATGAAGCTTAACTCCTCCTGCGTTGTTCCCTTTTTAAGGTCATGTCAGAGTTGAACGAGTTCAAAAGGTATTGAATTCAACTGCTGATGATGAAAACAAATTAAGGTACCTGGTAAAGATAGTGTAAAAATTCACCTAAGATGTCAGAAAGGAGAAAATGATTGTTTTTCCTTTTCAATTTGTGTGATTTTAGTTGGCAATTTTATGTCCAGAAGTTGATAAAGTAAAAGATTCATGACCCTGTCTTCAAGCGAATAGAAGCCAAAACATCAAAAACAGCTTAGTATATGCTTATTTAGTTCAGAGTCCTCATGAAAAATTAACTTAAAATGGGATATTGCAATTGAATGAATTTTTATGTGGTTGTAATGAATAGAAGAGAAGTCAGGTGAATTTGTCCCCGACTGGATATGGGAAATTGCTCTATCCTTTTGCCGTTATAGTTAACATCTAGAGATATCCCTATTTGAGTCGCCAAGTTTATTGCAGTAAAAGTTGCATTGAACCTGTCTACCAGCAAGCAGCTTGGATATCTCAGTGACTTAAAGATAAAAAAGATTCGGTAACTTATAATATTAGGCCATTTGGAAGATTTTGCTTTATATTTCTTGGGAATTGTAATTTGCTTATGGTAATTTAGAAGCTTTATGTTTTTTTTCTTTTTTTTTTTGTTCCTCTGTATTTTGCAATGAAATTGGGGACATTCTATGTTGTCTTCCAGTAATTAATGAGTGAGCGAAGACAAAAGCTCAAAAATTGTATGGTAATGTGAGTTGCAGATGAAGAAGGCTAGCCCAAAAAAAGAGGATGCCGATATAGTATAAACATGAGCCTACAATCTGTGACTTTCAGCTAAAACCTTGGCTACAACCTAAAACTTAAGCATGTATGCAAGTTGTCCTATGAAGATGGAGTTTTTGTACCTGCATTATTGGTTATCTTGTGATGATGGTGGTTGTTTACTTATTTATTAGTTGGCCAGATTGATGGCATTTACATATTCTCAATATTATTGATATTTCTAGTAATCATAATGAGGTCATGTTTAAGCTATATCCTTGAGTCCCAGCCCCCTATAAATATCTAAACTTGGCTGGATATATCTTTTAGAGCTAATGGAAATTCTATTGCTATTCTTTTGATATTCATTAGAGGACATTTACCTTTTTTGTTACCTTCAGGAAATAATTTTACTTTTTTCCTGGTTGAAATGGGTTCACTCTTTAACATAATCAGTTTTCTATTATGTTTTTTTAAGTAAATATCAGTTGCAGTTTTCAAAAGTTGTTGCTGCTTTTTCTAATTTAAAACTTTTCACTTATGTTGTAACTCCCTCATTTTCACTGCAGATATAAGATAAACCTTTTATCTAGTGGCATCCATCCTAATGGAGACTGATGCGGATGCAAAACAAAGCTCTTTGGTTTTGATCAAGCAAGGTGCAGAGGCTGTAAGTCAAAAAAAATTTCCACTTTTCATTCTATTTGATAAAAAATAAGCGACCACCAAGATTGGCATCCTCAACATTGTATTCCTCCTCAATAACCTACATGCTTCTTTCATCTAACGATAAAAAAAGGAAAAGAAAAAAGAGCTTATAGTTTAGTCATTCCATGAACCTGACGATAAGTAGTTTATTTTGAAATTTCTGTATCAGTTGTCTTGCATCTTGTTTTCACTGCCATGACTACATTAGCAAAGATCATATATCTTTTGCTTGGCCTTGTTGTCTCAAGTCTTCATCTACTTAATGACTCCTCTTTTCTGTCTTCAGATAGAGCAGATTGGTTTACATAGTTATTGGTATCTGAGTGCCTGTTTGTTGTCTATATATGGTGCTGATGCATTTGAAACTTTGTTTGCTTCGCAGGATAATGAAATTTAGGTATTATGCATTAACACACTCTTGTACTGTGCAATGGAAATTAAATAAAAACAAGTGTACCTGCTATATTCAAACTTGGATTGCTGTGTTAATTTTGGTTTTAATTGGGAGTTATAACTGCATTTACTTGTGTGCAGTTTAGGTATAGAATAAAGTGAGATACTTTTCTGGGGGTCTGTGAAATGAAGTCAGATCTGTTACAGACTGTACAGTCAGGTCCTTGTGGTTTCAGAAACCGACCCCTTTGGTTACCGTAAAAGATGTAAAAATAGAATGAGCACAGGTTTTGGAAAAATAGACTGTAAAAAAAGATCTAAAAGATGTAAAAATATCTGTTACGAAGTAATTATTGGTGGGTCAAAGATGGCAAATAATAAAACAATCACCTCACACTGCTTGCTTCTTCTTCTGCCCTCCCCCTTACCCTAAAAACTCCTTGGTGCCCCCTTTCATCCCAGGTTTCCGGAGACAGGATGAATCCCTCTCTTTTTCTACCAACCTTCCCTCCGTTTAGCCCACCCTGAAAGTTACTCTTATTTCCAATGTTCTTCCCCTTCCACCTGAGGTTCCTCCTGCTGCTTGTCATGTAGTAGCCTTAATCTACAATGTGGGTTTCTTCAAATGTAAGTATGCTTTGAAGGTTAGAATGAGAAAGGTGCAAAGTAATAGGAAGAAGAAGTAGAATAAAGTGAAGCCTAGGAAATATACCTTTAAGATTGAGGAACCAGGCTATAGGGGAGAAAGGTTTTGGAACATATCTTAAAGCTGAATATTGTATTTGCAAAGTCACTTCTTAAAATGAGGTTTACATAATATTTATCGGTGGCACAAATCACTTAACTGTGAAAGTGGATGAAAAGTGGAGTAGCTAGCTATGAAACCTTTGAGTTCAGGTTCTTTGATAGAGAAAACTAAACATCTAATATACTACACCAACATGTCTCTACCTTATTCCTTCCTTATCATTCTTCTAACGTCGCACTTCCTACTGCAGAGGGTATTTGACTCAACATTTGTGGGTAGGAGGTCTATTATAAAAGAACGCTTTTCGAAGAAATATAGGCATCCATCTCTGGACTCAAAACTCACTCTCAAACGCTTAAATGCGGTGAGTATAGCTAGATGGAACTGCTCTCTTCTGCTCTAGTGGATCATATGGCTTTTTGCTTAACTCTTGTAACTGGTGAAGCAGGAGGCTAGGTGCATGACAAAAGCGAGGCGACTTGGGGTTTCTACACCAGTGCTTTATGCTGTGGACCCTGTGCTGCATTCCCTAACTTTTGAATATGTTGACGGTCCCTCGGTCAAAGAGATATTTCTTGACTTTGGAGAGCAAGGTATTATTGAAGAAAGGATGGATGATATTGCAAAACAGATTGGTGATGCAATTGGAAAACTGCATGATGGTGGCCTCATACATGGTGATTTGACAACATCTAACATGTTAGTTCAAAGTGGCTCCAATCAGCTCGTAAGTGGTATCCTGTTAATGTTTTTCTGGCACTTTTGCAGACTTTTGATGATATATTTGCCAAAGCATGTTTATTCATCTTCCTTTTTGGATATAAATGTTGTAATATTCTTTTAAATTTTTTAAATATTATTTTCTCTGCCAGGTACTAATTGACTTTGGTCTAAGCTTTACGTCAACTCTTCCAGAAGATAAAGCAGTTGATCTATACGTACTTGAACGAGCATTACTCTCCATGCACTCATCTTGTGGAAATGTAGTAAGTAATATTCTTGTCTTATTAGTAAACAATATATTTTGGTTAGGATAATTTGATATTTAGACTCATTATCAAATATGCGAAAGCAGACCTTTTTTTTTTTCTTTGGAGTTTGGTATGCATGCCATTATTATATGCTTATTTTTGTAAAATAGATAAAATAACAACAGTTGAAATACTTTGAAAACCTTGTTTGAGTGCTTCAAGAGAGTAACCTTTTCAGTACTTTGATTCTGTAGAGTATTTATAGTGCTCAATTGTGTGTTGACCTTTTTATTCTTTCCCTAGGCTTTGCATGAAGCATCAGCTTATGGTCAAACTTGCTGTACTGAAAGTTTAGCATTTGCATTATCATATCAGCTATTTGCAATATATGGTGCTTGTACACGCACTCTCTCCAAAATTTAATAGTTTTTCATTAGCAACCTCTTGTTGGGTCGCTATGTTCTCTGTTCTGGATATTGTATAGGTGGAACATTTGTTGAAGGAAGCTTTTACCATACAATGAGTGGTATATGTATTTTGCATACAAGACCAACACTTGTACTGCATTAGTTGGTTTTTATCATAGTTCTTTTGAAATTGTTTAGGTATCTATTGTTGAGTGAAATCCATGTCAAGTTGCAATTAATCAATTTGTGTTGTACACATTGCACAGATGGATCGAATTCTTGCTGCATATAAGAAGTCCTCAAAGCAATGGTCTTCAACCCTTAATAAGCTAGCCCAAGGTGCAGAGCTCCACCTTGATAATTGATCCTATATTTTTCTTCTTTTTTTTTTTTTTGAAGAAATTACTGTAGCAGGTTTTATTCTAATTTTGCTTGATGTCCTTTTGCTGATTTGTAACTTATTTCAGTACGACAAAGGGGGAGGAAGCGGACGATGGTTGGTTAAGCTGCTGCAGCTCTCTGTTTACATTAAGGTAAGAATACAAAGATTGCGAGCTTATATCCAATGCTAACAAGAGGAAACTATGTTGTCTGACCACAGATTTAGCACTGAAGAATTTGTTAGTAGTTAATACTAGTTTTTATGCATTTTTCATCACTTTGTTACATGCTTCTTCTCTTTTAGAAGGACAGACAGCTTCTCCTCGCCTCCCAACAACTTCGAATTCTTCATGGCTTTCCCTCTCTGGCAGCCTGCACACCTCTCTGTCTACCTCCACTCTCACATAAATGATCATGTAACACTCTCTAAACCAACATATTTCCCAGGACCCACCTTTAAAGACCATCTGCCCATTTTGAGCAATACCCCTTTAATGACCCTAAGCATCCACACTCCGAAAGGACCTTAGACGTGACTCCATACTGCAATCCCTTTAAGTCTTCACATTATTGTTTGATTTGCTTCATTTATTGGATTAGCAGTTTTTTAAGAAAAGAGAAAGAAAACATCTCAGATCTCTCTCTCTCTCTATCTCTCAGAGCTCCCTTCCTGTAATTGCAGTATCACTATGAAGATTTTTCCGTTTTCTCACATAAAAAGAGTCTGAAAAGTTCATTTGGTTAAATTGTTAAAATCTTACTTTATTAACTTACTTTAAGTCTATTAGATGTCAAGCAAGCGTCTAGCATTTTTGGATTCTTTTTTGTGAAAATATAAACTAAACATAAAAGGACATAGAATATCATTGCATATATAATACGCATTCTTGAGTTTCAGCAGAACTACTGTTGTGCTGCTGATAAGATGGGATATTTAAGTTGTAGCAGAATTGTTAATGCTTTTTCTTTCATAATTCCCATTCTTCTCTTTTGTTTTTCTTTTTAGTTACTCAGTTGTTTGAAGCTTAAATGTTTGCTTTCCCTTTTCTGGACATCAAATCTCAGCTAATGCCCTAAGGACCTCTTTCCCTAGCACTCAGCAGAATCAAAGGTTCCAAAGGCCTTTTTCTGATATTCTGTCACATATGGAATGATCTGTTTGGATCATTTTAAGATACAGCGCCATAGCAATATTATGTTAATGTTAGACACTATTCTTGGTTTAGAATTTTAAAGTCAGATTTCTGATATATTGCCTTTGGTCTCCTCCCTCCCAATTGTAGTGTTCTCGGGATAGTCACAAGTATGTTGTATATGCAGGAAAAAACAGCTTAAAGATGGAAGGACTTTGGTTGATCATAATGTGCAGAAGGAGTTATGCTTTGCTTCACCCACGTCTGTGATTGTTTTGAAGATACTGCTAATATTTTAAGTTCTTCAAATTGTTGACGCGAACTGATATCTTAAATTGTTCTTTGTGCCATAAGAAAATATAGCAGTAGTATTCGCACTTAGCTGTATATCGGAAGGAGTAGGCACCATTAAAAGGGATGCTGGGGTCTTGGGTTTCTATTTATGAAGAATGTGATCAGAAGAATGTAATCTAATTTGGTTTCCTTCTTGTTTTCTGGTGGATGATTCTGTTTTTTCTTCTAATGTATGGAACGGTTTGCTTAAAAGTGCCAGTAGCTGGCTTTTTCCACTTATGTCAGTGTTCTGAACCAAGTTGAGGTGCAATCTCCAGTCTTCACAAAATTTGTTCCGCTTAGGACTTCTACAGCTCTACTTTTACTACCGGAGGAGCCATCTTTGTGACTAAAAGTGAGGTCAGCGAATTGTGAAACCAAGATCATTTGTTCTTCAAAACATTAAAGAAAAGCAATTACAATTGAACTTTTGTATATTTTCTTTTTTAATTTATTGTGCAGTTGTCTTGCTAAAATTCGATTCCATTAGTTCAGGCTCTACTGCTCGAGAAATACAAAGTCACATGTTTTTTACAAAGGGTAATTACGGTATACTGATATGGCAACTCTTCCCATTGCTCTCAGGTATTCTTCTTTGGCTGATCCTTTCTGTTATTGATTTGGTACTCTGGGTTGCAAACTGTCCCATAACTCTTACTAAAGTTCAATTTGCTGAAAAACATACATGTGGTCATTGCTAAACCTCTCTTGTCTTAACAAAGCCACATTCTGAGCCTGCGACAAAGATCATTCGCATGTTAATACTAGGAACCTAAATTTTTTTTTTTTTTGGTGAAATCTTATTCTGTTACGAGGGGTCTTGGGATGGTAGAAGGGAGACGGGGGACGCCTCCTATTGTTGTTCCTGTGGTGTGCCTGCCTCCTGCTGCCGCTCTTTGGCAAAAATGATGTGGTAGGATTCGATCCTAACCAACACCCTAGGGAGGAACTTAGGTTAAATTAATTGAATCAAAATGAACGTGGTTTTTGGGCTACAATTCGAATTAGGGTTCAAAACAAAGTTACTAGGATTTTAACATTTAACCGGGCAAGTTTCTTCGTGACATTGGCTAGCAGATAATAGCAACTGCTTTTAACATGAATTGTTTAATCAAATAATGAGTTCAAATTGAATTTTTAGATTCGAACATCGGACTAATAAGAGTAATGAAATTGACACTCTTTTAAGTATTGCTGATGACACTCCATTTCATTTGTATTAAAAGTGAAATGTAAATGTCATTAACCGCTAGTAATATGCTATACCTTCAATATCAATTGGCTCAATTGTGAGCTCGAGTTAAACCTACTTGTCTGAAGACTATGATAGGTACATTACATTTCAATTTTATTGCTACTAATTGCTTTCAAACTCAAACTTACTTAATCAAATACTAAATTTTGATACCTAATGATCAACTATTGTCGCCTTCCCTGGATAGGGTTTTGATGTACCTTGAATTTAAGGACCACAAACACTTATTAGTTCAATCGGTAACAAATGAATACTTTTTTTTTACAAAAAAATATTGATTCAATGGGTAAGAAATGAACATTTTTTTCACAAAAAGTCGTGTATTCTAGTGTAACTTTGCTGTTAGTATCATTTGGTAATCTATATCTATATGTATTAGAGGACAAGTTTTTGATAAGGAGCTTTCAAAAGCATCAAAAATTCGAATCCTACTACAATTTTGCATTTTTTTTTAAATTTAGTAATCTTTATCCCTTAACTAATGATAACCACCCCTACAAATCATGTTTGCAATTACAAACCACACGTCTAATACAAATCACATTTCCAAATTACGAAGATTGCAAGGTCACTTTATCTTTATTACAATTTTATATATATTTTTAAATTGTGTAATCTCTATCCCTTAACTAATGGTAACCACCCCTACAAAATCACATTTGCAAATTACAAACCACATCTGATACAAATCATGTTCCCAAACTACAAAAGATTGCAGGTTCGTTTTATCTTTAGTACAATTTTGCATTTTTTTTATTTTAGTAATCTTTATCGCTTAACTAATGGATAACTAATAGTACCAAGTAAATGATAATGAAATCAACAGTATGAAAATCACATATTAAAAATTGAGGAGCCCATTTGAATTACAATTTTTCATAATTATTCACAACAACTGATGATCACTAACCCATTTTATTCTCATTTGTCATCCACACAAATTAAATACACCGAGGGAAAAAAAAGCAATAGTGTTTTTGAACTATTTCAAATGTACGATTCGTGTTTCATTAATGCTTCTTATCTTAGAAAATTGCAAAAAAATGTAGAATTTATTGATATATATTTATTTTTTATAATGCCATTTATAGATATGTAAAGAATACATTATTTCAAATTCCGTATGCTCTTAATTCTCAGGAAAATGGAAATAGACTGTTTAACTAACGAATCAATTCATGCAAAGATCATGCATTCTCATTTGTAGTACAAACTCCACAAAATTGAATAGAGTAAATTAAACCATCAATATTGGCTTTTTGTACTAAAGATTGGTTGGGGTAACACAATGTTTGCACCTTCATACAAAATTATCAAATCGAATGCATAATGTTTGTAAGTATTTCATTTTGAAATCAAATAAAGCATACAATTATATTCATTTTTATTCATATATCATTCATTTTCTAATATAATTTCTATTACTTTTTCATGATCCATTTTTCAAAATGACAGTTCTTAAATGATATACATATTTTATTATACTTCGAACTATTACTAGACAAATCTTACATTTTAATTATATTGGTACAATTTTTTAAACTTTTTTTATTCACCTTGACTTTTAATTTCTTCTAATAATAATGTCAGCACCATGGTAGGGGATTTTGACACTAATTCTAAGTTCATTAGTGGTGAATCGAATATATTTAAACCTTTTTTATTACCACAAAAAAAAAAATTTTTGTGGTCCGTTTATGTAATACGACACCGTATTAAGGCCTCATAAGTTGAAACTCCCTACCCTTCTCCCCAGCCCCGCGTATGTTCTCCCTCTGTTTTGCTCTCAACTGTTCCCTCTTCTCCTTCTTCTCCAATGGCAACTGAGAACAAGTCCACCAAGAAAAGGAAGCAACGCTATCTTCCCCACAATGTATGTCCACTTACTCTTCTCAATTTGTAGCGTTTACTTCACTAATCTTTGTTTTTCTCTTCTAATTTATCCGGTTTTCTTTTTTCTTTTGTGTATATACTAGAAACCAGTGAAAAAGGGGGCATACCCATTACATCCAGGGGTACAAGGGTTCTTTATAACATGTGATGGTGGAAGGGAACGCCAAGCCTCTCATGAAGCCATTAATGTTATTGATTCCGTATGTCTGCTTTAATTCTTTTTATTTTATTTTATTTTAAATTTGCCAAACAGTACATTATTTCAATTTGGGTGCATGAAGTTACACCTTTTTTTTTTTTGTCAAATTGTGTTAGCTGTCTTTCTGGGTTTTTGTTTTCATTTATTGGGTTTTTTCTGTATTGTATTACTTTTTGCCTCTCATATATGTATTCTATGCAAATGCTTTAGCCTTTAAATTGTACAAGCCATAAACTTTGTGTTGTGAAATGTGGTTTGCTGTATTATTTTTTCTGCCTATATATGTGTTTTTATCACCTTTTCCTTGGATTAAAGTTCCAAATTGTGACTAAAGCTTCAGAGCCCAGGTTTTTGTTTTGAAAAATGATTAAAAAAGAATTCATATTTCTGCAGTCTTCAGGCAGGCTTTTTGACATAAAATGTTTGAAGGTTTTCTTGTAATTAAATTCATTTTAAATGCCTATGCGGACAACTCTTTGTTTTTTCTTTTAGCTGATCCATGAGTTATGCAATTTCAAACTTCTGAGAAAATGAATAATTTTCAGTGTGGTGCTGGATATCAATGGTTGTTTTTCTGTGATTTTCAAGTTCTGTACTAGGATTACATGCAATGCAGTGGATAGGACATACTGTGCAAAACTGATTACTTTCTGAAGTTACTGAAGGTGTAACTTCAAGATAATCGACGTATGATATCATTTGGGGAATTGCTTTTCTTCAACTATAGTGACTACAGATAAGATGCTGAAAATTTTAGAGGTCTTATCCTATATTTTGCACCTCTTTTATGTGTATTCCACAGTGAAATTCCTAATGTTGCTTGTATCCTCTAACTTTGGCAATAGTATCTTGTCCCATTTTGTATTTTATTTCCATACCAACGAAGATGCTTTAAGACCTTTACAACTATTATTTTAACCTTCTTGACTTTTGTAATGATGACTGTAAAAATCTCAGGCCTGGGAAATTTTTTACCTATTAGTTGATTTCATGAGTTTTCTATTGTATTCCTTGACTAAAACACCATAGTTTGTTTCATTATCTGCTCCTTATTTTGGACTGAGTTTTGACGATTTATCTACTTTGGTTATGATTCTTTATGGTTTAACCTTTTTGGCTCGATCTATCCAACTTAAACAGTTTTGGCAACTTTCTTATAAGTAGTAGACCTGCAAGGGGAATTCTGTTCATTTTTTTAAGGTCGAATCTGATATATATGTCATGACTAGTTCATCGAAATTTCTCTGATTGTTTTAGTCTTATTATATTTCTTCTTAGAGCCTATTCAACAGATTGTGGTCCATTTACCAGGAAGTACTTATACTTTTCAAAAGTGCTTCTGAAAATATTTGGTGGCCTTTTATGGGTAATGTTTGGCTTTGAGAAGTAGTTTTCACAACTGACCTCAATTGGCACTGTAAAAATGCTGTTTTTTGAACTGGGTTTCTTAACAAAAAGTGAATAACTATATTTTCAGGGATTCTGTGACCTTTAAAAAGCAGCTTTTCCATGAGGAACAATTATCTACCATATGCTATTTGATTAGCGTCAGCTTCATTGGATGTGAGATTTGATGGTTACATTTAGTGTAGTCCCATTTGGTTGTCCTCGAATGATATTTCCATCTAATACAGTAAGGCACGCATGACTGCAGATGCACTTCTCAACAAAATCCAATGAGAAAATAGATGCATTTAATAAATACTGTTGGGATCTTTGAGTGCTTATGCCTCTAGCCACTTACTAAACAATGTGCCTTAATTATGATTGTTGTATTTGTAACATTTTTTGGTGTTTGTTGATTTTAAGAAACCTTGATTTTTTTTTTTAAGAGTCCTTTCAGTTGTTTCACTAGGGAGGACAGGCAGAACATGGTCTTTAATACTTCTCTTCTTTTGATACTTATAAATGTTATTAGGAATGTATGAAAAATAAGTGGAGAGCAGTATATAAGCTAAAAACATAACCCTATATACATGCACGTTTGCTTCCAGAAAAAAGAAACAGTTATGCAACTAATATCAATTATATAGGGATTACAGAAAGCTCTAGTCATGTATGAATAAAATTTAGTACATTTTCCTCTGTAAACCTTTACAAAAAGTACCTATTGACTAATGGGCTACAGTTGGTAGGGTTAACTCTTAAAAATCTGAAAAGTTAGTAGCTTTATCTCTAACTGCTGCCTTATTTTGGAATGTAATCTTCAATACTTTGTTTGGAGGGAAGGGAAAACAGACAGGAAAGAAGAGTCACCCATTGCTATAAAAAAATTTCTGACATTCTATTCTCTGTAGAATTCAGAACTGCTTTATGCATGTAACGAAAGCAGCAAAATGGATTGTAATATTAAGAAAAGGTTGTGAAAAATTGAGCTTAATTCTCTTTTCATCCTCTCAAATTATAAAAATATGAAAATCCTGGACTGACTTGTATTTATGATCCATTGTTCATCTAATATATGGTGGTAATAGATTTGGATGTGTCTATGAGGTAATGGAATGCTGTATTATTTAGTATATAGTGGCAATAGCTTCAAATGTGTCTATGAGGTAATGACTGCACCTAACGTGTCAAGGGAGAGGGTGAAGAGCTTCATGTGATGGTCTTTTTTAAGTTCAATCTTTTCTGGTCGGTTAGATAATTTAGGCTTTGTAAATTGAGCAGGAAATGTACCAATAAAATCTTTCTGCTTGTTTCCTTAAAAATTTGAAAAGAAGGTCAAAGAGATAGGATTCTGATTTACCTATCCTTCTTAATTAGAATTTTTATTTTCATTTAATTGGTTGATCAATTATTAACCAAACTTTTCTTTTTCTTTTTTTCTCTAAGAGGTTTGGAGTTTTTTTTTTCTGTTGGGGCTGGGGGCGGAGGCCTGGGGGGGGGGGTGTGTGTTGGTTTGTGGGGAAGGTTTATTGGAGACTCTCTGCCTTCTTTTATGCATTGCACTGTACTGCCTGCTGTTTCCCAGTCCTGCTATGCTACTTTTGGCTTTGAGATATTTCCAGTATTAAAACATCTCAATCTTGTCATGGTATTGCTTGTCTAGTTTGGCCAGGCATACCCATTTTCCCTTTTAATGTTTGATATGCGTGGTTTTGAGACATTCAACACAAAAATCATCTCAAACTTAATGTTTCAACTGTCTGTTCAAATGCATTTCATGGTTAGTGCAATTTATCTATTTTTAACATTTGAAATCTAAAATCATTGTTTGCTTTTTTATTCCTTATTAATTTTTTTGTTTAGTAAGTCTATTTTTGTTATTATTTTTCCCCATGAGATTACTTATTTATCATGTCACTCCGAGCTAATTGTATTATCATAATCATGCTTGCTGCAGTTCTTTGAAGAGTATGTGCATGGGGCAGGTTCAAATAAACAACAAGAAGCAATACCAAAGCAATTCATGAATAAGAAAACTAAATTTGTATACTCTGATAGTAGTGAGGATGAAGATGGAGATGATGACGGGATTGGCAATAACATTCATAGGAGCACAGAAGAGAAAGATTTATGTACTGATAATATAACCGATGCTAATTGTGAAACTCTAGTTGATGAAAAGCTAGGGTCTCAGAATGAGGACGACTCGTCTGTTCAAGAGGAAATACAAGAACATAAAGATGGTAAGGAGGAAGTGACTAAGAAGCATAAATTTCAAGAAGGTGATGCTGGAGAGCAGCCAATTAAAAAGCAGTGTGTTGAAATAAGTTCATCAAAGTCCCCAAATTTGGCATCTTCTAAGATGGAGGAGAAATCAGTTGATAAATTGATCGAAGCTGAGCTAGCTGAGTTGGGAGACAAAAGTAAGGTAAGTAGAAATCATTTGTGAAGCTGCAAATTATGATCTTTTACTCTTGCTTGGGAAGAATGCCTTTGTTGATGCATTCTGTTTTTAAATTGTTTTTCTTTCTTATACCAAAAGAATGATGGACATCACTTAATTCTCTACTCACCCCACTGGATTCTCGATGTCTTCATGAGCTCTTTAGATTTATCTTTCTGTAAAAGCACGTGTCAACTGGGGGCATAATTCCATGACTTTATGCTCTGTTGTCCTGGGCCTCCTTTATTTATCTGTGGACAGTCTCAAAGAGTTCCAAACTAATTAAACATCATGAACTAACCCAAGTCATTTAGAATGTGGTAGAGTTAATACGACTTGCCCCATTTTCCTCCTTCAACCCTTAGGTCGATGTCATTTTAACCTTTGATTTTTTCAGAGACTATCTCTTAGGATAAATTTTATGTCAAACTCTACATACATCTATGAAATGTGGTTGCAGAATGTCCATAATGTCCATTCTTTCTCATTATCTTCATCTCAATAAGTAGGCTTATCTTATATGACCTGCCCTCTCCCATCACCACTCTTCCCCCTTAGCCCAGTGGTCACCTCTTCCACTGTAAAAATCCCCTAATGCACACAGTCACATGTATGTGTATATCTCTACTACCATATTATCAGTGGAACCAGTGGCAGTGCCCAAAGCAAGAAGGAGAAGGGCTGCATTTGGAGATGGCTGGGCTTTTCGATGGAAGGACAGGTCTTCTTCTGGGTAGGATGAACTGAGAAAGAGAAAGAAATTAGAGTTTGATCATGACCCATAACATGGTAAATAGTAGGTGTAAAATGAAATAATCCAAGAATTGAAGGGGGTAAAGTGGTTTTAGATTTGTGTGAGGTGATGTTTATCTTCTCCTTTCTTTTTGATCAGAAAAACCGGCTCACTCTGAGATTTTCAGAAGCTGTATTGATTCTGCTAAGAATTTTTAAGTGCATTCTACATGAAATGGCAGAACTTTGACAATCGAATTATGATTTTCGCTATATAAGATCGTCAGGCTACAAATGAATAGTGAAAAACGAACATAAAAAATACAACTTTGATTTGTTAGCATTTTTCTTGTGTTTGAGGCCTGCATTGCTGGTGCAAAAGTGAGATTAAGAAATGTTGTTACCCAATTCATATTGATGTCCTGAGACATATGATAAGAGACAGGCTGGAAGCTACCCGGAAAATGTGAAAACATGTTTCAAATGAATATGTAGTTGAAATTCTTCTACTTGTACTTAAGAGTTTATTATGATGCCTCCTCACTTTCAATTTCTTTTGTTTGTACTCAAGCTTGTATGAACTTGATCTCCGAGTGAATCATCAATTTTCTTTACCCATAAGAATATGTTTGCTACTAATAAGTCTTGCAGCATTTTTTTTTAAAGTTTATAGCCTGTCTTTTGATTTTAAGAAATGTTTGTTCTGTATGACTATGCATTTGTTGAACAATATAGCTATAGCTTGGCTGCTAATACACTAGCAGATGTCGCCTGCACATGGCCATTGCATGACACTCGGCAGGCCTTGTGAAGAGACTGGTTTCAAGAATGAAACACTGCCCCCAATTGTATATCAGTATACTAATTTGCTACAATTGTCTAGGACTAAAAAATCTCGGTCCTGAGATTTCACTCTTCTTTTTTTTTTTTTTCAATAGTTGGGGATCTATCCTGATTTTGCAGCAACATTTTTTTCGGTTCTTTTTTGTTTTATCAAACAGAGACGATTCAGCAACCTTGACTCAGGCTGTAATGGTGTTGTATTTGTCCAAATGCGCAAGAGAGATGATGATCCGAACCCAAAGGATATTGTGCAGTATATGATGACTTCCCTTGCTTCAACCCGGAAACACATGTCTAGGTTACTTTCTCCGCATGTTCATTAACTGTTTCTGTTAATTGGCTTGCTGTGCTGTAATGTAAACTGGTATTAAGTATCTTATCTGGTTCAAATTGCATTGGCTTGCATCAGATTCATGTTAAGGGTGCTGCCTATTGAATTAAGCTGCTATGCGTCAGAAGAGGAAATTGTAAGGGCAATTAAACCTTTTATTGCAAAATACTTTCCAGTGGAAGCTCAAAAGCCCCACAAGGTAGCTTTGATTTTTGTCTCCTTTTTAATGACATCCTTGCTTTATAATCTATGCACAAAACCTGAGCGCCTGTACCCCATTAAGTAAACTATCAAAATATTCTTGTAGCTCATAGATGTATTTCCGATTGTACTTGGTTTCTACTTTGTATATCTAGTTTATCACCTCGGGTTTGGCCTTTCGATGTTATTCAGTCTATTACTTGGAGAAGAATTTGGCTTCCTCTACTATCACCTGCATTGCTTTAAAGTTTTGGTTTGTTAATAATTCAAGTATCCTACTTTGGTACTTAAAGGTGGAGAGGGGCGATTGAGTTTGATTTTACTTGATTCTTTGCAATTATTCAACCAATAACTGCTATATTTGGCCTGACTTTTGGTACTTTGTCTTCTTTTTTCCTCTGTTCTTTGGCTGGGCAAAAAGGCATTATAAATCTTTTTTTGCAGTTCGCTGTATTGTATGAAGCCCGTGCAAATACTGGTATTGATAGAACAAAAATCATTGATGCAGTCGCAAAATCTGTTCCTTCACCACATAAAGTTGATCTTAGCCATCCTGATATCCATATTGTTGTCCAAGTTGTCAAGGTAAGACGTGCACGGCTTCTTGTAGTTTTTTTTTGGTCCTAGAAATGCTACTGTACATAATATGAAAAGCTGCATGATCAGAAATTTTTAAGTACTTTGTGAAAATTTCTTTCTGAAATGTGGACAGAGTTCCTTCATAAAGGAAACTAGTTATTCAGATCATGAGTTGCTCATCTGCATCTACAAGACTAAGTGATTACTTTGTACTAAAAGTTGCATTGAATTTGAGTTATTTTGAACATTCTCATGTCCAAAAGTGATTGTGATTTATGTTCATGGTATAATTCGCTTTTGTGGCTTTTGCAGACTGTTTGCTTGATTGGATTGGTTGAGAAGTACAAGGAATTGGCCAAGTTCAATGTGAGGCAGCTTACATCTTCTAAATCCTAACTTTGGCAATTCAGTTTGGTTTTAAGCAGTCTACCAGTTTCTGTTCTCAGAGTCATTTTCTTTAATGTATTTCCTACGATATTTTACCAAATTTTGTACTTTGTTATGTTAGTTCATATCAATCTTAAACTTGTGGCTTAGCCTGAAAAAAAAAAGGAAAAGAAAACGAAGATGATTTCAGAGGTGTTTATGTACAATAAATACTCCACTTCGGATACACAAGTAGTTCATTCCCCCTAAAAATCAGGTGTCTGAAATTTGCAGACAGAATAGTCAAATCCAATTCCGTTTTTTTTGTCCAGTGGCAACGAGATTTCTGATATGCTCTTTACTGCATTCTTGCAACATTTCCATTTCGATAACATTGTTTGATCCTTAGCTTTTGCCAATGTAATTTACCAAACTTCAAATTTCCAAAATGACATTTGACAACAATTTTGCTGGATTGCGGGTGTGAAACTTTCTTTCTGTAAATGTTCAGCTTATCTTGCATTTATTAATCAGCAAAAGGTAGGCTAGAGAGGTCTCTGCATAAAAATTAACAAGTCAATGTATTTGTGTAAAATGCTTTCGGTTAAAGAGCTCCTAGTCAATTAACTTGAAGATATTGCATGTGAACAAAGCCCTAGGACAGCAAAATTGGATGCATCCCATCAAATTTGATTATGGAATACACACAACAAATGAAGGATATATAAAAAATTCATTGCGTTCAACTTGAGGATAAATCAGACTAAATCAAACTATCTTTGTTGGTCTTGTATGTATTGCAAGTACAACAGCTGTTAAAAAAGAAAAAAGAAACAATATCAATTCACGAAGATGGCAGACTTTATCATTGATCAGCTGACAGCATCTTCACTTGCTGGACCCTGCAGGGCTTGGCGATATGAATGAGAAATCTAGGAGCTAGGCTTGTAAAGCTTCTCAACCATTTTCCTGTACTCTGCAACCCAGAAACAGAATTCAGTTAAAGAATTTCCATTGCTAATTCAAGGAATAAAAGACAATTCATAGATATACAAATATAGTCAAAACTCAGAAAAAGTACCTGCTTGATTGCCCCAAAGTGCTGCTGCTTGATTATTCAAAGGTGAGCTTGTGTTCGGTTCTGCATTCAGCAATATCCACAGGTTATATTAATGATAAAGACAAAAAAATCAGAGAATTGTCGTGATTCTTAAAACAATTGCAAAACTACCATCAACAGCAAGTAAGATTACCTCCCAGCAGGCTTTGAATGGAGAGCAGAATTGTCCTCACATCATAGGCTGACGACCACTTATCCTGGAACAGATAATGCAATCAATTAATCAGGTTTCCAATTTTGGGGCAAAATTTGAGACAATAGCAGAGTTATGGAGAAATTTTATCTATTAATACCTGAAGTATGTCCAAGCATATATTTCCATAAACATCAACATTTGGATGAAAGCAGCCAGTCTCGAACTTGACCTTTGGAGCCTTGAATGGATAATCAGTTGGAAAGGTAAGTGATAGTTTGTATTCAGTTCCCTCAAACACGGTATCTTTGCTACCAGTAATTGTTCCTTTCCAGCAGAATATGTTGTCTTCCTCGGGAAAAGCAGATATTCCAGAATCGCCACTCATCTGTACCATTCATCAACAGAGTCAAGGAAAGGATTCAATCAAACAAGGAGCAAACAACAGAGAACAAAAACGTTGCTAAATGGAAGCATGAATGAAAGATTAAAATGGATCAGAGATCCTACCATCAAGGCCATCAGTTCAGACTGCAACCTGCATTAACCAGGAAAAAAAGTTCAAACATCAGTTACATAAACAACAACTTCTTTATGCATAAAAACCCTTTCTTGGACGTATTCTGCCCATTTTAAGACATCAAATTGACAATTTTTCATAACCAACTAGACTAATTAGGCTTTAGATTTCAGAATTGAAAAGGTAACAGTAAGAAAACAACAAACAGGATATGAGTTTGATATCAAAAATTGAGGATCTTAGCTAAATCAAAATCAGACATTAGAAAGTAAAAATCCTCCAAATAACGCAAGCTAAATTAATTGACTCACATAGGACCAAGAAAACACATTTAGAAATATGTCATACGTTTTATTTCTTTCACCTAATACCCGTGTCCAGAAATCAAATCGAAACAGAAACCATAAATTCAGGCACCAAATCCCCTAAATTAACTCTAAGAGAAACAAAGGGGATCAAAACCCTAATATCCCAAATCAAGAAATTCAAAATTTCTTTACACACGTATTCAAAAAATAAAAACCCTAAAAGATATTTTCAAAAAAATGTACCTCTTGAGAACAGATTGAGTATCAACGTTCTTTGCAGATTGCACTGGCTGCTTGGATGACGTCATCACCGGACCAGCCGCCGGGGTGTTGCTGTTATTGCTGCTTTCGCTGTTCATTGTGGTAGTCATCCCTTCTTCCTTGATTCCTTACTATTCACACCTCAGAAAATTCGACCTCCCAACGCTTAAACAAGAATCAATATAAAGGGTTCCAAATTTCGAGAAATCTCGCCAAGGAAGAAGAAGAGGCTAGTGAGAATTAAAGGGCTGCCCCCTTCTTCTTCTGATGATGAATTATTGATTTTTGCTTACAGAGAGATTGGACTGATGCAGAAAAAGAATGGGTGAAGAGATGTTTATAAATGTGAGAGTTTGTCTTGAGTTTTACATAAAGAATCCAAAAAACATTTTGAACGTTAAAAGAGTTGCGGCGGTGGGGTTTGGTTGATGTTTTCTTGTAACGGCTAGTTTTTACGCTTTTTTTTTATTCTTTTTTTTTTGAAAAATAGTTTTCTTGGTTATTATTCCGTTGTAAAATTTTGTTAAGGGAGACGAGGGATTGTCTTCCTTTTGAATGATTGAATTGCACTTGTAAGAAAATTATTGAATTCTAATTCTAAGATATTTTCTTTATCATTTTTTGGAATCTAATTATTGGATTGGTTGTGGAAGTAAAACTTGTAGAAATGGGATCCATATATTGCAAATTAGGAGTGTGAGTAAATTGTGTGAGTTTCTGTTCATATTATAAATTTTAGAGATATTTAAACTTTTACCATAAAATTAATTGTCAGAAAATTCCACGTGGAAAAATTGAGCATATCCTCTGCCTTCTCAGTCTCAATATATAATGGGGACAAAAATGCAAAGTCAAACTGTTGGTTAAAGATAAATTGATTTTGACTATGAGAATTATTGAATTTTCATCTATTATCCTAAATTTGAAGAAAAAGGAGAAATTTTGGTGACCAAATTTATTTTGATCAAAACATTTATGACCACTTTAGTACATGGGCCCAATACTGGATCAAAAAGAATCTAACAGATGTTGAAATTTACAACATCGCCAACAGTACACAAAGTCACTTTTGATGTCTGTCTTATTTTTACCCATTGGATCAAACATCAAATGCCTCGACAAGTCTCCGAATTCCAAACTTATTTATTCATGATTTACAAAGTCAAAGGATATCGGCCAAGTGAGGCTGTTATTACCCAAGCCTAAATACTCCAGATATTCCAAATAAAACAATGACACTGGAATGCTTCCAGTGAAGTTATTGCTGTTGAGGTTGATGTGTTGCAAGTATGGGTAATTCATCCAACAGTCAGGAATTTCTCCTGATAGAGAATTCTCCCCAAGATCCAGATACTGAAGAACTTGATTTTCATTTTTCACTTCACACAAAGCATGAGAGATACCTCCTGAAAACAAATAGTTGGAAATTAAGTTCTAAATAAATTAATTGGGTGTGTAGGCAATTGAATGTGTTTGATTGTTGTGTGCATATAAACCTTTTTAACAGTTTTAGAGATATTTGAACTTTTAGCATAAAATTAATTGTGAGAAAATTCCACGTGGACCAATGATGGGAATAGCCATTGAATGTGCTTGACTATAACGCACATATAAACCTTTAACAATTTCAGAGATATTTGAACCCTTACCATGGAGTTGATTGTGAGAAAGGTCTATAGATTCCAATGATGAGTTGAATAACGATGAGTTGAATAACGAAGGTGGAATGGTGTCTGAAATTCCTGCGAAGGACAAGTTCAACTCCCCAAGGATTTTTTGTGATCGGATCCATGTAGGAAATTGGGGACCCAGCTTCCACGAACTCAATCGAAGTGTTTCAAATTGGGCACGAGGAGTCCAACTTGCACTTACTTTTAAGGTCAAGGAGTTTCCAGATGCATCAAAATATGTTAAAGCTGTCAGATTGTCGAAGTGACTCTCACTCACAATGCCTTCCATTGAATTGTCGTCAATACTAAGCCATTCAAGTTTGGAAAGCTGCCCAAGACTTTCAGGAAGAGTTCCAGTGAGTTTGTTGTGAGATACATCCCAGTTCTCCAAGGATGACAGTTTTCCTAATTTTGAAGGAATTGAACCAGATAGAGCATTATCATGTAGAAAAAGTTCTTTGAGCTGGGTACATCTTCCTAAATTTGATGGAATTGAACCAGATAGAGCATTATCATTTAGCCAAAGTTCTTTGAGCTGGGTACATCTTCCTAAATTTGATGGAATTGAACCAGATAGAGCATTATAATTTAGCCAAAGTTCTTTGAGCTGGGTACATCTTCCTAAATTTGATGGAATTGAGCCAGATAGAGCATTATCATTCAGCCAAAGGTATTCTAGCTTGGTACAGTTGCCAACTGTGCTTGGAATTGGACCATTCAAGTGATTAACGCCTATATGAAGTAAAATCAAGTCCTTCGATGTGAATACTTCACTTGGTAAAGAGGAGCTAAGGTTGTTATAAAATAGATCAAGATATTGAAGGTTGGAAATGTTGGCAATAGAGCTTGGGATAGAACCTCGAAAATGATTGAAGCCAAGATTCAGAGAAATTAGGGCAGTTAAAGTGGATAATTGGCTTGGGAGGAAGGTAGCGAAGTTATTCGATGATAGATCCAAAGATGTAAGGGAACTCCAATTCCAAATTCCTTCCAAGAAGCCTTCGAATTGATTCCACCTAAGGTTGAGAGAAATGAGATTGTTAAGATAGAAAAGCTCATCTGGCAGTGAACCATTCAACTGGTTCGAAGAAAGATCCAAGTGCTGGAGAGAAGTCAAGTTCCAAAGACCTCTGGACAATGGGCCTTCAAGCTGGGTCCCACTTAAATCAAGGGAAGCAAGGGCAGTAAGACCGAAAATCCATCTAGGGATGAGGTGTCCAAGAAAATTTCTAGAAAGATCTAGGACAGTAAGAGAAGAAAAGTTGGTATGGAAGACAAATGTATCTCTGCCAAGATGATGAGAAATTAAATCAAGTTGACAATAGGACAAATGTATCTCTACCAAAGAAGGGATCGTGTTAATCACTTCTAGCCAATTAGACGCCGTACTAAGGTTCACGCCACTCATGTCTAGGTGCTCCAGATTAGAGAGACCAGCCAACCATTGCAGGTTATCAACTTGAAGATCGGACACCAGAAAAAGTTCTCCGCCAACTTGAAGATCGGTCGGATAGACATTGCAGGTTATGCTTAAAGTGCGTAAACTTGACAGGTTTCCGAGCTGATAGGGAACCATTCCTTGAAATCCAGCTCTAGATAAATTCAGATACCTTAGACTTCTGAGAGACCCAAAAAAACTGGGAATTGGAATTCCACTGAAATCATTTAGACTTAGATCAAGGCAACGCAAGTGAGTCAAATTTTGTAACGAATGACTGATTTTACCGCTTAATGGTGATGTTTCCTCAGGATCAGGATTCTGAAGGTGAAGTTGAATCACGCGGCCACTTCGGTTGCTACAAACAACTCCTTCCCATTTGCAGCAATCAACGTCGTGAATCCAAGACGAGAGCCTATCATGGGGATCTTTCAAGCCTTTCTTGAAGTCCATAAGAGCTTGTTTCTCACTTGCATAGCAAGTTGCATTAACAGTTTTGCTGGAAGAACGGAGTAAAATTATTGCGACGAGTAAGAAAACAGAGAAATGGGTTGATCCACCCATGGTCACGTGAAATGTCGGAAGAAATACACTGTAGTACTTCGGCTATGTTGCAGATAGATATATAGAGCTGGCTGGCAGTGGTTGACATGCACAGTTGATATAAAGCATATTTCACTTTTGCTGCGTTTACATTGACAAGTCAACAATGGAAGGCTCAGGAATCTGATTTCGAAAAGAATTTATTCGTTTTTTGGGCTTCATTATTGAGAAATTTTAACCTCAGAAATGATTTGAAACAATTTACGAAGAAAATTACATAAACATAAAATTAACAAGTTAAAATAAGAATTGGGATTGGGGGAGAGGAAAGTTCTTCTTTTGTCTTTTTTTTTGGATTTTTTTTATAGCTTTTGTGTAAATTACGTTGTTCAAAGCCAGATATTGCTACGAGAGATAAATTCACTCGTTCTACTTTTGTACCTATGCTTTAATACAAATTGTAGTATCAAAATAATTTATCAGAGGCGGACACAGGGTGGGCAGGCAGGGGCAGCCGCGCTCCAAAAGTTTTAAAAATTTTAAAATTCTCTCTATAATTTTAGTTGCCAACTAAAATTTTTTTTATCTTATCCCCCTAAAGAAAATTATTTTTTTGGTTACTTTGTTTAATTTCTTTTGATAAAGTGTCACATATCAAACTAACAATTAGTTTCCTTATAAAAGTATACCATTTATATCTACATTACTATATGGTTAGTATTATTTTTGAATAACAATTATAAAAATATAAAGTTTTCTTTTCTCCAAGTTTCTTATAACAAACCAACTCTTAGTCTCTTTGATAACTATAATTTTACAGTAGCAACTAAGGTAATATTGTATATGTTACATAGGAAATCAAAGACAAAGGAAACAAAAAATATATAAATTCTAGCCATCATACAAATTAAAGAAGTTTCAACTACGATTTTGAATACCTTACACTGACAGTAAATAGAACGGCATAAAGTCTAATTTTCACATTTTTTTTATACATTGTTTTAACTTTTTTAAAATTTCTTGTTTCTAATTATAATCTATTGAGCACTAACAGTAAGTTATTTGACCTTATTTTCGGTTCAATTCATAAAAACATTCATACACTAACGGTTTTTCGTATTTCACCAAATTCTTTACATATTTGTTCAATGGAACGTCTGAAAATAGTTGCATTCACTATGAAAACCTTTTAATAAGGGACTGAATAATTTTTGTTGTTATTTTAAAGTTCAAGAAGCGTGATTTAGTTGCATATTAGCATTTAGGACGCAAAGGTGCGCAAGTTAATACTCCTGCCTAATGACATCAATGACTAATGGGATGCCGTAAGGACCACGACCCTCAAGACCTCAAATTTTCCAGCAAAGAAAGAGACTTCACCAAATTGGAGAAGTATTTGGTTTAAAGTCCTTACGTGTGGAATACGTGCAAATTTTATTCGTAGTCATGAACTGGACTATGACAAATATGTGAAATTAGACAAAGTTGATGGGAATGCTTTGACTTTTTCATGCATAATTATATCTTATTACTTCTTCTATTTCTTATTTCATCTCTTTTGAAACTTTTCTTATGCTAAACTTGTTTGGCTTTAGGTTTTCTATCGCACTTTTTCATGTTACACTTTAGGGTAAAATATCAAAAAATTTCCTGTGATTTGTCAAATGTACGGTGTAGGTTTCCAAATTAAAAAGAATTAAATTGTACATTGAATAAACTACAGGAAATTTTTGGTATTTTACCCTACAGTTTATTATACAACTTCTTAAAATGACAAGTGTCCCATGAGTGTAAAATATATTATAAAGTGCAAGGGGCCTATTATATAATTTTTTAAAACTTGAGAGGCTGGTGCACTTGCCCACCCTCAAGAATAGATGGCTCCGCCCTCGGTTACTGTGCCGATAATAGGCTGATTGTATTGCTTTGACTTGGTCATAACTGCTTTGTACTATCACCTACTTTTTCTATCTCGAATTGATTTATCTATTTGTTGTTTGAGTATTTATGCTACGTAATATTTGTTTCAAATGTTTTCATTTTATCGTGTATCTAGTTGAGGGAAAAAAATTAAAGGTTTAGCAGAATTGGAGAATGCTAATAACCGATTCACGAAATAGACCACAGTATAATACAACAAGACTTAGTTTTAACCTTATTTTCACAAGTCAAAATTGTGGAAGATGTTTCATTAAATATTGATGCCATTCTATTTGATCATTTTCATAAATAGATCTTAAATAACACTTTGCCCCCCTTGAGCTATTAGGTGGTAATATTTTACCCATCTCCCCCCTCAAATGAATTATGTTTATACTTTTAATTTTGTACAACCTATGTGCATATTTCTTCGACAAACCTAAATAAAATGCCATTTTTTTCCCCATTTTCTGGCAAAACGTGGGGTATGACAACTCATTAATGTCGAAGCCTCAGAGAAATCCGTCCTAGAGACCTTGGCCATTTTTGTTTTTTGGGCCAGAGAGACTTTGACTTTGACTTACAATAATTCACTTTTGCTCTGCTACATTGACAGAGTAAACGATGGAAAAGAAAAATGGAAAGCTATTGAAAACCCAGGTCTTGCTTCTCATTTATTATTTGAGGTGACGATGTAACAGGTCCATGCAGTTGAGTGGAATGCACGTTGGAATTTGATTTGGATAAGAATTTATTCATTTCTAGCTTGATTAGCGACAAATAAAAACTCATATGGCTTTTAACCACTCTTGGTCAGATTTCAATAAGTATATTTAATGTACAAATTAAAGAGCAACAAAGAAGAATAAGAAAAAATCATCTTTTCAGGTTCATATTTTTTAAACAAGTTCATAATTGTTTCATGATTCGTATTTCAGATTTACAGTGAAATGAATTGAAACAACCACATAAACATAAAACTGACAAGTTAAAGAGACACTTGGGATTGAGGTGGAGGAAGGTTCTTTTTTGTCGTTTAAAGAGATAAATTTTTTTGGTACAATTAACTACATTTCTTGAGTGCAATGATCACGTCTTTCTATCTAGTTCAATATTTCTGCCTTTTTGCGGCTGATAAATTAAAACCACACCAGAAATGTCATAGTGCATGGGCTTGTTATCAAATACTTAGAAGTCCCAAAAATATATTCCACTGTGTTGTTATAATCCCAATTATGCTGGCTTTTAACATATTGTTAATTAATCAATTGTGCTCTTTTTTTAAAATTTGTTGACCAGTTAGCTATAATTGCATTAGAAGACTCAAATTAAAAAGAGATATATATATATATATGTTCTTAATGCCTTTTCCAAGTGAATATTAATTAATCACATACAACATGTACGACACCTGACTTGAGGAAGAATTCCATGAAATTGATTGTGGGAAAAGAATGTTTCATGAAGTTGATTGTGGGTAAAGAAATTTAAGAGCAGGAGTTGGATTGATAAATTCTAAAAGGAAGGTAATATGGCACGTAAATTTTCAGCGATGGAAAATTCCAAAGGGTAAAATGCTTTCTGTCATAGAACCCACATAAGAATCCGGGACTCATGTAATGTACTTACAAAATATGGCTAATGTCGATCACAAGTTAATTTTGTAGAAGAATGTTTCATCAAATTCTGATGCAATTCCATTTGATGATTAAAATTTAAATATTGTAACATAAACCAACTTGCAATGGTTATGCATTTTTCTTTTTATTGTAACTGTAATTCAAATTTCAAACTTCCAGAATTTATGCATGAATAAATTAATTGCACAAGTTGGCTGAGAAAGGAAATTTTTTGAGTTGCCGTATAAACGGTAGACTCGCCATCAATACTTGAGAAACGAAGTTTTTCTCTTGATTTCTCAAAACAAAGTGTAAACTCATCCTTTATGGATGTCAAAACTCAAAGTAGGTATTTGAAGCATAGTTAATAAACCCAGTCAGCCCGATTGTCGAACTGATCATCTCGTCAATAAGTCATTGGGTTGGGTTCGGTTGGGTCTCTAATTGGATCGTTTAAACATAGAACCCTTTAACTAGTCAATGACTCGACAGTTTAACCAGATTAGACCAAAATCCAACCGATTTTGTCGACAAATCGAGTTTTATGGAAATGATGTTAGTAAGCTTATACCAAAATTTGAACTTAGGACTTTAAGCATATATCTATAGCATACTCACAACTGTACCACTTGCCATATGTAAGTTGAATAACATTTTTATATTATATGAACGTTTTGTCAATTCTATCTTTATTCTTTTTTTTATTTCTTCAAAACAAATTTATTTGAAATTTTTTAATAAAAACTTATGACCCTTCAAACTTTATAAGTTATAAAATGGATTTCAAAAATATTATATTAAATAATCCATTTTAAAGGCAAATATTGTTTTTAATAATTTTTTGCACTTAAAATTCGTAAATAAGCTAGATAATTACACTAAACACAGATAAAATTTGGTGGATTACTTAATAAATTTATGTTTTGTTGATTCTTATATGAATTAATTATTCTATAGTGGATTAAATTAAATGAGCATTTGTTATGGCATTTTTTATTATAGTTTATAACATATATCATATATAAAAAAATATGAGATATAATATTTAAATATATATAATGATCCACTGGTTGAACTAATGACCGGTTGACCCATCTCCTTCGTCAGTTTCCTTTCTAGGCCGGGATTAATAGCTATGATTTGAAGAGTTATTTTATGTTTTAGAAAGTGGTAATAACAATTACAAGTATGCGAGTTGGGATGGCCCAACATTTGACTTCAAACGGGCCATAGCATCTAGAGAGCAATCGTTAAATCTGGAAACAGTTCTGGCTTCAAAACTCATAGTTTGGGCCACCAGCGTCCACTTGCACAGATTTGTGTAGTTTTTTCCAAACTACTCAACAATCCCCCGCAAATTTGCAAAACATGTGTATCTTAAACCATGAACTCTTCAATAGTTCAACTTTAATGGATGAATCGTAAGCATAATCAGAAGTATCTCTTGATAATTTCAAAAAAAAAAAGAAGTATCTCTCGATTTAAACTTCTAATGGGTGTAGGTGATTTAAATTATTAATGTAGTTGTTAGTGCTCTTAAATTAGGGGAATTCTATAGTATCTTTACAGCACTGTTCCGATGATTAAATTTATCGTTGGATATAGAATATAAATTATCAACTTTTAAATTATTTTAAGAGTTTAAATTATTAAATGATATGATAAGATATGAGTAGATTAAAATTATACTTACCGTACCAAAAAGGACCGTGGCACTTTCCCTTAAATTAAACTATAACTCTTAATGTCAAAGACGAAAACACAACACAATTAATGATATCTTCTTTTCTCGAGGTTAATATTAGCTTTGCAGCTATTTTACCCACGTACTAATCCTAATTTCACATTCATCTGCAAAAGTATGCTCAAACTCTTGTTGAAGTGGCATCACTTCAATACTTGTATAGGTGAGATTGTACTTGTTAAGTGGTTAATTGTGCATATAATTGGTGAATATTCTCCCCTTTATTTTGCTTAAATATGGCGTTAATCGATATGTTTCACTCATATTTGAATTTTGGTGTTGGTTTTAGGGATTGTTGGTGAGAGTGAATTAAAAGGCGCATTAAAAGTCGACTTTCCTGAAGGCATCGTGTTAAGCGTGCCCACGCTTTGTCAAACGTGAAGTGGTGCCTCTAAAGCTCTATGTCCAGAAGACTCCAGTCTGTTAAGCGTGCCCACGCCTTATTTGACAAGGCAGTCAAGAGTTTGATCTATGAATTGATCAAGAAGCCGTTTGCATTCCAGGGCTTGACACAATTAGCCACGGATTGGAGATCTTGAGGGGTTATGACTCAATGTAATTTATTTTGGAAACGAATTGATAGGTCTTGGTTGGTTAGTTTAGTTTAAGTAGGAGTCCTAGTTGGAAAAGGAGATCCCATCCTTATTAATAGGGGAGAAAACAGACATGGGCTATCTCTCGATTTCCTTTTTCCTCTTGCTCTCTTCGAAAAACAAGAACCCTAAATTAGTCTTGGTCGCAACTCCACCATGAGAAGCGGCTAATCCCTTTTCTAGTTGAAGGATAATTGAAGCTTTGGTTCGACAACACTGTGAGATCTAATTTGATTTGTTTGTTTCATTTATTCATGAGTATTTATCTATTCTCTGTTCATTCATGATTATGATTATTTTCTACAGTTAAATACCTGATCAATATTTAATTGTTGAAATAGTCTATTGCCATCTAAAATATCAAATCCGTAATTGTTTGATGGTTTTAGTATCTGTGGCGCGTGATATAACTTGATTGTAAAAGAGACTTTCGAATCTATGTCATGGGAATATATAATCTAACTTAAATGAACCGAGCGTGTGTGTTTGTTGGTTAGAATTGGTAGCTTCTCTAATTATTAATGCTGTCAATAGGTTAAATCCTAAGAGCTTGTTTAGGGTTGCTTAATTGGCAAGAGAAATAGCCACAGAGCGTGTTGTGGTTATCGAAACAGTAAGGCGAGGCAGGTTGTCAGAGCATGTTGACAACCATAACCAGTTTATTTATGAATAAGCGATTTCACCTTTGCATCGATGATCAGTTAAATGAACCAAAGTGGAAATTAGACCTTTGACTAGAGTATTGCCTATTCTTGGTTTAGTTTTATTTAATTTTGTAATACCGTCTTTATTTTTATTCAAGTGAGCTATTTAGTTAATTTCTCCTAATCTCCCATTTTGCACAAAGAAACAAATCACCCAGTCCCTGTGGATACGACCCTACTAACTGCTATGCTCGAATTCATATTTTAGAGTAGGAACTTTTATTTTTGCTGGTTTGACAAGCCAACAGTACTTGTAAGATTTCTCTGTTTATATCCTACGATAATAACAGCAGTGCCACTCATGGGAGCACTTCGAATATTGTGGTTGGCAACTATGATCTATTGTGAACTAAAATGCTGTACCAATTTTCACTCAAAAAGGCAGTATTTAAGTTCTCAAACAGTAATGGGATGCTATCTCCTAACTCTGAGCTATGAGAGATTGAGAGGTAAAAAATTCTGCCTTCTAAAGACAGAATCATCATCAAGCTAGGTTAAGAATATACCACAAACAAAGCATGATAATCTAAAAATTGCCGATTAAACCTCCATTCCATCGTCGATATGCTCAGAGGCAGAGGATTTTGCTAGATTTTGAATCATAAAACACATTAAGATTTTATTTGTCCTCATCATGAATATGGTGTGCTTTTGGATTCGGGCAAACTACTTTTAGGATATAACAAAATCTAAGAAAATTAGACAGCAAAATTTATCTTTCATTATCTGTGGATCAACAAACGCACAAGTTAATAGGGTGGGGGAAAGGGAAGGGGAGGGCTGGATTGAATGATGAGGAAGAAGGGATTGTAAGTAGAAAGTTTTATATTCAAAATTTCCACTTATAGAAGAAAAAAATTGCTGCCCCTGAAGTATGGCCAAACTACCAATTGCACTTGAAGTTTGACCAAGAAATAGAAAGCCCCCTGTAAATAACTTCCGTTAATGCTGCAGCAGGCCGGGCGCTGTACAAGTGAAATTGGAAAAAATATAGTGCATTGCTTTGACTCGGTCATGCTTATTATGTTATACATTTTATATCTCAATTTGATTTAACTTTTTTTTTTGTGCAGTTTTCTTCTATTATAAGATCATATAGAATTAGTTTTAGCTATAAAGTATCGTATTAAATCACAAGTTATGGTTGCAGAAGATTTTCGGTTAAATTACTTTTTATCCTGCATAGTTTGGTACTTTACCATATAATCCCTCTATGGTTTAAAAACCTAGATATAACCCCCTCAAGATTTTAGTGAAAATATCACCATTAGTTTTTTAGTTAAAACTAACAGTCAATAGTAAAAAGTTAAAGTCATACTAATAAATTGATAAATTCATCCTTTCACTACCTTTTTTTTTTATCTTTTTTTCTTTTCTTTCTCTCTTTTTTTTTTTTTGGAAGAGAAGAGACAATCTTAAAACCTATACTTTGGCCTATAAAATCTTAATTTTCTCCAAATATAAAAGAGCTAGAAGGGAAATAAAAAAATGAATAAATAAGAAACAAAAAAGATGGAAGGGAAATATAAAAAAATAAGAAACAAAATACCTAAGTTTTTTTCTACTAATATCGTTACAGGTTTTAAACCAAATTTTTATTGGTATTTTCATTCTTATTTATCTTTTTTATTTCAATTTCTTCTTTTTTATGTTTGGAGGGAAAAAAAGAAGTAATAAAATGGTAAATTTATCAATTTATTAGTTTGAATTTGACTTTTTACTATGGGCCATTAGTTTTAATGTAAAAAAAAAATTAATGGTGATACTTTAATCCAAACTATAAAAGGATTATATATTGGTTTTTAAACCATAGGGGAGGAGTGTTACACGCTCCTCATCCGCACTGCCTCGTGACCAACAACACAGCTCAGGGACGAGCACACTGCAAGCCACACGCCCGCTTAATGCATGCAGCCCGTACATGGGAGGTAGATGTCAACCTCTACCAGATGACGAGCACTAACTCACAGAGTCCACATATATGATTCTTACTCACTAGTCCATCTCAATTTCCATTTCCCTTTGGTCTTGTTGTACATATGTAGATAGGTAGTGTAATGCAATTGTACTACTTGTCCTAATTTTTCTATTAGGTCTTACTTTTGGGCAATAGTACTAATACACATTCGGTTGTTGCTTTCTACTTGAGAACAGTTGTAATTTTTTTTTGTTCTCCATACAAGTACTACTTTCTTTTATTCCACTATGCCTTTAAAGCATTTATTGCATTTACTTTGTTATATGCTTGAAGTGTGATTGCAACGAACTACTCGATTACTTGTCGGAGCGACTCTTGCCGAGTTGTCAGCCTTACGGTTCGCGCTCTTATTGCCTTCAAGTGAGGTGGCTCGTAACAGGAGGTTATGTGGTAAAACATCAAACCTCAGGGAGGTAAATTTAATTTATCTAAGATTTCATTAAATAGTGAGCCATTCTATTTAATCACTTTCAAGAGTTGAACAAAAACAAAATTTTTAATATTATAATGATTAATAAGTGTATATTTTACATCTCTAAGTGTTTTATTACTTAGTTTTTGGTGTGTTTTAGTCATTATAGGAACTAAATAGTTAGGATTCTAGTAGAACTTTGCGTTTTGTATTTAAGTGAGAAAACTTGTATTTCTATGGATTTAAGTGCGAAAACTTTAGGTTTTGTAAGTTTTAATGATTCAATCATTAATTGAAGTGAAGTGAGAAGATACTTGCATGATTATTGATGATTGGACGTGGATTTCATGTGACATGAAAGGATCAAAGGATGAAATGCAATCAAGAACCAAAAAGAAAAGCATTGGTAGCAAAGATATATTTCGATACTTTGGCTATAAATTGAACTACAAATCTTGGATTGAAATGATTCTTGAACCATTTTTAAAATTATGAGAAAGGGCTAATTTCTTATGAGACATCAAAATCTAGTTCTACTATTTTTATAGTCAAAAGTCAAAATTAATGAAGTAATTTTTTGCTACAATGCTTTGAAATGGTCTTCGAACTAGTCATCAGTATTTTGGCCATAATTCATCATCCAGATCTCCAAATGACTTAATTCTTGAGCCATTGGAAAGTTAACTCATACGTCCTATGTTTTGCATAAGAGTTGATCCGGCCTTCTTCATAGAGAAATCTTCATATTAGTCAGGGTCTGGATTTAAGTCATGATTGTGGGCCGGATTCAAGGCAGAATATAACTTTTTTAGAGGAAAAATAGAGCATCAATCAGACCATGAATAGTAACCAATCCAGGGTTAGATTTTGGCCGTATTGTGGTCAGCTCAAGTTGCTCAATTTACTCAATTATTTCACACCTTTTCATGGAAATTAAAGGGACGTTTTGCTGCTAAAAAGGAGGCTCTAGAATCGTCTTTTGGACTCCTTTTTCTCTACATATACATCATTTGAGCAAAAAACAAGAGCTTGGAAAAGGAGAGTGGAAGAAATACCACACAAGATGTAAAACTTAGTCAGTTTCTTAGTTCTTTAGTTTATAATAGTATAGGTTAGATAGTTTTATTACAAACTTGTATGTATCTTAACTTGGATGAACACCAAGATTGAAGAGGAAGAGAAGGAGGCTCACATGTGTTAAGGGGTTTCTTCTTTTCCAACTCTTTAATTCTTATATTAGGTTCCAATGTTTAGTTATAATATAAGTTTATTATTTACTTTTTTTTCATGTTTCATTAAGTTTATGTCTAGAATTATAGATGAACTTTCTATATCTTATTTATGAAGTTTGCTTGCTTATTTGATACTGTTATTTTTAAGCAAGTTATTTAACACTTTTGCTTATCTAATCATGATTAACTAGTCATTAATTGTGATAATTTCATGGTATTAAATTTGCGATGAGAATTGAAATTTTCGTAAATTTAACACTACTTCAAGAAAGTGCTAAATATAGGGAATACACTCACAAAAGTAAAGGTGTACCTTTGTGGCCTTCGTGACTTATTCCATGTAATTTCATAAAATTTCATGAACTTGTAGTTAAATTTATAACCATAAGAGTAGGTGTAGATTAGTTATAGGTATGATCGATACACTAGTGAGAGTGGGTATTGCATACATTAGGAAATTACGTCATAACTAGTTAAGATAGTAATATTCAATTAACCGGTAGATTTATTTGCAAGAGTAGTTAGGAATTCTATGACCCTAGAAGCATTTAAATGTTGCTTTTACTTTCTTTTATTACACATTTGTTAGCTTAGACAAAATTTCTCGTACTTGTGATCATCTAGAAAGGACCATGTATTCCATTGATGAGTTGAATAACCCCAAGGAAATATTATCTAAAATTCCAGTGAGGCAGTTATTGCCCAAGTCTAAATGCTCCAGATATTCCAAATTACCAGCGACTTGGAAAGCTTCCAATGAAGTTTTTGCCGTTGAAATCGATGTATCTATGTATATGTATGGGTAATTCATCCAACAATTAGGAATTTCTCCTGATAGAGAATTCGCTTGAAAATTTAGACATGTAAGATTTGGTTTCCATTCTTCACTTCACACAAAAAGTGAGAAACACCTCCTGAAAACAAATAGTTGGAAAGGTCTAAATATGTGGTAAATGAGAAATTAATTGTGGCAGTAGGCCGTTGGATCTATATGACTATAGTGTACATGTAAACCTCTAACAATTTCAGAGATATTTGAACTCTTACTATGAAGTTGATTGTGAGAAAGGTTCACAGAATTCGTAGATGAGTTGAATAACCAAGAAAGAATAGTATCTGAAACTCCCATAGAGGAAAAATCCAAATAACAAAGTTTCTTTTATGACTTGAGCCATGTAGGAAATTAAGAACCTAGCTTCGAAGTTGCCCTTACCTTTAAGGTCAAGAGTTTTAGATGCATAAAAATGCTTTAAAGTCAGATTGTTAAGTAGAATTTCACTCACAAAGCCTTCTATGAAATTATCGTTAATAAAAAAATATTCAAGTTTGGAAAATTGCCCAAGACTTTCAGGAAGGATTCCAGTGAGTTTGTCTGTACTTATAAACAAGTGCTCCAAGGATGACAGATTTGCAAAATTTGATGGAATTGAACTAGATAGAGCATTATCACAAAGCAAAAGATATTTTAGATTGGTATGGTTGCCAACAGTGCTTGGAATTGGATCACTCAAGTAATTACTACTTGTATCAAATGTAAGGACGTCCTTTCAATGTGATTAACTCACTTGGTAAAGAGAAGCTAATGTTGTTATGAGATAGATCAAGATTTTGAAGGTCAGAAATGTTGGCAATAGAGCTTGCCATATAAACTTGAAAGTCATTGGAGCCAAGATCAAGTGAAATTAGGACGGTTAGAAGTGGATAATAGGCTTGAGAGAGAGGTAGAGAAGGTATTATTATATAGATCCAAAGATGTAAGGGATCTCCATTTCCAAGTTACATCAGGGAATGTGCCTTCGAATTGATTTGACGCAAGGTTGAGAGAAACTGGGTTATTAAGATTAAAAACCTCATTTGGTAGTGAACCATTCAGAGTGTTTGCAAAAAGATCCAAGTGTTTGAGAGAAGTCCAAGTTCCAAGGATCTCTGAGCCATGGAACTTCAAACACGTTCCAACTTAAATCAAGAGAAACAAGGGCATTAAGACCAAAAATTCATCTAGGGATGGAGTGTCCAAAATAATTTCTAGAAAGATAGAAGAAAAATTGGTGCGGACAGACAGTTGAGAAATTTGAATAAGATGACAAGAAGACAAGTGTAACTACACTAAAGAAGGGATCCAGTTAATTACCTCTAGCCAATTAGATGCTGTACTAAAGTTCACATAAATCTAGGTGCCCTAAGTTAGAGAGACCAGCCAACTTTAGCAAGTTGTGAGATTGGAGAGGAGATCGAAGCTCTCCACCAACACTTGAAGTGCGTAAACTTGATAGGTTTCCAGGTAGGGAACCATACCTTGAAATACAGTTCCAGATAAATTTAGATACCTTAGATTTTTTAGAGGCCTTAAGAATTTTGGGATTCGAATTCCGCTAAAATTGTTTTGACTTAGATCAAGGTAAAGCAATCGAGTCAAATCTTGTAATGCATGACTGATATTCCTACTTATGGTGATTTCAAATCACGTTCTTTTGCATTGACGTGAAAAGAGTATGGATCAGTATTGAATATACGAACAAGATATTGTTCATATGTAAAGCTGTTGAAGTAGCCAATGTAAAGCTGTTCACGTTTGGTCAAGTATCCTAACTCCAGTGGGATCTGACCAGCCAGCAGTAATTGTGATCAATATTTTTCACATCTATTGGTCTGAGAGTCCTAATTTTTTTATTTTTTATTCAAAATATAACTTAACATATTGTCAATGTTACACTAGTGTAAAGTGAATTTGGTGAGTAAAATATAAAAATAAAAATTCAATACAAAAGTATAATACACCAAATTTAATTATTTTTCATATACATTTTGAATTGAATAATTTCAAAATTTCAAAAGAGAAGTTGAATCCATATTCTATTGTTATTTTTTTAATTTTTTGGTAGAATTGTTGTTGTTTTTATTTTTTTTTTGTCAAAAATAACGATTTCAAACAAAATTTTCCATGTCTAAATGGTAGTAGTACTTTGTTTTTTTAGTTAGTGATTTCATAATTTAGGTTTCATGAATGGTATATTTTTGAATTTTTAAATCCATGACCAATGAATATTAGTATTTCCTTTTCATTTTCTATATAATTTACCCTCTTAGTTAGAATTACTAAGTTGAAGGACAAAATATTATTATTTAGTTTTTTACTACTTTTAGTTGTTTTGAAGATGTTTCCTTTTTTGTAGGCTCACATTAATAGACTTCAAACCAAATTTCTATATAAGTGGAGCCACTTCTTACTTTTTGAATTCAAAAGGCATGAAAGAACATATAACAATTTTAGAAAAAATAAAATTCTATAAAAAAAATGAAGAGTTGGAAGCATTCTAATTTAACCATATACTTAAAACCCCTTCTCAAATTTATATAGATATAGATTCTCAAATACAATTAAAAAATAAAAATAAAATAATTCCTACCACTATCCACTGCCATTCAACACCATCACCACCCTCTCCGTCCTCTCTCCTCCCTCTCTCTCTTTCTCTTCGTCCTTACTCTTTCCTTCTCCTCCCTTCCCCTTCCCTCCTCTCCTCTCCCTTCTTTCCCACTTGCAAAACCTTCTCCCTCTCTTATAAAAGGGTTGTGACCTTCAATAGCGACCATATCTCGTCAGATAGGGCCGGTAACAACTAAATCATCTCATCGTAGAAGGGGGAGGGGTCTGGGTGAGGGTCACACTTGGATAAACCAAATTTTCAATAATTCAATGACCCAAATTATGCTATACCATCTCATCAAGTAGTGTGGTACAATATAGACCATTGGATTTTTTAAAAACCGGGTCTATCCAAGTTTTGACCCAAGGGTGAAGGGAGGGGAGGGGAGGGAGGGGAGGAGGGAGAAGGAGGAGAGAGAGGAGAAGAGAGAAGGAGGGAAAGGGTGGTGGCGGTGGTGGTGGTGGTGGGTGATTTTTATTTAATAATAACAAATACCCCAAAAATATTTAAATTTTTAAAAACACCTCAACAAACAACTACAATAATATTTTTCTTATATACCACTACAATAAAAATTATGAAAAACAGCTCCAAAATACCGAATACATACAGATTGTTTTCTAATTTCTCTTCCTCTCAACGTTCACAATGGCTCGTCCTCCTTCTCCAGCATCTTCTTTTTAATATTAATTGCCAATTACCAAACTTTCTCTTGACCTCTTTAACACAAACCCAAAAAGAGACCCATCATGTTATTTGAAGTTTTTGATATGTCTTTATTCAAAAATGTCTCTTTGATTTGTCACTTACTTTGATAAATGGAATTGGAATTAGAGAAGGGATTTATGGAAAACTATAAACAGCGAGAGGTTAGGTAGGATGGTAGAATATCATCTTGTCTTTTGCTATGTTTGTTATACCTGGGCATTTGAACCAAGAAAATGTATATCCATGAGTTTTAATTTTACTGCCCCTTTTATCCATTTGATTTGGCATGAATAAACAACATTTCGCTGGAACCATATGCCTTACTTTATTCAAGGTGCAAAAGCAATCATGCGTGTAAGAAACCTTTTAGTTGATGATTCATGACTGTATATACTTTTTTTTTTAATTATACATGTGAAAAAGTAGTGGACAAAAAGTCCCATATATATAAGGATTCTAACATGTTAATTCTTGCTTTATAAAATTAGGATTTTGTTTTTGAGTTTTGAAACTCAAATTTCTTCAACCCTTTTGGGCATATTAAATATTGTAGTCATTGGTATTTGAGTGGTGATTTGATTTTTCCCAGAAAGAAAATGTCGGAACTCTTTGGTGCATTTTTTTGTAGAGACATTATATTCATTGAGTGGTTAGCTTTATATTTTCTTGACAGGTTTTAAAAACCTTTTTAAGTTTTTTGAGTGATTTATTAATCGAAGAATTTTTCATACAGTTTAGGAATTTTTAGGAACAGGTTGATGTTTAAACAAGTTCATAAGAACGATAAGACTATTTTTACTTGATTTTCGAGTATATGGATACTGGCCTCAAAATATCCATCCATGGTTTTTGTTAACCTCAAAATATTCCTCCAAACCTTTCAAAATATATTAGAAATTGGCTTTAAGTAGATATTGTTGCTGAATTCTTAAAACTTTGATGTATTAATGTGCGACGGTCATGGCAATAGATATGTCATTTTGGGTAGAGATGCTTTATTTTGTTTTTAATTTTTGACTTTTTATTATAAAGTTGTTGAGTGTGAAATTCTTTGTCTCCCATTAGAATGATGCTTGAAATAGCAGATTCTTAGACATTAATCAATTATAAGCATGCATCATAAAGTGACAGAGAGCTTGGACTGATGCAGAAAATAAATGTGTGAAGAGATGTTTATAAATGTTAGAGTTTGTCTGAGTTTTACATAAAACATTTTGAACTTTAAAAGAGCGGCGGTGGGGTTTGGTTGATGTTTTCTTGTAACGGCTAGTTTTTTACGCTTTTTTTTTATTCTTTTTTTTTTTTGAAAAATAGTTTTCTTGGTTATTATTCCGTTGTAAAATTTTGTTAAGGGAGACGAGGGATTTTCTTCCTTTTGAATGATTGAATTGCACTTGTAAGAAAATTATTGAATTCTAATTCTAAGATATTTTCTTTATCATTTTTTGGAATCTAATTATTGGATTGGTTGTGGAAGTAAAACTTGTAGAAATGGGATCCATATATTGCAAATTAGGAGTGTGAGTAAATTGTGTGAGTTTCTGTTCATATTATAAATTTTAGAGATATTTGAACTTTTACCATAAAATTAATTGTCAGAAAATTCCACGTGGAAAAATTGAGCATATCCTCTGCCTTCTCAGTCTAAATATATAATGGGGACAAAAATGCAAAGTCAAACTGTTGGTTAAAGATAAATTGATTTTGACTATGAGAATTATTGAATTTTCATCTATTGTCCTAAATTTGAAGAAAAAGGAGAAATTTTGGTGACCAAATTTATTTTGATCAAAACACTTATGACCACTTTAGTACAAATTGTAGTATCAAAATAATTTGTCAGAGGCGGACATTCTATATATTTTATATAGATAGAATTCTCCCTATAATTTTAGTTGTCAACTAAAATTTTATTATGTTATCCCCCTAAGAAAATTATTTTTTTCGTTACTTTGTTTAATTTCTTTTGAGAAAGTGTCATGTATCAAACTAACAATTAGTTTCCTTATAAAAGTATGCCATTAACATCTACATTACCATACAGTTAGTGTTATTTTTTAATAACAATTATAAAAATACAAAGTTTTCTTTTCTCCGAGTTTCTTATAACAAACCAACTCTTAGTCTCTTTGATAACTATAATTTTACAATAGAAACTAAGGTAATACTGTACATGTTACATAGGAAATCAAAGACAAAAAAATGAAAAAATATATATATATTCTAGCTATCATACAAATTTAAAAAGTTTCAACTACGATTTTGAATGTCTTACACTGACAGTAAATAGAATGGCAGAGAGTCTAATTTTCAAAATTTTCTTTATACATTGTTTTTATTTTATTTTTTTAAATTTCTTGCTTCTAATTATAATCTATTGTGCTTTCATTTTGCTTTTAATATGCTTTATTTGCTATAATATCATTGATGATTCGTTCCCACTAAAGTAAAAGCTTGAATTCGTCACTGATGCTGATGCATATTTGCAAGGGTAAATACATCAACATATATAACCTACATACAAAGACAATTAAACATAAGAAACTTAATAATTCTGTTGATTTAAATCTACATATAAGATTGTTATACAAGTCATTGAAAATAGTTTATTGAAACTTTTCAGTATAGATGAAAGCCGTCAAAGGTCATCAAATATATATGTCTTTAAAAAAAAGTACAAAGAAGAAGACGTCAGGGAAACATCTACATGCTAGTGAAGAAAATCATATTAAAATTGTTGTAGAGAAGCCAAAAATACACTAGAAATAATTGGTACTCTTTCACATTGGTGGCTGACGGGATGCTGTCTCCTCAAATTTTCAAGCAAAGACATAATACTTCACCGAAGTAAAGAAATATCTGATTGAAGCCTCAGAGAGACTTTGAAAAGAATCTTTGGAAAGAATAATTCACTTTTGCTCGGTTACATTGCATCCAATTTAAACATTTTCGATAGCCTTTTAAACTTCTATTCTAACTCCCAAGCTGGAGGAATAAAACTAATTTTTGCCCAAACTACTTGTGCAGATAATAATGTCAACATAACCGCGTATAAGCATTGTAAGTAATTGCAAGTTCTAAGTAACAAGATTACTTTCATTTCATGAACAAAAGGAAAATCATAATTTTGCTTTAGTTTTGACAAGTTTTTTGTCAAATGAATTCAAAACCAAAAAATAAGTATTTCCAAATTGAATACCACATCAAGTGTTCTACATATTAGCTCTAATTATTATAAGATTACTCTTTCATTCTGCAAATTATCGCCTAGGGTAGAAATTAAAATTAGATTATAATCTTTGCCCATGTTACATCGGGGCTTATTGGATTTCGTACAGACTAATGACCGAGAGGTCTTTTCTACAGCAACGACCGAAGACTTTACTTCGAAATCTTTACGCGTGAAGTAACTAACCTCTCATCGTCAAGTCGATCGAAAGAAAGATTCAAGAGCACAAAAGTGACTGCAATTCCAAGACCAAAAACAACTTTGAAGAACAAAATTCTCATATATAATGATACGATAATATATGAACAAAAATAATTTCAAAAATATCATATTCATACAATATTATCAAAAAAACTTCAAAAAAAGTTAAAAAATAAAATTTACACCATCTTCTTCTTCCCTCTATCACCATCACCCACCACAGCCATGCTTTTCTTCCTCCTCTCCCTCCCTTTTCCTCTTCCTTCTCATTCTTTCTCTTTTCTCTCCCTCCATCTTCTTCGTCCGTTCCTCCCTTCTCTTCCCCCTTCTCTTCCCCACCTCCCCAAGATTTGGTCGAGGCTAGATGGGGGGAGGAGGGGGGGGGGAGAGAGGAGGGGTGGAGTGCAAGGGAGATAGGGAGGAAGGGAAGAAAGAGAGGGAGGAGGAGAACAAGAGAGGAGGGTGATGGTAGTAGTGAATGATAGTGTTAATTTTTTTTAAAAAAATATCTTTAAAATACTTTAAAAAATATCCCAAAATGTGTACTGGGATGGGCCCATATACCTAACTCGTGCTTCGCATTGGGCGTGACCAATTATTATTGCTGAAGCCTCAAAAAGACTTTGACTTGACTTTGAAAGAATAATTCACTTTTGTTCTGTGCCATTCACAAGGAACGGAAGCAATGGAAAACTATTGAAAACTCCAGTCGTGTTTCGCATTTATGATTTGATGTCATGATGTAACAGATCTAGGCATTTGACTGCAATTTAGATTTATGTTAAAATTTGATTTGGATAAGAATTATTCGTTTCTGGCTTGATTAGTGAAATAAAAACTCATCATGATTTTTAACTACTCTTAGTTTCACTCCAATAAGTATATTTAACATACAATAGAAAGCGCCACAAAAATGAATAAACCTTTCCAGGTTCATATTTTTTAAACACTATCAAGCTGAAACTAATGTTTCATGATTCGCGTTTCAGATTTTTTTGGAAATGATTTGAAACAACCTAGGAAGAAATCACATGAACATAAAATTGCCAAGTTAAAGAGATGCTTTGGGTTGAGGGAGAGAAAGGTTCTTTTTGGTCGTTTTTGGTTTCTTGCTTTATCCATACATTACGTTGTTTAGAGACGGACATTGGTCTGAAGTAAAATTCACTCTTTCTAAGCACATATGTTAGGATTTAACTCTTATATTGCTATCATTGACGCACTCATGTAGTAAAATTTTTGTTGTAACAATGTAATAAAATTAGTAAAGCCAGAAAATAAGACAAAGGAAAAACAAAAATGAAGGTTGTTTTAAGGACAAATTACACTTTATCTTCCTGTGGTCTAGTATTTTTAACATAACCCCTATGGTTTTAAAAGTTACACATAACTCCCTTATAATTTGAATTAAAGTGTTATAGTGACGGAAATGATCATTCGTAACGGAGTCACCTAAAATGTCAAAAATGCTCTTATGTAAAGTTGAGAATTATTTTTTAATCAAGGGGGTTATATGTATATTTTAAAAATCATAAGGGGGTTATATGGTAAAACATTAAATCATAAGGGGGTTATATGGTGAAACATAAAACCATACAGGAAGGGTAATTTCGACATTTTTAAAAGTTCCGTTACAAATGATCATTTCCGTCATTTTGACACTTTGATCCAAATCATAAAGAGGCTATATATAGCTTTTAAAACTATAAGAGATTCTGTAGAAAAACACTAAACCACAGGGGGTAAAGTGTAATTTGCCTTTGTTTTAATCATTCTACTTTTGTATTATCCTCTAGTAAAAATTGCAGTTCCAAAATAATCTATCAAAATCTGGTTTTTAAACACAGACTACAAGCCAGTTGTCTAAAAAATGAAAAACCTCCCGAGATTTTGCATGATGTTATATGATACTCTTAAAATTTTAAAATAGTCATATAACCCCCTGTGATTTTATATAAATAAAAAATGGATGAAATGCACCATCAGTTAAGGATGATTGGACTAGATGTGCTTCGAAAGTGTGTGTGTGATAGGATCATAATATCTATTTAATCCCCTATAGTTTGCATGAATATTCATTTTATCTCCCTATGATTCTTGTATTTTTTTCACATAATCCTCCTATGGTTTTATATAAGGTGGTTATGCCGTTTTTCAATTTAGTATTTAAATAAGGGTACTGCTAGCATTTTAACTAATGACATTACGTAGGTTATTTGTCGTCAAGTTTTCACTTTACATGAAACCATACAAAGATGAAGTGGATATTTTGAATGTTAGAGGAGTCATGTGACAATAGGTGAAACCATGTGAGGTTATATGTAAATTACCTTTTTTTGGTTGTTGCTAGTGTCACGATTTACAAGAGCATTGCAATTTGGATATCCAATTTCCGGGGATGAACCTCATTTAGCCCTAATGATTTTGTCAAAAGAAATAATTCTTTTTCTTAAGTAAAACATAAAGTTTTTGTCTAAATGTAGTTTTTAAAGCATCATAGTAATTTTATTACAATGAACGAAGGAATTTCTATTTCAAGTTTAAGATGTGAAAGAACTAAATGAAAAAAAAATAAAGTTTAAAGAAATGGAAAAATGTCTATGAATGAAAACTTTGGGAGCACATATTATGCTAATACATATTTTCAAGCGTAAATATGTCATCACAACTACATATAAAGATGATTAAGCATAAGAAACTTCATATTCTTTTATGTTTTTTCTCGTGCAATTCATAAAAGCATTCATACACTAACAAGAAGTTATTTAACCTTATTTCCAGCTTAAAATTTTCTTTCTTCAAATTCTTCATGTTCATTCAATTGAACGTTTGAAAATAGTTACATTCATTATGAAAACCTTTTAATGAGGGACCGAGTAAATGTTTGTTGTTGTTTTAAAGTGTAAGAAGTGATTTAGTTGCAAATTAGCATTTAGGACACAAAGATGCACAGCTTAATATATACTCCAGTCTAATCATACCAATGACTAATGGGATATCATAGGGACAACGGACCAAGACCTCGAATTTTCCACCAAAGACAAAGGACCAAGACGACCTCAAAAATTTCCAGCAAAGACAAAGGACCAAGACCATCAAGACCCAAATTTACAGCCAATATAATATTTTTTCATTATTATGCTGAAGATGATTTTTTAGATTATTTATCCTGGGTGTTATTACAAACTAGAGTTGACTAAAGGTGGGAAAAGCACGATGTAGGGGTAAAATGCAAAACACGTTCTACTTTATGAAATTGATTGTGCAAGTTGGTTGAGAAAGAAAATTTTTTGGGTTACCATATAAAGAGCAGAATTGTCAACAACACTTACGGTCAAAAGCGGTGGCGAAGTAATAATATGTTTTTCCGGTGGAGAAAACCTTTTGTTCACATTCAAATGGAAAGTGTAAGTGACCCCCACAATCGCAGAGGGAAGCTGCAATTAACCCTAAAAGTTATATAGATGTGAAGGCAGAATAAATTGATAAGCAATTCTATAGCCGGATGATTCTGATCTTATCCTATCTTGTTCCTAATTGCGCAAAAGAGACCAACTGAAACGTTTTTTTTTTTTCAGCTTATCTCATATATTCAGCAGTTAGAACCAATCAGTTAGTAGCATTTCATGCAAAGAAAGAGTCTTCTTGCCATATTGCCACTCTAATTGTCTAATTATTAGATTCATGAGTAGGGAATTGAATCCCATGTTACTTTGAGAGGTGGAAAAAAGGGGGCTTAATATGTAAAGGATCAGAACTTAATAGCTTAAATTCTTGGATTAATATTGAATTTTTGACTTATATATTGGGTTTCTTTGGTGGACTCTCGAGGTTTTCTACCTGACAATAGTATGAGCTTTTGATTTCATGACTAGACAGGATAAACCAAAAAGAGCTGTATTTTATGTATCTTTTTTTTCGTATACTTTCCTTGATTCTGTTAGTTCCATTGTTGTTTTGAGATTAGTTAAGATCACCAAAAAAGAGCTGTATTTTCTTTATACTTTCCTCGATTCCGTTGGTTCCATTGTTGTTTCGACATTAGCCAGGATCACCAGAAATTGCTATATTTTCTGCATAGGAAAGTTTCCTTGGTTTGGTTGCTACCGTAGGCTGATTATGAGATTAGATAGATATCCCTTCAACACAACATAAGTCATCAAAAAGATCTTGGAAGCCCACCAAAGTACAAGAGCATTTAATATATAAGTAAGGGGTTGGGATCTATCAATTTAATCTTTTAAATTAATGTTGAATTTCTGACTTATATATTGGATTTGTTTGGTGTACTTCCTTGGATTTTTTCCCCTAACACTAATGATCATCCATTTATGTACTAAGAAAATTACTATACCACTAAGTTTCTATTATGTCTTATTGCTTTTATAAAAATTTGTACCATAATCATATTCATTGGCCACTATAGCTTGAATATCTAGCTGTTTTGTACTATAATCATGTTCATCGGCCTCTATATCTGGAATATTCTGGCTGTTCATAAATAATTTTTACCCAGCTTCGATTTTTATCATGATTAGATTTTTCGCATGTTAGAAAGACGCTCTGCTTACTTTGCTTTAAGATGTGAAAGAATCACTATACTTACGAAGAATTTGCTTCCCCAATAAAGGCAATCTTCTACAGGATATAACAAAACTATTCTCTTGATTTCTCAAAACGAAGTGTAAAAATCGGACTTCAATTCTGATTGAATCTTCGCCATATATGCTAAAAGACGTGTTTGAAGAGTTATTTCTGTATTTTAAATAGTGGATAATGATAGTTACGGCCAAAAATTTGAGTCCAAACGAGCCACAGAGTCTAGCGAACTATTGTTAAATCTTGACACAGTTCGAAGTTCAAAACATTTAGTTTGGGCCATGAACATCCACTTTGACAGATTTGCATAGTTTTTGCAAACTACTCATTAATCCCCCACTAATTTGCAAAACTTATTTATCTTAATCCATAATTAGAAGTATCTCTTGATTTAAACTTCCAACTGGTGTAGGTGATTTAAATTTTTAATGGAGTTGTTAACATTTTCAAATTAAACTATAACTCTTATATGTTAGAAGATGAAAACAAAACACAATTAATGATTATCTTCTTTTTTCAAGAGGTTAACATGAGCTTTAGAGCTATTAAAGGTTAACGTTCTAATCCTAATTTCACAACCATCTATAAAAGTCTACTCAAACTCTTGTTGAAATGGCATCACTTCAATATTTATATAGGTGAAATTGTACTTGTAGATTTCAATGTTTATGTCCTACAAAAACAACAACAGTCCCACTCATGGGAGTACTTGTAATATGGCGGTTGGCAATTTTGATTGTGAACTAAAACGCTGCACCAATTTTTGCTAAAAAAGTCACTATTTAGGTTCCCAAACAGCAACGGGATGCTATCTACTAAATCTGAGGCATGATAGGTTAAAACTTCTGCCTTTTTATGACAAAATCATCATCAAGCTGGGTTGAGAATATACCACAACCAAAGCATGATAATCTAAAAATTCCGTTCTCAATATGCTCAGAAGCGGAGGATTTTGATAGATTTTGAATCGTAAAACACGTTAAGGTTTTATTTCTCCATCATTAATATGGTGTGCTTTTGAGTTCGGACAAATTACTCTCAAGATATAACAAAATCTGAAAAAAAAAAGACAACAAAATTTATGTTTTCTTATCCGTAGATCGACAAACGCAGAAGTTAATAATCCTTGGGATAATTATTTACTTCTCTTGAGGTATGGTCAAATTACCAATTAGACCCAAGTTTGACTAAATAACAAATAGCTCCATGTAAATGACTTACATTATGTTTCAGATGGAGCCAGGTTGTGGTGCACCAGAAATTGGAGAAATTGATTGTATTGCTTTGACTCGGTCATGCTTATTATGTTATACTTTTTATATCACAATTTGATTTATCTTTTTTGTTTTAGTGCAGTTTTCTTCTATTATAAGATCGTATGGAATTAGATTTAGCTGAAAAGGATGGCATTAAATCACAAGTTATGATTGTAGGATATTTTTTTTATTAAATAGTTATGCCATTCTATTTAATCATTTTCAAGAGTTGAACTAAAAGAAAATTTTTAATATTTTAATTGTCATGCATTTTTTGTATTTAATTACAATTTTCCAACTTCGAAAAATGTTTGCATTATTATATATCAGTTAGTTCATAGCTGAGAAATCAAAAAAAAAATTTTCTTATGGTATGAAAACCAGAATTGTCAACAAATTTTGATGGTTAAAAACTGGTTAATGGTTTCTTGATTAAAAATGCTTGTTCTCGATGCAAAATATCTATTGCATACACTGCACTGGAACTGATACAGGGGTTCACTTCTTGGATAGTAAATGAGAATATCCCAAGATCGTCTTAAGAATAAAAAATGGTACCAAGTGTGAAAATTCCTTTAGGAGATTTGAGATTCCAAAAATGACTTAAAATTTGTATCGAACCACAAAATTCTCTATCAAAGATTTGGGATTGCAACATGAACAAATAAATATGCATATAACTAAATTTACATCCACCAGAAGTACACAAAACCACTCCTGATGTCCATCTTACCCATAGGATCAAACATGAAATTGCTTCGCAAATCTCCTGTATAGTTCCAAATCCTTGTGAAAGAATGGCCTCATAGCCAAGCCAGACACCTATATTATTGACTAGGAACGTATTTCAAGCAAATTTCTTTATGATTTACAAAGTCGAAGTGACAAGTAGATATTTTACGTATTTTTTAGTGTATTTTATTGGTTAGTTTTGGTGTGTTTTATTTAATTTTATAGCTAATAAACTAAGTTTCTAGTGAAAATATGCATTTTATGGTTTAAGTGGTAAAAATTGCATTTCTACGGATTTTTACGGTAAAAATTTCATATTTTGTAGGTTTAATAATTCAATCATCAACTGGAGTGCATTGAGAAGATATTTGGATGATTGATGATAGATTAAAGTGATAAAAATAGAATATGAAGTACAAAAGAGGAAATGCAATTAAGAACAAAGAATGCAAGAAAAGTCAGTTTTGGCAATCTGTGGTATTTCGGCTATATCTTAAGCTACACACATTGGATTGAGATGATTCTTGAACCATTTTGAAGCTAAGAAACATATCTACATTTGGTATGAGGACATCAAAGTCCAGTTCAGCCGTATTCCTAGTCAAAAAGTCGAAATACAGAAGTCAAAGTCTGCTGTCGAAAGCTGACGATAGAGCTCTTACCAGTCAGTGGTATTTTGAGCATATCTTGGTCCTCAGAACTCCAAATTGGATGATTCGTGATGTTTTGGAAAGCTAAGTCAAATATCTACAACTTTTGTGTTTTACAGAAGAGCTATTTCGGCTTCAAACATCAAGAACATATCAGTTGAAAACGTGCATGATAGCTGTAATTTGCTGACCAACTTGCCTTGCTTACACACAACCTTCCCAACTCAATTCCAGCCATCCATTTCGGTTGTATCTGACCAAAAACAAGTTGGAAAGTTGGAAAGACAATTCAAGAGAGTTTCAAGAGTCAATTTTGCCAACTAGAAACAACTCCTCTTGAATTCTCTATAAATGGCAGCCTTTGGAAACCATTTTAATAACTTTGGAAGGCTAGAAAGAATTCCACAAAAATGTAGTGTTCACTAGTTTTTCTTGGTTCATTAATATAGTATAGGTAGAGTAGTTTTTCCTTCTTGTATTTGCATCCAGATTTGGATGAAGATTGGAGGAGCAAAGATGGAGAGTTAGAGCTCATGTGACAAGGGTGACATCTCTCCTATCACTTTCTCTTTTGTATTTGATTTCATGTTTAGTTATAATACAAGTTTGGCTTTGTTTTTCTTCATGTTTTTCTAAAGTTCATGCCTAGAGTATGGATGAACTTTTTATATCTTGTTCATGATGTTTACCTAGTTATTTGGTGATATTATTTTGAATAAGTTATTTATCACTTTTGCTTTTCTAATCATGATTAACCGGCCATTAGTTGTGATTATCTAAAGGTGTTAAGTTTGCAATGAGAATTGAAATTTAACACTAGTTCAAAGAAGTGATAAACCTAGGGAGTACACTCACGAGAGTAGAGGTGCACCTATGTGGCTTAAGTGACTTGTTTCATGTAATTTCATAAAAGAAATGAGCTTGTAATAAATTCATAACCACGAGAGTAGGTATGATGTAATTACAAGTATAATTGATTCACTACGAGAGTAGGTTTCACATGCATTAGGAAATTACGCCATAACTAACCAAGATAATAGCATTCATTTAACCGGTAATTTCACTTGCAAGAGTAGTAAGGAATTTCATACCTCTAAAAGCTTTCTTGTGTTAATTTTATTACTTTTACTTCATGCTTATAGTCTAAATAATAAAGGAGTTCGAAAATCACCGGTAGTTGCAATCTTCCCTGTGGGATCGACCCTCAATACCCTATACTCGCTCACGATTCGTATACTTGCGATAACGCGTGTGGGGTATTTTGGAATTTATAAATGTAAAACTTGATTGGGATGAACTTAATGTTATATGTATACCCCGCGCTCGTCACGAAGCTATCGAACCAGTGAGGCTGTTTCTGCCCAAGTCCAAATGAGACAGATATTCCAAGGAAAACAATGGCTTTGGAATGCTTCCAATGAATTTATTGCTCTTCAAACTGATGTATGCTATGTTTGGGTAATTCTTCCAACAATCAGAAATTTCTCCTTATAAAGAATTCCTTTTAAGATCCAGAACTATAAGACCTGGTTTCCATTCTTCACTTCACACAAAAAGTGAGAAATACCTCTAGAAAACAAATAGTTCGAAAGGTCTAATTGTGTCAGAGAGAATGAGAAATTGATTGTTATTGTTTGAAAGTTTAGTAGTGATTTATTTGTAAATTAGCATGTATGATGCAAAGGTAAATCACTTCATTTATGTTAGGTTCTACAATAGAATCAATGATACCTATATTCCTTCCCTAATCACATTAATGGCTAATTGAATACCGTATAGAAAGGATCAAGGCCTCAAAGACGGCATACTTTGTGTTGAAAGTATCTGATTTGAATTCTGTATGTGCGGAATGTGCAAATTTAATAATAGCCTTAGTCATTATCTGCACTATAACGGTATTGATTTGACAATTTTAACATGCTAAAATTTGACAAAATTGATAGTATTGATTTGACTCAATCATGCATTATTGCATTTATTATTAATTGTAATGACCTTTCAAAGAAACAAGTGCAGTAATACCAAAAATTCATCGAAGGATGAAACGTCTAAAATCATTTCCAGAAAGATGAAAAATTGGTGTCAACGAATGGAGGAACTTGAAGAAGATAACAAGAACACAAGTATAATTCTATCAAAGGAGGGATCATATGAATCACCTGTAGCCAATAAGATGCTGCACTGGTGGTCACATGGCCACTTTTATAGCTACAAACGATTCCTTCCCAGTGGCAACAATCAACATCGTCAATATTTCAAGATGTGAGTCGACTCGAGAGACATTTTACATCTTTCTTGAAGTCTATAAGAGCTTTTTTTTTTTTCACTTGCAAGGCAAGTTGCATCAAGATTTATGATGGGAAAACATAATAAAACGGCTGCAATGAGTAAGAACTCAGAGAAAGAGCTTGATCGACTCATGACATGTGAGTGTTTAGCGACATACTACACTAACACTGTCCATTGGCGCGCCCGCCCCACTAAGTTTCAACATTTGCATTTTTGGGTTTCAGAAATTTGCGAAATTTTTGTAAGAAATTCCGATTGCCCCATTGCCTTGCCTTTAATCTCTACTCCTCTTCAAACATTTTTCGACATTGCATGTGGTAAATGGTTTGCTGTTCATAACTTTGATTTATGCTGTCAAATGGAATTCTCTGAATAATTGAATTTTGCATCATTTTAGATTAATGACTGAATTTTATTTGTAAATGGCGTAGCAAGACTTGGGTTCTAGCTTTCATTTGTTAAACTATCTTAACAATACTCGATTGCAAAGTTTTACACTTTCATTTTCCAAAAACATGAAACATTTTTAGGAAAACTATTTAACTTTACTTCCAAATTAAACTCTGAAATGTAGTCAGCGTCAAAGTTTGACGTACATATTGGTCGATATGACAAAAAAAAAAGAAAAAAAATAAGGATATACATATTTCGGTCAATACCAAACTTTTCCTTGGGCTGGATTTCTAGTGTGACAGAAGGAAAGGAAAAGAGGTAAGAAGGTAGAGGAATATTTTTGTAGCACTTCCTTTTGCACATCTAAGAGAAAAAGCACATCTCACCAGTGAGTTGTTTTTTTTCCACTAAAATAGGGTTATAAACGAATTAAACTGCTCGCGAATAACTCGAGTCAAAACTCGACTCAAGTTTGATTAATATCAAATTCAAACTGATCAAGTCAAACTAAAACTCATATATAGATCATAACCTAATCTCATTCTTCCACTAACTACAATACCACTTGAGTTTTTGGCTAACCAATTATTTTTAACTGTAAACCACATGTTCAATATATGCTTAATCCAAGCTCATACAAACAAATCAACAGTTGCAAGCGAAAGAAGACTTGACAAACTAATCTGTATCTCCTTATCAAACAGTAAAAATGTTTCCTTTGGAATATATTTGGATGGCCTTCTGCTTCAAATGAGAGCATTGGTATGGGATTTGCATCATGATCGAGCAGCATAAGCCATCAAGGTAGGAGTGCATATTTGATCAGACTATTTAGAAGAATAGTGCCATATTGAGCTGTAGTAGGTTCAACGGGAATGAGAATCCAGGGAAACAATCCGGATCAAGTGGACTCCTATCTTGGTGGCGGATTTGCTTATTTGTTTTGATATCTGGCAAAACATACTGGAGAAACAAGTTACTTTAAAAGCTACTTAGAGGTCTCCATCATATGCAAAAGTTCTTGGATATAGTTATATTAAAAAATTAAAGGTACTATATTTATAAGCTCAATCTGCCATACAGGCTATTCTTTTCTTTCTTTCTTCCATATACCCTTTAAACTGTTTACCGACTACCCAAAAACGTAATTTTGCCTCTTCTCGTGTCTCTTTGAAAGCATATTGCATCACCTTGTCCTTTAATGTCCAAAAAATATTTGCACACCTAGCAATGTAAATTACCTTCCTGAATACATATGTGACTTTCGATTTCGATTAAAATCAACATTAAGCATGTTCTTGCTAAATTCTTAAAACTTTGATGTATTAGTGATCGAAGGTATTATTACCTCTCATGGGAATGGTGGTTTGCGTAGGCAGAGATGCCTTATTCGGTTTTTAATATTTGAATTTTCATGATAAACTTATTGAGTGTGAAATTCTTTGGCTCCGATTAGAACTAGATCTGAATTTTGTGATTTAGGCATACAAGTCTCGTAATTTTTGATGGACCACAAAACAATGATGCTTGAAACAACAGATTATGAGGCATTGATTAATTATAAGCGTGTAACATAATCACTATCTCACTATCTTAACTTTTTAAGTGGATAATTATCAATCATTTTACTGTGGTTATAATTTTGTACATGCCTCGCACTTTGTGCAAGCCGTACAACTAGTTATAATTCTAATACATAACTTTATTCGAACCATATTTGCATAAATTATTGCAATACTTCTAAACATATGTTTCAAATGGTTTTAGTTAAAAAATTATGATTAAAATAACTAGTGAAGTAAGAATATGACATGCCTTTATGAATTTTGAAAAGAATTGGATGGGGTTAAATCCATACCTCCACAATCTAAATCCACACCCTTATAAACCAAATTGACCAAAAAACCCATAGCATTTATGGGGCTTTGTAGAAACTTTTTCAACAAAAAATTAGCCTTTTTTCTTTTTATGAAAATAGATGGTGCTAGATTGGATTTAAAATTTACATCCTTATGAGTGGTCTTAAAATTTCTGACATTTTTTTCATTCACTTTGATGGCATTTTTTCCCTCTTATTTGGTGGAGAGAATGTTTTTAGTTTTCTTTTGCGTCTTCCCTTCATTTCAAAACCTAATTTCCAATGGTAAGTGATTAATTATTATAATGTTCATGTACGTGAATAATTTTTTCGCACAATCTAAATAATTTTATGTAATAAATAATTCTTTATATATATGTATATATTTAATTTAAGCAGGGGGACTCGAACCCAAAAACTCTCGCTTACACTCCCTCGTCCCATTCCACGTAACCCATCCCTCACCCTATATAATAAATAATTCATTTCAAACTCAATTGATAATCTATCGAGATACAAAAAGAAAATATATGCTAGATTATCAATCTAATTTACTCCAAAAAAAATCAATCTAATTTACATATAGTATATTTTGCTCAAAATTTAAAGAGATATTTAATTGAGTGTTTAATAATTAAGATAAGTGAAAGAAAGGGGAAAAGTCTTGATCTATTAATTATTCAAAGTACAAAATGATAAACACATGTAGAATCCCATTTCGAGACCAACTATCAATTCAATAGAGAAGAAAGACATGAGAAACTAGTAGCCTGAGCAAATAAAATAAAGAACATGAAAAAATAATAAAAGAAATTTAATTAGAATTTGTAATACACATCTAAAACAATTTTGATCTAATTCATATATTTTTTTCATCCTAAAACCCTTAATAATTATTACTTAAAACTTAAGAAACTAAAACAATTCAAACTCTAAATAGTGGGCACAAAAAATGCAAGTCAAATCTGTTGGCTCAAGGTAAATTGATTTTGACCATGCGAATTATTGAATTGTCGTCTATTGTCCAAAATTTGAACAAAAAAAGGAGAAATTTTGGAGAGCAAATTTATTTTGATCAAAATATTTATGACCACTTTGACACGTAGGCCCAATACTGGATCAAAAAACTGAACTGCTCCCAATAAAGATGTTCATTTCAAGTTTACAGTTTGATATGGGTCAACTGACAAGAGGACTGTTGCATTTGTGTGGTCTAGTCCATTTGTGGGTCAAACAACAAAACCAAACCCATATCAAACTGACAAGAGGCTTGTTGGACTTGTGTGGTCTAGTCCATTTGTGGGTCAAACCACAAAACAAAGCCCTTTAATAATGACTTGAGATTAGGTCATGTACTAGTCAAGTTGACTAGTACTAAGGGCGTAGGTTTCTTTCTTGCAAACGAGAGAAAAAGCTCAGCAGCAAGACTGATCAACCGAGGAAAGAAAAAGGTGCTGCCATTACTTTTCTTGGTTTTGGAGAAATACGAAGAGAGAAAAGAGTAAAGAAGCTAGAGAGAGAGAGAGAAATTTTAAGGTCTTGATTGGTGGGTGATTCGAAACCTGATTGAAATGAAATTTTACTCACGCAATTCTCTCGTCAAGTTCTACTCATCTACTATTCAGATTTTGGATTTTCTCTTCATTTGGTGACAATCTTTCAAATTCACTTCTTTGACAGTTGTAGTTTTTGGGGGTGATTTGTAGCTATTTAACTTGGTTGATATTGGTAATATTATTATCATCTGAATGTTCTAGATAAACCTGCTTATTTTCATTATTATAATAGTGGAGATTTTTTGATTGGACTAGATCCCGTATTTTTTTCCCAACTTGGGTTTTCCACGTAAAAATCTTGGTATCCTGTGCCTTTTATTTTTCCTACATTTTATTATTATTGTTGGCATTTACTTGGTGATTTGGTTTATTCTTGTTAAAGCTATCAGATTGTCTAAATGGCTCTCACTCACAATGCCTTCCATTAAATTGTCCAAAATAATAAGCTCTTCAAGTTTGGAAAGTTGCCCAAGACTTTTAGGAAGAGTTCCAGTGAGTTTGTTGTGAGATACATCCCAGTGCACCAAGGATGACAGTTTTCCTAAATTTGATGGAATTGAACCAGATAGAGCATTATCGCACAGCAAAAGGTGTTCTAGCTTGGTACAGTTGCCAACTGTGCTTGGAATTTGACCATTTAATGATTACCGCTTGTATCAAGTGTAATCAAGTCCTTTGATGTGAATACTTCACTTGGTAAAGAGGAGCTAAAATTGTTGTTAGATAGATCAAGATATTGAAGATTGGATATGTTGGCAACAGAGCTTGGGATATAACCTCGAAAGTGATTGGAGTAAAGATCAAATTGAAACTAGGGAACTTAAAGTGGATAATTGGTTTGGGAGGAAGGCAGCAAAGTTATTGCATGATAGATCTAATGATGTAAGGGAACACCAATTCTAAATTCCATCCAAGGAGCCTTCGAATTGATTCCCCCCAAGGTTGATTGTTAAGATGAAAATGCTCATATGGTAGTGAACCATTCAGATAGTCGAAAGAAAGATTCAAGTGCTTGAGAGAAGTCAAGTTCCAAGGACCTTTGGGCAATGGGCCTTCAAATGAGGTAACACTTAAATCAAGAGAAGCAAGGGCAGTAAGGGCAGTAAGCCTAAAAATCCATCTAGGGATGAGGTGTCTAAGAAAATTTCCAGAGAGATCTAAAATAGTAAGAGAAGAAAAGTTGGTGTAAACAAGTTGAGAAATATGAAGGGATCATGTTAAAGAAGGGATCATATTAAGTTTTGCTACTTTGCCATCAAGTTGTGGATTCTACCTTTTGCAAGACTCTTTGCAGCACCAGATTTGCTTTTTTAATGAAAGGATTGGAGTTGCAGTTTTTTACTCTTTTGGCCCCTTTCATCTGATGAAAGTAGAACCTGTAATCGAGAATGGGACAAGCAAAAAGACTAATGAGAAATGAAAAGGCAAAGACTTTTGTTTGATAACCAAATTCAGTACTTAAACTTAAAAATTCAAATCTTCACATATTCACACTGTTTGACAACTAAAAATTGAATATCTGAATTAATTAAGTGGTATTGAATTTTCTAGCCAAAACTTGCTCTCAAAATTAAGTGATAAGTTATTCACTTATTACTGAATGTGATATGCACTAAAATATATTAGATTTAATAGTTAACAATTCCATAATTTAATAGATTTAGACTTCATATTTCAGATTTCGAACTTTAATCTTATCAAATGCACCCCAGCCTTAGTATGAAATTAGACAGAAAATCTTGATAGAGAAATTAGATTAAAAAATCCCAATTAAGCGCCTTACTATTATTGGGTATAGGAAAGAAAAAATGAATTAAGAAAATATTAAGGAAAATAAGCTTTTAGAAGCATGAAACAAGCAATGAAGGTAGAAAAGGGGGGAAAAAACAATACTATATTTTTTAAAGCAAAAGGAAAAAGTAGGAAGTGCCAAAAGGAAAATTTAATGGAGAAAGAGAAGGAAAAGCTTTCTTTATTACCTGAAAATCAACATTATCAACAAAGAGACCAAACAAGCAGAACTGTAGAAGTCAAAAAAAAAAAAAAAAACCTTCAATACTTCTTGTATCATCCAAGGATTGTATCCTTAACATGAAATCTTTGTTATACAACAAAGAAAACCACAAGAAAAGTACGAGCAACAAATGGCATCAAATCAAGGTCAATAATGCAGAACGAGGACGTGGAAGTCGATAATTTCATTCTGGGTGGTATCATTGTAAGTATGGATTATTGCCGTAACTATTCCACGGGCCAATCGAAAAGCCCCAGATGTAGGGCTCTCTGCAGTTACCCTGTCATGAACATAAAAGTGAAGCTCTGTCAACTTCTCCTTTGCATGTCGAAGCTCTTTGAACCATTTTTTAACTGCTTCAAGACTTTGATCAATGCTGCCATGAGCCAATATTGGCAGGACTTTGATCAATGCTGCCATGATCTCTGCAGTGATCACGTTTAACAATAGTATGACTTGTTTGTTACACGGTCAATGTTTGTATTATTTTTGCAGGGACTTATTTTAGAAGAGGATGAAGACTTTATTAGAGAATAGAGGTTGATATGATTCATGACTAATGTGATTAACATAACTTTTTTTCATACGGTAAACTATTTTAGTTTAATATTTTATAAACTAATAATAGGTTTGAATGCATGTCACATGTATAAAATTTAAAATGAAAATTAATTTTCATGCATCCGGACCCGTTAATGTATAGTTAGTACTAAGAAATATAAATTCAATTCTTTTTCGCTTAATTATCTGCTAATTATGCTTCTTATGATGCCATCAAATTGGAAAATAAAAATAAAAAAAATTATACATAGTGCAATTTCTTTTAGTTTAGGACAAAATAAAAAAAAGGCCTTGTACTAGTTAAGTCCTTATTCCCCACAGTGATAAAAAAAAGGACATCAATGTACGGATAGGAAAATTATTAAACCAGCTCGAAATTAAAGCATGCCCTCGCTATTATCCACCAGGTGACAAGTGGCAGCACTGTAATCATTTGGAGAGCAAATTTATTTTGATCAAAATATTTATGACCACTTTGGCACATGCGCCCAATATTGGATCAAAAAACTGAACTGGATCAAAGCATCTCCCCTGCCTTTTCTCCAACCCTTTCCTCTTGCAGCCAACTTTCTGCCTCCACAGGGGAGGAGGGCCATCCCTCTAATTTCTTTCTTCTCTTCTTATTTTGTTTAAATAGCAGCTTTTCTTAAGTTTTGTTTAATAGAAGTGTTCTCTCTCTCTCCTAAATTTCTTAGTGATAGTTTTATCTCTCCTAAATTCTTTTAATAGGAGTTTTGTTCTCTCCTTAGATTTCTTTTTTGAAAGTTCTGCATTTTTTTTATACTTTTCTTATTAGATCTGAAATTTCTAAAATTTGTTTTGTCAGATTTAAAATTCTCAAATCTGTTATATCAAATCTAACTTTCTCTATGGGCCAAGTTTGTTTAACATCAAATCTGACACTTCAAGACAGGCGCAGAATACTGCCATGCATAGAATGGAGTTGCAGTAGTGATTCATCTGATATAAAAACATTTTGGGTTATTTCGTGGTGGTATCTTTTAATTTTCAGATCTATTCCTAATTTTTTATATCTATTGTATCAGATCTATTATTCTTAATGCAGATTATGACAATGGATTATGACTTTTTTTAAAAAATAATAATAAAGGGGGCACCTTAAAAAATTAATTGTTTTTTAAGAAATTTGTTAAATAGGAATTTTTAAAGCTGTTTTCCATAAAAGTTAGAATAATTTGTTACCAAATCAACGCCAAATATCTTTCTTGTTATCTTTCTTTCTTTTTTTGTTGTTTCGTTTCAAACTGAAAAAAAAAACTGAAAGTGGTAAACTTTTTCAAAACTTAATTAAATTAAGGAAAAACTATACAAATAGCCCTTTACGTATTGCATTTATAGTTATTTACTCACTCACTTATAAAATGATACAAATTCGTCCCTCACATATACAAATTACACCATTTTAGTCTCAAAACCCATTTCAGAAAACTTTTTGCACTAAAAATATGGCGTGATCACACATGCTTATAGTTTTAGGGGCAAAATAACTATTACACAAGCACGATTTATCAATACCATTTATCATTTTGTTCTTTTATTGTTTTCCTGGCAATTACAAGTTTTATTGGTGATCAATGTACTTCATTTTTCTTTCATTTTTTTTTGGTAATTAGTCTTCTTTATTGTTGTCAGCAATTAAGATAGATGATTTTCAGTTTAAATATCATTGAAGCAATTTGTGAATCTCTTATGCTAATTAATTTTCTTAAAAAAAAGTGTTGGATAATCTTTCAATCATTTAATTAGTTAATTATAATAGTATTTGAACAAAAATTTTAGTGAGTAAACTAAAGCGAATGGTCTGCGAACAGATTCCAAGTTCTCTTTGATTTGTCGCTTACTTTGATAAATGGAATTGGAATTAGAGAAGGAATTTATGGAAAACTATACATAGCTAGAGATCAGGTAGGATGGTAGAATATCATCTTGTTTTTTGTTGTGATTGTTATACTTGGGCATTTGAGCCCAGAAAAGGTATATCCATGAGTTTTAATTTTACTTTATTCAAGGTGCAAAAGCAATCATGTGTGCAAGAAATCTTTTTTAGTTGATTATTCATGACTTTGTTCTTTTTTAATTATACATGTGAAAAGTAATGGAAAAAAAGTCCAATATGTATTAGGATTCTAGCATGTTAAGTCTTGCCTTATAAAATTAGGATTTGTTTTTGAGTTTTGAAATTTAAATTTCTTCAGCCATTTTAGGCATATTAAATATTGTGGTCATTGGTATTTGAGTGGTGATTTGATTTTTCCTAGAAAGAAAATCTCGGAACTCTTTGGTGCATTTTTGTAGCGACATTATATTCATTGAGTGGTTAGCTTTATATTTTCTTGACAGGTTTTAAAAACCTTTCTAAGTTTTTTGAGTGATTCATTAATCGAAGAATATTTTATACAGTTTAGGAAAGTTTTACGAACAGGTTGATGTTTAAACAACCTCATAAGAGCGAGAAGACTACTTTGTACCTGGTTTTAGAGCATATGGATACTAACCTCAAAATGGCATATATTAGAAATTGGCATTAAGTGGATGTTGTTACATATGTGATTTTCGATTTCGATTAAAATTAAAATCAAAATTAAGCATTTTGTTACTGAATTCTTAAAACTTTGATGTATTAGTATGCGAAGGTATTACAACCTCTCATGGCAATGGTAGTTTGCCATCAAAATTAAGAGATGCTTTATTTTTAAAAAAATTTTTTTTTAACTTTTTATTATAAAGTTGTTGAATGTGAAATTCTTTGGCTCCTATTAGAACTAGGTCTGAATTTTATGATTTAGGTAATTTTTGATGGACCATGAAACAATGATGCTTGAAATAGTAGATTCTTAGCATTAATTAACTATAAGCATGTAACATAGTGATTATCTTATTGTCTTAATTTTGTAAGCGTATAATTATCGATTATTTACCATTGTTATAATTTTGGGCATGCCTTGCAATTCGTAAATTACTGCAATATTTGTGGACATATGTTATGTTTCAAATGGTTTTAGTTAAAAATTGTGGTTGAAATAACTAATGAAAGTAAGTAACAATATGGCGTACTTTTATGGGTTCTGAAATTTTTTTTTGTGCCTTCCCTTCATATTAGAACCTAATTTCCAAGGATAGGTGATTAATTGTTATAATGTTCATGTATGTAAAAATTTTATCTCAAAATCTAAATAATTTTATATAATAGATATTTCATTTTGAACTTGATTGATAATCTATTGAAATGTAAAAAGAAAGAAAATATATGTTAGATTATCTACATATAATATAATTGAATGTTTACTAATTAAAATATGTGAAAGAAAAGGAGAGAACTCATGATCAATTAATCGTTCATAGAGCAAAATGATAAGCACATGTAGTATGCCCAATTTGAGACCAACTGTAAATCCAAAAGGGAAGAAAGATATGAGAAACTAGTGGCATTAACAAATAAAATGAAGAAAATAAAAAAAAGTAAAAGAAGTTTAAACAGTATTTGTAATACACGTCTAAAACAATTTTGATCTAATTCATTTATCTTTTTATCTAAAACTCTTAATAATATTACTTAAAACTTAAGAAACTATAACAATTCAAACTCCAAATAGTGGGGACAAAAAAATGCAAAGTAAAAACTGTTGGCTAAAGGTAAATTGATTTCGACCATGAGAATTATAACATTTTTTCTATTTATGAAAGATTTGGGATTATAGCATGACCGAATATATTTTCGTACAACGGCAATTACATCGCCAACAGTACACAGAGTCACTTTTGATGTCTATCTTATTTTTACCCATAGGATCTAACAGCGAATGGCTCCACAAGTCTCTTGTATGGTTCCATTTTTTGATGTCTATCTTACTTTCTTTCTTTTTTTTTTCTCCATTTTTTGTGGTAGATGTTACTTTACAAAATGAATGTTCCCATGTAAAATGGAGACAAAAAAAGCACAAAGCTATCCTTGAATTGAATTATGGATATTATTTTGGCTCCTCCCATTCATGTTAAGGACTCAAAGAAGCAAACATCTAATTGTCCACAAAAATTGGCAAACACTGGCGAATCCAAATTCCAAACGCATCCACCTCAGACTCATATCCCCCTTCCTTCTACACTACTCCAATAGAGGATGCACCAATTCAACACACAACACCCACAAAATTCTCTTTGATTCGCACAAAGCCGCATCCCTCCCCTCCCCTCCGGGGAGAAAAGATAAACACTTTAAAGATTGAGTTATACTACTGAAATCCACTTACTAATTTCTCTGCGCGAGCAAGAATATTACAAGCGAGTACCATAGATCTCTACATGGTGGCCTTAACTCTCTCGGTCCGGCCAGACCATACGATCATTGGTCACAATCCGGCGGGCCCAGCCCGGCCTAGACCTCCAACTTGCCGACCCCACCTCAGCTCAGCCCATGTAGCCCCCAGGAACCATGATCGGCAAAGATGGTCTGCGCTCTTCTCCCTTAATCGCCGCTTACTAGCTGTAGCTCCGCAAGCTGGCTCCAGAGCCGACGACTCAGCTCCTTTCAATGCTAGTTTCAAATGCTACCTTGGGTCTTCCTCCGATGAAGCTTCAACACATTCTCAGCAAATTGCAACTGCTTGTACTGCCCCTCCTACTCCATATTTGAGGACAAATCTATTAGAGGATAAGGGTTTGTACTTTCTAATTGAATTTACGAGTTGTTTGATACGTTTGAGAGCAATTTATGTTGGAGAGCTTCAAGAAAAAGGCTATGTAGATGAAATTGCTCCTCAAAAAATTACTTTCTATCTCTCCTAATAGCATAAGTACACGGAGTGATCAAAACGATATAGATTTACTAGTTCAGTGATATTTTTTGTTAATAAAAAAAGTTTAGTGACCAAAACCGACACTTCACAATAATTTAGTGACATTTAGCGCAATTTGCTCTTTTAATATTAATTGCCAACCTTTCTCTTGGCCTCTTTCACACAAACACAAAAAAGAGATCCATCATGTTATTTGAAGCTTTTGATATGTCTTTATTAAAAAATGTCTCTTTGATTTGTCGCTTACTTTGATAAATGGAATTGGAATTAGAGAAGGAATTTATGGAAAACTATACATAGCGAGAGATCAGGTAGGATGGTAGAATATCATCTTGTTTTTTGCTATGATTGCTATACTTGGGCATTTGAGCACAGAAAAAGTATATCCATGAGTTTTAATTTTACTGTCCCTTTTATCCATTTGATTTGGCATGAATAAACAACTTTTAGCTGGAACCATATGCCTTACTTTATTCAAGGTGCAAAAGCAATCATGTGTGCAAGAAACTTTTGTAGTTGATGATTCATGACTGTATATACTTTTTTTTTAATTATACATGTGAAAAAGTAGTGGACAAAAAGTTCCATATACATAAGGATTCTAACATGTTAATTCTTGATTAGCTTTATATTTTCTTGACAGGTTTTAAAATCTTTTTTAAGTTTTTTGAGTGATTTATTAATCGAAGAATTTTTTATACAGTTTAGGAAATTTTTAAGAACAGGTTGATGTTTAAACAAGTTCATAAGAACGAGAAGACTACTTTGTACTTTGTTTTCAAGTATATGGACACTAACCTCAAAATATTCCTCCATACATTACAAAAAATATTAGATATTGGCTTTAAGTAGATGTGGTTACATATGTGATTTTCGATTTCGATTAAAATCAAAACTCTGATGTATTAGTGTGCGAAGGTATTACAACCTGTCATGGCAATGGTGGTATGCTAGGTAGAGATGCTTTATTTTTTTTTTAATTTTTGACTTTTTATTATAAAGTTGTTGAGTGTGAAATTCTTTGGCTCCTATTAGAACTAGATCTGGATTTTATGATTTAGGTATAGGAGTCTCGTTATTTTTGATGGACCACGAACCAATGATGCTTGAAATAGCATATTCTTAGACATTAATTAATTATAAGCATGCAACGAAATGATTATCTTATCGTCTTAACTTCGTAAGTGTATAACTATCGATTGTTTTACTGTGGTTATAATTTAGGGCATGCCTCACACTTCATGCATAAATTATTGCAATAACTTATTGCAAAACTTGTAGACATATGTTTCAAATGGTTTTAGTTAAAAATTAGGGTTAAATAACTAATAAAGGTTAGTATCAATACAACGTACTTTTATGGATTTTGAATTTTTTTTTTGTCTCCCCTTCATATTAGAACCTAATTTCCAAGGATAACTGAATAATTGTTATAATGTTCATGTATGTAAATAATTTTATCACAAAATCTAAATAATTTTATACAATACATAATTCATTTCAAACTTAATTGATAATCTATTGAAATGTAAAAAGAAAAAAAGAAAGAAAATATATGTTAGATTATCAATCCAATTTATATATAATATAATTGAGTATTTTATAATTAATATATGTGAAAGAAAAGGAGAGAACTCATGATCAATTAATCGTTCATAGTGCTCAATCATAAGCGCGTGTAGTATGCCCAATTTGAGACCAACTATAAATCCAAAACAGACGAAAGATAATATATATCTATATATATATATATATATATATATATATATATATATATACATGAAAGTAGCTATTTTAATCACAGTGTTTCTCACTCTTATGTAGCATGCCTAATTGAAGAAAATTAATAGGTTATGGATCACTTAGGTTTTATCTATATTGAATCTTATTTGGATTATATTGTGTGTTTAAAAATGATCTCTAATTTTAAAATAACTTTAAAAAATAACTAATCTTATTTTAATGATATCTTCTTTCTATCAAATTATTACACTGATTATATTATATGTTTAAAAATTATCTTTAATTTTAAAATAACTTTAAAAAATAATTAATCTTATCTTAATGATATCTGTTTTCTATCAAATTATTATATAGAAGTATAGTAAAACCTTTTTAAATCACAATTATTAAAATCTTATTGAAATCTTACATATCCCATAAATTAGTTTGTTTCGCCACTATATCATTGATTAGTATTCAAATTATTCATCATCTCTTCTTAATTTTGAATTAATTTAGTGTAAAAAAGAGAATTAACTGTTATACATGCAGATTTACCAATATTATTGAAAATTGAATATTTATTGATGAAGAAAAATGGATTAATGGATCTTTTTCTACTTAATTAAGTATGAATATATAGTTCTAGGTTTGTGCTCATTATAAAAATTTAAATTATCTAAAAGAATATCTACCAAATTTTGGACATGGGGTACATTATTTGATGTATACTACTATATTATAGTGAACGTATGTGAATAAATTTTTAAAAATTAATAAATAATTGAACATTTGAAATACATTAATCTTTTAAAATTAATATGAATGAACATGTAGAATTGTTGTTAATTTTTATATTTAAATTATTCATATTTGTATAAATTCATAATATATAAATTAAAAAAGACCGTGCTAAGGCAAGGGTAAAATTCTAGTAAAATAACGAAAATAAAAAAAAGAAGTAAAAGAAGTTTAAGTATTATTGAATTATTGTCTATTGTCCTAAATTTGATATTAAAAAAAAAAGGAGAAATTTTGGAGGCAAAAGTTATTTTGATCAAAACAGTTGGGCCTAATACTAGATCAGAAAACTGAACTTCTCCCAATAAAGATGTTCATTTCAAGTTTACAATTTGATATGCATTTTAGGTAATATTGACTTTTTCTTTCGTTCATTTCAAGAGGACGGGGTGCAAATGTCATTTCCTATTGTCGTCAAATGTGTAATAGAAACCATTACGTGGAATCTGACAATCATAGCTTCAAAACACTGGTGAATCCATTAACCACTATTAAAAATTATAACATTTTCTATGAAAGATTTGATTTTCCAGCATGACCAAATGTGCATTCATATACATCACCAATAGTACACAAAATCACTTTTGATGTCTATCTTATTTTTACCCATAGGATAAAAAATCAAATGCCTCCACAAGTCTCCTGTGGGGTTCCAAATTCCAAACTTATTTATTCATGATTTACAAAGTCAAAGGTTATCGGACCAGTGAGACTGTTGTTACCCAAGCCTAAATAATCCAGATCTTCCAAAAGAAACAATGATCTTGGAATGCTTCCAGTGAAGTTATTGCTGTTGAGGTCGATGTGAGTCAAGTTTGGGTAATTCATCCAACAGTCAGGAATTTCTCCTGATAGAGAATTCTCCCGAAGATCCAGATACCGAAGAACTGGATTTTTATTCTTGACTTCACACAAAATGTGAGAGATGCCTCCTGAAAACAAATAGTTGGAAATTAAGTTCTAAATATGTCAATCAATGACAAATTAATTGGGTGTGTAGGCAATTGAATGTGTTTGATTGTTGTGTGCATATAAACCTTTTAACAGTTTTAGAGATATTTGAACTTTTACCATAAAATTAATTTTGAGAAAGTTTCATGTGGACCAATGATGGGTTGAATAATCAAGAGGGAATAGCCATTGAATGTGCTTGGCTATAATGCACATATAAACCGTTAACAAATTCAGAGATATTTGAACTCTTACCATAAAGTTGATTGTGAGAAAGGTCTACGATACCCAATGATGAGTTGGATAACCAAGGTGGAATGGTATCTGAAATTCCTGTGAAGGACAAGTTCAAATCCCAAAGGATTTTTTGTGACCGGATCCATGTAGGAAAATAGGGACCTAGCTTCCACGAGCCCAATCCAAGTGCTTCAAATTGGGCACGAGGAGTCCAACTTGCACTTACTTTTAAGGTCAAGGAGTTTCCAGATGCAGAAAAATACCATAAAGCTGTCAGATTATCTAAGTGACTCTCACTCACAATGCCTTCTATTAAATTATCAGCAATACCAAGCTCTTCAAGTTTGGGAAGCTGCCAAAGACTTTCAGGAAGAGTTCCAGTGAGTTTGTTGTGAGATACATCCAAGTGCTCCAAGGATGACAGTTTCCCTAAATTTGATGGAATTGAACCAGATAGAGCATTATTACTTAGCAAAAGGTATTTTAGCTTGGTACAGTTGCCAATTGTGCTTGGAATTGGGCCGTTCAAGTGATTACTACTCGCATCAAGTGAAATCAAGTCCTTCAATGTGAATACTTCACTTGGTAAAGAGGAGCTAAGAGTGTTATTAGATAGATCAAGATATTGAAGGTTGGAAATGTTGGCAATAGAGCTTGGGACAGAACCTCGAAATTGATTGGATCCAAGATAAAGTGAAATTAGGGCAGTTAAAGTGGATAATTGGCTTGGGAGGAAGGTAGCGAAGTTATTGAATGATAGATCCAAAGATGTAAGGGAACTCCAATTCCAAATTCCTTCCAAGAAGCCTTCGAATTGATTCCATCCAAGGTTTAGAGAAATGAGATTATTAAGATGAATAAACTCATCTGGTAGTGAACCATTCAGAAGGTTATCAGAAAGATCTAAATGCTGGAGGGAAGTCAAGTTCCAAAGACCTCTGAACAATGGGCCTTCAAGCTTGGTCCCACTTAAACCAAGGGAAGCAAGGGCAGTAAGACCGAAAGTCCATCTAGGGATGAGGTGTCCAAGAAAATTTTCAGAAAGATCTAGGACAGTAAGAGAAGAAAAGTTGGCATGGAAGACAAATGTATCTCTGCCAAGATGATGAGAAATTAAATCAAGTTGACAAGAGGACAGATGTATCTCTACCAAAGAAGGGATCGTGTTAATCACCTCTAGCCAATTAGACGCTAGACTAAGGTTCACGGCACTCATATCTAGGTGCTCCAGATTAGGGAGACCAGCCAACCATTGCAGGTTATCAACTTGAAGATCGGACGGATTGCCTCCTATGCTTAAAGTGCGTAAACTTGATAGGTTTCCAAGCTGATAGGGAACCATTCCTTGAAATCCAGCTCCGGATAAATTCAGGTACCTTAGACTTCTGAGAGACCCAAAAAAACTGGGAATTGGAATTCCACTGAAATCATTTAGACTTAGATCAAGATAACGCAAGTGAGTCAAATTTTGTAACGAATGACTGATTTTACCGCTTAATGGTGATTTAGGAACAACAAACACCTCATCACCATTAACATCAATTTCACGAACAGGACTCTGAAGGTGAAGTTGAATCACGCGGCCACTTCGGTTGCTACAAACAATTCCTTCCCATTTGCAGCAATCAACGTCGTGAATCCAAGACGAGAGTCTACCATAGGGATCTTTCAAGTCTTTCTTGAAGTCCATAAGAGCTTGTTTCTCACTTGCATAGCAAGTTGCATTTGCAGTTTTGCTGGAAGAACAGAGTAAAATTATTGCGACGAGTAAGAAAACAGAGAAATGGGTTGATCCACCCATGGTCTTGTGAAATGTCGGAAGAAATACATTGCATTCGGCTATGTTGCAGATAGATATATAGAGCTGGCTGTGGTCGTCAAGTTATGTTGGAAGAAATGCACAGTTGATATAAAGCTTGACAATTGATATAAAGCATCTTTCACTTTTTGCTGCATTTACATTGACAACTTTAAAATAGTAACAAAAATAACACTGTATATGTTACATAGGAAATCAAAGACCAAGAAAACAAAAAATATACATATTCTAGCTATCATACAAATTGAAAAAGTTTCAACTGTGGTTTGAATGCCTCACACAAACAATAAATAAAATGATATAGAGTCTAATATTCACATTTTTCTTTATACGTTGTTTTTATTTTTTTTAAATATCTTGCTTCTAATTATAATCTATTGTGCTTTCATTTTGCTTTTGATATGCTCTATTTGCTATAATATCATTGATGATTCGTTCCCACTAAACTTTTGAATTCGTCACTGATGCTGATGCATATTTTCAAGGGTAAATACATCAACATAACCTACATATAAGAAACTTAATAATTTTTAAATTATTAAGATTGTTATACAAGTCATTGAAAATAGTTTATTGAAACTTTTCAGTATAAAGTTGTCATTAAAGTTACTTTTATTATTATAAAGTTGTAATACCAAAACAATACCAAAGACTTTAAGCCTGTTGCCAAAAAATTCAAAAACCACCCGTTGAGATATTTACTCGTATTTATATGCACACTGTTTTTTTCCCTTAGAATATTATTTTTTATTATTGCAAGTATTGCGATTTACTTTTACGAGAAAATTCCAATTTGGATACCCAATGTTCGAGGGATGGAGACCAAAATGGTCTCTTTTGCATACACGTTGGACAGAACAAATTTAGCAATCAAAGTTTGGAAGGTGAAAAAAATTGATTCAAATAATAATTCTTTTTCTTAAGTAAAATTAAAAAAAAGGAAATTTCAGTCTGCACAATGTTTTCTAAGAATCTTAGTAATTTTTTTTTTTTGCAATGTAGAAACTTCCATTTCAAGTTTAAGATGGAAAAAAAATACTGAAATGGAAAATAAAATTGAAAGAAATAGATTTCAGTGTACACAAGAACAAAAGCAGTGGAAAGTGCTGAAAATACTTGACTTTGGAGGCACATATAATGCTGATATGTACCTTAGGCATAAATATATCATCACATCCTATGTGCAAAGTAGATTAAACATAAGAAACAAAATATTTTTCTTTACGATCTACCTTACTTCTGCAATTCGTAGAATCCTTCATATACTAATAAAAAGTAATTTGACCTTATTTTTTGACTAACTTTTCCTCATTTCTTCATATTTTATAAATGTTCGTCCAATGAAAAGTTTGAAGATAATTACGTTTATTATGAAAATCTTTGAATGAGGGGCCAATAGGATTATTCTAAAGTAATTTTGTTATTATTCTAAAGTTGAACTATTCATTTATTCATTTGTAGAACTTAGTATTTTTAGGCTAGAAAAAAGAATCAGCGATATTTACACTGTGTCCTTCCCCTAATCAAATTGATGGCTAATAGGATGCCGTGTTGACAAAGGAACAAGGCCTCAAATTTTCCAGCAAATACAAAGGACCAAGTCCTCAAGACCTCAAGTTTTCTAGCAAAGAAAGAGACTTCACTAAACTGGAGAAGTATTTGATTTAAACTCTTTACATGTACAATGTGCAAATTTTATTCGTAGTCATGATCAGAACTATGACAAATATGTCAAACTTATAAGCATTGTAAGTAATTGCAATTTCTAACTAATAAGATAACTTTCATTTCATGAAGTAAAGGAATATCATAATTTTGCTTTAGTTTTGAAAAATTTTTCTCCAATAAATTCAAAACCAAAAATTACGTATTTCCAAATTTAATACCACATCAGGTATTCTATTTACACTAATTATCATACGGTTACTTTTCGATTCTGCAAATTAGCATCTAGGGTGGAAATTAAAATTAGAGCTGTAAATATTGACATTATAATCCTTCCCATATTACATCGAGGGCTTATTGGATTTCGTACAGACTAAAGACCAAGAAGTCTATTTCCCAGCAACGAGGTGCCAAGATTTCAAATTCTACAGCAAAGACCGAAGATTTTACGTGTGGAATATGCAAATGCACAGGATAGTGACGAATGCCTCTAGAAAACAAATTCTCAGAAAGGTCTATTGTTTTAAACATAAGAAACTTCATATTCTTTTACATTTTTTTTCTAGGTCTTGGCAATTCATAGAAACATTCATACACTAACAGTAAGTTATTTGACCATATTTTCTGCTTAAGTTTTTCTTATTTCATCAAATTTTTTATATATTTGTTCAATGGAACGTTTGAAAATAGTTACATTCACTATGAAAACCTTTTAATAAGGGACTGAATAATTATTGTTGTTATTTTAAAGTTCAAGAAATGTGATTTAGTTGCATATTAGCATTTAGGATGCAAAGGTGCCGTATAAACAACGGACTGAGACCTCAAATTTTCCGGCAAAGAAAGAGACTTCACCAAATTGGAGAAGTATTTGGTTTAAGTCTTTACGTGTGGAATACGTGCAAATTTTATTCGTAGTCATGATCTGGACTGTGACAAATATGTGAATTAGACAAAGTTGTTGGGAATGCTTTGACTTTTTCATGCATAATTATATCTTATTACTTCTTCTATTTCTTATTTCATCTCTTTTGAAATTTTTCTTATGCTAAACTTGTTTGGCTTGAGATCTTATTATTACACTTTTTATACAACTTCTTAAAGTGACAAGTGTCCATGAATGTTACTTGAATTTTCGATGAACTTGAATTTTTACTTATTATTACATGAAACACAAATCATTCAGATGGATAGTATAATAAAAATATAACAGAAAAAGTTGTACAGCATAGAATTAGTGCAGTTGTTATTTATTGATAAAAGACTCAGTAGAGAAGATTGTACACCTGTGACTCGTTCATTGTTGTTTTGTCTTATTTTTTGAGACAGTGCTTCAGCATCGAGAGTTACTGTCAATGGCAGAGTCAAAGGGCTGGCGGGCAATAGAACATACTACCTTATACAGGATGAACTCCCCCTACCTCAGTCTTTTCCCCACCCTAACCCACTGTCTTAGGAGTGTTCCCATAGTGACCATTACTATTCTTTATTTGACCTAATTTTTTTAAAAAAAATGTGTATATAGCACGAATAAAAATCGGAATTATCAGTCTTTTGAATTTAGTCAAAAATTCAATGTTAATTATCACATTTGATACTATGCGAAATCTAAATCAATACCTATTAATTTTTTTGCAAACAATATATAACATGTGACAAATAAAAGTCAAATAAATTAATATAACAAAATCATACTTTTGCCACAAACATAATAAAATGCCAAGAAATGGTATATTATTTTATCACAATAAAATACCACATTGTTTATTTTAAATTTGACTATTTATGTACATATTAGTACTACACTACATTATATATAAGGTGAGGGAGAGGGTAGGGGATTTAGCCCAATTTAAATTGATACTAAATATACATAAATCTATGTAATAAACCAACTTTGAACATGTATATGCATTTTTTCCATTTTGTAACAGTTCGCCACCGACCGCAGTTTCAAACAAGAAATTGAGGACCCGGCTTCCACAAACACAAATAAAACTTTTTCCCCCTTTTTTCTGGCAAACCGTGGGGTGGGATGCCAACAATAAAATTTATTAAGGAAAATAAATCATTACAAGGATGGAATATGTACCCGACCTACAGATAAAGTGCTTCACATTGGATATGATGATTTGACAGGTTGTCGATGTCTGTACAATAATAAAAATAAACCTAATTGTCTATTAAAATAGTCAAAACCCGATTCCAAGTATTAGAGCAGGGATTCTAAGTGTGCTTATCCTGTTCCCGAAGAGTTTGCTGGATCCGATATACCCGAATGGAATGGTTTTTTCACAAATAATTGTTAATTTGTAAACCGGACAAGTAGGGTCGTATCTTCAAGGACTGAGGATATTTGTCTCTTTAGAAATTTAAAGTAACACAGGGGGTGCTTTTGTATAAAGGATGACAATTAAAACAATTCAACTAAAAATAAAATAACCAACTAAAATTAAATGACAATTCACTAAAATCAAGGCAATAATAATTAAAGGTCTAGCCAAGAAATAACTTCGGCAATGGTTCACCTAATTGATCATCGATCCAAAAGCAATTCCAATTATTTACTAATAAATAGGTTATAACTGCCAAATAAGCGATGGCAGTCAACATTTCCTTACTGTGTCGGTGATTAAGGTATGCCCGTTAATCACTGCTCTAATTGAGAAATAATCTTAGGTACGCCTATAAGATTTAATTCCCCAATTACCTTATATATTAAAGAAGTCCTATTCTAACCAAATAATGAACTACCAGGGTGATTTTAGATTAGCCTGCGTATTCCCCTGATACAAATCTAATCATGCCAGTTGTCACTATTTTGAGACAATTAAACAATTACGGATTTAATACCGCAATTGACAATAGATTATTAAATTAATTCATTATCCGAATCCAAAACAATCAATTAATTAAATGACCATAAGCATTGCAATCAGGAAATATGCAAATACCAATAATTAAGAGAAAAAGATAAAATTAAATCGATTTCACAATTTTTAGGCGAAACAAAGTCTCCGTTGTTTCTTGACTAGAAAAGAAAATTTAGTTCATCCCGGATACGACAGACCCACACAAAGGTGAAGCATCAGTAGCGGCCATTGACTCCGAGAATTGGGACAATTCGATTTCATTCCAATCAATAAGAAAAGCAAGCTACAGAAAGTGATTAATCATTCACTTGGTCTCGTCATACGGGAGAAGAAGACTACTAAGAACCCATGCGAAGAAAAGTCAAAGCTAATCTCTAAAGTAGTCCTAGTTCTCTGCTCCTAATTCTAATTTCTATCTATTGCTCCCTATTGTGCGGCGGCTCCAGACGTGAGGAAGACTTCAGCCTTTTGTTCCCTCCTCCATCCTTCCCTCTTCAGCAATTACCAAAATGGGAAAAAACTTTTCTTTTTCCAAAAATGCCCCAGGGATAGGCTTTGTTACTTGGACTCCTTTCCTGTCAAATTGGCACTTATTATCATATTTTCGTTCTACTCCCTGAAATAAATGCAAAATACCAAAAGTGAGTAGAATCTAACAATTAATCCACATCGGGTCAGGTAACAGAGAAAATTAATAGTAAAATAAACGATAAAATTGCAACCTATCACGATTCATTATATTGAAAGCCTCAGAGAGACCTTTTGGGCCAGAGAGACTGCGACTTGTCTTAGAATAATTCACTTTTGCTCTATTACATTGACAAGTAAACAATGAAAAAAAAATGGAAAGCTATTGAAAACCCAAGTCTTGCTTCTCATTTATGAATTGATGTTACATTGACAAGTAAACAATGGGAAAAAGAATGGAAAGCTATTGAAAACCCAGGTCTTGCTTCTCATTTATGATTCGAGGTCATGATGTAACAGGTCTAGGCATTTGAGTGGAATGCACATTGGAATTTGAATTGGATAAGAATTTATTCATTTTTTTTGCTTGATTAGTGACAAATAAAAACTCATATGGCTTATAATCACTCTCAATCTGATTTCAATAAGTATATTTAATGTACAAATGAAGGAACAACAAAGAAGAATGAGAAAAAATCTTCTAGTTCTGTTCACCTTTACAGGTTCATAATTTTTAAAACTAATTTATCGGACTGAAACTAATCTTTCATGATTCGCATTTCAGATTTTTTTCGAAATGATTTGAAATGACATGGGAAGAAATCACATAAACATAAAATTGACAAGTTAAAGAGATACTTGGGATTGAGGGAGAGGAAGGTTCATTTTGGTCGTTTATGGTTTTTTGGCTTGTGTATACACTACGTTGTTTAGAGCCGAGTATTGGTCCAAGAGGTAAAATTCACCCTTTCTAAGCACATATGTTGGGATTTAACTCTTATTGCTATTGTTGACGCACTCATGTAGTAAGATTCTTGTTGTAACAATGTACTAAAACTAGTAAAAACCGCAAATAAGACGAAGGAAAAATAAACATGAAAGTTGTTTTGATCATTCTACTTTTGTATGATACTATAATAAAAGTTCTAGTACCAGAATAATTCACCAAAATCTGGTGTTGTAAACACGCACTTCAAGCCCCTTGCCTAAAAAGGTAAAAGAACACCAACTAAGGAATTACTCAGAATTTTTTTTGTTGCAAATGTCATGATTTACTTTTACGAGAGAACTACGATTTGAATATCGAATTTTTGGGGGATAGACAAATATCTAGCCCCAGATAATTTGGTAAAAAGAAAAAATAATTCCTTTTCTTAAGTAAAACATAAATTTTTTTTAAATACAGCTTTTAAAGCATCATAGTAATTTTATTACAATGCACGAAGGAATTTCTATTTCAAGTTTAAGATGGAAAAGAACTGAATGAAAAAAATGAAGTTCGACCGAAATAGATGTCAGCCAACAAGCTCAAACAAAAAAAATAAAGGATAAGTGTCTATGAATGAAAATACTTGACTTTGGGAGCACATATTATGCAGATACATATTTTCAAGTGTAAATATGTCATCACAACCTACATATAAAGATGATTAAGCATAAGAAACTTCGTATTGTTTTTCCCCTGTCCCTACAATTCATAGATACATTCATACACAAACAAGAAGTTATTTAACCTTATTTTCAGCTTAAGTTTTTCTTTTTTCAAATTCTTTATGTTCGTTTAATGGAACGTTTGAAATAGTCACATTCATTATGAAAACCATTTAATGAGGGAGCTAGTAATTGTTTGTTGTTGTTTAAAGTGTAGGAAGTGATTTAGTTGCAAATTAGCATTTAGGATACAAAGGTTGTTAGGAAATTGGCTTAATTTCTTTTAGTCAAAATCCTTATTTGGTGTGGAAAGTAACTAGTTTCCTACTTAGATTTCAGTTACTTGAAGTAGTAGTCAAGTAAAGTCCTATTTAGCTAGAATTAAATGTTATTTCCTATTCTAAATGAGTTTAGGAATTAGTATTGGTTTCCAATTGTTATTTGGTTTTTTGGCCAAATAATGTTCTCTATAAATAGGTAGACTGACATACTACAAAGACACACAAGAGAGGAATGAGAGAGTTCTTAGTGGGTGAGAGGGTTATACAAGAGTTGGGGTTTGAGAATCAAGTTGTAATCTTGTGGTGTTTTTCTCTCATAGTAAGAACAAGTTTTTCTCTTCGTGGACGTAGGCTTGGTGATTAAGCCGAACCATGTTAATTCTTGTGCGATGCTCATCGTTCATGCGAGATATTATTTTCTATTAAATTGTTGGTCTTTTTCTTTTCAAATAATTGGCCTGATACCCTAACAAGTGGTATCAGAGTTTCAAGTTGCAAAAACTGGGCTACTCATGGGAAAGTGGATTTTTTTCGGAGTTGGACCAGTGAAAATTCTCTTCATGGTGGGGGACCAAAGTGTTAAGGAGTTTGGCTAGTGTTGGACCAGGTCTGCCATGGGTTTGGCAGGGGGTCCGGTTGGGATTAGACCAAGAAGTCAAGGGTTGGCAAGTGATAAGTGACTAATTTACGTAATATTTGAATAACATTTTATGTTATTTTTAATCACTTTGTTTATATTATTGGAAGAAAATGAATCATTTTAGCTATAATTGGTGAAAAATGTTTTTAAGTGATTAAATGAGGTTTTATCATTTTTTACTTGCATTTTGTGCATTTTTGACAGCTTTGCACATTTACGTATTTCGGTTATAAGTTGAGGTACAGTGATCGGATTGAGATGATTCTTGAACCATTTGAAGATAAGAGATAGATATACAACTTTGGTGAAGACATCAAAATCCAGTTCTAAGGTTTTCCAGGTCAAAAAGCCGAATTACAGTAGCCAATTTCTATTGGTCGAAACTGAAACAGGGCATTGAGCAGTCAAGGGTATTTTGGTCATTTTTCAGCCTACACAAATTCAAATGAGGTGATTCTTGATGCATTGAAAAACTAACTCAAAGAGCTACAAGTTTTATGTTTTGGTCAAGAGTTAAATCAGCTTCTATCATCAAGAAAAGTTCAGTTGAAATTGAGGCAAAATCGGAGTAGAGCTGGAAATTGAACAGAAAGTGCACAAAAAGTCACTGTAGCAATCCGGCCGGAACTTGGCCGGATTTTTGGCCGGATTGTGGTCAGAAAAGGCTGTTCTCTACGCGGACAACTTGTTTTCAACTCCAAAAAGTCACAGCTAATGCTAGACATGTGAGAACCACTTTACAGCTGTAAAAGGGAGGTGTAAGCCTCATTTCTTGACCACCTTTTATCATTAAATAGCCAAAAACTTGCAAGATTGGGGGAGGGGACATAGAGACATACGGGAGAAAACTTGGAGAGTGCAGAAATGTAGTTCTTATATTTTCTCAGTAGTAGGTTAGTATAGAGTAGTATAACTCATCCCTCTTGTTTATTAGCTAGATGAAGAAGAGGTTGGAGGATGAAGAAGGCAAGGAGATGAATTCATGTGATAAGGATTACATTTTTTTCCAATTCTTTATCTTTTGTACTTGATTCCAAGTTTAGTTAATATACAAGTTCTGGATTTTATGTTATTTATGTGTTTCTAAAGTTTATGCCTTGGGTTTGGTTGAATTTTCTATGATTGTTAGTGTTTATTATTTGGCTATTTGATACCATTATTTTGAGTAAGTTATTTAGCATTTTAGCTCTTTAAATCATGATTAATTGGGTACCATTGATTGTGATTATCTAAGGTGTTATATCTTCAATGAAAATTGAGATTTAACACTGGTTCAAGAAGTGTTAAATATAGGGAGTACACTCACGAGAGTAGAGGTGCACTTATGTGGTTTTAGTGATTCATTTCATGTAATTTCATTGAAAAAATGAACTTGTAACTAATTTCATAATCATGAGAATAGATATGGATTAGTTATGAATATAATTGATTTACTACGAAAGTAGGATTCATATGCATAAAGAAATTATACCATAGCTAGCCTAGATAGTAGTACTCAATAATCCAAATATAGCACTTGCATGAGCAGTTAGGGATACCATAATCTAAGGAGTTTTTATCTGTTATTATTCTGCATAAGTTCAGTAGGTTTCATTCCTTATAATTCATTGATAGTCTAAATAATAGAGAAACTTTAGTAGTGCCGGTAATTGTTCAATCTTTCTCGTGGGATCGACCCGATATATACCGTAAACTATAGTTGACCTGTATACTTGCAGTGAAACGGGTGTATTTTTGAATTTTTTAACTTGCACTTGTAGTAAATACCCGTCAGCAGGGGTCCAGAATACAGTTTGGATGTTAAAAAAGAGAGGGTCCATGATTGGGAAAAGAGATGGCCTTAGGTGATAAGGTGGGCTTGCGTTGAGTATTAAAATGGGTTCGAAGAAGAGCTAGCTTGTAAATTTGGGTTTAATGTGGGGTTACTCATGAAGGGGGAGACTTGTTAGGTTCATGAGTAAGGGGTTGTGTCCCACATCGGTCTGAGAGTTGGAGAAGAGCGGTTAATATGTAAGTATGGGTTCAAGACCTAATAGCTTAAGTTTTTGGGTCAGAGTTAGGTTCCTGACTTACATATTGGGCTCTTTGATAGACTCTCTCGAGGTGTTTCTTCCTAACAAATTGGTTCCAATTTTTTCCAGAGGTTTGCTGCAGAATCTTCCTCATCTATCACATTATTTATGATGTTGTCCACCACATAGAGCTGAATCGTGCTCGCACACCTTGCGTCCAACTCCTCAAACTCATCATCATTCATGCTCTCTGGTTTCTTGTTCTTTCCATTCAACGCTTTTGCCAAACCTTGTTGAACTAGAACATCTTTCACTCTTCTTTGCCAAAAGAGTGAAACTTGTAGTTCCATTAAACGGTTGAATTGGAAACTGTATAGTTCCAAACCCCATGGTATATCACCACCCACTTAATTTCAAATAATTAACCAAAAACCCCAACCTGGCTCTGATTCTTACGAAAGTGTCATGACAACCCTGTTGTATGGGAAAGACACTTTAGAGTTCGAGAATGTGCAGTTCTTCTTTGTTAGATCATGAAAAACAAAAGAAGGCAAATCAGGATGTGACACAAGATGTTGCATTAATTGCTCGAGGTGAGAATAAAAGAGGAAACAATTTGGCGGTGAATTTAAGGCAGGTGGTTCAAAAGCCATGAGAAAGGGTGGAATCCAGTGCTTTGGTTGTCATGAATTTGGCCATATCAAAAGATATTGCCCTCATCAAAAAAAAAATGATGAGAATGACTATGATGCTGTTGCTGGATATGCATCGGGTGGAGATATTTTCACAATCTCCAAAGGAAATAATATTTCTTCTCATGATGGTTGGATTTTAGATTCTGGATGTGTTTCACATGTTTGTTCCATGTTAGACTATTTTGATACTCTCCAAAGAAAGAAAGCAGGTTTTATGTCCTTGGGTGATGGATCTACTTGTTAAGTCAAAGGTGTTGGAGTGGTGAAAATCAAAATGTTGAATGGAGAGATTCGTTCTTTGGGTGGTGTGGCTTATGTCCCAAAGTTACGAAGGAATCTAATTTCTTTGAACCAGTTAGACTCCGAGGGTTACCATTTTTCCACTGCAGGTGGAGTTTTGAAAATCACACATGGCGAGACGGTCTTGTTGATGGGGAAGAAATATGGTAATTTGTACCATTTGAATACCTCAATGGATTGGGAGCAGAAGGGGATCCAGGAATGCTCTCAAATAACAATTGGTGGTGAGAGGAAAAGTCCTGTTGTGGGAGAGGGTGAATTGAGGCCCCTTTCACGAGTCAACTAGATGTTAGACTCGGTTAGCTACACACATTCATTTGCCGATTGAATCAGTTGAAAACAAGACCGTCTTAATTCGGGTGTGTAGTTAGGCACCAAGGTATTTAGTGGAAAAAGGCAAATGGAATTTTTTGGGATGGTTTGCTGTGTTTGTTAAAAGAAATATTTGCCAAATGGAAACAATGACCTTGGAATGCTTCCGGTGAAGTTATTGCTGTTGAGGTCGATGTGATACAACTGTGGGTAATTCATCCAACAGTCAGGAATTTCTCCTGATAGAGAATTCTCCCCAAGATCCAGATACAAAAGATCATGATTTTCATTCTTGACTTCACACAAAATGTGAGAGATGCCTCCTGAAAATAAATAGTTGGAAATTAAGTTCTAAATATGTCAATCAATGATAAATTAATTGGGTGTGTAGGCAATTGAATATGTTTGATTGTTGTGTGCATATAAACCTTTTAACAGTTTTAGAGATATTTGAATTTGTACCATAAAATTAATTGTGAGAAAGCTCCATGTGGACCAATGATGGGTTGAATAACCAAGAGAGAACAGCCATTGAATGTGCTTGACTATAATGCACATATAAACCTCTAACAATTTCAGAGATATTTGAACTCTTACCATGGACTTGATTGTGAGAAATGTCTAGATGATGCAATGATGAGTTAAATAGCCAAGGTGGAATGGTATCTGAAATTCCTGTGAAGGACAAGTTCAAATGCCCAAGGATTTTTTGTGGTCGGATCCATGTAGGAAATTGGGGACCCTGCTTCCACGAGCCTAATCCAAGTGTTTCAAATTGGGTACGAGGAGTCCAACTTGCACTTACTTTCAAGGTCAAGGAGTTTCCAGATGCATCAAAATACGTTAAAGCTGTCAGATTGTCGAAGTGACTCTCACTCACAATGCCTTCCATTGAATTGTCGTCAATATGAAGCTCTTCAAGTTTGGAAAGCTGCCAAAGACTTTCAGGAAGAGTTCCAGTGAGTTTGTTGTGAGATACATCCCAGATCTCCAAGGATGACAGTTTTCCTAAAGTTGATGGAATTGAGCCAGATTGAGCATTATCATTTAGCCAAAGGTATTCTAGCTTGGTACATCTTCCTAAACTTGATGGAATTGAACCAGATAGAGCATTCTCATGTAGCGAAAGGGCTTCTAGCTTGGTACAGTTGCCAACTGTGCTTGGAATTGGACCATTTAAGTGATTACCACTTGCATCAAGTGTAATCAAGTCCTTCAATGTGAATGCCTCACTTGGTAAAGAGGAGCTAAGATTGTTAGCAGATAGATCATGATATTGAAGGTTGGAAATGTTGGCAATAGAGCTTGGGATAGAACCTCGAAATTGATTGGATCCAAGATAAAGTGAAATTAGGGCAGTTAAAGTGGATAATTGGCTTGGGAGGAAGGTAGCGAAGTTATTGAATGATAGATCCAAAGATGTAAGGGAACTCCAATTCCAAATTCCTTCCAAGAAGCCTTCGAATTGATTCCACCCAAGGTTTAGAGAAATGAGATTATTAAGATGAATAAACTCATCTGGTAGTGAACCATTCAGAAGGTTATCAGAAAGATCCAAATGCTGGAGGGAAGTCAAGTTCCAAAGACCTCTGAACAATGGGCCTTCAAGCTTGGTCCCACTTAAACCAAGGGAAGCAAGGGCAGTAAGACCGAAAGTCCATCTAAGGATGAGGTGTCCAAGAAAATTTTCAGAAAGATCTAGGACAGTAAGAGAAGAAAAGTTGGCATGGAAGACAAATGTATCTCTGCCAAGATGATGAGAAATTAAATCAAGTTGACAAGAGGACAGATGTATCTCTACCAAAGAAGGGATCGTGTTAATCACCTCTAGCAAATTAGACGCTAGACTAAGGTTCACGGCACTCATATCTAGGTGCTCCAGATTAGGGAGACCAGCCAACCATTGCAGGTTATCAACTTGAAGATCGGACGGATAGCCTCCTATGCTTAAAGTGCGTAAACTTGATAGGTTTCCAAGCTGATAGGGAACCATTCCTTGAAATCCAGCTCCGGATAAATTCAGGTACCTTAGACTTCTGAGAGACCCAAAAAAACTGGGAATTGGAATTCCACTGAAATCATTTAGACTTAGATCAAGATAACGCAAGTGAGTCAAATTTTGTAACGAATGACTGATTTTACCGCTTAATGGTGATTTAGGAACAACAAACACCTCATCACCATTAACATCAATTTCACGAACAGGACTCTGAAGGTGAAGTTGAATCACGCGGCCACTTCGGTTGCTACAAACAATTCCTTCCCATTTGCAGCAATCAACGTCGTGAATCCAAGACGAGAGTCTACCATAGGGATCTTTCAAGTCTTTCTTGAAGTCCATAAGAGCTTGTTTCTCACTTGCATAGCAAGTTGCATTTACAGTTTTGCTGGAAGAACAGAGTAAAATTATGGCGACGAGTAAGAAAACAGAGAAATGGGTTGATCCACCCATGGTCATGAAGAAATACATTGCATTCGGCTAAGTTGCAGATAGATATATAGAGCTGGCTGGCAGTGGTCGTCAAATTATGATGGAAGAAATGCACAGTTGATATAAAGCTTGACAGTTGACGTGGCAATCAAAATCAATAAAGCTTGGAAAGCATATTTCACTTTTGCAGCGTTTACATTGACAAGTCAACAATGGAAGGCTTCATTATTGAGAAATTTTAACCTCAGAAATGATTTGAAACAATTTACGAAGAAAATTACATAAATATAAAATTAACAAGTTAAAATGAGAATTGGGATTGGGGGAGAGGAAAGTTCTTCTTTTGTCTTTTTTTTGTCTTTTCTTATAGTTTTTGTGTAAATTACGCTGTTCAAAACCAGATATTACTACGAGAGATAAATTCACTCGTTCTAAGCACATATATTAGGATTAATATTTTTGTGGTAACAATGCACTAAAATTAGTAGAGCTGTTTTGATTGTTCTACTTTTGTATATATGCTTTAATACAAATTGTAGTATCAAAATAATTTATCAAAGGCGGACATAGGGTGGACAGGGCCCTCCAAAAGTTTAAAAAATTTTAAAATTCTCCCTATAATTTTAGTTGTCAACTAAAATTTTATTATGTTATCCCCCTAAACAAAATTATTTTTTCGTTACTTTGTTTAATTTCTTTTGATAAAGTGTCATATATCAAACTAACCATTAGTTTCCTTATAAAAGTATGCTATTCATATCTACATTACTATACAATTAGTATTATTTTTTAATAACAATTATAAAAATATAAAGTTTTCTTTTCTCTGAGTTTCGTATAACAAACCAACTCTTAGTTTCTTTGATAACTATAATTTTACAATACAAACTAAGTTAATATTGTATATATTACATAGGAAATCAAAAACAAAGAAAACAAAAAAAAATATATATATATATATTCTAGCTATCATACAAATTAAAGAGGTTTCAATTATGATTTTGAATGCCTTACACTGATAGTAAATAGAATGGCATAGAGTCTAATTTTCACATTTTTCTTTATACATTATTTTGATTTTTTTTAAATTTCTTGCTTCTAATTATAATCTATTGTGCATTTAATATGCTCTATTTGCTATAATATCATTGATGATTCGTTCCCACTAAACTTTTTAATTCGTCATTGATGCTGATGCATATTTTCAAGGGTAAATACATCAACATAACCTACATATAAAGACGATTAAACATAAGAAACTTAGTAATTCTGTTGATTTAAATCTACATATAAGATTGTTATACAAGTCATTGAAAATAGTTTATTGAAACTTTTCAGTATAGATGAAAGCCGTCAAAGGTTATCAAATATATATGTGTGTTTGAAAAAAAAAATACAAAGAAGAAGACGTCAGGGAAACACCTACATGCTAGTGAAGAAAATCATATTAAAATTGTTGTAAAGAAGCCAAAAGTACACTAGAAATAATTGGTACTCTTTCACATTGGCGGCTGAGGGGATGCTGTCTCCTCAAATTTTCAAGCAAAGACATAATACTTCACCGAAGTAAAGAAATATCTGATTGAAGCCTCAGGGAGACATTGAAAAGAATCTTTGGAAAGAATAATTCACTTTTGCTGGGTTACATTGACAAGTCAACAATGGAAACCATTGAAAACTCAAGTTTAATTACGTTTATAGAGTAATTTTGTTATTATTCTAAAGTTGAACTATTCATTTATTCATTTATTTGCAAATTAGGATTTAGGTTGCAAAGGTGCACAACTTAATATTTTGAGGTTAGAAAAAAAAAAGTCAGTGATATTTACACTACGTCCTTCCCCTATTCAAATTGTTGGCTAATAGGGTACTGTATTGACAAAGGACCAAGGCCTCAAATTTTCCAGCAGACACAAAAGGACCAAGACCTCAAGATCACAAATTTTCTAGCAAAGAAAGAGATTTCACTAAACTGGAGAAGTATTTGATTTAAACTCTTTACGTGTAGAATGTACAAATTTTATTGGCAGTCACAATCAGAACTATTCCAAATATGTCAAATTAACAAAGTTGATGGGAATGCTTTGACTTTGTCATATATGTAGTAAGATTTAAGGAGTAAGAAAGGAGAAATTTGAACATAAGAGTTCTAAATCTTGAGAATTTATAATTATATCATATGACTTCTTCAAACTCACATAGATTCATCTCTTTTCGAGCTTTCTTCTGCCTCACTTGTTTCCTTAATGCGATTTACTTCACCGTGTGGTTGGTTTATGGGAATGAAAATTAATGAACTGCTATAATTTGGAGAGCTATTTTTCAAGCAATTTTTACTATAATTTGACTTAAGAAGGATAATTTTAGTATTTTTACGAAAGAATACAGTGCTATTAAAATTTGTCCTGTGAAATAACACCACTAGGTACTTCAGCTAAATGTTTTGTGCACTGAAAAAATGTTATTTACCTGAAAAGATTTCAAGCATTGTATTGTTGTTTCCAAGGTTCAATTAAATATTTACCTTTCCAACCTCAATAATGAAACTCTAAATATTATGAACACCATTGTGAGCATTATATGTGTATTTTCGAGCAAAGATAAAAGACTTCATCGAAGTGGAGAAATATCTGACTGGAACTCTTTAATGTGTATTTTCTTCTTCTCTTTTCAGTAACTTTTTATGTGTAGAATGTGGAAATTCAAATACTACTAATGATCAAGAATATAACTACAAGTGCAAATTCATATGATGTGGTCACATCGTAATTGGTTACTTTCTTATTTGTCATTAATTTTTTGGATATTCAACACAATGTTTGGAAATGATTAAAGGAGTGAGTAAATTAGTTTCTAATTTCCTTTTTTGTTAATCTTTTTTGGTTCAAGGGAAAACTCCAAACCTTATAATGGGGAAAGGGGGAAAAGGAAGAACTATTAAAGGGGAAAAGGAAGGACTTAAGAGTCAAATAAAGAATTTCATAGACAACTGACTAAATATCCTAAATTAGGTCTTGGGGACAATTTTTGATACCTTAACAATATCTAAAGCATTGCTTCAATTTAAACATTTTTTACGACCTTTTAAACTTCTATTCTTACTCCTTTGATTGCGGAACAAACCTAATTCCTGCCCAAATTTCTTATGCATATGATGTCAACATAAACACATATAAGCATTGTGAGTAATTGCAAGTTCTAACTAATAAGATAACTTTCATTTCATATGTAAAGGAATGTCATAATTTTGCTTTAGTTTTGAAAAGTTTTTGTCCAATAAATTCAAAACCAAAATTTACGTACTTCCAAATTTAATACCACATCAAGTATTCTATTTACACTAATTATCATACGGTTACTTTTGGATTATGAGAATTAGAGTATAGGGTGGAAATTAAAATTAGAGCAGTAAATATTGACATTATAATCCTTCCCATATTACATCGAGGGCTTATTGGATTTCGTACAGACTGAAGACCAAGAAGTCTATTTCCCAGCAACCAGACACCAAGATTTCAAATTCTACAGCAAAGACCTAAGATTTTACATGTGGAATGTGCAAATGCACAGGATAGTGATGAATGCCTCTAGAAACAAATTCTCAGAGAAACTTCATATTCTTTTACATTTTTTTCTAGGTCTCGGCAATTCATAGAAACATTCATACACTAACAGTAAGTTATTTGACCTTATTTTCTGCTTAATTTTTTCTTTTTTCATCAAATTCTTTATATATTTGTTCAATGGAACGTTTGAAAATAGTTACATTCACTATGAAAACCTTTTAATAAGGGACTGAATAATTATTGTTGTTATTTTAAAGTTCAAGAAGTGTGACATCAATGACTAATTGGATGCCGTGTAGACAAAGGACTGAGACCTCAAATTTTCCAGCAAAGATAAAGGACCAAGACCCTCGAGACCTCAAATTTTCCGGTAAAGAAAGAGACTTCACCAAAGTGGAGAAGTATTTGGTTTAAAGTCTTTACGTGCGGAATATGTGGAAATTTTATTCGTAGTGATGATCTGGACTTTGTCATACATAATTATATCTTATTACTTCTTCTGTCTCTTAATTCATCTCTTTTCCAGCTTTTCTTATGCCTCACTTGTTTGGCTTGAGGTCTTGTATTACACTTTTTTCATGTTATACTTTGTTATACAACGGGGAGATTTTAAATTATTTGGATTGTTACTTATTATTGCATGGGACACATATTATTCAGATGAATAATATAACAAAAATATAATAGAAAAAATTGTAACAGAGGATTTTTTGCTGCCCAATAGGGCTTTCCTCTAATATAGGATAGCATAGAATTAGTGCAGTTGTTATTGATTGATGAAAGACTCAGTAGAGAAGATCGTTCATTATTGTTTTGTATTATTTTTCTGGGACAGTGCTTCAGCATCGAGAGTTGCTGTCAATGGGAGCAACTATCACTTTGAAAATATTTTGTAATGGACTAAAAACCTTATTGTCAATGCGGGTAGTAGAACATACTACCTTATACAGGATGAAAATCCTTTTATTCCAAAAAGCTAACTTCTATATTTGATTTAACATATATTCAATACTTCCATTGAAGTTATTCATTACAAAAATTTTCTATGGAGAAGAGAACTCTATGGAATTTAAAAAGGAAATTTAGACAGACGAGTGAACTTTTTAAAAATTTGAAGGGGACAATGTAGTTATGGAAAGGATATTACAAAAGTTGTGGAGGGGCAAATAAGGTGCATAATTAAAACTATTGTAAAATATCAAGTCTATTGTATATTTTTTTTGTTTGAGTTTTTATTCTACGTATTATTTGTTTTCAAAATCAATATATTTTCATTTTACCATGTATCTAAGTTTACGGGGAAAAAATTAAAGGTTTAGCAGAATTGGAGAATACTGATAGCCGTTTCATGAAAAGACCATGGTATAATACCACAAGACTTAGTTTTAACTTTATTTTCACAAGTTAAAATTGTAAAAGATGTTTCACTAAATATTGATGCCATTCTTATTTGATCATTTTCATAAATAGAACTTAAATAACACTTTGTCCCCCTTAACCTATGGGGTGGTAACACTTTACCACACTGAATTTTAAAAATATATATTTTGCCCGCTCAAATAAAATATGTTTATGATTTTAATTTTGAACAACCTATGTGCATATTTTTCCTCCTAGGTTACTGATGTGCGCGGGGTATACATATAAAATTTAGCTCATCCACAATCAAGTTTTATATTTATAACATTCTAAATACCCCACACGCAATTTTTTGCAAGTATACGAATCGTGAACGAGTATAGGGTATTAAGAGTCGATCCCACAGGGAAGATTTTCAATTACCAGTGATTTTCGAACTCCTTTATTATCTAGACTACCAAAAACATAAAAGTAATGAAAATAACACTAGAAAACTCTTAGAGATATGGATTTCCTTACTACTCTTGCAAATGACATTACCGGTTACTTGTATGTTATTATCTTGGTTAGTTATGGTATAATTTCCTAATACATGTGAAACGTACTCTCGTAGTGAATCAACTATACTTATAGTTAAATCATACCTACTCTCGTGGTTATAAATTAACTACAAGTTCATTTCTTCTATGAAATTATATGAAACAAGTCACTAAAGCCACAAAGGTGTACCTCTACTTTCGTGAGTGAACTCCCTACGTTTATCACTTCCTTGAACAAGTGTTAAATTCCAATTCTCATTGCAAAATTAACACCTTTAGATAATCACAAATAATGGCCGGTTAATCATGATTAGAAAGCAAAAGTGATAAATAACTTGTTCAAAATAATATCATCAAATAACCAAGTAAACACCACTAACAAGATATAGCAAATTCATCCATAACTCTAGGCATAAACTTTAACTAAACATGAAGAACAAGATCCAAACTTGTATTATAACTAAACATGAATTCAAATACAAAAGAGAAAGTGACAGGAGAAATGTCATCTTTGTCACATGAGTTTTAACTCTCTATCTTTGATCCTCCAATTTTCATCCAAATCTAACTACAAATACAAGAAGGATAAACTACACTACCTGTACTATACTGCTCTAACTAATGAACTAAGGTAATCCTAGTGAAGACTACATTTTTATGGAGTTTTTCTAGCTTTCGAAAGTTATGAAAATGTTCTCCAAAGGCATCTATTTATAGAGGAATTTCAAGAGTCAAATGAGTTGTTAAAGTTGTCATTTTTGACTCTTGAATCTTTCATGAGTTGTCTTTCTAACTTTCCAACCTTTTCTTGATTAGATACAGCTGAGATTTATAGTTGGATTTGAGTTAAAAAAGGTCTATGAAAGTAGAGCAAGTTGCAGCAATCAAGTGAGAATACGCGACTACAAGCCACGTATTCATGAAGTCGCGTTTTCACTTTTGTGTATTTATCACTGTTTCAACTGCTATTTTCTTGATGATTAAGGCCGAACTATCTCTTGTGCAAAACATAAAAATTGTAACCCTTTGAGTTAGCTTTCCAATGTCTCAAGAATCATCCCATTTGGAGCTCTGTGAACCGAGATATGATCAAAATACCATCAACTGATTAGAGCTCTGTTTCAGCTTGTGATAACAGAGTTGCACTTCCGTATTTCGACATTTTGACAAGGAAAACGACTGAACTGGATTTCAATATCTTCATACCAAATGTAAATCTATCTCTTAGCTTCAAAATTGTCTAAGAATCATGTCAATCCAATGTTTGTAACTTAAGATATAGGCGAAATACCACAAGATGTAAAAGCTGTGAAACTTGCTTCCTTTGTTCTTGATTGCATATCCTCTTTTGCACTTCATATTCTCTTTAAACTACTAGAAATCATCAATATTCATCCAAATATCTTCTCAACTTACTTCATTTGATGATTGAATCATTAAACCTATAAAACATGAAGTTTTTACCCTTACAATCCGTAGAAATGCAATTTTCACACTTTAACCACAAAATGCATATTTTAACTAAAATCCTAGTTAATTATCTATAAAACTAATTAAAGCACACTAAAACTAACTACTAAAACACACTTAAAACATATAAAATATATACTTATCAAATACCCCCATACTTGAACCATTGTCTGTCCTCAAGCAATAAGAAATACAAACCAACAATGATCCAAAATTTTGAGAATAAAAATATGTGCACCATTCAACTTCATTTTCTCAAAAACAAGGTAAACAACCATTATGCAATCATTTAATTAAAGCTCAAGTACTCATAATATCAAGTAAAAAAGAGCTAATTATACCAAAATTGTAACTATTTCAATTCAATTTCTCATCCTTACCCAATTTCACAAGCAAGTAACTCATATGGTCAATAAAAATGTTAACTAATCCCAAGATCATCTTCTTATTCAACTTAAAGAGGGATTTATTCATATAATATAGCTAAATATACTTAAGTTGTGAAAGTACCTTTTGACGCGAAGATCAACATTTTTAGATGAAAATCTCCAGTTACACAACACTTCATGTACTTAAGTTGCCTTGTATACTCTTAATTCAAATACCGTTTTATGCGAAAATCGACATTTGTAGATGAAAACTCCCGGTTACTAAGTACAAGAATCATTGGAGTAGAACAACTCTTATTCTATCCTTTTTTTTCTTTTCCTTTTTCTTTTCTTTCTTTTTTCTATTTTCCTTTTTTTTTACTTTTTCTCTTATTTTTTCAAAGTACAAATAATAAACATTCCCTCAAAAGTATAATCATGAGAAAAGTGTTACACTTATTGACCATATTTATCACTTAACTTAAACAATCAAGTAAGAGAAGAAATTTCATCAAATTTGCAAAATGTAAGCATAGTTTTCTCCACTCTATAAAATATACTTTCCTATAAATGTACAAATAATAATCACAGCATAGCTATTTCCAAGTTAATGAGAAAAGATGTTTTCAAGCCACATACATTGAGCTCAAAAATAGAAGGAATTTGAATTACTAATGGTGTGGAACTTGCTATTCCTTGGATAAAATTGAAAAAATTTGAAATTTTTGAAATTTTGGACAAAATTTTGGAAAAATTTTGGTAGAATTTTTCCTTATAAATGGATTAAACTCCTTGCCAACAAACCCCAGTTTTGAACAAATTAAAGCACAAGGAATATTTCCAAAGCAAGTCCAAATCATTTCAATCACAAGTGAATCACAACCGATGCATATTATCTCAATTCTCCTACCCCTCCCCCCCCCCACACTTAACATGCACATTGTTCTCAATGTGTTAAAAGGGAAACCAAAATAAAGAACGTAATACTCCTCTATTGTTGCGATTGAAATGCATGAATATGAAGCTTCATGATCCATTGTCCATGTATCTTCAATGTTTCATGAGTTCTATTGGATAACCATTAGTGATAGAAACCTAAAAGACAAAACGGCAAATAAACTAGGTAAGGGTCAAAAGAGGCAAAAGGTGACAAAAACATGTATAATATTTTGCAAATAACTCTTTGCCAAAGTCTCTCATATCATCACACAACATTTCCCAAAATTATCACCCTTTTTACCTAGTGTATGAAGTATAAGCATGTCTCCTTCTCTAGATAATTATAGCATCAGCATATAATGACAAAATTAGGAGCAAAACTAAACCTAAGAAACATACATTATGCACATGTTCAATTTTACTCCTAAAATGTCACCAAATTTACTACATTCTTCACATATTCAAAATTCATCATTCAATCATGCCCTATATAAAGATTAAGCAATCAAATTGGCCAAAATGTCACCATATAAGGAATGTATACATACAGGCATTATAAACAAGTCACATTTGAGCAATTTAAACCATCCAATTATGCTTAACAACATTCCAAGAGTAATTACCACGTTAATCATAAAATAGGAATGTGCATAAAGTGAAACACTGCATAAATTATCACATTCCTACATTTGATCATCTAAACATGCTTAGAGATGTTAATTAAGCATAATGGAACTTATATACATCAACAAATAACATTACAAATTCACCATCCAAAGTGTATCCATAAACTCACAAGATATGCAAATGATGAATTTAAAGTACCAAGTTAAGTTGAAAAAATTTACCTCAAATTGGTAGTGTGATGTTCGGTGATGCAAATGATGCAAAACCCTATGAAAATCATCCCAATTGACCTCCAAGTGATGGATTAAGAAATTAAGAACCCTAGCCTTAAACCGATTTTTAAGATGTTTTATGCAAATTTCAATCGGTTAAAAAGGTTCTATGAAAGTTAAATGATGTTTGTTGGATGATTTTATGCAAGGAAATGATGTATAAAAGAAGATTGGTGAAGTGTGTGTGAGTGTGGGTGAGAAAACTTGAGGTGAAGCAAGAAGAAGAAAAAGAAAATGAACCTACGTTTTCTTCTTAAAATCTTTAGAATACGCGCCTTCAGAAAAAATGCGACCTGAAGTCGCATTTTGCTTAGCCACGTTTTCCGCTTTAAGTTCACAGAAGACAATACGCGACTTCAATGAAAAGTTGCGTATTGAAGTCGCGTTTTCTGCTTTAATGTTACAGAAATGAAAAAGCGATTTCAAGGAATACACGAGTTAAAGTCACATATTCCTGGGTTTCGTGTTTTCTTCTGCAAATTTTACAAAAATTTTAACTTTCTAAAATTACACATGTTATCCCATTTGCTAAAAATGCATCTTAAATCATTCTTTTGTTAAAATAATCAATACATGCACATGTAAAATGATCAAAACATGCATTTTAACCCCTTGATCAAAACAACAATTTCTCAAATCGAGGGGTTGAGTTCCTTGATCAAAATTCGGCATTTTCACCTCAGTTGATCACTTTTGCTTCTATTTCCAATACCTACAAATGAAAAACAACAAAATAACTCAAATACATAATTTAAACATAAGATCACATAAATAACAAAAACATTGGGTTGCCTCCCAACAAGTGCTTTTGTTTATAATCGTTGGCTCGACTATTTTGCCTCATTTTTCAAGGAGACTTGGTTAATGAATAATCCACCATTTTAGATCATGGTGGATCATTAAAAAGTGACTTTATGAAAAAAGTCACATGTTCTAATGATATGAGAGATGGAAGTGGTTTACCTATCTCAAGTGATTCATAGATATTATCTTGAATGTGTATTACTTGAGGACTGACCAAAGGTACGCCCGTATGGCTTTCTTGGAGAATAATACCTTTAAAACCTATACTTTCAATACATTCCTCAAGAGGGGTAAAAAATGAGTCTTTAATAGTTATCTCTTGAGGTTCAAAGGTAGTTCCAAAGATATTATCTTGTGAAATGGACATATCATCATTGAAACTCAAATTGGATTCATCATTTTCATCAAAATATAATCTATTTTCACATACAACATTCCCACCATTCATGCTAGGATCATTTTGCATGTCATTAGAAGAAATAACTTCACACAATGTATGCAATTGTTCTTGTATTCTACCAAAGTGAAAAGCTAATTCATCTAGCATTTCTTCAACCCTATCAAAACGATCGGAGGTTGCATTTGCTAGCTTTTCTATAGCTGATTCCCAAGATGGCTTAGATTCGTTAGCTAATGGTTCACTTTCAAATTCCGAAGGTGAATGTGCATTAACTAACTTTTCTATTGTCAATTCCCAAGATGGTTTAGATTCAAATTGAACACATTCGGATTAGTAATCATAAAAACATGGAGAATCACTATAAGTACATTGATTATCCCAACCATAAGCATAAGAATTCCCCCAATTAGGGTTTTCTTGATCAAAACAAGAATTATAATGCCAAAATTCACCATAATAATCCATATTTTGTACTTGTCTACATGTATAAGTAGCATGATAACCTCCACACAAGTCACGAATCATATGATAAGAATTAAAAGCATTAACATTCCTTTTTTTCTCAAGCATATTCATAATGGTGTCCATTTGTATTTTTAACATTATAACATCAAGTTTAGCTTTCAACCACCTTAAACCATCTTCAAATGACATACTTTCGATAATTTTTTTTTTACCTCTATCAAAGAAGTTTTGCACGTAGTAACTACTCGCTAATTCCTTCTCTCATGCATTGTCTCCTCATGTTTTCTACTCTCCTTGAACCCCTAAACATGCTTTTCAAAGTAACTTAAAAACAAGTTTAGTCAAGCAGAATAGATGACTCGGCACATATAAAAAACATAAACAAAGACACTAAAAGACACTAAAACAACAATTAAGACACTAGACACAATAAAAATAAGAAAAAATGTCTAAATTAATAAAGTTGTTCTTAACACCGATATTGACAAATCCTCCTCAATAACGGTGCCAAAAACTTGACGTGTGCGGGGTATACATATACAATTTAGCTCATCCACAATCAAGTTTTACATTTATAACATTCTAAATACCCCACACGCAATTTTTTGCAAGTATACGAATCGTGAACGAGTATAGGGTATTAAGAGTCGATCCCACAGGGAAGATTTTCAATTACCAGTGATTTTCGAACTCCTTTATTATCTAGATTACCAAAAACATAAAAGTAATGAAAATAACACTAGAAAACTCTTAGAGATATGGATTTCCTTACTACTCTTGCAAATGACATTACCGGTTACTTGTATGTTATTATCTTGGTTAGTTATGGTATAATTTCCTAATGCATGTGAAACGTACTCTCGTAGTGAATCAACTATACTTATAGTTAAATCATACCTACTCTCGTGGTTATAAATTAACTACAAGTTCATTTCTTCTATGAAATTATATGAAACAAGTCACTAAAGCCACAAAGGTGTACCTCTATTTTCGTGAGTGAACTCCCTACGTTTATCACTTCCTTGAACAAGTGTTAAATTCCAATTCTCATTGCAAACTTAACACTTTTAGATAATCACAACTAATGGCCGGTTAATCATGATTAGAAAAGCAAAAGTGATAAATAACTTGTTCAAAATAATATCATCAAATAACCAAGTAAACACCACTAACAAGATATAGCAAGTTCATCCATAACTCTAGGCATAAACTTTAACTAAACATGAAGAACAAGATCCAAACTTGTATTATAGCTAAACATGAATTCAAATACAAAAGAGAAAGTGATAGGAGAGATGTCACCCTTGTCACATGAGTTTTAACTCTCCATCTTTGCTCCTCCAATTTTCATCCAAATCTAACTACAAATACAAGAAGGATAAACTATACTACCTATACTATACTAGAGAAGACTACATTTTTATGGAGTTTCTCATGCCTTCCAAAGTTATGAAAATGTTCACCAAAGGCCTCTATTTATAGAGGAATTCAAGAGTCAAATGAGTTGTTAAAGTTGTCATTTTTGACTCTTGAATCTTCCATGAGTTGTCTTTCCAACTTTTCAACCTTTTCTTGATCAGATACAGTCGAGATTGATAGTTTGAAATTGAGTTGGAAAAGTTGTATGAAAGTAGAGCAAGTTGCAACAATCAGGTGAGAATATGAGACTACAAGCCACATATTCATGAAGTCGCGTTTGCACTTATGTGTATTTGGCACTGCTTCAACTACTATTTTCTTAATGATGGAGGCCGAACTAGCTCTTGTGCAAAATATAAAAGTGGTAGCCCTTTGCGTTAGCTTTCCAATGCCTTAAGAATCATCCATTTTGAGCTTTGTGGACCAATATATGATCAAAATACTATCAACTGGTCAGAGCTCCGTTCAGCTTGTGACAACAGAGTTGCACTTCTGTATTTTACATTTTGACAAGGAAAACGACTGAACTGAATTTTATTGTCTTTGTACCAAATGTAGATCTATCTCTTAGTTTCAAAATGGTATAAGAATCACATCAATCTAATGCTTGTAACTCAAGATATAGCCGAAATACCACAAGATATCAAAACTGTGAAACTTGCTTCCTTTGTTCTTGATTATATTTCCTCTTTTGCACTTCATATTCTCTTTAAAATACTAGAAATCATCAATATTCATCCAAATATCTTCTCAACTTACTTCATTTGATGATTGAATCATTAAACCTAAAAAAACATGAAGTTTTTACCCTTAAAATCCATAGATATGCAATTTTCAGACTTTAACCACAAAATGCATATTTTAACTAAAATTCTAGTTAATTAGCTTTAAAATTAATTAAAACACACTAAAACTAACTACTAAACCACACTTAAAACACATAAAATATATACTTATCAATTTCCCCCAATTTTCCGAGTTTCTCAACGGTCAACTTTTAGAATGTTGCATTTTCTTCTTATGTTTTCATCAAAATATTCTGTTATTGTGTGCTATGATGTTAGATTATAATATAAATTAAATAAAAAATTCCCCCTACCTCAGCCTTTTCCCCACCCTATCCCACTTTCTTAGGAGTGCTCCCATAGTGACCATTACTATTTTTTATTTGACCTAATTTTTTTTAAAATGTATATATAGCACCAATAAAAATTGCAATTATCAGTCTTTTGAATTAGTCAAAAATTCAATTTTAATGATCACATTTGATACTATGCAAAATCTGAATCAATACCCATTGATTTTTTTTTACAAACAATATATAACATGTGACAAATAAAAGTCAAGTAAATTAATATAACAAGATCATATTTTTGCCACAAACATAATAAAATGCCAAGAAATGGTATATTAATTTATCACAATAAAATACCATATTGTTTATTTTAAATTTAAATATTTACATACATATTAGTACTACACTACATTATATATAAGGTAGGGGATAGGGTATGGGACTTAGCTCAATTTACACCGATGCTACATTATACATAAATCTATGTAATAAGTTAATTAAACTGTTGTCCAACATCACATCAAACAATAGAAAAATGTTTTGATGAATATATAATAAGAAAATACAACAAGCTAAAAGTTGACCCTTGAGAAAATAGGAAGGCTAGGGGTAATTTGGAAAGAAAAGATGCATATCGGTTTGTCAAAATTAAAAGTACAAATATAATTCACTTGAGAGGGCACAATGTATATTTTTGAAGTTTAGGATGGCAAAGTGTTACCACCCTTCGCCGGGGAGCGGGGGGGGGGGGGGGAGTGTTATTAACCCAGTTAAATATGTAACATAAACCAACTTTGAACATTTATATGCATTTTTTCCATTTAGTAACAGTTCGCCACCAACCACAGTTTCAAACAGGAAATTGAGGACCCAACTTCCACAAACCCAAATAAAATGCTTTTTTCTTTTTCTTTTTTGCTTTTTTTTTTCTTGCAAACCGTGGGGTGGGATGCCAACGAAAAAATTATTAAAGAAAATAAATCATTACAAGGATGGCAATATGTACCTAACCTACAGATAAAGTGCTTCACATTGGATCATTATATTGAAACCATGGAGAGACCTTGGCCCTTTTTGCTTTTTGGGCCAGAGAGACTTCGACGTGACTTAGATCAGGAGGCATTAGTTGAATATTCCATATTGATATTTTAAGGATTTTTAACCGTATATGTAAGATTTTGGACCACTCCACTCATTACTATTTGATTTTGAAATGAAAATTCAAGTTATTTAATAAAGGGCAAGGTGATACAATGCTTTCAAACAAACCTCCTCGCAAATGTAACTTGGCAAATGAGTTTAAACCATTAGAGAAAAACTAAGCCACGAGTGAAATAAATGAGGTAACAAATCCACCCATCGAATAACAAACAAACCAAAGGCCCAACTCTGATACCATTTGAATAACTTGGATTTCCATCTCAAAATCAATTGACGATGAGTGGAATGGTCCGACACCTTATATATATGGTTGGAAATCTTTAGAATATCAGCCTGGGATATTCAACTAACATCCTTTAATGTCCGAAAAATACTTGCATACTTAACAATGTGAGTGGGATATTCAATTTGAGTAGAATATTCAACTAACATCCCGAAAAATACTTGCATACCGAACAATGTGAGTGGGATATTCAATGTGAGTAGGATATTCAACTAACACCCTTTAATGTCCGAAAAATACTTGCATACCTAACAATGTGACATTAATAGAAACTCACAAAGGATTTTAGGATGGTTTCATACATATATACACCTGGATCCCGCATTTGGCTCCGATTAGACAATTAGCCAGTTTTATGTTATCTTTTTTTTTTTAAAAAAAATAGGATTAAAAAAATTAACTCACATGCCTGCGATTTTTTTTAACACACTTATCTTAAATTTAGGAAAATAATTTAATCTAATAAGTTATCTAGAACTATTAGTTATAAAATCTATTCCATTATGGTAGGAGCATAAATTAAGATTGTAATCCAATCTAAGTTTTAACTTAGGGAGTAACTGGTGGTAAACAATGAGCTTAGATTGCGAATTGTAAAATCCAGATGGTAAATTAGATATTGAATTGCATATGCCTTTTATAACACGAATGTCATTCCACCTTTTTTTTAAGTCATCAATCATACCATACCAACATTATCGTTTAGCCATTTAATTTAACCGAGTTGAGGATGCTTAGTTAGGGAAAAACCAGCACTCTCCTACAAGATATTGATTATAGAAATTGGCTATGAGTTATTCACAAATTGGACCCTGGAAGAAACGTTTCAAACAGTTTTATTATAGTAGAGCTACGAGTCGCAATAACAAACTTGATTAACACTTAAAACTATGAAAAAAGTTTCTGGTATTTGTTTTGCATCGGCCAATTTAATTGGACACTGGAAGTGAAATCCAAATTCCAACTCCTCTAGGGTAGTTTGGAATATTATGAGCAAAAATATGCTTTTCAAATTTTTTGAACCATCCTACTCTTAACCACAACAAAAGAATGCGCATGCCTTTGCTTGAAAATTTTTTAAATTTTATTAATAATTTGAAAAACTAAAAGGGAGGGGACATAAACTTTACCTCCAAAATACATGAATATTTTAAATAAACATAAAAGAAACAAGGACATAAATAAACAATGCTTAATTATTTAGTTACTCAATCAAAATTGGACATCTAAATAAATGAATATCCAATGGGGAAAATCGATGCCCATCTAGGGTTTTTTTCAACTATTCATATGCAGTCGCAGTATGATACTGTTGATATAAGAAACTTGACCATTAATGAGTTTGAATATTAGTGAGAAGTGATAATTTGTCAACAGAGTAAGTTAACAAGGTTATATCTTCTGACAAGGGTTTGTTTTACGTATTTTTAAGTGCATTTATTAGTTAATTTGGGTTTGATTATTTACTTTTATAACTAAAATAACTAAGGTTTTGGTAAAAATCTACATTTTATGTTAAAATGGCTAACATTGCATTTCTAGTGCTTTTAATGGTAAAAACTTCATTTTCATACAGGATTAATGATTAAATCACCAAAGGATGTCAATTGAGGAGAAAAGTGGAGAATTGGTGATGAATTTAAGTGATAAAGAAGAAATGAAGTGAATTGAAGAAATGCAAGTGAAAACAACTCTAACATGTTTTTGTATTTTGACCATATCTGGAGCTACACATATCCGATTGAGGTGATTTTTATACCATTTTGAAGCTAAGAGATATATCTATATTTGGTATGAAGAAATCAAAGTCCAATTCAGCCATTTTCCTGGTCAAAAAGTCGAAACACAGAAACTTTTTTGGATGGTCGGAAGATGAAGCCCAGAATTGACCAGTCTATGGTATTTTGACCATATCTCCGTCCACCGATCTCAAAATTAGATGATTCTTAAGCATTGGAACGTTAATTCAAAAGGCTACAACCTTTGTGTTTTGCACAACAGCCAGTTTAGTGGCTATCATAGAGAAAATTGCAGTTGAAGTGAGGTCAAAAGTGAAAATGTGTCTGGCAGCCAAATTTCTGGAATCTGCTCAGCCATTTTTCTCATTTTCACACTACTTTCCAGCTAGAGTTGGAGAGAAAAATGTAGGCTGCACATGCTTCAGAAGACATAAGGAAGAGGTATAGCCAAAGTTCCAAGTCAAAAAGCCATTGTTTTTTACTATCTTAACAAATGGAGATTTGAGAATCATTAGAGCAGAATTTTTTGACCGGTGGAAAGGAGCTGATATCAGTTTTATATAGAGAGCAACCAGAGACAATTATCATACGGAGGGAAGCTTGGAGTGTAGAAATGTAGCTCTTCCATTTCCTTAGTATAGGATAGTTTAGCTAGTTAGTTCATCCATTCTTGTATAATGACTAGATTAGGATAAAGATGGAGATGAAGAAGGAGAAATTGAAGCTCAAGTGACATGGGTTATCTCTTCTCCAACTTTTTATCTTTTATATTGGATTCTTAAGCATGGTTAATATGCAAGTTCTGGATTTTGTGTTTATTATGTGTCTTTAAAGTTTATGCCTTGGATTTGGTTGAACTTCCTATAATTGTTAGTATTTATTATTTGGTTATTTGATGCCATTATTTGAGCAAGTTATTTAGCACTTTAAACTCTTCAAATCATGATTAATTTGGTACCATTAATTGTGATTATCTAAGGTGTTGTTTCTGCAATGAAAATTGAGATTTAATACTAGTTCAAGAAATGTTAAACATAGGAAGTACACTCACGAGAGTAGAGATACACCTATGTGGTTTGGTGATTAATTTCATGTAAATTTATTGAAGAAATGAACTTGTAGCTAATTTCATAACCATGAGAATAGGTATGGATTAGTTATAAGTATAATTGATTCACTACGAAAGTAGGATTCAAATGCATAAGGAAATTACACCATAACTAGCCTAGATAAAAGTATTCAATGATCCAAATATAACACTTGCATGAGTAGTTAGGGATACCACAACCTAAGGAGTTTTCATTTGTTATTTTGCACAAGTTCAGTAGGTTTCATTTCTTATAATTCATTGATAGTCTAAATAATAGAGAAGTTTTAGTAGTACCGGTAATTGTTTACTCTTTCTCGTGGGATCGACCCGATATATATCCTAAACTACTAGTTGACCTGTATACTTGCAGTGAAACGGGTGTATTTCGGATTTTTTAACTTGTACGTATATAAAAATCCCGTCAAGTTTTTGGAGTCGTTACCAGGGAAGATTTGGCAATATCGGTGTGAAGAGCAACTTTATTAATTTAGATATTTTATTAGTTATAGAATGAATGTCATTTTCTGTTATTTTTGTATTTTATGTGTTTATGTGTTTTATCACCTATTCTTCTTACTAATTTTGCTTTTAACTTGTTTAAAAGCAATTTTAGGTAATGAGGAGGGTAGGTCAATTTGGAGGACAATGCTTGAGAAGTGGAAGATTGGCAATGGATGGTTACCAAGTGCAAAGTTCCTTCAATAGAGGTAACCAAGAATTTACTAAATGTATGTCTTTTGAAGATGGTTTAAGGTGCTTAAAGGTTAAATTTGATGTTATGATGTTACAAGTTCAAATGGACACAATTATGCATGAAATTGAGCAAGGGAGGAATGTTAATGCTTTTAATTCTTATCATGTGATTTGTGACTTGTGTGGAGGTTATCATGCTACTAATACATGTATGCAAGTACAAAATGTGGATTATTATTATGAATTAGAGCATTACAATCCTTGTTTTGATCGATATAGTGCTAATTGGAACAATTCTCCTGCTTATGGTTGGGATAATCAATGTATATATAGTGATTATCCATATATTTATGATTACCAACCTAAAAGTGTCCAATATGAATCAAAACCATCTTAGGAGTTGGCAATAGAGAAGTTAGCTAATGCATTTCTACCTTGGGAATTAGAAAGTGAACCATTAGCTAATGATTCTAATGCATCTTGGGAGCTAGTTGGAGAAAATTTTTCTAATCAATTTGATTTAGCAATAGAAAAGCTAGCAAATGCAACTTCCAACCGTTTTGATAGGATTGAAGAAAGAATAGATGAATTAACTTCTCACTTTGGTAGAATACATGAGCAATTTAATGTATTGTGTGAAGTTATTTCTTCTAATAATTTGCAAAATGATCCTAGCATGAATGGTGGGAATGTTGTATGTGAAAATGAGTTGCATTTTGATCCAAATGATGAATCTCAATTGTGTTTTAATGAGCAAATATCCATTTCACATGATAATATCTTTGGAACTAATCTAGAACCTCAAGAGATGAGTTTTAATGACTCATTTTTCACCCCTCTTGAGGAGTGCATTGAAGGTGTAGGTTCTAAGGGTATTGCTGTCCAAGATACTCTCATAGCAATTCCTTTGATAAATTCTCAAATGGTGCATTTTCAAGGTAATATTTATGAAACACTTGGAATAGGTAAGTCACTTCCATTTCTCATATCATTAGAACATGTGACTTTTGCTATAAAGTCACCTTTTAATGATCCACCACGACCTGAAATGGTGGATTATTCTTTAACCAAGCCTCCTTGAATAATGAGGTTCAATAGTCGAGCCAATGACTATAAACAAAAGCGCTTGTTGGGAGGCAACCCAATGTTTTAGTACTTTATGTTAATTTGGTGAGATTTTATGTTTAAATTATATGTTTGAGTTATTTTGTTATTTTTCATTTGCAGGTATTGGAAATGGAAGCAAAAATGAACAAATGAGGTGAAAAAGGAGAAATTTGATCAAGGAACTCAACCCCTTGATTTGAGTAATTGTTGTTTTTTATTCGTTAAAAGGGGTTAAAATGCATGCTTTGATCATTTTACATGTGCATGCATTAAGTAAGCATGCATTAAGTATTTTAGCAAAAGAATGATCTAGGATGCATTTTGAAAAATTGGGATACCATTAGTAATTATTCAAAAGTTGCATTTCTGCATAATTTCGCAGAAGAAAATGCGTTTTTCAAGAAAACGCGCCTCTGAGTCACGTTTTCATAGAAACACGTTTTCAATTCTGCACCTGCACCAAAGAAAACGCGCCTCCAAAACGCGACTTGAAGTTGCGTTTTGAAGGAAGTCGCGTTTTCCAGTCTGGTTCAAACCAAAAACGCACCACGGAAATGCGACTTCAAGCCGCGTTTTCGTTGCTGCAAATTTTGTGAAGAAACGCGACTTTACAAAACGCAGCTTGATGGTGCGTTTTGATGAGTCGCGTTTTCTGGGCACTTTTTTTTTTTTAAGGAAAATGCAGGTTCCTTGATTCTCTTTTTCTTCTTTTCCTCATGTATTTTCTTGTACCCTAAGTAGTTTATTGTGTATTTTATATAGTTACATCACCAAAACAAAGGCTTGAAGTTACAAATCACCATTTTGTTTATTAAACCTTTGTTATCACTTTTGTTTTTCATTTTCCATCTTTAGGTTTTATAACTAATGGTTATCTAATGGAACTCATGAAGCATTGAAGATACACGGACACCGGATTTTGGAGTTTCATATTCAATCACAACAATAGTGGAGTATTACTTTCTTTATCTTAAATTTCCTTTTTACACATTGAGGACAATGTGCATGTTAAGTGTGAGGGGAAGAATTGAGATTATATACATTGTATGTGATTGACTTGTTGGTTGTAAATATTGGACTTATGTTAAAATTCAAAATTTTTCTTGTCCAAAATTGCAAAGTTGCCCCAAAAATGTTTCAATTTTTTTTTTCAATTTATCAAAGGGGTAACAAGTTCCTTACCATTAGTAGTTCAAATTCCTTCTACATTTGAGATAAATATATGCGATTTAGAAACTTCTTTTCTCATTTAATTTGGAAATAACTATTATGTGATTATAATTTGTGCATTTGTAGGAAAGTATATCTTGTAAAGTGGAGAAAATTATGCTTTTTTTTGCATATTTAATGAAATTTCTTTTCTTTATTTGATTTTATAAGTTAAGTGATAAATATGGTCAATAAGTGCAATACTCTTCTCATGATTATTCTTTTGAGGAAATTATTATTAACTTTGCTGTTAAAAAAAAAAAAAAAGAAAAAAAAAGTGGAAAGAGAAAAAAAAGAAAAAAAGAAAAAAGAAAATATGATTTGTTCTATTCCAATGATTCTTGTACTTAGTAACTGGGAGTTTTCATCTACAAATGTCGACTTTCACATAAACGGTACTTGAATTAAGAGTATGCAAAGTAACTTGAATATGTGAAGTGTTGAGTAACCGGTGATCTTCATCTAAAAATGTCGATTCTCGCGTCAAAAAGCATTCTCACGTTTTAAGTAATATTTATATATGTTATATGAATAAATATCTTTTTAACTAGAACAATAAGATGATCATGAGTTTAGGAAGCATTATTATTCACCATATGACTCACTTGCTTGTGAAATTAGGTAAGAATGAGGAATTGAATTGAACTTGTTATAATTACGATATAATTGGTTCTTCTTTACTTGATATTATGAGTACTTGAGGTTATTTGAATAATTGCATAATAGTCATTTACTTTGTTTTGAGAAAATGAAGATGAAATGTGCACATATAGTTATTTTCAAACTTTGGATCATTATTGGTTTATATTTCTAATTGCTTGAGGACAAGCAATGGTTCAAGTGTAGGGGTATTTGACAAGGGTTTATTTTACGTATTTTTAAGTGCATTTTATTAGTTAATTTTGGTTTGATTATTTACTTTTATAACTAAAATAACTAAAGTTTTGGTAAAAATCTACATTTTATGTTAAAATGGCTAACATTGCATTTCTAGTGCTTTTAATGGTAAAAACTTCATTTTCATGCAGGATTAATGATTAAATTACCAAAGGATGTCAATTGAGGAGAAAAATGGAGAATTGGTGATGAATTTAAGTGATAAAGAAGAAATGAAGTGAATTGAAGAAATGCAAGTGAAAATAACCCTAACATGTTTTCGTATTGTGACCATATCTGGAGCTACACATATCCGATTGAGGTGATTTTTATACCATTTTGAAGCTAAGAGATATATCTATATTTGGTATGAAGAAATCAAAGTCCAATTCAGCCATTTTCCTGGTCAAAAAGTCGAAACACAGAAACTTTTTTGGATGGTCGGAAGCTGAAGCCCAGAATTGACCAGTTTATGGTATTTTGACCATATCTCCGTCCACCGATCTCCAAATTAGATGATTCTTGAAGAATTGGAACGTTAATTCAAAAGGCTACAACTTTTGTGTTTTACACAACAGCCGGTTCAGCGACTATCATAGAGAAAATTGCAGTTGAAGTGAGGACAAAAGTGAAAATGTGTCTGGCAGCCGAATTTCTGGAATCTGCTCAGCCATTTTTCTCATCTTCACACTACTTTCCAGCTAGAGTTGGAGAGAAAAATGTAGGCTGCACATGCTTCAGAAGACATAAGGAAAAGGTATAGCCAAAGTTCCAAGTCAAAAAGCCATTGTTTTTTACTATCTTAACAAATGGAGATTTGAGAATCATTAGAGCAGAAGTTTTTGACCGGTGGAAAGGAGCTGATATTAGTTTTATATAGAGAGCAACCAGAGACAATTATCATACGGAGGAAAGCTTGGAGTGCAGAAATGTAGTTCTTCCATTTCCTTAGTATAGGATAGTTTAGCTAGTTAGTTCATCCATTCTTGTATAATGGCTAGATTAGGATAAAGATGGAGATGAAGAAGGAGAAGTTGAAACTCAAGTGACATGGGTTATCTCTTCTCCAACTCTTTATCTTTTGTATTGGATTCTTAAGCATGGTTAATATGCAAGTTCAGGATTTTGTGTTTATTGTGTGTCTTTAAAGTTTATGCCTTGAGTTTAGTTGAACTTCCTATAATTGGTAGTGTTTATTATTTGGTTATTTGATGCCATTATTTGAGCAAGTTATTTAGCACTTTAAGCTCTTCAAATCATGATTAATTTGGTACCATTAATTGTGATTATCTAAGGTGTTGTTTCTGCAATGGAAATTGAGATTTAACACTAGTTCAAGAAGTGTTAAACATAGGAAGTACACTCACGAGAGTAGAGGTGCACCTATGTGGTTTTGTTGATTAATTTCATGTAATTTCATTAAAGAAATGAACTTGTAGCTAATTCATAACCATGAGAATATGTATGGATTAGTTATGAGTATAATTGATTCACTATGAAAGTATGATTCAAATGCATAAGGAAATTACACCATAACTAACCTAGATAAAAGTATTCAATGATCCAAATATAACACTTGCATGAGTAGTTAGAGATACCACAACCTAAGGAGTTTTCATTTGTTATTTTGCATAAGTTCAGTAGGTTTCATTTCTTATAATTTATTGATAGTCTAAATAATAGAGAAGTTTTAGTAGTACCGGTAATTGTTCACTCTTCCTCATGGGATCGACCCGATATATACCTTAAACTACTAGTTGACCTGTATACTTGCAATGAAACGGGTGTATTTCAGATTTTTTAACTTGTACGTATATAAAAACCCCATCATCTTCTCTCAACTTAGAAGGGCAAATGAAGCAAAAAAAAAAAAAAAGTAATACTCATGGAGTAGGAATTTGGGAGTTAAGTTCAGTAACAAGTAAACTTGACATGCGCCTTCCAGATGGAGAAAATAAAGGACTAAAACAGAGGGCACGTGCGAAAGGAGTGTTAATTTTTCTAATTACTAAAGGTGTTTGACATAAATGAAAAATGAATATATTAAATTACTAATTTATTAAGTACTGAATCTAATATAATTCATTATCTGAATTTGAACACTGAATTCAGTATACCTATTCATAATTATAGATAACTGAATATTGAATTTCACATATTTATATAATTTTGTCCTTACGGTGATTTATTCATTAATGCTGTTACTATAGTGTTATATTTCATTACTAATATACATTTAATTTCATAAAAAATAAGATATTAAAATAAATGAACCATAAAAAAAATAAAAATGCACATTATAACAAGTTTATCTGAGCAAAAAATTTTAGCACAATTTTCAATACTTCCTTTGTTAACATATCCTTTCCCGGTGCTTTGTGTGATATTTGTAAACAAAGTGTCTCTTTAATCCTCTAAACCATGTGGTATATATATAATATTGGCATGTGTAAATATTTCTGTGAGATGGACAAAACAAGAACCATTTCAACGACTAAATACTTGAAATTTATTACCAAAAGTTTGAATAATTCCTACTTCCAATAAAAGTAGTAATATAATATTACAGACAATCGCACCTTAGCTATCAAGAATAAACAAATAGACACATACATGCATAAACACATAAACATATGTGTGTGTGTCATTGTAGCACCTTATAGTTTGAAAAGATAATCCAAGAATGTGTTAAAAGAATTTTTGAAAATTTTTTTCCAATATGTCAAATGAAACAATTGATTCGACATGGATGGTTATCATTGTTTTTGCTTTCAATATTGTTGTAGCATTATGGGTAAATATATGTGTAGATACACACATATACATAAATACACACACATATACATACATACATCCATATATATATATGTTTGTGTGTGTACACACGCACATAAAAATAGGATGGGAAAATATGTTTAAAATTTTTTAAAATTGTGTTTACAAAAAATGTGCCCATGCAGATCCTAAAATACAGGGAGAGGATTTTTCATTAAAAATTTTTGAGGAAGGTTTTTCATGCTTGACTAAAGAGTAATTTGAATCGCTTTATTGCACTAATGTTGGAGAATTGTTCTCTGTTTTTACAGTTTCTTTTTGGTTGAGTTGCGTTGGAGATTGAAGAATGATAACTTACGCTACTATGCTATTTTTACAAGGTTTTATTTTTGGGGTGAGGTTTTCTTCAACAAATTCTATTTAATTAGATCCTTAAGATGAACATGTAGGGCACGATATGAAATTTGTTCTCAAATTTTTTATTTTATCTAAAAAGATATGAAATTTATTCCGAGTCTGGCTCACGGGGAAATCCGTCTGGATAGATTAGGAATGCCTTCCATTCGGGAAATTAGACGTGTGTAAGAGGAATTTATTGTCTGTTTCAATGAAATAATAATATTCTTGGAAAAAAATGAAATTTGTCAATATGACTCTTTAATTTTTTTTTCTTTTGAACAATTAAACTATAATGGTAGCCCTACCCTATCGTCCAACCTTCTCTTGCTAGTCATTCAGTGTCTAGTAAGGATGGACACAGGTCGGGTACTCGTCCCATGCACCATTTGGCTATTCTAATCCACACCTTGTGGGTCAGTCATTTTTTTATCCTTACCCACTCCACATATCACCGGGTATCCGATTATAGGATACCGTTGAGATAGGGTTGGGTCAACGGATACCCTCCCACTCCACTTATTATTTAATTTTTTAAAAAATAATTTGTACTAATTTACTTTTGTGTTGTACACATTCATCTAAGATTTAATAAAGGTTTTTTTCAACAAAATCTCCTACCAAGAAACAAGCATGTGAAGAGAATGCAAGAGAAAGTAAAAAAAAAATTAAAAGAATTCAAAATCAATGAAAGTTTGAAATAAGTAGCACATTTTTTCAAATATATGTTCCACATTAATTAAACTCTTTTCTATGAAACATAAGATCATGACCTCTACAAATGAATCTTGTTGATAAGTGAATATTTAATGTATATTTTGTACAAGTTTGGCATGAAATTTTGGTATATTTTGAGTAGATTAAAGCCATATTTTAACTATTTTGGTGATAATTGCTTAAATATTGTTCAACTGTTCAAAACTTGATAAATGAGTGGATTAACGCGTTAATTTTGTAAAATTATGAAGGATTTTGATATATGAAAGGAATACACGAGATGAAGAAATGTAAGAATCATCTGGAGGATAAAATACAAGGATATCAGGAGCAAAAATGAAGAAAAAGGAAAAGAAGTAAAAAATTGGGAATTAGCCAGCATGGATCCGAGCTCGGATCCGCATGAACATATGGTGATCCGAGCCCTCATCTGTACTTCTAGAGCAGTGCATCCGAGGTCATACGATCCGAGCTCGAATCTATATGGAAAGCCCTCGGATCAGCTACGATCTGAGCTCGGATCCTTCTTCACCCCTCTGATCTGAGGCTCGGATCTGCCTCTCTCTTCTGCAAATGGTGCAACCGATTTTTCTCACTTTTCACACAACTTTCCATCTATCTTAGGTGAGAGAATTCGGTGGCACATGCTTCTACAACAAAAGGGAAGACAAAATGAGTTATTGACAAGTCAAAAACAATATATCTTTTGACTTCCTTTACAAAATCTGAGTGGTTGGAATCATGAGGAGGAAAAAAAGTGCCTTTCTACCACCTTTTATGCAGAGAAGCAAGAGGAAGCCAGGGAGGACCATACGTAGCTAGTTTTTTTTCTTGTAACATTTTTCTCTCTAGCTAGAAGTTATTGAGGAAGCACTTGGAGACTTTACTTGTAATCATTTTTTGTACAAGACATAGCAGAAATTTGAGAGTTTCATCCTGAATTGGCTAAACTTTCTTTTATCTTTCTTGTACTTGTACTTTATGATGTTTTGCATTAATAAACTTGTGAGTTTGATTGTTATATCATTCATGAGTGGCTAAATTTCTTTATCTAGGGAGTAGATGAAACCTATGGCTAAATGATATGAATTCGATGTGATTTACCTTTGTTGTATCTTGTATTAACTTGTCTATTTGTGCAGTTGTAATTACTTGTTATTGTTTGATCACCAATAGCATGTTTATAGTTGTTATTATTCAATGAGAATTGGTAGTAACAATGGAAACACATAAGTAGAGCTTAAGTTGTATGTTCATGAAAATAGAGGTACACTTAAGTGGATTACTTAGCATTTCATGAAGGAAAACAGAATAGAACTAGTATTTCACCATGAAAATAGGGAAAACTGGACTACTCTAGGCCATTTTATCATGAGAATGAGATTTGGTAATATTGGAAATGAATCCCTGGTTAAACAAGGATTGTAACAAGAGGTAAATCTATTCATTTGTATTGTTTATCCCACAAGTGGAATTTACATCCCTAGATTCAATTTTGAGTGAAAGTTCTCCATTTGCATTTAGCATTTATTAAACCAGATTTGTAGACAATAGCATTACAATCTTCTTGCTCAGATTTATCATAAGTCTAAATAATAGAGAAAATAAAGACCTAGTACTTGTTTAAATTGCTCCTTGTGGGATCAACCTGATATTTGCCCAAAACTACTAAGTGACCTGTATACTTGCAATCCAACGGGTAAAATTCGGAAATGAACTTGTATTGATATAAAAATCCCGTCACTTGTAAATAAACTATAGTCTCTCATATTTGTAATGCAATTTGTTCAATGGAATTACTTATTTAACTCTAAAAATATTATTTTATAGTATGTGCATAAAAATAAAATGAAATAAAATGTATATATGCGAGGTGTCGGGAACCCGCGGATTTTTAATTATATGACCCTAACCCTCCTTGCATCTAAATGGGTACCCAACCTTCTTTTGACACAATTAAATAATACGGATTGGGTATCCTAATTTTTGAATCGAATCAGATTGGATATGACAAGTTTTCAGGTTAGTGAATAATTTTGCCCAACCCTAGTGTGTCTAGCTACTAATATGAGGAGTGAATAAGGGGAAAAAAAAATCCTCCATCCAACAAATGCGGCACGGGTCAGGAAGGGCTAGCATTTGCCCGGTGCCCATCTCTTACTAAAACATAAATATTGTAGATAATCATGATAAGTCAATTTGTTTTTTTTTTTTGTTATTTCAATAAAATGGAGGCAATTAAGGAAAAAGAACTGGAGGCTATTAAAACGACAAAAAGTTATTAATTTACTCATTTATGAAAATAACTAAATCTTGACTAGTCAAAGGGGTTTACGGTTTTCCTTATGAACTATGTTATGGATCTACGAATGAAAAGCCTTTATATATGGCTTTTTCTTTTTCATATTGTACATATAATAATCAAGAAGAAAAACGATGTAAAGCAAGATAGAAATTATTAGAATTGAATATAAGGAAAAAAATGTTATGATATATATATATATATATATCTTCCTATTTATATGGATGTAAAATTTTCATAAAATTTCATACTTCAATCAGGTACTAGTGTTTCATGATCAATGAGTAAAGAAAAAAAACTTTATTAAAGAAAAATAACACTTTTATTTATGATCTCGATAACAAAAACGTTACAACCTTATAACTGAATGCACAGGACACATGTATGAAATCTAATAGCAAGATAAAACTCTGAACTAGAGTTTTTCCTTGACACATGGTCAGAGCACCTTGTTAGAAGAGATCCATGCAACAGAGACTTAGAATTACTTAAAAAAAAAAAAAAAAAGATACAAGAGAGTAACTCAAGAGTCGAGACCACAATCTTATATGTATCGAAAACTTGTAAAATAGCTAGGAAATTAAGGGAAATCCATTAGGGTTTAATATTGGAAGGACCCTTTATCTTCTATAAAACCTACCATTCTCAAACAAGTACGTACTGAGATATATTTGCTGCCTAGATCTGGCGCTTAAGTTCATCCTGAACCTTCTTTTTAAGTTCTTCCAGTGCCTTCTTCATCATCAGAAGTTGCTCCAGATTCATCTCTCCAATTGGAGCCTGCCACCAATTCTTGTGCTGGCCTTCTTTTATCATCTGACCAAGAACTTCTTCACGTTTTTTGTTGGCTTTCAATTGTGTTCTAAGGTCGATAATTTTATTATTGAATTCATCAATGTTATCTCCATGGTGATTAGTGCCACCATGGACGCTAGGTGATGGCTTGTTTCCAACAAACTTATCAATGACAGATTCGAAAGATGAATGACCAAAAGAGTAAGCCCTTTTTCCAGGAGAGAACACCAACAGAGCAACTTCTGCACCAGTAAGAGTGCAAAGTTCGTTGGCTTTCATGAAAAGGCCATTGCGACGCTTTGAGAAGGTAACATGGAGATTGTTATTTTTCTCCATTTCAACTATAGGAACCTTTTGATGACCTCTAGTTAATTTTTTGGCCATGGCTTAATTTGATCGATTCACAATGTCAATATTTGAGAAGGAGGAGGGTATTTATAGGGTTTTTCTTTGTGCCTATTGATGCCGCTTTTCCTATTGTGACCTTGTCTTATATGGCAAAAAATTAATTCACATTGGAGTCATATTTATCCGCAATCTAATGCATTTATGGTAGGGAAGCAAATTTAAAACTTACCAAATCAAATTTCTGAACAATTGTTCAATTAGCTTCCACGTGCCAAAGATTTGCAAATTTTTTTCCTAATCTAGTCTCTAAACAGTTTTACAATCAGCATCCATGCATGTGGTAGAAATTCACATTAAATTTTTTCCCAAATTGAATTGCTTAATTATGAAAATCTTATACTTACTCATTATTATAGATCTACCTTTTATGTTTGTTGACTGTCCACTTTATCAACAAACCAAAAAGTCGACCAATTTTATTTAGAATGCCGCTTGTAATAAGTTACAAGGTTAATGATAGTTGTACTTGACATTGTTAAATTCATGTACAGATAAAGCATAGTTGTACAAATTGTTAAACTCTTCTGTATAAAATGAAAGCTTTCGGATATAACTTTAAATATTAGTATTTATCCATCATAAAGTTTGAAAAAGTAAGGTCATGTTTGATAACCAAATTCAGCACTTAAATTTAATGAATAATTTAATAAATTCAGATATTAACATGTTTCAAACACGTTTGATAATTCAAAATTAAACATTTGAAGTAACTAACTGGTACTAAATTTTTAATGTAAAATTTGCTCCAAAAAAATAAATGATAAACAATTCACTTATCACTTAATAAAATATACACTCAAATGTATCAGATCTAGTATTTAGCAATTCAATAATTTAATGGATTTAGACTTCAAATTTCAAATTTCAGATTCAGTTTCTAGACTTCAATTTTATCAAACGCACCTTAAATTTTTCCCTTAAATTTGGTTTCTCAGAATCAACCATTCTCAAATCCTAGTCGAATACTGCATGTGGTATTTGTATGAATCATTTCTGTACCTTTTTTATTATTTAAGTTTCTGTACTTTAATCCTCTGAACCATACGGTAGATATATAATTTTAGCATGTGTAAATATTGTTGCTAGATATACAAAATAAGAACCGTTTCGAGGACCAAACGGTTGTAACTTATTACCCGAAGGTTATTCCTACTTCCAATCAAAGCAGTAATATTACATTTCAGACAACATCTTATTTTCTGTAAGTATACCCATCAAAACAACTCCGCCGGTACTAGATTTGTAAGTGAAAAAGAAATTTATATTGGACAGTGATAAGAATAACTTGAACAAAAAAAAACCCACTCATTTTCAGTTCTCATTTTGTCATCAATCACAAACAAAATATTTTCATCTTTCGCGACAATTGCAAAACACTGGCTTCAATGGCTTTAACATCTCCCTTACTCGATTTCTCTGCTTCGCTTTCCTTGATTTTCAATTTAAAGCATTCAAACATAATGTATCCCTTTTCTGTGACAATATTTGTACTACTTATTTTTTGTGTCTAGATTTAGATTTAGATATAAATTTGCTATTGCTAAAGTTTTATGCCTGGTCCATATCAGTAATTTTCACATTTATTTCTGCAAATCTATAACAATGGAATTAAATTTATCAAGATATAAAATACATTCAATCACTTGGTACAAACTGACTTTCCTTCAAGGGGATTGGGTTGGGTGGTAAAAGAGAAGAGATTATAAGTAGGAGATCCTCAATTCAAAATCTTTCACTTACCAAAAAAAAGAAAATAAAGAAAAAAACTTTTCTTCAAATAAATGGATCCTCTACTATCTTCTTCGAATACAAAGTTTTGATCTTATCCACGCATAACAGGTGTGTCCAGAAGAGTAAACCCATCCTATAGGAGAAAACAAAACCAAAATGACATTTGCACTACTTAGGTGCAAAGTTCATTGGCCTTTTCTCAGAAAGACCATAATGGCGCTTCGAAAAGGTTAGCTCTAGCTTGGTCTCATTTTGAATTTTTAGCATACGGGCTTTTTGATAACCCTCAGATAACTTTGTAACAATGATTTATTGATGTATTGGCAATTGACTATAGGAATATGTGAGAAATTAAAGTGATGGTTTCTAACACTTGAGCAAAAATCTAAAGGATTTTTTTTTTTCATATTAATGATTCTTTGCCTATTATGGCATTGCATATGTAAGAATCTAATTCATAATAATAATATTATGATCACCAGTCATTTCATTTGTAACATAGCGGTAACTTTCAAACTCACTACTATTATTTTTGGCCGATGATTTAGTACTTTTATAAGGGGTGAGCATCAAAATCGAATGCAGTAATTCAAGTGAAAGAAATCTGTAATTTCGGAAATTTGGTTCTAATATTTCGATCATTTTTCATTCTTTTGAATTCAGTTTTGTCTCAAACTGAACTTGGAAAGTCTTTCATTGAATTAACTTTCAAAAGAAAGAAAAAAAAAAAGAACTTGAATGTCAATATCTAGAATTTCGCAAATCAAATAGTGATTTCCATTTCAATCAATAGAGGTTTAGGACTGAGTATGACCGTGGCTTGTCAAGAGTGAGATATTAAAATAATGGAGATAGTAGATACTATGAGGCAGTGCTAGAGGCAACCATTTTTGGTGCCCAGTAGGGGATATAGAAAAGGATTGTCATGAAATGAGCGATGGGCTTTGGTGTGTTAGAAATTAGAATTGGGTTGTGTGGGATGGTTTTTGTTTTTAGTTATCATTTTATTATACATGTATAAATTATCATTTAAAACTAAATTATAACCTTTATGATAAAAATATCACCATTTCATTAAATCTGCACTAATGACAGAAATTACATCAACCACACAAAAATACAGACAGACCTAAAGAACAAATCTTAGATACTACAATATTAAAAATCGATAGAATATTAGACTAAGAAACTCCAAAAATATCAAAAGATAAAATAGGGAGAATCGTATCAATCGTTCCTCACATGTCGCTAATGTAAAATTTAGTCTTTCAAAATGAAGAGCAATTTTAATTCCTAACAAATAAAAAATTATCACTTTTCATCCCTAGTCACTTTTCTGGTTGAATTTTTTGCCGGAATCAATCACAAGCACATCACATGATCATTTTTAAAGGGTAAATCTAGCATATCACTTCAAACAATGTTCCTGGTCCAGGTTCTTGCTCCTGAGCTTCTCATAATACTCCGCATAGGGAAATCCGTGTAGAGAACCGGCAAACCATCAGCTATGAGAAGCCAGTGACAGGCCTATTTTAATTAATTAATCTTGGATGTTAAATTGTCTTCAAATTGTTACCTAATCTGTAGCATTGATGAGGTTGCACATTGTGGGTATTAAGAAAAAAAAAAGGATCCAAACCTGTAACTAATCACCTATATTGAACTTGAAGACCATTCACTGTCTTTAAGAACTTGAAGACCAGTGACATTCAAATCTTGAAGAAGAATGGTGCGGCACTAGGATCAGTGTGCCGAGCAAGCCATAAGTCAAATCAGGTTGTGGACAAGGAGCCATGTGCTGTCCTTGCTCGCCGAATAACTCCTTGATTCATGCCTGTGTCTAGGCCTGGGCTCTCTGCGATGGTTTCCTGAAATTGTACCCAAGTACCTGGTCTTCTACACTGTAATTGCTCATGATTTCCCTGTCAGTCCAAATCATAATATTTCTCGTCACTACGATTTTTTAATGAACAATAAAAAATTTTCTGCAAACTTCCATTTCTTCAATCACACATTATTTGTTATTGTTCTCAAAATTCAATCCTCATCTTTTGAAAAAAATTCTAGAAAAATTTTATTTCATAATAGGCACACCATAGGACTTCTTTCTTGGGTTATCAACCGTCCATGAAGCTTTCACCGTTGCTGGAGCACTGCAACCACACCTTGGTAGTTCTGCCGTGGCAAATTCACTTTTTCTTCAATGTCAGATTTAGGGATTGGAAGAATTAGAAGATTGAGGAGTAAGACTTCGGTCTTTTGGTCAATATTGAAGTGATTAGCAAGATTTACACTTTAAAAATTGGCCACATGATGTGTCTGTGGCTTATTCCAGCCAAAATCCCTAGGAGAGGAAATAACTCTCACTAGGAATTTTCAAGAGATGAAAAATCTCTCACTAGGGATCTTTAGGAGAGAAGAAACTGTCACTAGAAAATCTTAGAAGGCGCTTTATTAAAAAACACCCAAAAAATTGAAAAAAGGGTTTGGAAGGGAACGAAACCAATTGATCTCTTCTAAAGATTTTCTGTTTGCTAGGGAAGGAAAAGTTAGAGAGAATAAGGAGAGTTTAGATGTGGAGAGAGAGTTTATGATTCTAAATTATAACTCATAGATGTACGTATAATCTTCAAGCGAGATGGCCCTCCAAATTACTGCTACTTGATTTCCAAATTTGAAATTTATTCGAATTCTAAAAAGCAATGACAAGTGTTTATTTTACGTATTTTTAAGTGCATTTTATTAGTTAATTTTGGTTTGATTATTTACTTTTATAACTAAAATAACTAAGGTTTTGGTAAAAATCTACATTTTATGTTAAAGCAGCTAACATTGCATTTCTAGTGCTTTTAATGGTAAAAATTTCATATTTTACAGGTTTAATGATTCAATCATCAAATAAAGACCATTGAGAAGATATTTGGATGATTGATGATGGATTAAAGTGGTGAAAATAAAATATGAAGTGTTAACGAAGAAATGCAATTTGAGGACAAAAGAATCAAGAAAAGCCAGCTTTGGCAACTCTGACATGTTTTCGTATTTTGACCATATCTGGAGTTACACATATCGGATTGAGGTGATTTTTGTACCATTTTGAAGCTAAGATATATATCTACATTTGGTATGAAGAAATCAAAGCCCAATTCAGCCGTTTTCTTGGTCAAAAAGATGAAACACAGAAGCTTTTCTGGATGGTCGGAAGCTGAAGCCCAGAATTGACCTGTCTATGGTATTTTGACCATATCTCTGTCCACCGATCTCCAAATTAGATGATTCTTGAATCATTGGAAAGCTAACTCAAAGAGCTACAACTTCTATGTTTTGCACAACAGCTAGTTCGGTAGCTATCATAGAGAACATTGCAGTTGAAATGAGGTCAAAAGTAAAAACGTGTCTGGCAGCCGAATTTCTGAAATCTGCTCAGCCATTTTTCTCATCTTCACACTACTTTCCAGCTAGAGTTGGAGAGAAAATGTAGGCTGCACATGCTTCAGAAGACATAAGGAAGAGGTATAGCTAAAGTTTCAAGTCAAAGAAGCCATTGTTTTTGACTATCTTAACACAAGGAGACTTGGAGAGTCATAGCAGAAAATTTTGACCAATGGAAAAGGAGTTTTTCATTAGTTTATATGCAAAGACATTTGGGAGGTCTGAATATCACACGGAAGAAGCTTGGAGTCTGCAGAAATGTAGCTTTTCCATTCTCTTAGTGTTAAGTTAGTTTAGCTAGTAGTTCATCCTTCTTGTTTATTAGCTAGGCAAAGATGAAAAAGGAATGAAGAAGGCAAGGAAAGAGCTCATGTGACAAGGGTTACTTTTCCTTTCCAACTCTTTATTTTTTGTATTTGATTCCAAGTTTAGTTAATATGCAAGTTCTGGAATTTGTGTTTATTATGTGTCTTTAAAGTTTATGCCTTGGGTTTGGTTGAACTTTCTATAATTGTTAGTGTTCATTATTTGGTTATGTGATTGCTATGATTTGAGCAAGTTATTTAGCACTTTAAGCTCTTCAAATCATGATTAATCTGGTACCATTAATTGTGATTATCTAAGGTGTTATTTCTGCAATGGAGAATTGAGATTTAACACTAGTTCAAGAAGTGCTAAACATAGGGAGTACACTCACGAGAGTAGAGGTGCACCTATGTGGTTTTTGGTGATTAATTTCATGTAATTTCATTGAAGAAATGAACTTGTGACTAATTTCATAACCATGAGAATAGGTATGGATTAGTTATGAGTATAATTGATTCACTACGAAAGTAGGTTTCATATGCATAAGGAAATTACACCATAACTAGGCTAGATAGTAATTTTCAATGATCCAAAAATGGCACTTGCATGAGTAGTTAGGGATACTACAACCTAAGGAGTTTTCAATTGTTATTTTGCATAAGTTCAGTAGGTTTCATTTCTTATAATTCATTGATAGTCTAAATAATAGAGAAACTTTAGTAGTACCGGTAATTGTTCACTCTTCCTCGTGGGATCGACCCGATATATACCCTAAAACTACTAGTTGACCTGTATACTTGCAGTGAAACGGGTGTATTTCGGATTTTTTAACTTGTACGTATATTAAAATCCCGTCAAGCAATAACCAATTTTGTACCATATTTTGAGGTATCTAATTCAAAAGTCACCGAATATTCAACCCAATTACTAATTTACCGATTTTGAGTTTGATTTTTCAAATTCATTTGATGAACAATAAATTGATAATTGCCCATGACGAGCACGGTATACGTATACATTAGCTCATTCCACATTCAAGTTTTACATTTATAATTCCTAAATACTCCACACGCGATTTTTCGCAAGTATACGAGTCGCGATTGAGTGTAGGGTATTAAGGGTCGAACTCATAGGAAAGATTTTTAATTACAGGGGATTTTCAAACTCTTTTATTATTTAGACTATCACAAGTACAAGGAATTAACTTTACACTATAAAAGTAACAAAAATACAATAGAAAACTTCTAGAGGTATGGAATTCTTTACTATTCTTGCAAATGACATTACCGTTTAAGTGAATGCTATTATTTTGGCTAGTTATGGTGTAATTTCCTAATGTATGTGAATCCTACTCTCGTAGTGAATCAACTATACTTGTAGTTAAGTCATACCGACTCTTGTGGTTATGAAATTAACTACAAGTTCATTTCTTCTATGAAATTACATGAAACAAGTCACTTAAACCACATAGGTGTACTTCTACTCTTGTGAGTGTATTCCCTAGATTTATCACTTGCTTGAACTAGTGTTAAATTTCAATTCTCATTACAAACTTAATACCTTAAGATTATCACAATTAATGGCCGATTAATTCATAATTAGAAAAGCAAAAGTGATAAATAACTGCTCAAAATAATATCACCAAATAACAAAATAAACATCACTAACAAGATATAGCCACTTCATTCATAACTCTAGGCATAAACTTTAGAAACACATATTGAAACACAAATCCAACCTTGCATATTAACCATACTTAAGAATCCAATACAAAAGATAAAGAGTTGGACAAGAGATAACCCTTGTTACATGAGTTTCAACCCTCCTTCTTCATCTCCATCTTCATCCTAATCTAGCCAATGTACAAGAGTGGATAACACACATAACTACCTAAACTATTCTGTACTATACTACCCTAACTAATGAACTAAGGAAACTCTAGTGAATGCTACATTTTTTGTTAGTTTCTCTAGCCTTCCACAGTTTTTTAAAATGGTCCTCCAAGGTTGCTATTTATAGAGGATTCAAGAGCCAAATGAGTTGTTTCTAGTTGTCATTATTGACTTTTGAAAATCCCAAAAGTTGTTTCTCCAACTTTTCACACTTTTCTTGATCATGTACAGCCGAAATTGTTAGCTGGAATTGAGCTAGAAAAGTTGTGTGAAAGCAGAGCAAGTTGCAGAAATCAGGTGAGAATACGCGACCTCAGGAATACGCGACTTCAGGTAGCATATTGATGCTCACGTTTTCACTTCTGTGCATATTGACAGCTCGCGTTTTCACTTATGTGCATTTGGCACCACTTCAACTGCTATTTTCTTGATGATGGAGGCTGAACTAACTCTTGTGCAAAACATGAAAGTCGTAGCCCTTTGGGTTAGTTTTCCAATGCCTCAAAATCATTCAATTTTGAGCTCTGTTGACCAAGAAATGACCAAAAATACCCTCAACTGGTCAGACCTCTATTTCAGCTTTCGACAACAGAGTTACACTTCTGTATTTTGACTTGGAAACCTTACGAGCTGGATTTCGATGTCTTTATACCAAATGTAGATCTATATCTTAGCTTCAAAACCATTTAATAATCACTTCAATCCAATACTTGTAGCTCAAGATATAGCCGAAATACCACAAGATGTCAAAGATAGAAAACTTGCTTCTTTTGTTCATGATTGCATTTCCTCTCTTGCACTTCATATCTTTTTTTATCACTTCAAATCATCAATAACTATCTAATTATTTTCTCAATTTACTCCATTCGATGATTGAATCCTTAAACCTATAAAAACATGAAGTTTTCACTATTAAAATCCATAGAAATGTAATTTTTACACTTAAACCACCAAAATGCATATTTTCACTAGAAACCTAGTTAATAGCTATAAAAGTAAACAAAACACACCAAAACTAGCTAATAAAACACACTTAAAATATGCACTTATCAGCCCATATATGCTCAACCCGCGATTGTGAATCCACTAATATGGTTTTGCATTTTTTACATTTCTTCAATTGCAAGATTAATTTTCCTAATGGGCTTCAAAAATTTTAAAATCCCTCACATCTTTCTATTTTTACACTTCAATTACTTGTAAGTAAAATTTTGGCTTTGTTTGGCAAATGAATTTTTTTAGGTATTTGTCTGAATTTTACTATAATTTACTGTAGAATTTTCATAAAAATTTTTTGTATTTTCTGGAGTGTTTGGAAGATGGTTGTAAAATGAGTGTCTAGAAGATAATTGTAAAATCCAGTTGCTTCCATATGTCACTCACCTCTACATTGAGTGCCACCTACCCCAACAACAGTCACCATTACACCTATACCAATCCTCTCGTTACCCCCTCTTCGCCTCCCTTTTTCTTTCTCTTCTCTCGACATCTCTTTTCCCACCACTCTCTCCCCTTTCCCTCTTCTCCTCACAACCACTGCCATCTCTCTCCTCCGTTCTCTTCCTTTCATTTCTATCCCTCTAACTCTTTCCCTGCTATCCATGGTCCAAATCACATTGCAACTACCTTTTCCTCCCTCCTCTCCTTTCTTAAGAGAGGGAAGGAGGATTAGAGAAGACAAAGGATAGAGAGGGAAGTGGTTGTAAGGTTAAGAAGACAATAAAAAAGAGAAAGAAATGGCAAACAAATCTACACCAAATCTAGTCCAGATCGATGGTATGAGGTGGCAAGATGGGGAAAAAGGGAGGAGAAGGCATAAAGGGAACAAGAAAGAGGAAAATGTAGGCCAAATTTGAGGGATGAGTTGTCATGGCAGGTGGTAGTAATAATGGGGTGTTTTTTTATGCATTTTTGCTAAATAAACTTCGAAAAAATTTTAGTTGTTGTAGTATTTCTCAACATGTTACTCTGGAATGGTATATTACAAAATGGAAAAATTGCACAAATTGTTCTTCACATATGAATGATGTGAAATTTTAGTCCTTAAAAATCAAAATGGGTGGCTTTAGCATATTATATATAAAAATATTAACTTTTGGTCTCCAGTGATCTTTCCAGTCGAATTTTGGCCAGAAAAATGTGGAACACATTAACATATCCAATTTTTAAAAGGTAAATCTAGTAAATTACTTATATTGACCTAATTCCTCACATAATCCACTATTCCCCCAATTATTCTCAACCTAAATCCTAATTTCAAAAACTTGTATTAATTAACAATGGTGGATCTGTATGAGGAGCCTTTTGGTTCTGAATCCATTGAGCATTTTGTTCTTTACAAGTGTAGGAACATGTTCATGCCATTAATTTGATTTTGATTGGGTTTGGATAAAGAATTGGGTTCTAATTAGTAGTTTAATTTTATAGTATGATGGTTTGGGAGAAATGTGTATCTTGCTATAATGGGCTTAATATTTCAGCTACATATTACAGAATTGGTTATGAGTTTTTCAATTTTAATATTTGTTCTAATCTATTTAAGATCTTATCTATCTTGAAGAAAGCAAAAATAAAGTAAAGGTGATACTTCAACAATTAGAAAAGATCTAGAATAAAAACTAGTTATGCATTAATTGGTTACGTTAAGAGAACAAAACTAAACACAAATTAGAATACGGTATCCCAACTCCAAGCACCAGAACTTTTATCAACTATGCTACTAATAATCCTTTACCTACCAATACTCCCTTTCAAGTTCTTCATAATTTGTTCACTCACAAAATTTAGGAAGAGCAAATAGTCCTTAAATTCCTTTGAATCATGGAACTTTTAGGAAATATTAGACTATAGCTGCAAAAGCCATATTCTGAATAGGACATAAAAAATAGGATTTGTACTTTGTATTATAGCATCTAATATGTACAATCCATTCAGTTTTATACACCAAAAATTTATGGAATAGTCTCCTAAACACAAGCAAAATACGGGCAAAATAAAAGATTAAGTGATAATTTGGCACAGAGAAAAACCCCATAAAGGATCTATCTCATTTCTTGAATTGTGAATTTATTTTTTGTATTTAACATAAAAATATAGGCATACCTAGGAACAATTTTCTTAGAACCCTTGGTTGCTAATGCTTGTATTGTTGAAGCATGCCTAGTATGCATATATTTTGATGGCACTGGATTTACAAACTACATCATAAAAGAGACTAGCTAGAGGCAAAAAATAAGAGCGACTTGAGCAATATCCAAATGCAAACCCAAAACTGAGTTTTGGGATCCAAAAATTTTTGAAAAATAGTTTTTTTTTACTTTTTTATTTATGTGGATGAAATTAAAATATTTGTCATATGAATTCATATTTCAATTAAATACTTGTGTATCAAAATTACATGAACAAAGGGAAAAGAAAGTACAATTAACTTGTGTATTAAAATTTTACTAATGTCCTCTATATCAAAACAAATTTAAACCTTATAAATGTATCCACGGAACATAAAATAACTAAATTAAAAAGAGAAAACTCCATACCAAACTTTTTTCTATTGTACATAATCATTAGGGAACCTAATTAGAAGAGCCTCCATACAACCAAAATTTAAAATTGAAATGACCTAATGAAAAAGACACATAGAATAATTAGAAAGCTAAGACCCACCATCTCATATGTCTACAGAAACTTGTAAAAACGGTTAGAATTGTTTCCATGAGACATGTTGGAATCACCAATTACAGGTGCCCTAGCATTTGAACTAGTTTTCCAACATTATCTCTTGCTATAGCACCAAATAGGGAAAATCCATTAGGGTCAGATGCCCTATTACCATACGGGACACCCATACCATTAGAAAGGCCTATGTTTCTTCCAGAATTACTCTGTCCAATCAAGTATTGAGGTATATTTATTGCCTCAATCGGGCTCTTATGCAATTCATTCTCAATCTTCTTCTTGAGGCCTTGCAATGCCTTCTCCAACTTTTGAAGTTCCTCTAAATTCAGCTCCTTAATTGGAACCCTCCACCAATACTTTTGTTGGGCTTCTTTTGCCATCTGATCAAAGACTTCTCCACGTCTTTTCTCAGCTTCCAGGAGTTTTTCAAGGGCTGTGAGTTTATTGTTTTGCTCGCTAATATCTTCTTGATAATTGGCAACAACATAGCGGTCAATGCTGCCATGGATGCTAGGTGTAGGGTTTCTTCCAAGGTACTTATCAACGACAGATTCGAAAGATAAATGACCAAAGGAGTAAGCCTTTTGTCCTGGAGAGAACACCAACCAAAGCAATTTCTGCTTCTGTAAGTGTGCAAAGTTCACTGGCCTTTTTGAAAAGGCCATTGCGACGTTTTGAGAAGGTAACCTGCAGGTGGCTCATCGTTTCCATTTTAACTATAGGAACCTTTTGCCTACCCTTTGTCAATTTTTTCGCCATGGCTGATTATGATGAACTTACTGTGGCAATATTTGAGAAAGAATGGTGTTGTATTACATGAGGCAGAAGGGGCTTTTTATAGAAATTTTTTGTGCCCATTAATTCTTTCTTTCCTATTTTAAAATTGTTTCATATGGCAAGTAATGAAGTCACAATCTTGGAGTCTTAATTATCTTCCATTCATAGCATTTATTGTGGGATAACAAAATTTCCAAAACTTATTTAATCTAGTTTATGAACAGTTTCAAATTTGTATCCATGTGGCAAGAATTGGCATTCAATTATTTTCCTACTTAAACCGCTTGATTTAAAATTTTGAAGGATTAATTACACTAAATCTCTTGATACTTACTTTGGCTGGCGATAATGCCAGAACTATTATTTTCCTTCCAGAGCAGTTTAGTTTCAAATACCAAATTTACCCTTATGAAAAGTTAAATCAATAAACTATTACTTAAATGATGGATCCACCCCTATCTCCCTTTCCTCATTGCGACCATCGTAGTCCTCCGACGAGTGCAGATTGATGTCAATGGTTCCAAATCTACACATTCACTTGCTCTAGATTGAAAGGTAAGAGAAAATCTCTTTATTGAAAGTTCAGCCATAATCAATTCCAATTTCAATTTCATAAATCATTTGCAGTAGTGCTTGAATTTACCCATCAACATCTTTGATGCAAATCGAACGGAAAATGCTTTAACCATAACCAATCTATTTTACAAAATAAGAACATCATTAAGGCCATTAAAAGTGAAATTAAAGCCACCATAAGTACAGGCTTCAAATTCACTTATAAAGTACTACTATGGCGCTATGAGTTTTACACGACTTTCAAGAGAATTTGTTGGGCAGGAAAGCAGAGAGAACAGAAATTTTGACAGGGTATGGACTGAGATTAAAGTTAAAAAACATGAAGGTTAAGGCAATGTTTTGAAAACAAGACCGAAGGTTCGAATAGTTGAACTGCGAGCCAACCATGCCTTTGATCTAGTTCAATTAAAAAACCAAAGAATTAATTGAACCAGTCAAGAACCAATTGAATCGATAAAAATCAGGAAATTCAACTAGTTATTATTAAGTTTTTATTTTCTAAAATAAATATTTTAATTTTATTCAGAATTCTTAATATTAAAATAAATAAAAAATTATTAAATCTTTGAATCGAAGTCAAATCATAAACCGAAAGATTTTCGATTTACTTTCCGGTTCGAATTTAAAAACATTGGGTTTAGATAGCGAGAAAAGAGCGAGAGATTAAGGAATCTAGGTATGATCTGAAAAGCGTTGATGAATCTTTTAGGTATTGATTGTTGTGGTGGGTCCTACAAAAATTCAACCATAAAAAGGCCTTGACTGAGAAGGGTATTTATGTCTTTTAGGTTGGATTTGCTCTGCCAAGAAAAACAAGCTCTGGTAATGTCCGCTGCAACTTACTCTTCATCATAAATCCACTACCCTTTTTTAAATTTTTTAAAAGATTAGTAGTTTCATCCCATATACAAAAATTGAATATTTTGATTACTAATGTCATTAATAATAAGCTACAAAGTCAATGATCTCACATGCTAAACACCATAAACTCGTAAACAAATAGAGCATAGCTGTCCAAATTGTTAAAATCCCCCTCTTAATGATGAAAACCTTCACTTATAACCATTAAGCATTAATGTTTATTAATCCTAAAATTTGAAAAAGAAAATTCTTCTTTCCTTCAGATTTTGTTGCCTCAACATTTCACCCTTCAATTCTCAAGCCCTAGTCTGGTACTTCAAATGGACTTTCTAGACGAATTTTTCATTTAACTTTTCCAAATTTTTATGGTAAACATATATGAATTTTAGCATATGTACGCTTACTGCTATACATGCACAATAAGATTATGTTTTTTAAAGTCGGACCGGATCGGCCGGTCCAACTGATCAAACTGAGAACCAACCAAATGTCTGGTCCGAATTATTCTAAAAAATCGGATGAGTAAAAACTCAATCAAACCCGGAAGAACCGGTTCAGTCAAAGGCTTTTTTTGAAAAAGGTCAAAATTTTCAATACTATGTTTTGACCCCTAAGTTGTTAAAAATTACTAATATAGCTCAAATATTTCATACTTTATAAATGTTGTCCTAAAATTTGATATTATTTTTCAATCAAATCCATAATTTTAATTCTAAACTTGTTAATGTTCATTAAATAATATAAATTGCTACTTGATCGTTTTAATTTCTTTGTATTTTCTTGTTAAATATATTTGAAACGTCAAATATATATGAATATACATTTATTAATATTAACATGCTTTTAGATATTTTACATACAATATTTTAATTTTTAAATAATTTTTTTTTATGACGTCATCCGGTTCAACCCCGATCGAACCCATTGACCCCTGATCCCTCAGCTCGACCAAGTCGATACTCGGTCTGAGTTTGAAAAACATAGCAATAAGAACCATTTTCGAGGACCAAATTGCTAAAATCATTATGGAAAAGTTTAAACATTGGAATAATTTTGGAAACCCCTCCTTACCTGAGGTTTCTCATAATATCACTCTGTACCATTGAGATTTTTAAAATCTTGGCAACCTCCCATGTCAACTTAACAAGACTAGTTATCCTCGTCAAAGACCACCAATTGACAATATTACTCGTACACTCTTAATAACTATTTGACCAAAAAAGGCCAAAACAAAAAGAGAATTTTTAAACCATATAATATAGACAAAAAATAATGAAAAATTTACAGAAATCATCCATCCCATATCACGTATGATAACGTTTAGTTGCTCGAAATGAAAATGAGCGATTTTAGATTTTAACACATAAAAAGTGATCATTTTTAGTCCTTCGACACCTTTCCTTGCCAATTTTAACTAGAATGTACTGAGGATCCACCACATACACTAAATTTAAAGGATAAATTTGGCAAGTCTATTATTGTGTTGATACCTAATTAAAAATTAGTCTATGTGATTATGTGTGACAAAATGGGGTCTAAAAACATCCTAAAACAGCTTTTTGAAAAAAAAATTGAAAAAGAGAAAATGAAAGTTTTGGCTATGCCTAAATAGTTGGTTGTTTTGGGTGGCTTTTCTCTGGAATAACATTGTTATAGTAATTTTTGGAAAAATATGTATCTTAAAAAAAGTGTGAGCAGAAAATGTGTTTGGAATTTTCTAAAACCAAGTTTATAAAGCAACACCATTAAGATCTTGAGATACAAAGAATGTTTTTCATTATGAATTTTTTTGAGGAGAATACTAGCTTATATTGTGCTAAATGCACACTCCATGTTATTTGTAGGAAGTCAATGTTGTATCTAAATTAAGGTTACTCCTGTAAATATTTTTCTATCCAACATGTTTTTCTTAAACCTCCCCAAAAATTGTATTTCTTAAACCCTTAATTTTTTCATAATTCATTAATCAAGTTTGACTTCATTTATTTTTTTTTGGCTTTAGCAATAAGTTTCTACTTCAAACTCATTAACAATTTTGCATGAATTATTTCTGTAAGATATTAAAAGACTTATGATTGGTTTGGTTTCAAGGAATGGGAAAGAAAGCAAAGGAGAGGATTCTAGTGAAAAGAAAGGAAAGGAGAGGACTCTAGTGGGGAAAAAAAAAAGAAATGAGAGTAAAGGAAAATAGATTCCATCCATCTTATTTGGATTAAATATGTAAAGAAAAGAAAATAAACATTAAAAGTATTGTTTATATTAGGAAGGAAAAGAAAGGATAGGAAACTGTCGTGTGTTAGTTACTTTTTGATCCATAATTTAATTGTATACCATATACACGCTACATATATGTGAAGACAAAGATATGTATTTACTTTTTTTTCTACATGAAAAAATATATATGGCCATATTTCATACATTTATGGGCCTCTATACATGAATGAGGGGATCCTATGGCATCCACAGGATGTAGTGCGCGGTCAAATCTGGCTAAGTTGAACTTAGTCAGATCTGGACCCGTCCGATTTAAAATAAAAAAAAATTGAAATTCTAAATTGGATAGCTCGAATCACAGTCAAATCTGGCTGAGCTGAAATTAGTCAGATCTAGATTGTCTGATTTAAAAATAAGAAAAAAAATTGAAATTCTGATTTGGATGGCTCAAATCTAACCAACCTCAATTCGATCCGATCTTGTCGTGCAATTGGGGTGTGGTTACCAATACCCAAATCCATCTATATACATATGTAAAGAACAAAAATATGTACATACTTCACTTCACTAAAAAATTAGCAATTGACAGCAAGAATTAAGAATCAAGAAAAGTGTACCAATTAGCTTATATGACCTTTTATGTGAGTTGAACTCACCGCATAAGTGTGTTGTTCTATCAAGAGATGAACTAAGAAGTGGTAAACCCCATCTTCAAGACACGGGAGAGCAATTCTAAAGCAATTCTGGTTGGTCAATAATAATCAATTTTAAATTTTTACTTTTTCCGAATTAATCTAATTTATCGCAAACAGAAAGAGTAATAAGCAGCGAAAAGGACAGAGACATTTCCCAAAAGAAAGCAAAGTTATTGTATGGGGTTTTCCGGGTCTTGTTGGGCATGGATCTATCAATATGCATTGTTAGATCACAGATCGAACTGCCGAATCAGAAAAATTAGGTGCTGTCACTAAATTTTATACGATATTGGAGCAAGGAGTCAAACTCTAGTCTAGAATCAAACAGAGCAATGGTTACATTTTTTAAGATGCAATACTCATTAGCAAGTCTTTAATATATGATGATGTTAGTCAATTAGAGAAAAAGATTGACACCAAGAAAACGGATGTGCAGCTGTTGAAAGAGAAATCTTTCACAGATGAAATCTCCAGAATGACACATCGGAATAAAATAATGATGCGTTGGCTCAAAAATGCGTGCACAAACTTGCAGCGAATTGGAAGTGGCTGAAGCTATTTTTTTTTTTTTAAAAAAAAGTAGATGAGCTTTGTTCAAAACATGTCAGTGTATCATATATTAGCCCGATCTTAATGTGACCCAACTTTCAGTTTACTTTAAAAATCGATCAAACCTTCAAGGCAAACCTCAACCACCCCAACCTTAATGCGGCGGTGGGGTTTGGTTGAATTCTAATTCTAAGATATTTTCTTTATCATTTTTGGAATCTAATTCTTGGATTGGTTGTGTAAGTAAAACTTGTAGAAATGGGATCCATATATTGCAAATTAGGAGTGGGAGTAAATTGTGTGAGTTTCTGTTCATATTATATCTCCATAAAATGGAAAAATTGAGCATATCCTCTGCCTTCTCAGTCTAAATATATAATGGGGACAAAAATGCAAAGTCAAATTGTTGGTTAAAGATAAATTGATTTTGACTATGAGAATTATTGAATTTTCATCTATTGTCCTAAATTTGAAGAAAAAAAGGAGAAATTTTGGTGACCAAATTTATTTTGATCAAAACATTTATGACCACTTTAGTACATGGGCCCAATACTGGATCACAAAGAATCTAACAGTCATAGCTTCCAAAACACTGGTGCAGCCATTACGGTGGAAAATTACAACATCGCCAACAGTACACAAAGTCACTTTTGATGTCTGTCTTATTTTTACCCATTGGATCAAACATCAAATGCCTCCACAAGTCTCCGAATTCCAAACTTATTTATTCATGATTTACAAAGTCAAAGGATATCGGCCAAGTGAGGCTGTTATTACCCAAGCCTAAATACTCCAGATATTCCAAATGAAACAATGACATTGGAATGCGTCCGGTGAAGTTATTGCTGTTGAGGTCGATGTGTTCCAAGCGGGGGTAATTCATCCAACAGTCAGGAATTTCTCCTGATAGAGAATTCTCCTGAAGATACAGATACCAAAGTCCTTGATTTTCATTCTTCACTTCACACAAAACGTGAGAGATGCCTCCTGAAAACAAATAGTTGGAAATTAAGTTCTAAATTTGTCAATCAATGATAAATTAATTGGGTGTGTAGGCAATTGAATATGTTTGATTGTTGCGTACATATAAACCTTTTAACAGTTTTAGAGACATTTGAACTTCTATCATAAAATTAATTGTGAGAAAGTTCCACGTGAACCAATGATGGGGTTGAATAATCAAGATGGAATAGCCATTGAATGTGCTTGACTATAATGCACATATAAACCTTTAACAATTTCAAAGATATTTGAACTCTTACCATGGAGTTGATTCTGAGAAAGGTCTACGAATTCCAATGATGAGTTGAATAACCAAGGTGGAACGGTATCTGAAATTCCTGTGAAGGACAAGTTCAAATCCCGAAGGATTTTTTGTGATCGGATCCATGTAGGAAATTGCGGACCCAGCTTCCATGAGCCCAATTGAAGTCTGTTAAATTGGGCACGAGGAGTCCAACTTGCACTTACTTTTAAGGTCAAGGAGTTTCCAGATGCATCAAAAAGCTTTAAAGCTGTCAGATTGTCCAGGTGACTCTCACTCACAATGCCTTCCATTGAATTATCGTCAATACGAAGCTCTTCAAGTTTGGAAAGCTGCCCAAGACTTTCAGGAAGAGTTCCAGTGAGTTTGTTGTGAGATACATCCAAGTGCTCCAAGGATGACAGTTTTCCTAAATTTGATGGAATTGAACCAGATAGAGCATTATCATCTAGCGAAAGGAATTCTAACTTGGTACAGTTGCCAACTGCACTTGGAATTGGACCATTCAAGTGATTACTACTCGCATCAAATGCAATCAAGTCCTTCAATGCGAATACTTCACTTGGTAAAGAGGAGCTAAGGTTGTCATCATATAGACCAAGATGTTGAAGGTTGGAAATGTTGGCAATAGAGCTTGGGATAGAACCTCGAAATTGATTGGAGCCAAGATCAAGTGAAATTAGGGCAGTTAAAGTAGATAATTGACTTGGGAGGAAGGTAGCGAAGTTATTCATTGATAGATCCAAAGATGTAAGGGAACTCCAATTCCAAATTCCATCCAAGGAGCCGTCGAAATAATTCTCCCCAAGGTTGAGAGAAATGAGATTGTTGAGATGAATAAGCTCATCTGGTAGTGAACCATTCAGATAGTTTTCAGAAAGATCCAAGAGCTTGAGGGAAGTCAAATTCCAAAGACCTCTGGGCAATGGGCCTTCAAACGAGTTACCACTTAAATCAAGAGAAACAAGGGTAGTAAGACCGAAAATCCATCTAGGGACGAGATGTCCAAAAAAATTTCTAGAAAGATCTAGGACAGTAATAGAAGAAAAGTTGGCATGGAAGACAAATGTATCTCTGCCAAGATGATGAGAAATTAAATCAAGCTCACAATAGGACAAATGTATCTCTACCAAAGAAGGGATCATGTTAATCACCTCTAGCCAATTAGACGCCGTACTAAGGTTCACGACACTCATGTCTAGGTGCTCCAGATTCGAGAGACCAGCCAACCATTGCAGGTTATCAACTTGAAGATGGGACAGATCGCGTAAACTTGGAGATTGGCCTCCTATGCTTAAAGTGCGTAAACTTGATAGGTTTCCAAGCTGATAGGGAACCATTCCTTGAAATCCAGCTCCAGATAAATTCAGATACCTTAGACTTCTGAGAGACCCAAAAAACTGGGAATTGGAATTCCACTGAAATTATTTAGACTTAGATCAAGGCAACGCAAGTGAGTCAAATTTTGTAACGAATGACTGATTTTACCGCTTAATTGTAATATTTCCTCACCAAAATCATCAATTTCACGAACAGGACTCTGAAGGTGAAGTTGAATCACGCGGCCACTTCGGTTGCTACAAACAACTCCTTCCCATTCGCAGCAATCAACGTCGTGAATCCAAGACGAGAGTCTACCAGAGGGATCTTTCAAGTCTTTCTTGAAGTCCATAAGAGCTTGTTTCTCACTTGCATAGCAAGTTGCATTTACAGTTTTGCTGGAAGAACAGAGTAAAATTATTGCGACGAGTAAGAAAATAGAGAAATGGGTTGATCCACCCATGGTCATGTGAAATGTCGGAAGAAATACATTGCAGTACTTCGGCTACGTTGCAGATATATATATAGAGCTGGCTGGCTGTGGTCGTCAAATTATGATGGAAGAAATGCACGGTTAAGATAAAGCTTGACAGTAGATGTGGCTGTCAACATCAGGCTTGGAAAGCATATTTCACTTTTGCTGCGTTTACATTGACAAGTCAACAATGGAAGACTCAGGAATCTGATTTCGAAAAGAATTTATTATTCATTTTTGGCTTCATTATTCAGAAATTTTAACCTCAGAAATGATTTGAAACAATTTACGAAGAAAATTACATAAACATAAAATTAACAAGTTAAAATGAGAATTGGGATTGGGGGAGAGGAAAGTTCTTCTTTTTTTTTGGATTTTTTTTATAGTTTTTGTGTAAATTACATTGTTCAAAGTCAGATATTGCTACGAGAGATAAATTCACTCGTTCTAAGCACATATATTCGGATTAATATTTTTGTGGTAACAATGCACTAAAATTAGTAAAGCCAGAAAATAAGGAGAAAAAGGAACATGAAAGCTGTTTTGATTGTACCTATGCTTTAATACAAATTGCAGTATCAAAATAATTTATCAAAGGCGGACATAGGGTGGACAGGCAGGGGCTGCCGCCCTCCAAAAGTTTTTAAAATTTTAAAATTCTCCCTATAATTTTAGTTGTCAACTAAAATTTTATTATGTTATCCCCCTAAACAAAATTATTTTTTTCATTACTTTGTTTAATTTCTTTTGATAAAGTGCCATATATCGAACTAACAATTAGTTTCTGTATAAAAGTATGCCATTCATATCTACATTACTATGCAGTTAGTATTATTTTTGAATAACAATTATAAAAATATAAAGTTTTTTCTCTCTGAGTTTCTTATAACAATTCAACTCTTAATTTTTTTGATAACTACAACTTTAAAATAGTAACTAAGTTAATACTGTATATGTTACATAGGAAATCAAAGACAAAGAAAACAAATATATATATATACATATATATATATATATATATATATATATATTCTAGCTATCATACAAATTAAAGAAGTTTCAACTGTGGTTTTGAATGCTTTACACTGACAGTAAATAAAATGATATAGAGTCTAATATTCATATTTTTCTTTATACATTGTTTTTTTTTAATTTCTTGCTTCTAATTATAATCTATTGTGCTTTCATTTTGCTTTTAATATGCTCTATTTGCAATAATATCATTGATGATTCGTTCCCACTAAACTTTTGAATTCGTCACTGATGCTGATGCATATTTTCAAGGGTAAATACATCAACTTAAGAAACTTAATAATTCTGTTGATTTAAATCTACATATAAGATTGTTATACAAGTCATTGAAAATAGTTTATTGAAACTTTTCAGTATAGATGAAAGCCGTCAAAGGTTATCAAATATATATGTGTCTTTAAAAAAAATACAAAGAAGAAGACGTCAGGGAAACACCTACATGCTAGTGAAGAAAATCATATTAAAATTGTGACAGGTTGTCGAAACCTGTGTAATAATAAAAATAAACCTAATTGTCAATTAAAATAGCCAAAACCCGATTCCAAGTACTGGAGTAGGGACTCTAGGTGTGCAATGGATTACTTGATTCACCCTGTTCCCGAAGAGTTTGCTTAATCCGATATACCTGAATGGGATGACCTTTTTACAAGTAATTATGAATTTGTAACAGGACAAGTAGGGTCGTATTCTCAGGGACTGGGGGTATTTGCCTCTTTAGAAATCCAAAAATAACACAGGGGGTGTTTTTGGGGTAAACGATGATAATCAAAGAAATTCAAATGAAACAAATAAAAACAAATAACTAACTAGAAATTCAAAGGAAATAAATTCACTAGAAATTTAAATAAAAGAAATTCAAATAAAAATAAAAATAGATAACTAGTTAGAAATTAAATAACAATTCCCTAAAATTAGAGTAACAGTAATTAAAGGTCTAACCAAGAAATAATTTCAGCAATGGTTCACCTAATTGATCATCGATGCACAAGCAATTCCAATTATTTATTAATAAATAGGTTATAACTGCCAAACAAGCGATGACAGTCAACCCCTCCTTACCGTGTCGGTGATTAAGGTACGCCTGTTAATTACTACTCTAATTGAGAAATAATTTTAGGTACGCCCATAAGATTTAATTCCCCAATTGCCTTACATATTAGAGGAGCCCTATTCTAACCAAATAATGCACTACCAGGATTATTTCAGATTAGCCCGCATATTCCCCTGACACAAACTTAATTGTGCCAGTTGTCACTATTTTAAGACAATTAAACAATTACGGATTTAAAAGTCCTAATTGATAATAGATTATCAAATCAACTAATTATCCGGATTCAAGACAATCAATTAATTAAACAATCATAAGTACCGCAATCCAGGAACATGCGAATATCAATAAATAAAAGGAAAGATAAAATTAAATCGATCTCACAATTTTTAGGCGAACCAAAACCTCCATTGTTCCTTGACTAGAGTGAAAAAATTAGTTCATAATTGATGCAAAAAACCCACACACAATGGTAAAGGAGGCAGCAGCCATCGTCAAATTTGATTCGGAGAAATTAAGAAGAAAAGCAAGCTACGGAAACGAAATTCAATGGTTCAAAAGGTCCTGACATACGCATGAATAAAGCTACCAAGAGCCCATGCAAAGAAAAGTCAAAAGCTCTCTAATTTGTTCTTCACATCCGTGAGTTAAAATCTTCCCCAAAAGCTCTCAAAGGAAAAGTCAACAAAAGCTACTGAGGGAACTAGTGCTCCTCCTCTGCTATTTCCCCCCTAGACTACCTAATACTACTGATGCCTATTCTCTTCTAATGCCTCCCTCTCCTGTGCGGCGGCTCACATCAGGCCCCAAAAGAGGACTTCGGCCAAATTACCCAAAAAGGGCTTGCATCTCTTTTTGTTCCCAAGATGTCCCTGTATGCCTTCCATTTGAATTCTTTCCTGATGACTGCCAAATTAGCCTTGATTGTGGTATTTTCGTTCTATTCCCTGAAATAAATGCAAATTACGAAAAGTGAATAGAATCCGACAATTAATCCACATCGGGTCAGATAATAGGGAAAATTAATAATAAAATAAATGATAAAATTGCAACTTATCAATTCTCCCCACACCTAAACCATGCTTGTCCTCAAGCATAAGAACAGTAAACAAATACCAATATCTGACAGTGGCTATTGCTCTATCTACCATACCGCCAAGATACCAAGAAAAATCATATATCAAGCATCAGTGAGCAAAATCCGAGAAACATCACCCCGATTAGCTTCTAAACCACAAACACTTCCAATTTCAGGTTAACTAATCTAAGAAAAAGGAATGGCGCGCAACATTTATTAGCAAATGGTTCAAGTATTAATCAAAATCTCCGCATTAAATCCATAAATGGGCAACCTGACTTCTATCACACACTAACACAACCTACACTTTTTCTTTTCACGTTTTCTATCACTTTTTTTATGATTTTTTTTTTGAGAAGAAAGGCAAATGACTTAGTCTCTAGCCATTGGAGCCTTTTGACGCGAACTCCGACATTTTTTCAGATGAAGGAGCCCGATTACTCAGTTTCTATCGCTATACGATCACGTACTCATAAGAGTTCACTACTTTTTGACGCGAGAATCGATACTTTAGGTGAGAACCCCCGGTTACTCAGTAGTAACTAATAGCAGAGTACAGTCAACCTTATTTGCAGCCAAGTAACACAAAAAAGTAGAATAACACCACTAAAACCAAAGAAACAGAAGCCGCTAGCCTCATTATTACCAAACATGGAGAACTAAAGTCAATATTGGACCAATTCACATTAAAATGCCAACAGTCATTCCCTATGTCTAGAAAAGTTAACAAAGAAATCAAAAAGAGTTAAGCAATCACCGATATTCACCAAAGAGATATTTTGGATTCAACCACATTAGCTCGATACACTTTTATTATTAACACTTGACAATAGTAGAATTAGAGTCAATAATCCAACATCAACCTTTGGCATTCACAGGAGCTAATCACTAAAAAGAAAGAAAAAGACTGAATGAAAATAAGCAAATAATAAACTAAAAATAAAGGAAAAACATCTCAAAACTAAAACTAGAAAAAGTAGTGCCACAACTGACCCCCCCACACCTAAACGATACATTGCGCTCAATGTAGCAAATTAATATCAATAGTAGGGGAGAGAGCAACAACACTTCCCTGAAGTCGGGTCAAACAGGCGGGTGGTACCCAAACTGAGGTGTGAGACCCGCATGATGCATGAGAGTTGCCAAATTCTGCGCCATACTATGCACGTTAGCATCGATGTTGGTCATCCGAGCCTCCAGATTCTGAACTTGGATCTTGAGTTGGTGCCACTCAGTAGCTCCGGGGGGTAGAGGAGGCGGAGCAAAGTTAGACGGGTCGGCTTCATCACCAACAGGGAACGAACGGGCAAATGAGGAGCGTGGGGGCACATGAGGAGGTTCCGGAGAAGTAAATCGGTAAGAACTATCGACGTACTCAAGAACGCCCATCCGCTCTAAGCTCTCTTCATCGAGAAATTCCATTTCAAATGCCAAATGACGGTCATGACGCTCTAGATTCAGAAACCCCTAGCTGCACTACCAAGTGAGTGATGTAGGTCCCGAGAATTAGGGGTTTGTTCTTTTTGGGTAAAACGGTCTTGAACTGTGCGGCCAACCAACACTCCAAATTCACCTTAACATTGTTCTTCATACATCAGATGAAGAAGAACTCGGGTCGGGAGAGTACATCTGAGCTATCTTTGCGACCCGAATAACTATAGGTCAGAAACTGCTGAACATATCGGGCACTCGGATCTTTAAAGTAGGAGCTCCTAGACCGAGAAGGGTCATAGCGGTGCCTGTCGACAGACATGTCCCTCCACACATCGTGGTAGGAGGACAGAAACGGCTCCACATAATCACAGGCACTCTCAGCGTACTCCCTGTTCTCCGCATACTCTTGAGTCATGAATCCAAACGCCAGATTAAATTGGGTAATGGAGAAATTGAACTCCTGACCCATCAGACGGAAGTGAATGACATTTGAGGTCTCAATGGTGTACCTCGTAGGCAACTCAAACTCGAAAGTGGAGTAAAACTCCCGAATCAGCTCAACAAATGCGTGACAGCAAATATCAAGGTAAGGGCGCCACCTGATGGCGGTAAACATCCGCTCGACCTCCTTCGTATGCCTAAGACAGCCATAGCAAGTTTCTCCCAACTCTTGCAGGATATGATACATCTTTCACAGACTTGAGCGTATCTCTGCTGATCGGCGGGTCTAGTGAAATTCAAATGCCCCTCAAAATGAGCGGGGGCATTCACATGAGCACCCCTAACCCTACCTAAGCGAGTGCGGATACTAGAAGAGGAGGGTAGGTTGGTAGGTGTGTTTATTGGAATGGAGGGTTGGGGCGAGGGCTGAGATTGAGAGGCTCTAAACCTAGAGGACGATTTTGGTCGCACCATGGTCCCTAACAATCAACTCAATCAATCAGAGATAAAAAGCCTCAACAAATGCGCTCTAAAAGTTCAACAAATGGCCTCCCAGGCAAACCGTAACAATTGCCTCAATAATAAGCTCAATCCAGCAATATTAGACAAGAAATGTAGCAGTAGCATGTAGTCACAAGCCCTTGGCAATCAATCCAATATCCAAGCAAATAGAGCTAACACAAGCTAAGGAAAATACTCCAACCAGTAGTACAACAATGAAATTGATATAGCAGAGCAGAACAATTGCTACTAATGTCCCCCAATTATCAAAAAGTGCACAACTCCAAGCCACCCAAAAATGTAATAATAGCCCCAAAAACTCAACAAATGTTCTCAGCAGTCAGACCGTAACAATAGCCCCAATAATAGCCCCAATATCCGATCAGAAATTGGGCAATAGCAACGCAGGCACAAGCCCTCGGCAAGCAATCAAATATCCAAGCCAGTAGAGTGAACAAATTCAAGGAGAAGAGTCCAACCAGTACCACTGGGGGACAATTGAGTGTAGCAAAGCAATCTAAAACTCCCAACGTCCAGTCATGTAGCCACTAAAAATTATGGAATCAATGATAGCCAAAATACCCACATAGATGTTTAAAAGGCAGACCCACACGAATAAGAACCCCCAAACGACATCAAACACTATCGAGGAGTGGGGAAACAAGTTTCAAAATACCTCTACTGTGCGACAGTTGAAGAAGGTGGAGCTGTGGTGGCTAACCAAAGGGAGTAGAGGTGCGGCAAGAGAGAGATGCGAGGAGCGGACGTGCGACCTGTGAGTGGAGGAGTGGAGCGCGCGAGGTGGAGGCGGACAGCGGCGTGGCAGCGGCCGAGCGGGCCCGTAAGCGGCGCGTGGCTGTGGAGTGAAGAGAGGCGAGCGCGCGAGAGAGGGGGGCGTGGCGAGCGCGAGAGAGAGGAGGCGTAGCGAGCGGCGGTTGCCGCTGGTGCTGGACGAGCTAGGCCACCGCGCTACATGGTGTGCGGAGTGGAGAGGATGGCGGCGGACCGGCGGCCGTGGGCGGCGTGCGTCGTCACTGCGGGGTTGGTCGCGGTGGCTCGGTGGCGGACAGATCGAGAAGAGAGAGAGAAAGCTTGCGGCGAGCTCGCGGCGGCGGGGAACAGGCGGCGGAGGTCGCGCGAGGAAGGAGGTAGAGGAAGAGCTCGCGGCGAGCTCGGCCGAAAGAGAGGAGTAACAGAGGAGAAGAAAGAAAGAAAAGAGGAAGAAAGAAGAAAGAAGAAAGAAAAAGAAGGAAAAGGAAAGAAAGAAAAAGAAAAGAGAAAAAGAAGAAATAATAAAATTGTTTCTGTTGTTTGTTTTTTCATTTTTTTGGCTTTTTTTTCATTTTCTTTTTTTTCCTTTGTAGTACGTAAAGAGAGAAAAAAATTTTTTGGTTTTTTAAATTTGTTTTTAATTAATTAAATTTCAGTTTTTTTTGTTTTTTTTTGGAAAGATTATTAACATGAACAAAAACCTATTTTTGAAATTCAAAATTAAAGGGTAAAAGGGAATAGAAAACTGTTCTCGAGTTTTGAATGCTCGTTTTTCCACGAACGTGACGTGGGCACGTCAAGAGGGTAGTAACATTTCTGACCATGAGCTCTTCATATGACTTGACGCGGGCGCGTCAAAAGGGCAAGAACCTTCTGACCATGAACTCTCCCTGCGACTTGACGCGAGCGCGTCAAAAAGGCAAGAACCTTTCTGACCATGAGCTCTTTATATGACTTGACGCGGGCGCGTCATATCAGAGAAACACCTGTTAGTCATCAAAAATGAAAATTTGAAACCCCAAATCAGTCAAACTCAAGGAAAACATATTAAAGCAATCAAACAATACCAAACAAACAACTAAAGAAATTGGGTTGCCTCCCAATGAGTGCTTTCTTTAATGTTTTTGGCTAGACATGGTAAAGTGTTACTAATTGGGACATGGCGGGGTAGCTAAACTTATCGTCTCCACTTCTCCACTTAGAAAGCCTTCCAAATATTGTTTGAGACGGTGTCCATTCACCACAAACTTATTATTCGTCTTAACACTCTGGATTTCAATTGCACCATAGAGAAAGACGTGAGTAACAACAAAAGGTCCAATCCAACGGGAACGTAGTTTACTTGGGAAGAATTTGAGTCTGAATTGGTACAAGAGGACCTTCTGACCAACTGCAAAGGTCTTTCTAGAGATTCGTTGGTCATGAAATACCCGACTCCTCTCCTTGGTAGATCAGTGCATTCTCATACGCTTCATTTCGGATCTCCTCCAATTCCTGCTAATCCAATTTTCGTTGGGCACCGGCCTCATCTAGGTTCATGTTACACCGTTTGATCGCCCAAAAAAGCCTTGTGCTCGAACTCCACCGGGAGATGACATGGCTTCCCGAATACCAACCTGTACGGCGACATCCCTATGGGGGTCTTGTACGCCGTTCGGTAGGCCCAAAGTGCATCTTCCAACCTCTGACTCCAGTCTTTTCTATCGGGTCGCACCATTTTCTCCAGAATGGATTTAATTTCTCGATTGGATACCTCCGCTTGACCATTGGTCTGAGGGTGGTACGACGTCGAGATCCTGTGGAGCACACCATACTTACGGAACAGTGCGGCTATGGTTTTATTGCAGAAGTGCGTCCCCCTGTCACTCACAATAGCTCTAGACATCCCAAAACGCACAAAAATATTAGACCTGATAAAATCTGCAACCACTTTTGAATCATTAGTTCGGATGGCCTTAGTTTCCACCCATTTAGACACATAATCGACAGTTAACAAAATATACACAAAACCAAATGAGATAGGAAAAGGCCCTATGAAGTCAATACCCCATACATTAAAATTTCTACAAAAATCAACGGGACTTGGGGCATATGATCTCTACGGGCTATATTACCTACCCGTTGACATCGATCACATGATTTACAAATACATATGCATCTTTAAACAGTGAAGGCCAATAAAACCACTTTCTAATACCTTATGAGCAGTTCTCTTAGGTCCAAAATGACCACCACAGCAAAAGTATGACAATAAGTTAAAATTGATTGAAATTCAGTTTCACTTACACATCGTCTCATCACCTGATCAGCACACTCTTCCACAAGTACGGGTCATCCCAATGAAATACTTGGCATCGCTCTTCAATTTGTCTCTCTTCGATTTCGGCCAACCTGACAGGAAAATTACCAGTTACTAAATAATTGACTAAATCAGCATACCAAGGCAATGAGAATTCAAAGAAAATAAATGTTCTTCAGGGAATGCATCTTTCAAGGCTCGCTCTCCTCTCCACTGGTATACGGCTCAAATGGTCGCTACTAGATTCTCTGAGCCTTTCTTATCCCTTATCTCCAAGTCAAATTCCTGTAGGAGCAATATCCACCTGATGAGCTCGGCTTTGCATCTTTCTTGGTCATTAGGTACCTTAATGCTGCATGATCAGAAACAATAACTTTAGCACCTAACAAGTATGACCTAAACTTTTCTAATGCAAAAATAACAGCAAGAAGCTCCTTTCAGTGGTGGAGTAATTCAATTGGGCCCATTCAAGGCTCGGGATGCATAGTAGATGACGTGAGTGCCTTCCCTACTCTTTGCCCCAACACAGCCCCACAGCATGATCACTGGCGTCGCACATGATCTCAAAGGGCAAACTCCAGTCAGGGGGTTGGATTATCGGTGGTGAGGTCAAAAGCTCCTTCAACTTGTCGAAAGGCCTCTCACACTTGTCATCAAACTCGAAGCCACATCTTTTTGTAAAAGTTGGAACAACGGGGCTCCAATTTTCGAGAAATCCTTGATGAACCTTCGATAAAATCCTGCATGTCCAAGAAAAGAGCGCACCTCCCGCACACTCGGGTAAGGTAGAGCAGATATAATATCTATTTTAGCCCTGTCGACCTCTATACCCTTAGCAGATACAACATGACCTAAGACTATCCCATGTTCAACCATAAAATGGCATTTTTCCCAATTAAGCACGAGATTAGTCTCTATACACCTCAACAAAATCAATTTCAGGTTATCTAACATGTATCAAAGCTATCACCATACACACTGAAATCGTCCATGAAAATTCAATAATTTTTCTACATATTCCGAAAAGATGCTTACCATACACCTTTGGAATGTTGCAGGTGCATTGCACAGCCGAAGGGCATCCGTCTGTATGCGAAGTCCCGAACGGGCACGTGAAGGTCGTCTTCTCTTGATCCTCTGGTGCAATTGCTATCTGAAAATACCCTGAAAATCCATCCAAAAAGCAATAGTAAGCCCTACAAGCTAAACGCTCAACCATTTGGTCAATGAAAGGAAGAGGAAATGGTCCTTTTTGTGACGGCGTTCAGTCTACGGTAGTCAATACACTGCCTCCATCCCGTGGGTTTGCGTACAGGCACGAGTCACCCGTTTGGTTGGCCTCCACTGTCACTCCTGCCTTCTTTGGAACTACCTGGACCGGACTCACCCATGGGCTGTCTGATATGGCAAAGATGATCCCCACATCGAGCAACTTCAATATCTCTTTCTTCACCACTTCCATCATGAGGGTTGAGCCTCCTTTGAGCCTGCCGTACAGGTTTGGCATCCTCCTCCAACCTAATTCGGTGCATACAGATGGAGGGTGATTCCCTTGATGTCGGCGATGGTCCACCTATCGCCTCTTTATGCTCTCTAAGGACTCGGATCAGTTTCTCCTCTTGGGTGTCTGATAATGCAGCTGAGATATCACTGGGAGTGTTTCGTTGTCGCCCAATATGCATATTTCAAATGTTTCGGCAGGGGTTCAATTCTAACACAGGTGCCTGCACCACAGATGGTAGTACCCTTTGGTGAGGTTCGGGAATGAAAACAGGTGAAACTTCATACCTTTTCGTTGTGGTTGGCAACGAATGCAATGCTCCTATTGTGCACTTCAAATCTTCACTCCACTCCACCTCAGGTGTTGTCTCTAACTCGAGGTGTTTGGTCAGAGCCACCTCCAACTCATCCCTGCCAACAGTTTCAAATACTTCCTGCACCGCAGGGTCAATGCACTCACAGAGAAAACAGAGCTAAAGTTAGAGTTTGAAGGGTACTTCATAGTATCAAAGATATTAAAATGAACAATTTTCCCATCAAACTCCATAGACAATGTACCCTTATTAACATCAATTTTTGTCTGTGCTGTGCTCAAAAAGGGTCTACCTAACAGCAAAGGTGAGGGATCAGGGGAGTGATCATCATCCATGTCAAGTACATAAAAGTCTGTTGGGAATACTAAATCATTAATTTTAACCAACATCTTCAATCAACCCATCAGGATATGCATTAGTTCGGTCAGCTAATTGAATAATTATCCCAGTTTCTTTTAACGGACCTAGATTCAGAGAGGCATAAATAGACTTTGGCATCACATTAATGATGCCCCTAAATCCAACATGGCCTTTCTAATCAAAGTATTTCCTATCCTACAGGGGATAGTGAACATACCTGGATCCCCCACTTCGGTGGGAGTTTCCTTTGCAGGACTGCTGACACATTCTCCCCAACATGACTCTTTCATCTCCCCAACCTCCTCGATTGACACACAGGTCCCTCAAGAATTTTGCATATTTCGGCACTTGTTTGATTGCGTCTAACAGAGGAATGTTGATCTCTACCTTGCGAAACACCTCCAGATCTCTTCTCTTTGTCCTGTTTTTTCGGTTTCTCCAACCTGCTAGGAAAAGGGGGTTAGTTTAACTGTAATGACTGGGTCCGAAAGTACCTTTGGATTCGTGCCATTGCTGTCCTCCTTTCAAGCTCATTTTCAATCTTCTCTTCATCTTTGTCCTTTGGAACTGTGTTCGGGTCCCTGAATCTCCTTCCCGCTCCTCAGGGTCATCGCACTTACGTTCTTGGGTTCACTTCAGGTTGAGATGGCAGCTTACCTTGGATTTGGGACTCCAAACGGTTGATTGTTATGGCCATTTGATCCATCCGATTATGCATTGATTGCATCTGGCTCATTTGATTCCTCATTTTGTAGTTCGGAGTCCGCTTTTGTTGATGTTGCGCGGTGGTAGCCATTAGTTGTTTCATCATCTCCTCCAAAGATGGACCAGAGCTTGGCGGGGGTGGTGGCGGCGAGGCTGGTACTGCTGCTGGTACCCTTGTTGCCTATTTGGCACAAAGTTAGACTGCCTGTTCCCTCCATAACTGAGGTTGGGATGGTCCCTCCAACCGGGGTTGTAGGTACTGGAATATGGGTCATAGGGTTTCTTGGCGCGGGCGCGTGGCCAGCCATGTTCACATGCTCCGTATTTTCTTCTTGAATCATTGGGCACATCTCCGCAAATGACCCATACCAGTGCAAATCCCACACACCTTGGCTTGTGATGCATTTCCTACAGCCAGTTGTCGCACGAAGGACGTCAATTCAGAGATTTGTTGCTGGATGGAGGAGGTTTCTACCTCATTCACCCTGCGTATCGGGACATCCTCTCTCGTGCCAAACTGCTGCGAATTTTCAGCCATTCCCTCAATTAGCTCCCATGCTGCTCGAGGGGTCTTGTTCACCAATGCCCCACCACTTGCAGCATCAATATGCTCCTGTCTCTGAAAGTAGCCCTCGTAAAAATATTGTATGAGCAACTGCTCACTTATTTGGTGTTGGGAGCACTTGGTGCACAATTTCTTGAATCTCTCCCAATAATTATAAAGTGACTCTCCTGAGTGCTGTTTGATACCACAGATCCCCTTTTTAGACTTACGACATCAAACTCCTGCAGGTGTTTATAGAGCTCCTCACTTGATAAACCATGGAAAAAAGGTAAAAGATGAATTAGTACAGATTTTAATTCAAATGGAGTGTTATCATTCAAACTAGGGAAAGTAATGCATAAGGGCTGTTGATTGAAATCAGGAGCAGCCAACTCCGTTAATGTGCGTGCGTTAGCCATATTGATTTCTTCTTACTCCGATTCACTAGAAGTGTCACCAAACGAATTTGTTGGGTCAGTTTCAGGCTCAAGTCTCTGAGATGCAGCACTTGAGTGCTCTTCTCTGAGTTGTCTGGTCCATTTTCTTGTTCTACGCGCGGTCTTCTCTATCTCAGGGTCGAAAATTAATTCACCTATACGAGAAGAACGAGGCATACACTCGAAAAGCACCAGGAAATTAGAACAAAAAAATGAAATTAAAAAGAAACAAATAATTGATACCAGTCCCCGGCAACGGCGTCAAAAATTGACAGGTTGTCGAAACCTGTGCAATAATAAAAATAAACCTAATTGCCAATTAAAATCGCCAAAACCCGATTCCAAGTACTGGAGCAGGGACTCTAGGTGTGCAATGGGTTACTTGATTCACCCTGTTCCCGAAGAATTTGCTTAATCCGATATATCTGAATGGGATGACCTTTTTACAAGTAATTATGAATTTGTAACAGGGTAAGTAGGGTCGTATCCTCAGGAACTGGAGGTATTTGTCTCTTTAGAAATCCAAAAATAACACAGGGGGTGTTTTTGGGGTAAACGATGATAATCAAAGAAATTCAAATGAAACAAATAAAAACAAATAACTAACTAGAAATTCAAAGGAAATAAATTCACTAGAAATTTAAATAAAAGAAATTCAAATAAAAATAAAAATAGATAGCTAGTTAGAAATTAAATAACAATTCCCTAAAATTAGAGTAACAGTAATTAAAGGTCTAGCCAAGAAATAACTTCAGCAATGGTTCATCTAATTGATCATCGATGCACGAGTAATTCCAATTATTTATTAATAAATAGGTTATAACTGCCAAAAACAAGCGATGACAGTCAACCCCTCCTTATCGTGTCGGTGATTAAGGTACGCCCGTTAATCACTGTTCTAATTGAGAAATAATTCTAAATACGCTCATAAGATTTAATTCCCCAATTACCTTACATATTAGAGGAGCCCTATTCTAACCAAATAACACACTACCAGGGTTATTTCAGATTAGACCGCGTATCCCCCTGACACAAACTTAATTGTGCCAGTTGTCACTATTTTAAAGCAATTAAACAATTACAAATTTAAAAGTCCTAATTGACAATAGATTATCAAATCAACTAATTATCCGGATCCAAAACAATCAATTAATTAAATAATTATAAGTACCGTAATCCAGGAACATGTGAATATCAATAAATAAAGGGAAAGATAAAATTAAATCGATCTCACAATTTTTAGGCGAACCAAAGCCTCCGTTGTTTCTTGACTAGAGTGGGAAAATTAGTTCATAATTGATGCGAAAAACCCACACACAATGGTAAAGGAGGCAGCGGTTATCGTCAAATTTGATTCGGAGAAATTAAGAAGAAAGGCAAGCTACAGAAACGAAATTCAATGGTTCAAAAGATCCTGACATACGCATGAATAAAGCTACCAAGAGCCCATGCAAAGAAAAGTCAAAAACTCTCTAATTTGTTCTTCACATCCGTGAGTTAAAATCTTCCCCAAAAGCTCTCAAAGGAAAAGTCAACAAAAGCTACTGAGGGAACTAGTGCTCCTCCTCTGTTATTTCCCCCCCCCCCAAACTACCTAATGCTACTGATGTCTATTCTCTTCTAATGCCTCCCTCTCCTGTGCGGCAGCTCATATCAGGCCCTAAAAGAGGACTTCGGCCAAATTACCCAAAAAGGGCTTGCATCTCTTTTTGTTCCCAAGATGCCCCTGTATGCCTTCCATTTGAATTCTTTCCTGATGACTGCCAAATTAGCCTTGATTGTGGTATTTTCGTTCCACTCCCTGAAATAAATGCAAATTACGAAAAGTGAATAGAATTCGACAATTAATCCATATCGGGTCAGATAATAGGGAAAATTAATAATAAAATAAATGATAAAATTGCAACCTATCAAATTGTTATAAAGAAGCCAAAAATACACTAGAAATAATTGGTACTCTTTCACATTGGCGGCTGTCTCCTCAAATTTTCAAGCAAAGACATATTTGAGATAGGAGTTTATTTGGATAATTTATTTGAGATAATTATTGTAACACTTTTTGTGATGTGATGTATGTGAGATAAAAAGGTGATTGAGAAAATAAAAAGATGATTAAAATTTGTGAAGCAAATTATTTTACCTGAAATCGTACCAATCCAAACAAACCCATAATACTTCACCGAAGTACAGAAATATCTGATTGAAGCCTCAGAGAGACTTTGAAAAGAATCTATGGAAAGAATAATTCACTTTTGCTCAGTTACATTGACAAGTCAACAATGGAAAACGTTGAAAACTCAAGTTTTATTTCTCATTTATGATTTTAGGCCATGATGTAATAGGTCTAGGCATTAATTTGAGTGTAATCTGATTAGGATAAGAATGTATTCAGTTTTGGCCTGAATAGTGACAAATAAAAACTCGTATGACTTTTAACTAGTCTCAGTCTGATTTTAATATGTATATTTAATGTACAAGAGAAAGATCCACAAAGAACAGTAAGAAGAAATCTTCTTGTTCTCATTCAACTTCTCAAATTCAAAGTTTTGTTTAATTAATCATCTTGTTCTCATGCACCACAGCAAGAACGGTATCAGATTGAAACCAATGTTTCATGGTTCGCACTTCAAATTTTCTCCAATAATTGTTCCTTTTTTATTATGTGGTTTAGAGCTAGAAATTGGCCCCAGAGGTTAAAATCACTCTTTTTAAGCTCATATGCTAGGATTTAACTCTTATTGCTATCACTAAAGCACTCATTTAGTAAGATTTTTTTTTGTTGCACAATGTAGTAAAATTAGTAAAGCCAGAAAATATGAAAAAAAAGAAACATTAAAGTTGCTTTGATTATTCTACCTTTGTAATTATTCTTTAATACAAGTTGTAATACCAAAACAATTTAACGGAATCTCATCAGTCAAGCATAGACTTTAAGCCTCTTGCCAAAACAATTCAAGAACCACCCGTTGAATATTATGCACTCTGTTTTTTTCCCTCGGAATAATATTTTTTTATTATTGCAAGCATTGCGATTTACTTTTACGAGAAAATTCCAATTTGGATACCCAATGTTCGAGGGATGGAGACCAAAATGGTCTCTTTTGCATATTAAAGTTTGGAAGGTGAAAAAAAATTTGATTTAAGTAATAATTCTTTTTCTTAAGTAAAATTAAAAAAAAGGAAATTTCAGTCTGCACAATGTTTTCTAAGAATCGTAGTAATTTTTCTTTTTGCAATGCAGAAACTTCCATTTCAAGTTTAAGATGGAAAAAATACTGAAATGGAGAATAAAATTGAAAGAAATAGATTTCAGTGCACACAAGCACAAGAGCAGTGGAAAGTGCTGAAAACACTTGATTTTGGAAGCACATATAATGCTGATATGTACCTTAGGCATAAATATATCATCACATCCGATGTGCAAAGTAGATTAAACATAAGAAACAAAATATTTTTCTTTCTGATCTACCTTACTTCTGCAATTTGAAGAATCCTTCATATACTAATAAAAAGTAATTTGACCTTATTTTTTGACTAACTTTTCCTCCTTTCTTCATATTTTATAAATGTTCGTCCAATGAAAAGTTTGAAGATAATTACGTTTACTATGAAAATCTTTGAATGAGGGGCCAAGTAATCTTGTTATTATTCTAAAGTTGAACTATTCATTTGTTCATTTATTTGCAAATTAGGATTTAGGTTGCAAAGGTGCACAACTTAATATTTTGAGGCTAGTAGGGTACTGTATTGACAAAGGACCAAGGCCTCAAATTTTCCAGCAGACACAAAAGGACCAAGACCTGAAGATGTCAAAATTTCTAGCAAATAAAGAGACTTCACTAAACTGGAGAAGTATTTGATTTAAACTCTTTACGTGTAGAATGTGCAAATTTTATTAGCAGTCACAATCAGAACTATGACAAATATGTCAAATTAACAAAGTTGATGGGAATGCTTTGACTTTGTCATACATATATATAGTAAGGGAATGACGAGATTTAACGAGTGGGAAAGGAAAAAATTCAGCATAAAAATTCTAAATCCCGAGATCTTATAATTATATCTTATGACTTCTTCAAAATCAAATGATTCATCCTCCTTTTTAGCTTCCTTCTCCTCACTTGTTTCCTCAATGCGATTCATCATGTGATTGGTTTATGGGGAATAAAAATTTAATGAACTACTTATAATTTGGAGAGCTATTGTTGAACTACTTTCTTATTTGTCATTAAATTTTTGGATATTCAACACAATGTTTGGAAATGATTATAAGGAGTGAGTAAATTAGTTTCTAATTTTCTTTTTTGTTAATCTTTTTTTGTTCAAGGGAAAACTCCAAACCTTATAATGGGGAAAGGGGAAGAAGGAAGAAGTATGAAAGGGGAAGAGGAAGGACTTAAGAGTCAAATAAGGGAATTTCATAGACAAACTGACTAAATATCCTAAATTAGGTATCGCAATAGACAACTGACAAACACATGATAAGGAATTTCATAGACAATTTTTTGTTACCTTAACAATATCTAAAGCATTACTTTTAATTTAAACATTTTTTTATGACCTTTTAGACTTCAATTCTTACTCCTTTGATGGAGGAACAAAACTAATTCCTGCCCAAATTACTTATGCATATGATGTCAACATAAACACATATAAGCATTGTGAGTAATTGCAAGTTCTAACTAAGAAGATAACTTTCATTTCATGAAGTAAAGGAATATCATAATTTTGCTTTAGTTTTGAAAAGTTTTTGTCCAATAAATTCAAAACAAAAATTTACGTACTTCGAAATTTAACACCACATCAAGTATTCTATTTACACTAATTATCATACGGTTACTTTTCGATTCTGAGAACCCATTGACATTATAATCCTTTCCATATTACATCGAGGGCTTATTGGATTTCGTACAGACTAAAGACCAAGAGGTCTATTTCCCAGCAACCAGACACCAAGATTTCAAATTCTACGGCAAAGACGGAAGACTTTACGTGTGGAATGTGCAAATGCACAGGATAGTGATGAATGCCTCCTGATAACAAATTCTCATAAAGGTCTATTGTTTTAAGGGAAAATGACCTGTTTCATTCTTCACATTTCACAAAAATATTTTTTTCGTCCCTCACTTTTAAAATGAAGCAATTTCATTCCTGACATTTAAAAATTAAACCTATTACATCCCTAAACCTAATTTTCAATCTGAATCAAACCATCCAATAACCCAATAATAATTTTCGGAGATAGAATTGATAGGTCACTCGGTCAATTTCATCATATTCACATGACATTTATCAGACCAAAAAAATAAATATTATAACATAAAGGCCATTATTTGTCTTGGAATAGTAGGATTTTTCTTTTGGGTGAATCTTTTCATGCACCGTTAGTATATTCGCTTGTGAGTCTAGATGTGTATCATAAACACAAATTTGGGTGTTTAAATTTAAATTGAAATGATATGGTAGGTACATAAACCATCAGTGTATACAATGACAATGTACGGAATTTAAGTTGAGTTATATTCAAGTTGAGTTAACCAAGTGATCTACCAATTATACCTCCAAAATTTGTAATCAAGTTGATAGGTGGTTTTGATTCAAATTGAAAATTGGGTTCAAGGATGTAATAGTTTTAATTTTTAAATGTCAGGGACGAAATTGCTTCATTTTAAAAGTGAGGACGAAAAGTATATTTTGTGAAATGTGAGGGATGAAACAGGTCATTTTCCCTTGTTTTAAACATAAGAAACTTCATATTCTTTTACATTTGTTTTCAAGGTCTTGGCAATTCATAGAACATTCATACACTAACAGTAAGTTATTTGACCTTATTTTTCTGCTTAAGTTTTTCTTATTTCATCAAATTCTTTACATATTTGTTCAATGGAACGTTTGAAAATAGTTACATTCACTATGAAAACCTTTTAATTAAGGGACTGAATAATTATTGTTGTTATTTTAAAGTTTCAAGAAATGTGATTTAGTTGCATATTTAGCATTAGGACGCAAAGGTGAGCAAGTTAATACTCCAGCCTAATGACATCAATGACTAATGGGATGCCGTATAGACAACGGACGCGGGACCGTCAAATTTTCCAGCAAAGACAAAGGACCAAGACCCTCAAGACCTCAAATTTTCCAGTGAAGAAAGAGACTTCACCAAAGTGGAGGAAGTATTTGATTTAAAGTCTTTACGTGTGGAATATGTGCGAATTTATTCGTAGTCATGATCTGGACTATGATAAATATGTGAAATTGATGGGAATGTTTTGACTTTTTTCATGCATAATTATATCTTATTACTTCTTCTATTTCTTATTTCATCTCTTTTGACACTTTTCTTATGTTAAACTTGTTTGGCTGGAGATCTTGTATTACACTTTTTCATGTTACACTTTTATACAACTTCTTAAAGTGATAAATGTCCATGAATGTTACTGAATTTTTCGATGAACTTGAATTTTTACTTAATATTACCTGAAACACAAATCATTCAGATGGATAGTATAATAAAAATATAAACAGAAAAAGTTGTAACGGAGGATCTTTTGCTGCTCGTTAGGGCTTTCCTCTAAAAATATAACAGAAAAAGTTGTACAACATAGAATTAGTGCAGTTGTTATTTATTGATAAAAGACTCAGTAGAGAAGATTGTACATCTGTGACTCGTTCATTGTTTGTTTTGTCTTATTTTTTGGGACAGTGCTTCAGCATCGAGAGTTACTGTCAATGCAGAGCCAAGGGGCTGGCGGGCAATAGAACATACTAAAAAACTGCACTATTATACAGGATGAATCCTTTTTTTTTTTTATCCCTTTGAAAATATTTTGTAGTGGACTAAAAAATCTTATTGTCAATGCGGGTAATAGAACAAACTGTCTTATACAGGATGAATCCTTTTTTTTTTTATCAAAAAACTGACGTCTATATTTGATTTAAAATATATTAAATACTTCCACTGAAGTTATTGGTTACAAAAATTTTCGATGGAGAAGAGAACTCTATGAAATTTAAAAAGGAAATTTAGACAGAGGAGTGAACTTTTTAAAAATTTGAAGGGGACAATGTAGTTGTGGAAGGGATTTTACAAAAGTTGAGGAGGGGCAAACAAGGTGCAAAATTAAAAAATATTGTGAAATATCAAGTCTATTATATAATTTTTTTGTTTGAGTTTTTATTCTACATATTATTTGTTCCCAAAATCAAAATATGTTTTCATTTTACCATGTATCCAAGTTTAGGGGAAAAAATTAAAGTTTTAGCAGAATTGGAGAATACTATTAACCGATTCACGAAATAGACCATAGTATAATACCAACAAAACTTAGTTTTGACTTTATTTTCACAAGTTAAAATTTTAGAAGATGTTTCATTAATATTGATGCCATTCTATTTCATTATTTTTTGTAAATTGAACTTAAATAAGACTTTTGTCCCCCTTAACCCACCGGGTGATAACACTTTACCACCCTGAATTTTAAAAATATATATTTTGCCCACTCAAATGAATTATGTTTATGCTTTTAATTTTGAACAACCTATGTGCATATTTTTCTTCCTAGATTACCCCAAATTTTCAAGTTTCTCAAACGGTCAACTTTTAGATTGTTGCATTTTTCTTTTAATTTTTGCATCAAAATATTCTGTTATTGTGTGCTATGATGTTAGATTATAATATAAATTAAATAAAAACTCCCCCTACCTCAGCCTTTTCCCCACCCTATCCCACTTTCTTAGGAGTGCTTCCATAGTGACCATTACTATTTTTTATTTGACCTAATTTTTTTTAAAAAAATGTATATATAGCACAATAAAAATCTCAATTAATCAATATTTTGAATTAGCCAAAATCAATGTTAATTATCACCATTTGATGCTGATGCGAAATCTAAATGCAATACCCATTAAGTTTTCAAACAATATATAACATGTGACAAATAAAAGTCAAATAAATTAATATAAAAAAATCAACTTTGCCACCAAACATAATAAAATGCCAAGAAATGGTATATTATTTTATCACCAATAAAAACCACATTGTTTATTTAAATTTGATATTTATATACATATTAGTACTACACTACAGTATATATAAGGTGAGGGAGAGGGTAGGGGATTAGCCCAATTTAAACTGATACTAAATATACATAAATCTATGTAAGAAACCAACTTTGAACATCTATATGCATTTTTCATTTGTAACAGTTCGCCACCTACCGCAGTTTTGAAACAGGAAATTGAGGACCCGGCTTCCACAAACACCAAATAGAACTTTTTTTCCCCTTTTTTCTGGCAAACGTGGGTGGGATGCCAACAAAAAAATTATAAGGAAATAAATCATTACAAGGATGGAAATATGTGCTTCACATTGGGATATGGACGATTCAGTATATTGAAAGCCTCAAGAAGACCTTGGCCCTCTTTGATTTGTGGGCCACAAAGACCCGCGACTTGACTTCGAATAATTCACTTTTGCTCTGTTACATTGACAAGTAAACAAGGAGAACAAAATGGAAAGCTATTGAAACCCAAGTCTTGCTTCTCATTTATGATCTGATGTTTACATTGACAAGTAAACAATGGGAAAAAGAATGGAAAGCTATTGAAAACCCAGGTCTTGCTTCTCATTTATGATTTGAGGTCATGATATAACAGGTCTAGGCATTTGAGTGGAATGCACATTGGAATTTGATTTGGATAAGAATTTATTCATTTTTTTGCTTGATTAGTGACAAATAAAACTCATATGGCTTATAATCACTCTCAATCTGATTTCAATAAGTATATTTAATGTACAAATGAAGGAGCAACAAAGAAGAATGAGAAAAATCTTCTAGTTCTGTTCACCTTTACAGGTTCATAATTTTTAAAACTAATTTATCGGACTGAAACTAATATTTCATGATTCGTGTTTCAGATTTTTTTCGAAATGATTTGAAATGACATGGGAAGAAATCACATAAACATAAAATTGACAAGTTAAAGAGATACTTGGGATTGAGTGAGAGGAAGGTCCATTTTGGTCGTTTATGGTTTTTTGGCTTGTGTATACACTACATTGTTTAGAGCCGAATATTGGTCCAAGAGGTAAAATTCACCCTTTCTAAGCACATATGTTGGGATTTAACTCTTATTGCTATTGTTGACGCACTCTTATTTGCCTCTTGCCTAAAAAAGTAAAAAAACGCCAACTGAGGAATTACTCCGAATTTTTTTGTTTGCAAATGTCATGATTTACTTTTACGAGAGAATTACTATTTGGACATCCAATTTTTGGGGGATAGACGAATGTAGCCCTAGATAATTTGGTAAAAAGAAAAAATAATTCCTTTTCTTAAGTAAAACATAAAATTTTTGTTTAAATACAGCTTTTAAAGCATCATAGTAATTTTATTACAATGCACGAAGGAATTTCTATTTCAAGTTTAAGATGGAAAAGAACTGAATGAAAAAAATGAAGTTCGACCGAAATAGATGTCAGCCAACAAGCTCAAACAAAAAAAAATAAAGGATAAGTGTCTATGAATGAAAATACTTGACTTTGGGAGCACACATGTTATGCAGATACATATTTTCAAGTGTAAATATGTCATCACAACCTACATATAAAGATGATTAAGCATAAGAAAATTCATATTCTTTTACGATTTTCCTCTGTCCCTGCAATTCACAGAAACATTCATACACTAACAAGAAGTTATTTAACCTTATTTTCAGCTTAAGTTTTTCTTTTTTCAAATTCTTTATGTTCGTTTAATGGAACGCTTGAAAATAGTTACAATCATTATGAAAACCTTTTAATGAGGGACCGAGTAATTTTTTGTTGTTGTTTTAAAGTTTAAGAAGCGATTTAGTTGCAAATTAGCATTTAGGATACACAGCTTAATATATACTCCAGCCTAATCATTCCAATGACTAATGGGATACCGTATAGACAACGGACCAAGACCTCAAATTTTCCAGCAAAGACAAAGGACCAAGACCTCAAATTTTCCAGTAAAGACAAAGGACCACGACGCTCAAGACCTCAAATTTTCCAGCAAAGAAAGAGACGTATTTTGTTTAAAGTCTTTACGTGTGGAATACGTGCAAATTTTATTCGTAGTCATAATCTGGACTGTGACAAATATGTGACCTCAAATTTTTTAGAAAAGCGAAGGATCAAGACCCTAAAGACCTCAAAATTTTTCAACAAAGACAAAGGACCAAGACCAACAAGACCCAAATTTAAAGTCAATATAATATTTTTTTCATTATATGCTAAAAATATTGATTTTTTAGATTAATTATCCTGGGTGTTGTTACAAACTAGAGTTTACTAAAGGTTTTAGCAATAAATATACAAGTTGGAAAAAGAACGATTAGGGTTAAAGTGTAAAACACGTTTTACCGTATGAAATTAACTATATTAACCCCTTGGGAGTATAGATGTCTATTTGATATTCCTATTATACCCTTAGAGTTGGCTAACAATTTTGTAGGCAAAATGAGGAAAGAAAAATAATATTAGGGGACAAACAGTAAAATTAACTTGCTATATGATAAGTGTGTATTTTATGTGTTTTAGTTTTTTAGTGTGTTTTATTTAGTTTTATAGCTAATGAACTAAGATTTTAGTAAAAATATGTATTTTATGGTTTAAGTGGTAAAAATTGCATTTCTATGAATTTTAATGGTAAAAATTTCATGTTTTTGTAGGTTTAATGATTCAATCGTCAATGGCATGAATTGAGAACATATTTGATGGTTATTGATGATTTGAAGTAATTTAAAGAAGACATGAAGTGCAAACATTCAAAGGAAGAAATGTAAGTGAAGACAACTTTGACACCTCGTAGTATTTCAGTAATATCTTGAGCTACAAGCATTGGATTGAGATGATTCTTGAACCATTGTGAAGCTAAGAGATGGATCTATATTTGATATGAAAACATTGAATCCATTTCAGCCTTTTTGCATTGTCAAAAGGTTGAAATATAGAAGTGTAATTTCATGATCGAAAGTTGAAATAGAGCTCTGACCAATCAAGGGTATTTTGGTTGTTTCTCAGTCACATAACTCTAAATTGGATGATTCTTGAGGCACTGGAAATATAACTCAAAGGACTATAACTTTCGTGTTTTACAAAGAGATAGTTTGGCCTCCATCATCAAGAAAATATCCGTTGAAATGGTGCTAAAGTGAAAAGCGACCCTTTAATATGCGAGCTGAAGTCACATATTCCTGAGATCGCGTATTCTCTTCTGTTTTCTGTAACTTGCTCATCAACTTGTCCTACTTTAACACAATTTTCCAGCTTAATTTCAGCTAACAATTTTGGCTGTATCTGATCAAGAAGAGTGTGGAAAGTTGGAGAAACAACTTATGGGAGTTTCAAGAGTCAAAAATGATAACTAGAAATAACTCATTTGTTTCTTAAATCCTCTATAAATGGTAGCCTTTGGAGACCATTTTTAACAACTTTGAAGGCTAGAGAATCTCCAAAAAATGTAGTTTTCATAGAATTTTCTTAGTTCATTAGTTAGAGTAGTATAGTATAGGTAGTGTAGTTTATCCTTCATGTATTTGTAACTAATTTGGATGAAGATTGAGGAGCAAAGATGGAGAGGTTGATCTCATTTGACAAGGGTGATATCTCTTCTACTACTTTCTCTTTTGTATTGGATTTTATATTTAGCTATAATATAAGTTTGGTTTTGTGTTTTAACATGCATAGTTAAAGTTATGCCTAGAGTATGGATAAACTTACTATATCTTGTTAGTGATGTTTACTTGGTTATTTGATGATGTTATTTTGTGCAAATTATTTATCACTCTTGCTTTTCTAATCATGATTAATCGGCCATTAGTTGTGATTATCTAAAGGTGTAAGTTTGCAATGAGAATTGGAATTTAACACTAGTTCAAGGAAATGATAAATTTAGGGAGTTCACTCACAAGAGTAGATGACAGGGTGTCGAGCCTGCGCAATAATAAAAACCTAACTACCACCAAAAGCAGTCAACAATCAATTCCAGGTACTGGAGCAAGAGCTCTGAATATGCAATGGGTTACTTGATTCATCCTGACTCCAAAGAGTTTGCTTAATCCGATATACCAGAATTGACTAACTGACAAAATTATTAACTAGTAGATAGTGGCAAGTAGGGTTGAATCCACAGGGATTGGGGATAACTCGTTTCTTCTAGAGTTCAGAGAATGGGCAGTTTTTTGCAAAATATAAAATAACTAATTAACCAACTAATGAAACAACTAATAGAAATAAACAGAAATTAATCAATAACCAATACGACCCTAACCAAATGTGCAACTTTTCAGACACGTCCATTCAACTGATCATCGATGTAAAGATAATTCAATTACTCATTACTAGATTGGTTACAGTTGTCATACACGCGATAAACAACCAACCTTTCCTTACTTTTTCGATAGTGAAAGGTACAACCGTTAACTATTTTTCTAACCAAAAAATAACCCTAGATGACCGTAGGATTTAATTCCTCGATTGCATTAAGAATTAAAAAACCCAATCCTAACCAACAAACACGTTATGAGGGTTTGTTTAAGTTAGATCATACGTTTCCCTAACATGAAACCAATCACGCTAGTCGCCACTGGTATTAATTAATTGAACAATTACGGATTCAATCAATTAATTTGGCATTAGATCATTACGTTAATTCGAATATTGGGCCTTTGACATTCAAATAACATAACAAGCATAAGCAATTAAATCAAAACGTACAAATACCAATGAATAAAAGAAATAAGTAAAATAATTTAGATCTCACAGTTATTGTTGAATCAAGTCTTCAGTTGTCCCCTTGACTAGAAGTATGAAATTAGTTTTCCATCAATGGAGACCAAGCCATGCAAATAATTGGGAAAAGTTTTTAATTGTTGTCTCCCAAAAATCGGCCAAGAAGCAAAAGTAAAAGACAAGAATTACTAACTTTGCTTTTTCGTCTCTAGCTACCAAGATGCTCAATTGATTGCTGCCGAATTTGCCTCCTTCCAATTACCTAATTGATTGGTTTCCTAATATCAATCCAACTTCTAAAAAGATTCCTATTACAAATCAATTTCCTCCAACTTTCCTTTTCCTTGAGAATGATCCCCCGAAATAAGGAAAGTCCTGACAGCTAACAAATTAGGAAGTTGACTCGGATTGGGAGACTGCCTAATATCAATCCCGACCTTCTGGCCTTGAATGTAGGTCCCGAACGTACCACCATCAAATTAACTGAAAAATTACCACTTTTAATCACATTTTGCTCCTTTTTCTACAATTGGCACCATTAACCAAATATAAGTAGAATCTATCAATTAAAATAATATTTGGCTAAAATCAAGGAAAAATAATTATAAATTTAACAACAAATTATAACCTATCAGTAGATGAGCACTTTTATGATTTTAGTGACTTGTTTCATGTAATTCAATAGAAGAAATGAACTTGTAGTTAATTTCATAACCACGAGAGTAGGTATGGTTTAGTTACAAATATAGTTAATTCATTACGAGAGTAGATTTCACATACATTAAGAAATTACGCCATAACTAGTCAAGATAATATTATTCACTTAACCGGTAACCTTATTTGCAAGAGTAGTAAGGGATTCCATATCTCTAGAAGTTTTCTAGTGTTATTTTTATTACTTTTATTTTATGGTAGTTTAGATAATAAAGAAATTTGAAAATCACCGATAATTAAAAATCTTCCCTGTGGGATCGATACCTTAATACCCTATACTCAATTGCAACTCGTATACTTGCAAAAAATCGCATGTGAAGTATTCAGGAATTTATAAATATAAAACTTAATTGTGGTGAGTTAATTGATATATGTATACCTCGCGCTCGTCACTATACCTCAAGGGGAGTTTTGTAATTAATTCTAATTCTAATTAACATTCCTAGAGATATTTGAAATCTGTCCAGGAAGTTGATTGTGGAAAAAAAAATTAAGAGCAGGATTTTGATGGATAAATTCTAAAAGGAAGGTAATATGGCACATAAATTTTCAATGAAGGAAAATTCCAAAGAGTAAAAATGCTGAAGCCACGTAAGAATCCATGACTCAGCTAATGTACTTATAAAGTATGGCTAATATCGATCACAATTTAATTTTGTAGAAGAATGTTTCATTAAATTCTGACGCAACTCCATTTGATGATTAAAATTTAAATATTGTAACATAAATCAACTATCAATAGTTATGCATTTTTCTTTTTTTTTTTTGTAACCGTAATTCAAATTTCAAACTTCCAGAATTTATATATGAATAAATTAATTATACAAGTTGGGTGAGAAAGGAAATTTTTTAAGTTGCCATATAAATGGCAGACTTGCCATCAATACTTGAGAAACGAAGCTTTTCTCTTGATTTCTCAAAACAAAGTGTAAAAATTGTACTTCTTTATAGACGTTAAAATAGGTATTTGAACCATAGTTATTAAATCCGGTTCTTCCCAGCAGTCGAACCGATCATCCCAATGACTCGGTCATTGGGCCGAGTTGAGTCTCTAATTCGATCGTTTAAGCATAGAATACAATATCTGGTTAATGACCCGACAATTCAACCAAATTAAACCAGGAACCCAACTGATTTTGTCAACAAATCGGATTTTATGGAAAAAATTTTAGTAAGCTTTTACCAAGATTCAAACTTGAAACTTTAAGCATGTATCTATAGTATAGTCAACACTATACCACTTGCCATATGTAAGTTTATGGATGGCAACGAGGCGGGATTGGGACGGGGAGCGGGGGACTACAAATTCCCCCCACCCCGTCCCTCGCCTCTCGCTGCCCCAGCCCGTTTCCCCTGCGGGGTTAATAAAAAATTGTTATATAATTTTATTACAGTTAAATTTTAACAAATAATCAAGTACTAAAATATCAATACATCACCAAATTATTATTCATTATAATTTCACAATTGAAACTTATAGAAACAATCAAACAAAAGTTATTTGAATACAATCCAATATGATGAAATAAATACAACTAAAGTAGTCAAGTTTTTACTTTTGGCATAAATATAATCACTAATTCATTATTGTGCTTGTGCTTTTTTTTTTACAAAAAAAATGTTATTGTATTAAGTGTAATTAGGGATTTAGTATAAATGTATTAATAAATTTAGTATAACTAATTAATAATTTCTATTAGTAAACATATATAATTATTAGTATAATTGATAATATCAATTATATTACATATACCAATATACATTATATAATACATATAATTAATAATATCATTATCATAAGTTTGTAACTAAGTAAATTAAATATTACATATATAATTACATATATATTTATTTATATATAAATATGTATATATTTTTAAGCGGGTGCGGGGCAGGGGATGGGGCGGGGTACTCCCTGTCACCCACCCCGTTTCTAAACCGGGGGTGGGGAGGGGGAATCCCCCCACCCCAACCCCCGAACGTCCATCCCCATTACCATCCTTATGTAAGTTGAATAGTTTTCTTATACTATATGAACGTTTTGTCAATTCTATCTTTATTCATTTTTTATTTCTTCAAAACAAATTTGTTTAGAATCTTTTAATAAAAACTTATGACCCCTCAAAAATTTTAGCCAGCTCTTACTAAGATTCAAACTTGAGGCTTTAAGCATGCATCTATAGTATACTCACCACCATACCACTTGTCATATGTAAGTTGAATAGCTTCTTATACTATATGAACATTTTATCAATTTTATCTTTATTTCTCCAAAAAAAAATTTATTTGGAATCTTTTAATAAAAACTTATGGCCTCCCCCCCCAAAACTTTATAAGTTATAAAATGGATTTCAAAGACATTATATTACATAATCCTTTTTGAAGACAAATATTATTTTTAATAATTTTTTGCACTTAAAATTTGTAAATAAGTTAGATAATTACACTAAACACAGATCAAATTTTACACTTGAAGTTTGGTAGATTACTAATTAAATTTATGTTTTGTTGATTCTTATGTAAATTAACGATTCTATAGCAAATTAAATTAAATGATCATTTGCTATGGCATTTTTTTATTATAGTTTATAGCATATATCTTATATCAAAAATTATGAGATATAGTATTTATATATATTTAGTGATCCATTAGTTCAACCACTCACCCACCTCCTTTGTCGGTTTTCTTTCTAGACCACGTTTAATAACTATGATTTGAAGAGAGCTATTGTTAAATCTGGACACAATTTGGACTTCAGAGTTCAGAACACATTGTTTGTGGTGCCAACACTTGCACAGATTTGTGTAGTTTTCCAAACTACTCAACAATCCCCCACTAATTTGCAAAAACTTGTGTATCTTAAACCATGAACTCTTCAATAATTCAACTTTAATGGATGAATCTTAAGCATAATAAGTATCTCTCAATTTAAATTTCTAACAGTGTAGGTGATTTGATTACTTGCTGGTGGGCACTCTCTTGGTTCTGCTGTGCTACCTCGACCAAAAAGGGCTACAACCTCTGATTCCGGGACATAATTTGTTGAAAATGATTCCACAGTCTCAGTTGTAGAAGACAATTCAAGAGCTGAAGTAAGAATTTGGAAGCTAAGGAGCAAGAGTCATTGTAGTGGCTACGGCCAGGGGTGCTAGTCCCATAACTAGGGCTGTTCGAGTTCTAGTTCTTTACAAGACAGATAGGAACTGTAGCTAACAAGTGTGCCCTGAGTGGAATCCTAAACAGAATGTACCATGGCGAGTCTTTCTCCTTTCAGTTGTGGTCTAATTGCGCTTTGTCGGTGACAACCTCTTACTCCACAGTGGGATGATCGAGTTTATTTGCCTTTCGGGGTTATTTGTTGTTGAATCAAAACTTTCATCGTCTTGGCCCACTAACGCAAAGAAAATCTCAACTTTTCAAAGTGCAAGCAAGTACATTCTTAATGGCCTCTATTCCTGACGTGAACGGCCGCTTTCTTATAGAAAATATTGAACGAGTGGCGCAGCACCGGATCACGCACGCTAAGAACACAGCAGATTAGAGTGGAAAGACCATGAAATGAAACCGGTGGTAGATTAAGATTGGGGGTGCAATATTCCCTTGTTGACTCCTAGACAGCTTTCCTTGGTTTCACTGCTTTGAGCAGCAATTGACTCTTTCAAAGAGGAGATGCGCAAGTGAAACATCACTTTTGGGTGCAGGCAGCCCTCTACCATCTATCCCATTGCATTCCATCGTCTCGTATTGTACTGTACCGTATCAGACCAATACCTTGCTTTTTGAAGAGATTGATTGGTCTCATTTCGGCCCCTATAATAATGTGTCCAGTCTTTTGGGATTGAGAAAATCAATATATTCTGGCACTCTTATAGAGAATGAACACTCAGAGACAAACTACTTGTATGTCTTTGTCATTTGCTTGTTTTGATCTTCATTTGATGAGTCTTAGGAGTGAGATCTTATACCTCTTCTATTGTCTTTGAGTTGACCGACGCTCTTGAGTACATAGTTCTACCTTCAAGGCTTTCAGTATCATCCTTTTTGGATTGGCACCTTTCTCAAGCGAAAGCGGTGGTTTCTTGGTCACGACCAGCTAAAGCTAAAGTTCCATTAAAGAGCATTTCCACGTGGTAGAACCTCCTCAGGGAATATAAGGTTTTCATGAGGCTGACCTTGAGCCGCCATCCAAACACGAATACCGTTAAGGCTTTTATAATCTTATAAAGGTCCGTTGATGGTCGTTGGACCTTACTTTAATTTAATAAATAGTTCGAGTCCCGGTTTCCGGTTATCTTTTCTTTCTTCTAGCAATCGTTTTGTCTATATCCTAAGAAGTAGGAATGAACTTCATAACGAAAAAAATCCTCTTTGTTTGCTCTGCAGTAATGAACTAACCCAGAAGTGGTGGTTCAGTCACTTTGGTAGGGAGAGAGGTTGAGCACTTGGTTGAGCCTTAGGAAATACATTAATCTAGAAAAGCGATGTGGGTCGGGCTCTTCGGAGACTCACAGCAAAGAGCAAATCTAAGCTGTTTCGAGCCGACAGCCAATTGAGATCTTTCTTGATTCAAAAAAAAAATTCGAACTTTCTTTCTGATTTCTATAGTATATAGTAGAAAGCCCGGAAAACCTCAGTGAAAAGAAATGTGAATATAGGCCTTATTTCAGTAGATCTTTGCAAATAATGCCTCTGACGCGAGCCTAATGTAATCGCTACTCTTCCTACTTTCAGAATTGGGGCATTCTGGTAGAGGGAAGTTCAGCATTTGGAAAGAGCTCATCATATCGGAGCACGTTAGGCGATGCCCAGAAAGCTGCTAAGAAAGAACTAGGAGAAAGTCACATGAGACCCAAGACTCAAGGATGGAAATAGCGAAATCAGCAATAGAAGAAGAGAAAGCCGAAGCCCTATGTGCGGAGGAGCCAACAAACTGATGGATACCCGCATTGGAGGGAGCCGCAAGCCTATTGAATCGTATCAACCCTTAGAAGTTACATTACCCTATCGATGAGTCTGGAGGAAAGACAGTAGCTCCCGCTTCACCTGTTCTTTGACGGCATTGAGAATTCAAAATAAGAAGTTAAAAAAGCAGCAAGAGGCATAATAGCCATAAACCAGAAGCAGTGCAGAAATAAGATGAGAGCTTGTCTCAGCAAATGATTAGAATTTTCGATGAGATGTTCGAAGGAGTACTCCCCTTTCTTAAGAGATAGAGCAATCATCACTTGACAGCTCAAAACTGACCAGTACAAAAACCATGTGATCTGTCCTCGTTTACGTACCCCATGGCACTAACCTAACGCCTTGCCTACTCGTTTTTAACTGGCTTATTTGTACCCAACTACATGATGGAAGTCCCCTCGGCCAATCGTCACTCGACAGCATAGTCCTTTTCTACCCTAAGCCAGTACACCCACTACTCCCTCTATAGTATTCCTTTCTACAGGCCCTTTTTTTCTCTCTCTCTCTCTCTCCTCACTTCCCTCTCCTTCTAAAAAGAAATAAAATCCTCGTACCTCTCTGGGATGACGTCTTGCAGATCTGGCCAGCTCAACACTCACCTTTCACACTTAGTATGGACTTAATTAAGTTAAAGCTCGAGGAGGACGGCCTTTTGTGGCTTCGGAGGCTGGGGATTTATTATTAATTATGACACAAGCTGAGGTTTTTTATGCGGGTTTTGTTTCCTTTCAGAGGCTCAATAAAAGGACAACTGAAAGCATTCTCAGAAGACGATGTTCATTGGAAAAGACCTTCCAACACTCGCGAGCCGATATAGTGACAGTGACACAAATCCTTTTGAAAAAGTGGAAGCAGCAATAGTAGATAAAGACTCTGCTTTTAGAATGATTGAACCCGCCAGAAGAATAGTTGAAAAGCGCTGCTTATGTCATTCTCTTTTTCCTCTTCTGTCTTTTATTCTAATAGGGTGCACTTGAAGACCCTTTATTGTCGGACCAAGCAATCCAGCAACTTGTCTTGATTCTCCTAGTATCAAGTAGTAAGGGATCAAACCAAAGGAGGAAGAAATAAAATAAATGCCAGTCTCATACCCCCGGCGATTGCTCTACGCGTTTAAATGCTATCCACGTTCAGTTCAAGCCTAGGAGGCTCTCGATCCCGATGGACCAAAGGGTCCAGATCCTTTAGTTTCAGTGGATCCATGCGAATCCGATCATTCTCTATGAAGTGGGTAAGAAAAGGGATTCTCTTCTGCGTGAACAAGCACTTAGACAGTTTCACATGGAACTCGTGCTCTCGCCGTCTGGTGAGCACTTTCTTCTTTCTTTTTCTTGGTGCTCTTCTAGGTTCCTAATGTACACCACAATGTCATCAAAATAAACTACGGCGAACTTGTCGATAATCTCGAAACACTTGATTCATTAAGGTATAGAAAGTAGTTGGGGCATTCGTCAAGCCGAAAGGCATGACCAAAAACTCATATGCCTCTTATCTCCTCACGAATGTCGTCTTCACCTCATCCCGTTCCCTATGTTATGTGAGCAAAACCCTAGTTTAGTACTTTTTGCTTCAAGGTCGACCTCTATGGAATGGGTATCTGATACATCTTCTCTGGAATCTTCGCATTTCAGTAAGGTAGGGGCCAAGATCTCCGGAACCACTAGCTAGGGAATTCCCAGTTTTACTGGCTTTGATAAACTGTTCGGAAGGCCAGAAGCAGTTCCTCAAAGACGTAAGGAGAAAGATTTTCTTTGGGTCGAGTCGAAGACGGAAGAAGATCCTCTTTCGGTTAAGCCTTCAGCACAAGATCGTAGCCCACCTTGAACAACTTTCTATGTAGTGATTCAATTCTAGAGTTCCAAACCTAGCCTTCCAATCTGATAAGAATTTGGATCCATTCAATCTTCAGGCCACAAGAAGGGGTCGTTGTCTACAGAAGGTAAGACAACATATAACTTAGCTAATAGTTCGCTACCTCATCACATGAGATCTTTCTCAGCCCAAGGTGTGGGTATTTATCCTAACGAGTGCATTCAGTTTCATGTCCCATTGAAAGGACAAAAGACAAAAGACAAGCTACAAGTGTAAGTCCTCCTTACTCTGATAGTCTATTGAAGTCTTTGAATGCACGAGCTGAGACAGTATAGATAGATCCGAATAAGGCAAATAAGGTTCTCGGTAACCGGCCGCATCGGCCCGATAACCTTCGTCACCGTCGGTTCTCGCAACCCACCCTTTATTATTATATTATGTCTTTCTTTCTGAAGGGCTTGCAGTTCATTATCCATGCGGTTATGCACTCTTCGAATAAGAATCCGTTTTCTGAAAAATCCTGGCTTTTACTTTGGTGGGTCTCCAAGATCCTTTCGATGACCTATATTGAAGGGATATCTATCTAATCCATGATTGGCCCGTAGTAGCAACGGAACCGGGAAAGTATACAGAAAATACAGTTCTTTTCTATTCTTCTATTCTATTAGTATTTTATATCCTATTAATTAGTATTAGTTGGTGGTAGCCTGGCGAAGATGGCGGCTTCATACGGGGAACCGGGTTATTAGGCAATAATGGTCAATATAAGAGTTCCGATGATGAGCTGCCTATCTCGCTGTGAAGCTTGCGCCTCTTTTCATTCGACTTCTATTTTATGGACATGTTTTTCATGCAAAATACTTCGAATATTTCCACCCTAAGAGCCGCAATAGAATGCAACCATAAGGAAATAGTCACGGAAGGGCAAGAAACGGAACAAAATTAATCCCCAATGCAGTCAAAGAGCAGACCTTGACAGATCTGTTGGCGTACTTTCCGGAAGATCGACATGAGCCTTGGAAGTTGAAATTGAAGAAGTTTGTGTGGTGGAGGGATGGTGGAAGGGATCGAGCATTTCCACTATGTCTGTGTTCTTTCAATGCCCCTTCCCAAAGCGAAGCGGTAAGAAACCTATGGCGTGGCGCATTCTTCTCTTTCAAAAAGTTGTGGTATCGTTATTTTAAGCCATTCTTGTAGTATTAGTGCTCGTAGAAGGTTGATCTGACAGTTTGCTTACTTCTACCACAGAAAACTACTGACATGGATTACTTGGTAGAAGAGGACCATTCCTTGGTTGAGGAGGATATGATAGGTTCATTTTGATTCCTTTACCTTTACCATATCACCTAAGTCCACTCTCATAGGATTTTATCCGACCTTCTTTGAATAGAGAGTCTATTGATTTCAAACTCCTGATAGGATCCCGTCACATCAATTAGTAGGTATGAGAGGATAAATGTCTGATCCTCAAGCACAAATGATTGATTTACCCATTCAAAGCAATTTACACGAAGGATTGTTATTTATAACTGGTACTCCCCAGAAAGAAAGATTTCTTATTAGTTGCAGGTACATCGGTCAAGGTTTCATGATTACCCTGTCTCATGCGAATCATTTACCTATAAATATAATACCCCTACGAAAAACTGATCAAACCGGAACGTTTTTGGGGCCGAATCCACTTTGAATTTGATAAATGCATTGTTTGTGAAGTGCGTCTTTTTGTTTCATTTAACAAAGTGTGGACGAACCGTCTTGAATCGATCCTACCCTACGCCTTGTTCTAATTATAATAGAATCCCTGACGAACACCACGGGAAGATCTGAAAAAGCCCGATGGTTCCCCATTGATGAGAATAGAAAACCAATTGTTAGCAATCAACCTAAAAAACAAATCAACATTAACTTCCTTAAAACCGAACTCCCGCAACATATAGAGAAGAAAGAACCAATCAACCCGGTCATACGCCTTCTCTGAATTCCATCAATTTTCCCAAACCCTTCAAATACCTTTGATTTGAAAATGCATCTCATCTCTTTGGGAAGCTAACAAATAAATCAAGCTTTTGGCCTCATTTCCTCTCTGTTCTTTCTTCTTGAGAATGCCTGACTAAAGCGCCAATACTTAGTAAACCACTGACGACGGATAACTTGGCATATGGAAGAGGGTCAAGAGTTTCTTCTTTTTAATTTAAAACAAATCCATGCCATTTTGAAGGTATTGGTAGTAAGGTGGGATAAACATCCTCCGCCTCAAAGGCAACCAGTAGAGTAAGCTACTTATAAGAAGGAGCGTTACCAGAATCGTGGGTAATCTCAATCGGCAAAGCCTCGCTCACAGCTCTTAAAAAGCATCCGAGTGAAGCGATCAAACAAGAGGAGGTATGCGAGCTCTGGATTTCTTCCCTTGAGATGGGGAGGTGGTTTTACTAATGAAATTATAGGAATTTGCTCCTGCAAGGCCATAGCAAGAGATATAGCGTTGGCTTCCAACTTAGTGAGCAGAAATCGTCCATATCAAGTGATAACAAGTTGTTAGCTTCTTAAATTAGGGGAATTCTATAGTCTCTTTAGAGCATTGTGCTTAATAGATTAAATTTAGGGATAATTTCGAAAACCTCTCCTAAGGTTTTCGACAATTTCACTCAGCTCCCTTGACGTTTACATAATTACGGAGACCTTCTTTGGTATGATAAAAAGACAACAATACCCTTCATTCATTGCCAACTCATTGAAAAACTCTATCAAATATTAAAACTTTCTTATCTATTGTCAACCAATAATTTAATTCTCTATCCTCTTACTCTTATATCTGTTTTCCTTTCAAACTCATTTATTTATTCTTATCAACCAAATATGTACCGTCACTACTAACAAAACTACTACATACCAAACCACCAATGCTTACCTATTTTGGTATCTATTCCCAATTCTCTTTTTTTTCATTATTATTAAATAGTTTCCTTACGCCTATTTTTGTTTCCAATTTTTGATAAGCATTAGCAAATTGAAATTGTCAAATGACAAATTGAATGATAATTTCATTAGCAAGCTAGATGGAGATGAAGATAGTGACAGTGATAAAAAAAATAAAAAATTATAACTGCATTGTTATGAAAAAAAAGTGTTCATGGTATATTTATAACTGCATTGTATTTCTATTTTTGATTTACAATTATTGATGTATTCCTATAGAGATAATTTGATTGATTTTGAACTTTGTGCCAATGAAGTATATTGAATATTGATATTAGTAGTGATGGCTTGGATTATTTTGTATAAAAAAGATAGCAGCCATAGAATTGAAATTTAGAGATATTGATAAATATTGTTGTGCGTTAAGCAAAATCTGATATTGATATGAGATTGTATGTAAACTTTTGGATATCTAATGCAGCATTTTATAGTTGATAAATGGTCTGCATAAAAAATTTTTAAATAAAAGAGGAACATTAGAATAAAGATAAGTGTTAATTCAGTAGTGATTTGGATGTTAATGGGTATGCAACAATGATAGCAAATAAAGATGAATGAAATAGAGACTGTGAACCATTTTTTTCCTTTTTATTTTTTTTTATGAATTATAACTCAAGGGCATTATAGAATTTTAGGAAAAAATCTAGCCTTTTGGACCTTGGACCTAGAATGTTACTTAAACAATGAAAATAGGGGATGGTAAGTGTAATTTTTAGAACTTGAGGGGAGTTTTTTTTTACAATTATCAATAACCTCAGGAGAGGTATACGAATTTATCCCTAATAAAAATTTGTTGGAAGACGCAACTACACATTAAGCAATGTCGCAATAAAAATTTAGAGCAAGCAGCGCTTCTCATATTATTTAGCCTCAGAGACTTTGACTTGGCTGTCAAAATCAGGCTTGGAAAGAATTACACAGTTTTGGTCTAAGAGGAAGAGAGGACCAATTGAGACAATTGGAGGAATCAATGAAAACTGAATTATCATCAGATTAGACGAATATACTATCTACTCGTATGAATTTTTGGAGAAATCACATATAGCGACGCAGTAATGAGAGATAAGATTTATACTCTTGACCTTTCACTCCTGTCAAGACTTAAAATCTTTGACGGTGATGAACAGTTCGAAGGCCGTTGGTTGCTTCTCATATCATTCAAGCCTCAGAGACTTTGACTTGGCCATCAAAATCAGGCTTGGAAGGAATTACATAGTTTTGGTCTATTACACTGAAAGTCAGCAATGGACAACTATTAAAAGTTACAGTTTTTTTTCTGATTTAAGATTTGAGGTTTCGATGTGGTAGGTGTTGACTATTCGGTAAAACTAGTAATCTAGAGTGGAAATTAATTAGGATTTCATTTTTTGGCTTAACTAATGACAAATAAAGGATCTGTTTGGATGTTGTATTTTTTTCGTGAATTTATTTACACTTTTACTATAACCTATTATAATTGTATTAGGAATTACCGTAGATGTCTTGGGAAAAAAATTGGTGTATTAAAAAAAACACTGCTTCCCCCACTATCCATAGCCAACACCCATCGCCACCGTAACCACCTCCCCGTCCTCCTCACTTTACACTGCTATCCACCACCCATTCTTCTTTTTCTTCCCTTGTCTACCATCCAACCCACTACCACTTCTTCCCTTCTCTTCCTTCTCCTCTTCTTCCTTCCCAGCTCGCCACCTCTCTTCTCCTTCCTTCTACCTTCCCCTACCTCCCTACTTCCCCTCTTCTTCCCATCTCCTCCTATTTTCCCCTCCTTCCTCCCCTGCCGCCTCTTCTTCCCACACATTCTCCTTCTTTTCCTTCTCCCTCTTTCTCTCAACCAGTATACTTAAAGAACCCACAACAAAAGCATGATAATGTAAAAATTGCCAGGCAATAAAATGTTGGCCAAATTATATTTTATCCCCTATGATTTAGTATTTTTGTACATAATCTTACTATGATTTCAAAAGTTATATATAACTTTCATGGTTTGGATTAAAGTCAAAGTGATAGAAGTAATCATTCGTAACGAAACCTTTAAAAATCAAAATTACCTTTGTTTAAAAATTAAAATGATTAAAGTGATCAAAATATATAAACATAACATACATGACGCACTAACCGCATCTGATTTTATATTTTATTATATAACCCCTTATAATTTAATATTTTATTAATAACTTCTTTATGATTTTCAAAATATACACATAATCCCCTAGGTTAATAAATAATTTTCAACTTTATATACGGATATTTTTAAATTTTAGGTGATTCCGTTACAGAATGTAAATTCTGTTACTTTGACACTTTAATTTAATCCAAACCATGGGGGATTATGTATAATTTTTGAAATTATAGGGGCTATGTACAAAAACACTAAATCACAGGGGATAAAGTGTAATTTGCCATAAAATGCTTAGAACACTTCAACATAATACACAAGAATATTTCGGGGCGAGAGAGTGCAAAAAATTGTAGCAAGCGTCGGCGTCTCTATCGTAGATTTTGTTGACAACCCAACCGGACCCCTACTAAGGAGACCTGATAGACCCCTACCCAAGAATGGTTGAAATCCCCAGCATATCTAAAAATTGCAGTAGTACAAATCAAACTTTAGCACGCAATACAATACCTGCAATCTATCTTGGCTATAACGTTCTGAACTGAATATTAAAATTACAATCTACGAAATTGTAATTGCTATGATGCCCTTCTTTCTTATCTAATCGTTAGATTTTAATGTCTTTCACCTAAGAAAAACAAATTGAAGAGGAATAACATGAGGTTATGGCCCATGAGGTTTTGGGTTTTAAAACACTTAGATCTCCAAAATTTACTTGCCAAAGCACTTTTCAATAATTTAGAGAAGCACCTTTGTTACTTTTTATCATGTAATTTCAAAGACCCTAATGAAATTATAATTAATTTCATAATCACGAGAGTAGTGTGGATAGTTATAAATATAATTATTCACTACACAAGAGTAAATTTCACATACATTAAGAAATTATGCCATGCTTAGTCAAGGTGATAAAATTGCAATAATTGGGTTGTTTATCTAATAAGGTTAGAGAGAAAACCGATTCTAGGAGCTTTTCTCGTGTTTTGTTCAATTTATGTTTCCTAGTGTAACATTATTTTCTTGTCATTGAGTTTGGTCTAAATAATAAAAGAATTCAAGTAGCTTTGGCAGTTGCTCATCTTTCCCTATAGATTGACATTTGAATGTTTCCTATACTCGTGTACAACCTGTGTATTTGCAGTAGTGAAAGTTTGATTTTAATTAAAACTTCTCATTACAGTCCCTAAAGTTAACACAAATAATGGGTGATTTGAAAAAAAATTATTCACAAACAAATCAATAATTACAAGCCAATGAATAATTGACAAACTGATCTTTCTCTCCTTATCAAATTGTAAATGACAGTATTGGTGTAGGATTTGCATCATGATTGAGCAGCATAAGCCATCAGTGTAGGAGTACATATTCGATCAGACTATTTAGAAGAATAGTGCCATATTGGCTGTTGTGGGTTCGATGGGATTGGAATCCTGGCAAACATTCCCGACCAAGTGGACTCCTATCTTGCAAGCGGATTTGCATTTTTTTTTGTTTTATTGGTTTTGATATGTTTGAAAACATAATGGAGAAACTTTAGCTCCTTAGAGGTCTCCACCATAAGCAAAAGTTCTTGGATATAATTATATTCAAAAATTAAAGGTATATTCGAAGCCTAATCTACCGTACAGACTATTCTTTTCTTTCTTTGTTTCTTATGCCCTCTAAACTGTACTGCCCGAAAAAGTCTTTTTGACTCTTCTGATATCTTTTTGAAAGCATTGCATCACCTTGTCCTTTGTTAAATAACTTCCACTTTCATCTCAAAATCAATTGCTGATAGTGGAGTGGCCCAACCTTTAATATATGGTTGGAAATTCTTGGAATATCAAGGTAAGATATTCAACTAGCACTTCTTTGCAAACGTAACTTGACAAATGGGATTAAACCAT